>CM019064.1:436143684-436743684 GCA_009667805.1 Leptobrachium leishanense
ACACGCGGTTCACCTCGCGGCTCCTCAGGGTGCCTGAGGGTACTGTATGGCTCTGCTCTTCAAGTTATCCTAAGAATATATTATCCAATATATTTACATGCAGGTGCTAGTTTTTTATTCTTTGTATATGGTATATTTTTCTTGGGTACACAATTGTCTTTTACTATGAAGCAGTATTATTTATATTTTAGTACACCTTTTCACCCTCACATTGGTATCATGGAAGGAGCATAGTTTTTCTTAATTCATACTACCTGCCTGGGTTCAAGCTGTAATTCTAATGAAGTGTCAGGCAGACTGACCACTCTTCCCCTAATGGAATGTTTCTTAGCCTTCATAATCCTTCCTTCCTTCTTTCCCTTCCTTCCTTCTTTCCCTTCCTTCCTTCTTTCCCTTCCTTCCTTCTTTCCCTTCCTTCCCTTTCCCTTCCCCTTCTTTCCCTTCCCATTCCTCCCCTTTCTCTTCCTTCCCTTTCCCTTCCTTCCCTTCCCCTTCTTTCCCTTTCTTCCCTTTCACTTCCTTCCCTTTCACTTCCTTCCCTTTCACTTCCTTCCCTTTCACTTCCTTCCCTTTCCCTTCCTTCCCTTTCCCTTACATTCCTTCCCTTTCCCTTACATTTCTTCTTTTCCCCTTCCTTCCTTCCCTTTCCCTTCCTTCCCTTCCCTTTCCCTTCCCCTTCCTTCCCTTTCCCTTCCCTTTCCCTTCCCCTTCTTTCCCTTCCTTCCCTTACCCTTCCTTCCCTTTCCCTTCCTTCCCTTTCCCTTCCTTCCCTTTCCCTTCCTTCCCTTTCCCTTCCTTCCCTTTCCCCTTCTTTCCCTTTCCCCTTCTTTCCCTTTCTTCCCTTCCCATTCCTTCCCTTTCCCTTCCTTCCATTTCCCTTGTATCCACTTAAAGCTATCAATATCATTTTTTACAATGGACCCAATCGAGCATTAATTTTAACATAATCTTACCTTGGTGTGTGGAATCTCTCGGAGACGGATATTTCAATGGATCAATATACACTGCCTGGCCAAAAAAAGTCCCCACCTGGATTTAACTAGGCACATATTTGTAAGCCTTCCATTGGGTAATTATTGCAGTGATTAATGTTTCAGCTGCATAAAATGAGGTCATGTGACTCCCTGAATATACTAAATGAGCAGGTTTTTCCATCAATGGTTTTTTTTTCTCCCCTGATGGCACAGCGGGCATATTCCAAGATGGCAATGCCAGGATTCATCGGGCTCAAATTGTGCAAGAGTGGTTCAGGGAGCACGAGACATCATTTTCACACATGGATTGGCCACCGCACAGTCCAGACCTTAACCCCATTGAGAATCTTTGGGATAATGTGCTGGAGAAGACTTTACGCAGTGCCGTGACTCTCCCATCACCAATACAAGATCTTGGCCACAAATTAATGCAACTCTGGACGCAAATAAATGCTGTGACATTGCATGAGTTTATTGACACGATGCTGCGGCAAATGCGTGCCGCAATCACAGCAAAAGACGATGCAACCAGATATTAGCGTGGGATTTTTGTTTTTTGTTTTATGAGGCAGTGTGTATGTGTATATGTAAATTAGATATTACAGTATATTATGATTCACATGGATACATCTAGGCTGATGATCAGGTAAATTAGTTTTAGCCCTGAATCCATTATTTGACTCACAGGGAAAGCAATGGGGATGATGACCGTTTGCCAAATTTAACAATCACTGTGTGTGAAGCCCCAGTATTCTGCAGTTCATACGAGTTGATTTCATGAGAAATCTCCGTCATGGACGATAAAGTTGCTGAGTCGGCAGTAAATTCTTGCTCACCTACTAGAGGTTATTGTCATTTCATTTAGTGCTGACCTCATCGGCATCTCTGCCAAGTTCAACACAGACTCGCATTTAGTTTCCCTGATTAAATGTCAGTACTAAATCAATAAGGTGATATTAATTACCATATTTTCACTTGAAATATGACATATCCAGTCCCCTTGGACAAATCTTGATTTCCCCCCTCCCCCCAGTTTTGCGCTGAACTCCAGTGTTTTACATTAATGGTTAAATCCACGATGAAAACTGTATTTTTTTCCTGGGAAGTGGGAATATATGGTAGGTGTATAAGGATGAGGTAGAATTTCTTTGTAGACAGGTTGTTGAATGGCATGGGCGAAACAATGTTTTTTTTAAAAAAAGCCATATTGTGATGATAGGGTGACGTGCACAGTCCTTAGAAACATAGAAAAATGTCGGCAGATAAGAACCTTTCGGCCCATCTAGTCTGCCCAATTACATGGATACTTTACCTGGATTTATCTTTTGTTTAGGATAGCCTTATGCCTATCCCATGCTTGCTTAAATTCAATCACTGTTTTGGCCTCTACCACTTCAACTGGAAGGCTGTTCCATGTATCCACCACCCTCTCAGTAAAATAATGCTTCCTGATGTTACTTTTAAACCTTTGCCCCTCTAATCTAAGACTATGTCCTCTTGTTTTGCTACTTTGTTTCCTTTTAAATATACTCCCTTCCTCTACCTTGTGGATTCCCTTTACGTATTTAAATGTTTCTATCATTTCTCCTCTGTCTCGTCTTTTTTCCAAGCTGTACATGTTAAGATCATTAAGCCTTTCCTGGTAACTTTTCTCCTTCAAGCCGTACACCATTTTAGTAGCCCTTCTCTGAACTCTCTCTAAGATGTCTATATCCTTCTGGAGATACGGTCTCCAGTACTGCACACAGTACTCCAAGTGAGGTCTCACCAGTGCTCTGTACAGTGGCATGAGCACTTCCCTTTTCCTACAAGCACTTCCTTTAAGGGTTAACAATGATATCTGTTAATCTGTTTTATTTTTATATATACGCTGTGCTGCACATATATTCACCCACTCATCCATTATCCCCCGTTACGTCAAATCCACAAACCGTAAAACAAGTCCGTGGCGTCCCCTCCCAAAACCTCCAGTTTATCCACGTTCTCCATGCAAGAAAAATCACAGCCCGGGCTGGTTTTATAACCTTGCATAATTTAGTGTCATCAACAAAAAAATGAAGTCTTTGCACTTTGTGCCACCTTCAAGGTCAATAATAAACATGTTATAAAGCGCTGGCTCCAGTATTAAATCTCGAGGCTCTCTGCTTCCACTTCTAGTTAAATCTCCAGGTTGACTATTTATGGTCTATCATTTAACCACTGCTCAATCTATGTGCAAATACCGGCACCCAAACCCAATTTCCTTTATGCCTTAACAAAGTTAATGGCGCAATATATAAATGGATGATGTCAACAGCTGCTAGCTCGGATTAAAAAGTGTGTATATATATTTCACTAATGTTTTTCGGTTGTGTTTCTTTTTCCTTCAAATAATAAAGACCACGGAACAGGTCAAAGAGCGGTCTTGTTGCGTGCTCGAGTACAAACCACAAATGTTAAAAAGAAATAACATTCTGTGCGAATCGCTCAATAAATAAAAGGGGAGGGGGGGGGAAGTCTAATTTACAAAATGTATGGTCCGTAAAAGTACGTATATACTATTATGTGTACATTTAGGGCTCTATTACACTCTTCGCGCACAATTTTGCGCATGCGCAAAAACGCATTAACGCGAGGGAAAAAACCCTTCGCGCTGAACGTCGCATTACGGCGTTCGCGCACAAAATGCGCGTTAACGTCTAACGCGAGAGACCCTGCGCGAACCCTGCGCAGGCGCAAGTTCGTGCGCGCATCCCATACTTAACATTGGGAGCCCAAAAGCGTTCGTGCGCTGGTACGCAGATGGTATTACAGTCGACGCGCAAATTTTAACGAACAACGTTTGCGCGCATAATTTTAACATCTTTTAAAAGCTGGTGGTAACTGCAAATCTGAACGTCCTGGCTGAAACCAGATACACCAGCCCGAAAAAAAAAAATACAGCGCAGTATAGTTACACATTCTACACATACCCAAACAATAAAATAGAGAGGTTGTGCGTGTTTTTATTATTGCTGCAGCATATATACTCAGATTGATTTTGACAGGCGCAAAAACTTAACGGGAACAATTGTGGTTCTTAATTCTGATTGGCTGAATCGCGTGAAAAAACAGTACGCACACCGATTTCTGCGGGCAACGTTAATGCGCGCGTGTTTTCGCTCGTATTTTTTTCGCGCGATATTTTTGGACGGATGTAAAAATGCGCTCGCATTTTAATACCAGCATTAATTTACGCGCGTTAATGTTTAACGCTGCGCGCAAAAAAAATTGTGCTGCGCGAGCTGTTTTGCGCATGGAATGTAATCGAGCCTTTAATCTCTTTAGAGTAACACGTCTGATTATACTACGTATATCTGATTGGCTGTAAGCAGTCTTACGTTCTCGACTAATCATTTTTGTCAAAGACTTACAGGTCTATTCAGAGAAAGGTGAAAATCAGGAGAAATGGCAGAAGAGAACGATTTAAACTGAATAGCCGATTTGGAAAGTGAGATAAACGGGAGAATTTTTCTGGTTTGGATATTTTGACCTAGAATTTTCTATTCTCCAGTCATTCTCCGGAGTTTCACCTTTCTTTGAATAGACCCTTTTGTCGATTAACAGGGTTAATCAAAGAGAATCGAAAAGTCACCACACGTTCGGTGACTTTTCGTTCTCTTCATTTCGGTGCGATTTGTCGATCCCATTTCGGCGACCCTGCGGTGTATTCAGCAAGCACCATAGGGCCGTCGTAATGCAGGGAAAAGCCGCTGCAAACCCAACGAACACTCACCGCAAAACCCGGCGAACACACACCAAAATCCGCAAAAACATCTGGATTAACCCCGCCAAACACACCGGAGAAACCCGAGCAGGAGCTGATCAGAGCAGAGCAGCCGTCGGAAAAACCCGACACTGCAGACGAATGGAGTGAAAAAACCCCAAAAAAACATGAATGAATGTTTGAGAAACGCTGTTTGCAAAGAAACTACAGAACAAAAATGTCTGGAATTGACATTTAAGATCCAATGAATGATAATAAAAAGGTCTGTTACAGAAAAAAGAAAAAATGATTTTAAAAAAAAGGAAAAAAAAAATTTGCAAAAAAATCCCGAAAAATGCCTAAAAGATCCTAAAAAATCTAAAACTAAAGGGAAATTGTACTGCAGAATAAAATAATAAACGGTTTATTAGATATTGAATTAAAACGGGAATATTTTTAAAATTGAAGCCTATGGGATTCGCCTGAATAAACCTGTCGAATGAAACCACCGAACAGCAGGGCAATTCGGCAACTTTTCACTGCTGGTTTTTGTTCTCTGAATAGACGAAGCATTGCTTCTCTTTGGGGATTTCACTGCCCTCGAACAGGCACCGAACAGGCACCGTATTTGCAGGCAATTCGCCAGGATTTGGCGAACTGCCTGCTCTCTGAATAGCCGAATGGCCATTCAGTTACCTTTCGCCAGCAATTCAGATCTCTTTGAATAACCCTGTTACTGATATTAGTCCCTAAATAGGAAAAAGAATGCAACCTGTAAAAAAACTAAATAAATACAAATTTATGATGACCAAAACTAGACTAAAACTAAATAAATACTACGTTATGATGACTAAAAATTTGGCAAAAAATCCATTGGCAATTTCGGCGTCTAAAAATCAACTGAACTAAAATATTCGGGAGGAACTATTTGGGAAGAGAGCCAATCGGAACTGATCATAACAGAGAACTGTTTAATTTTCAATGCCCAGATTAGATGTTTAGTCCAGGAGTATATAACGAGTTTGGAAATTCTAGAGAAATGCTTAAATAATGAATAATACACTTTAAACTCATTGGACCCTATTACAATCTTAACGCTAGCGTTGGTGCTCAGATACGTGAGTATTAGCACTAGGTTAAGTGACTTTAACGCTGCATGCCTCTAAAGGGTTAAAAAATCTGCTACCGCATGAGTGATTGTGCGCTCGCTTCCACGAGCTTACTTTGCTTTAACTAAACTTAACCTTGACGAGCGCAATCAGTGATTAGTGTTAGGATAAGTAGGGTATTACAAACCCTAACATTAATTCCGCACTGCTGCGGTAACTAAAAGGTTAACCACAGCTCGAAGCTGGTGCTAACTGATACCACTTCTGCAGATTCAGTTGGCACCAGCTGCATCCCCCCCCAACAAAAAATCAGGTACGCCTCTCTCATCTTGTGGCGCGAACGGTGATCCGATCCACTGCTTCTGGCTGCCGGGAGCAGAGTGAGACTGGGGCAAATAGTCTCCCCCAAGTCTAACTCAGAAAATCAATCCGCAGCCCTGCACGAGGGTTCAGGACTTCTGGCAATGCTGCTCTCTTCTGCTTATATGAGAGTTTGGGTAACTTGGCTGTGACATTTACATTCGGTTGGGCCACACCAGCAAGGGGTTGTTTGGTTAGGAATAACTATTGAACTCTCCGGAAGGCCCATTTTGGATCATCAAAAACCTATAGAAAGGAACATATGAAGAAGGTATGTGCATTTGTACCAGCCAAGGATCCAGTGGGCCTTGGTTACCAACCAAATTGTGGACAGCAGGAAAAGGACCGGTCACAGGAGGCTTGGCAACATTTCTGTCCTAGTCCTAGAACCTTTCTCAAGCTTCGGGCTGGTTGGGTAGATCTTTTCGTGTCTCCAGTCAACCTACTCTCACCATTGACTTGCCTTGACGTGACATTTGCCCAGTTTGCCCAATGGCTGAGCCAACCCTTGTTGCAACAATTACACAAGATCATTGGTCCTTCTTGAAAAGGTGTTTCTATGGCAAGGTACAGTCACCATCCCTTCATTTCAAGCAATGGTCGAGCCAAGCCACCATTTTTGCATTCCTCTTGGTGTACACACTGTAAAGCTTGTATTTATTTATTATACTTCAGTGATTAATCTATACTTTTTATATCAAGCTCTGATTGGAAGTCGGAAGGTCTGTCAACGGGTCGTTTACAGCTTATATCTCATTCCCAGAAGTCACATCTTTTGTAAAGAAATGTAAATTTTTACTGTACCCATGTGTCGTCTCTACATGAACATTTATACTGTAACTGAATTTATCGGTAGACGTCTGGTTATTTTAATGTGGTATATTTTAATGTGGTATTAAATGTGGTTTAATGTGGTAATTAATTGTAATTCATTAAATTTCGGGCGTATAACACTACTTTTTATACTTAAAAACATCCCCCCGGGGGGGCGGAGCTGACTTCCGGCGGGCACAGTCGCATTCTGCGGAGCTCTCTGATTATATCTTCAAAATTCGTGATTATCTGCGACTGACCCACGGATAACTTACATCCCAGGCGCACAGAACCCTGCTGATCCGGCACCCTCTTCCCAGACGGAAGATTAAGGACCGTTTGGTGGAAATTTGGGAGAAATTTGTGATCTGCGGCCTATATTTGGCGGCCATATCTGAAGCGCTACTCCAGTACCACGCGGTATATTATTTGGCGGCGTTCTCTGAATATCCCCCATACACATGGGTAGGAAGTCGGGCAAAAAACCCCAATCGCCGAATGGCCCCCGGCAGAGAGACATCCGGGATTCACTGGGGGACCCCCGCCGGAGGCGGCAGGATTCCCCGCAGACTTATATATCTCCAACGGCCAGTTCTTCAGAAGGTGAGGACCCTTACTGGTCGGAGGCCTCCGTGGCAGCTAGGGGGACACCCCGGAAAGGGGAGATGGCGAAACGGGTGATAGATGCCCCCCATGCTCCAAAGCTGACAGTGACACGCAAGCTCGCGGAGACGCCTGGGCCCTCTGGTGACGCGACGATAGCACCACCGGCAGCACATAGGGTACCGGAGGGCGCCGGCCTTATGCCCCTCACGGAGGGTGCCATCCGACGCCTGTTGGGAGAAACGCTAGAGGAGATGAGAACGATTTGGCGGGCGGACTTCGCGTCCCTGTCATCGGAAATAGTAACTATCAAGAGTCGACTGACGGCAGTGGAAACGCGAGTGGAAGAGACTGAGGCGTCGCATGCCCACCTAGAGCCGCAACTGGAATCTCTCAAAGCACAGGTATCACTACTGACTGGGGCGGTGGAAGCTGCGGAGAAAAATGTGCGAATTCGGGGGATCCCGGAAACAGTCGCCGCTGACGCCTTGCTGTCCTTCGTCAATGGTTTTGCTTCACATGTACTGAGGTCACTGACCGGGACTCTTCTCTTCAGACATGCCATCCGCCTGCGGAAAGCGGCGACTGCCCCTGCGGAATCCCCACGTGACGTTCTCGCCATTGCCTCAGAAGAAGCGGACAAGCGTCGTCTAATGTTGTCCCCGGCTGCCCGGGCATCGATATCTTTTGAGGGCTTCTCTTTGGTGCTATTTAACGATCTGCCTTTTATGACGCTACTTGCCCGACGGCAATTTCGTGAGATAACTGCTTCTTTGAGGGGCGCTGGGGTGCGTTATCGCTGGGGGGTGGCGGGTACATTGTACGTTTGCCACGACAACTTATCTCACTTGGTCTCCTCCCCGGATGAGGCCTGGCGTCTGTTGAGTTCTCTGGGCCTTTCCTCTGCATCGAAGGCCACTGAACCTGACTCACGGGGCTCCTCCACTGATTTGATGGACAAGGGTTAATCTCGGAAACCTGAGCTTTTTTCTTCTTCTCCTGGAATGTTTGATTATATTGTACCGTTAATTGTGTAGCCTATATTGATATTAATATACCCCCCGCTCTCGGCTATTTTTCTCGGTGATTACGGCTCTGTCATCCCACTTTTGGACCCCTTCCCCCTCTTTTATTTTATTCCCCACCCCCCCCATGTTGAGACTTTGATTTTTCTTTTTGGCGGCACGACCCCCCCCCCACACTTTTGATTCTGTGTATCTTATCCACTTTCCCCTTGTTTTATGCTGCTCAGAGACACTGCAGATATTATTTTTTCTTTTTCTTTTCTTTTTCCCTGCTGACATTCCCCGGATGGGGATAAATTTGAGACCTCTGTTTTTGTTTTTTTGTTTTTCTTATCTTTATTTTTGTATCCTTCTGAAGCCCTTTTGATGGCTATCGTTATTACTCCCCCCCCCCCCCTGTTTTCTGAAATCCGGCCGATTTTTCATATGACCCCCCCCCCTTTTTGTTATTTTTTACCGAAGTGCTTATGTTGATAACATTATCTGTGGCCCTGCGAGGCCCTCATTTTCTGTTTATATGATGCCTTCTTTTCAAAATAAAAACTTTTAAATATAAAAAAAAATAAAAAAAAAATTAAAGGAACACTCTAAGAAAAAAAAGAAAAAAAAAAACATCCCCCAAAAATCGGGGGTCATCTTATACGTGGGATATACAATGTGAACCTTTAGTTTGTTTGGGCCAAGCTGGCTCGGGATGTCCCTGGTCTGTCGGCCCGCTGGATCTGCGGCACTACTGTGTGTACGGTGGCTTCAGCTGCATACAGTGTGCCGCGCTGGGCCCGTCACGTTGAGCGCTGTATTCTATTGGTGAATACAAAGCCTTCTCGGATTGGTAGAGGTTGTGACATCATTAGCCCACCAATCCGAGCAGGCTTTCTATTTGTTGGAGTGCATCGCTCGCTGTGATTGGCTCAGCACGGTGTACTGTATGTGGCCGAGGCTGCCGTGCATGCAGTGTTGCCGCAATCCAGCGGGCTGACAGATTGGGGAGAGGATTTTATGTACGGGTAAATCATAACCATTTTAATTAAAATTATTTAAATCAAATCTGAGGTTTTTAAATGGTGTTGCCTCGGAAGGGGGGGGGGTAGTCTTATACGGTGAGTATAGCCCAAAACCTAGGTTTTAACTGGAAAAATAGGGCATAGTCTTATACACCCGGTTGCCTTATACTCTGGAAAATACGGTAGATAGAGGTGGATACAAAGTGCGAGATGGTCGGGCTTTATATCTATGGAAATACAGTATATTTGGGTGAAGTGCCCAGAATTGTGTGTTATACACTGCCTGAACCCCTTAAAAAAGTCACACATGCCAATATTTGCTCGAACTGCCTTCTGCTGTGATTGTGGCACGCATTCGGAGTGAATTGTGTCGATAAGCTCATGTAAAGTCACAGCATTTATTTGCGTCCAGAGTGACATTAATTTGTGGCCAAGATCTTGTAGTGATGATGGGAGAGTCGCGGCGCTGCGTAAAGTCTTCTCCAGCACATTATCCCAAAGATTCTCAATGGGGTTAAGGTCTGGACTGTGCGGTGGTCAATCCATGTGTGAAAATGGTGTATCATGCTCCCTCAACCACTCTTGCACAATTTGAGCCTGATGAATCCTGGCATTGCCATCTTGGAATATGCCCGCTGTGCCATCGGGGAGAAAAAACCCATTGATGGAAAAACCTGCTCATTCAGCATATTTGGGAGTCACATGACCTAATTTTTTTGAAGCTGAAACCTTAATCATTGCAGTAATTATCCAATGGAAGGCTCACACCTATTGGCTTGGTTACATCCAGGTGGTGATTTATTTTCAGGACGGGCAGTGTATATTCTCCGGTGTCGTATACACAGTATGCTTTTTTATGCAAGTATAGAAAAATAGATCGATGCGTCTACAGACGGCAAGAGTCTGAAAACTTTTCCAATTCAGCTGTTTTTGTTTATTCTGATGATCGCATGAAAGCCCATGCTGGGTCCAGAATTAATTCTCCGCACCAAAGAATTATATCACAGAAAGGTCTCATTATTCTATTTCGTGAATATCGGACAAGCTCATCTTTGATATATTTTAATGCATTTTCTTTAAGTTATTCCTTATCTATTCAGAACTTTAGCTTGTTCCTCAAACTCCTAATTGTCTCACTGACATTTATAAAAATGACCATTTTTATCACAACACTGATTTCTTTTCCTTTATTCTTGCTTATTTCTACAATGCTGGTGTAATGTATTGTGGGAAAGGTCCTAGCTTGGAGCTCTAGTGGCTCCTAGTGGTGCGCGTTTGGTTGCGGATGCAGCTGCAAAGTGTATCAATTTCCTCTGAAATACATCTGCTCTTTGGGAATGTAGATAACAGACAGCAGATTTGAGTACTGCATCCTATTGCATCTGACTGACAGAAACAATTCTGAGGTTGTCATCACCTCAAGCTTTTGCAAGACTGGATTACCTCGAGTGCATAATGACTTCATAGCGAGATACATTTACATACTATTCTACAATAATACTCTGGAAGGATTTAAACGATTTCCAGGGTCCGCCATGATTCCGATAGACGCTCTGTGTAAGCCTCCATCGCAGTCTGTGTAACCGTTTCAGCCAGGACTTCTCGTGCGTGAAACTGCTTTGATTATCGTGTGCTACATTTCTAGGGCTGCAACTAACGATTATTTTCATAATCGATGAGATGGCCGATTATTTTTTCGATTCATCAGATAAAATAAAACCGTACACAAATTCCATACTTTTCACACACAACGGGATCTATTACATTCTTCACGCAAAAATGCACGGTAAACGGGTGAACTTTTGCATGAAGCGTCAAACGTTAACGCGCGTAAAGTAACGCTGGTATTAAAATCCTCGCGCAGTATTTCATCTGTCAAAAAAAGTGTGTAAAAAAAGACGCGCAAAAACGCGTACGCATTAACGTTGCGCGCAGAAATCGGTGTGTGGACTGTTTTTTTCACGTGATTCAGCCAATCAGAATTAAGATCCTCAATTGTCTCCTGTTAAGTTTTTGCGCCTGTCAAAGTCAATCTGCGCATGTATGCTGCATCAAAAAAAAAAAAAACACGCACAACTTCTCAAATTTATTGTTGGGTATGCGTAGAATGTGTAACTAAACTTTGCTGAATTTTTATTTTCGGGCTGGTGTATTTGGTTTTGGCCAGGACATTCAGATTTGCCGTTACCACCAGCTTTTCAAAGACGTTAAAATTATGCGCGCAAATGCTGTGCGTTAAATTTTGCGCATAAATTGTAATACCATCTGCATACCAGAGCACAAACGCATTTGCGCTCACAATGTTAAGTATAGGACGCGCAACGTACATTATGCTCGTGCAGGGTTCGCGCAGGTTCACGGTAGACGTTAACACGCATTTTTTGAGCGGACATTGTAATACGACGTTCAGTGCAAAGGGTTTTCCCCTCGCGTTAATGCGTTTTTGCGCACGCGTTAACATTTGCGAGAAGAATGTAATAGAGCCCAACGTACACGGGCACCTTGTCAGAGTGATGGATTGATGCTGCGTGCCCGGCTTAAGCCCATGTCTGCTTTCTCCCCAAACGAACGCTGCAGCAGATCAGATAGAAATGATGTCAGCAAGAAATCCGGATGAGATTGGGGGACACTCCACACAGCCTGGCCACTTTAGCTTATTAGAGTGTCCCTTTGCAATAATTTCATGAACAAACTAAGCGGGAGGAGGGTCTGGAGGTGGAAGAGAGTTTTGGTAACAGACTTGACACAAGTGTGAGAGGAGTGGGTTTGGGCAAAAGACCGGACTTGAGTGTTGGAAGGAGTTTGTGGGAAGGGACCAAAAGGGAGAGAGAATGGCAGCTGCAGACCAAAGAGGGGGTGGCAGGCAGGTTGGGGTGGTGGCACAGGATGAAGAAGAATCTGAAATTATAACGTTTTACTCGGTCTGACTCTAAACAGTGTGTAATGTACACATGATTGATTAATGGAAAGTCAATTAATCGATAAAGAGAATAGTTGAGAACGATTTTCATTATCGATTAGTTATCGATTAATCGATTAGTTGTTTCAGCCTATACATTTCATAAGTTTCATAATAAAGGGGTTATTCACAGAGAACCGAACTTGCCCCAAAAATGCACCGAACAGTGAACTTCCCCGTATGTTGCTTTTTTGCTGCCATTCGGCTATTCACAAACCAGGCGACTCGTCAAATTTTGGAAAATTGCCAGCGAAATATGGTGCTGTTCGGCGGCAGCGAAATCCCCATAGAGAAGCAATGGTTAAAATCTATATATATTATTTTACACATGCAAAAAAACGGAATAGGCTGCACTCAACTTTAACATGTATTTTGTATAAGGGTGTTACTGAAACCAATGGATACAATATTCAGAGAGCTCTGCTTAATTGGTGGGCGGAGGTTAACACTGACCGCTTCAGCTTGTGCTTCCTCCAGCCCACCTACCTGCTGATGCACATCATTGGCTGCAGTGAAACGGCCTAAGATCAGGCTGTCCTGCAGCAGCCAACCACGCATGGCGCCCGCTTACTGCTGGGCTACACCTAGGTGGCCCATAAAAGTCAATGGGGCATACGCGTACACCCCACGTCTTCAAGGCCCACCTCCTGTAGGGAGAGCATGGTGCGCCCAGGGCCAGCCCGTCCATGTAGCCAGGTGGTGCAGCCACTCCAGGCAGCACTTTGTCAGGGGCGGCATTTTGCTGCACTTTCAAAGGCCACGGCATGGAGCGACCAGCCCAGATCTTGATGGCAAGGCACGGCCCTTCAGCAGGACGCCCCCACCCCTGGAGCAGGCTGGCACCTGCCCCTGGAGCAGGCTGGCGCCCACCCCTCAAGCACCCATCGCTCCAGGCAGCACAGTGGCTTGGGCCAGCCCTGGGTGCGCCCTGCAGTGGAAAAGGGTTAAACATGCTTTAAAAGGATTTAAAAACTTCGGGCCATATTATGTATACATATTACGGGTGTTATTTGGTGGTATATGATTCCGCAAAGCAGTATGATAAATATATATTGTGTTTTCTGACATTCCTTCTCCTCTATTTTCATTGTGAACCATCATGGTGTGTGAGCGTAGCCCAGGTCCAGTGAGTTACTCCAGGAGAGACGTATCCCAGATGTTCAGATGATTTGTGCAGGCTTATATACGTGACATCCTTTTCCCACGGCCCTCACTTAAAGAATAGAGCAAGTGTGGTTTTATTATGATTAATATATCGTCACACCGAGAGAAAAGGTTACATTCGCAAATTGTGCGGGCCATTATTCACACAGTAAATACAGATCTGCAGACCAGGTTCGTTGCATAATTAAAGAGACGCGTCAGCAGGGAGTTGATCCTTTTCTTGGCGTGTTTGGAAGACGTTGCAGCAATGAATTAAAATCGGAAAATATTAATAATAGACTAAGATAAAAGGTATACCCGCTAAACATTGTTATTTATTTGAAACCTGCAGCATGAAACAGGCGGCAGCTACAAATCCTCAAATTATTTTGTTCCCTCTTTTTTCAGTGTTTACAATCAGGGCTGCCTTTAGAAAATCCGGGCTCTCTTTGGCTGCCAGGCCCCTTAGAAGTGTACTGCCTGTACCCCCTGGTGGCGATAACTATACAGCGCTAAATTATTCACTTCATGGGCCTGGATATGGGTTTTTATCATATCCCTCAAACGGCCATTGTGTCTCTATCCCATGCCTCTCTACTGTCCCAACCCTCTCATGGCCATTGTGTTCTTGTCCCATCCATCACTGCCATTGCAACTCGACCTCATCCCTCACACCAGCATTATGTCTGTCTCCGCTCTTTTTTTCCCATTCATTCTACCCCATTGTGTCTGTGCCATCCCTTTCCACCTCATAGTGTTTCTGTTGCATTTCTCTTGCTCCCATTGTGCCTTGGTTGTATCCCTGCACGACCCTTGCACCCCATTGGGTCTCTTCCAGTTCCATCTTGCGACTATTGTGTCTTGTATCTTCTCTCTCTCACCCCATTATGTCTGTTTCGTCTCTTGCTCTTGTATCATTTTTTTTCCATCCGTACTGCCCGTTGTATCCATTACCATTTTTCTTACTCCATTGTGTCTTTCCAATCAATCCTTATGTCACACCCCTCTCACCCCATCTCTGTCCTGTTCTTCTCAACACATTGTATCTGTCCCATAACGCTCAGCTCTCTGGTGTTTTTCACACAACACAAGTTTGTTCCTTGAAGCCTTCCAGTCGTAGTACTGAATCTTCAGCCGTAGCACTAACATAGCTCGTGTAAGCCTCTGAAAGGTCGGCGTTGTGCATCCTGAGGTGCTGGGATGTCACTGAATGGTTCTTTGCTTGTTTTAGCTGTACAGAGCACTGGTGAGACCTCACTTGGAGTACTGTGTGCAGTACTGGAGACCATATCTCCAGAAGGATATAGACATCTTAGAGAGAGTTCAGAGAAGGGCTACTAAAATGGTGTACGGCTTGAAGGAGAAAAGTTACCAGGAAAGGCTTAATGATCTTAACATGTACAGCTTGGAAAAAAGACGAGACAGAGGAGATATGATAGAAACATTTAAATACGTAAAGGGAATCCACAAGGTAGAGGAAGGGAGTATATTTAAAAGGAAACAAAGTAGCAAAACAAGAGGACATAGTCTTAGATTAGAGGGGCAAAGGTTTAAAAGTAACATCAGGAAGCATTATTTTACTGAGAGGGTGGTGGATACATGGAACAGTCTTCCAGTTGAAGTGGTAGAGGCCAAAACAGTAATTGAATTTAAGCAGGCATGGGATAGGCATAAGGCTATCCTAAACAAAAGATAAATCCAGGTAAAGTATCCATGTAATTGGGCAGACTAGATGGGCCGAAAGGTTCTTATCTGCCGACATTTTTCTATGTTTTGTCCTTTTCGATTAACGCTCGAGGCTATGAAAAAATGGGGGAGGGGCAAAACTGGAGGTGTTAATTATTCACCTCCGTTAATAACTTTTACAAAGTTGATCTAGAGCCTGGAAGGTCGTCTGCCGGGAATCGCCTGGAATTTTCTGCTGCTTGATGGACAGGCTCTCTGTGTATTGGTTAATCTGTCATCGTTCGGACTCGGAAGACGCACAGATCTTTGCTGGACCAAGAGCTTGACTGGTTATCCCTCATAATGACACATTACTGGAGGGTTGTGGGATGAACCTTAAGGACAGCCCTTTGATTCAGACGGAGCAGTCGACCACTTAGTCCAGGGATGCCAAACTCCGCCCCCCAGATGTTACTGAACTACAACTCCCATGATTCTCTGGCCATCCAACCTAATAATTTGAGAATTGTAGGCCATAAACATCAGGTGGAGTTTGACTTAGTCCATAAGTGAGCACAGGACATTTCATTAGGTTGGGCACCTATAAAAAAAAATGTATTGGTTACAGGCTAAAATATTTGTGTTTTTTTAATGTTCTTTATAATCGGACACATTTAAAAATGTAAGAGTCATTGTTTAATGGGATTGCAAATAAAGCTTTAAAAAAAAGAAGCTAAGTGTGAATCTTCTTATCAAGGGATGGGATGGGTGGGAGGTGTTCGTTATAAGAAATACAGTTCTCCGCAGCAATGTGAACATGATGTGCACCACTTGACTTTAATATTTGGTTTTGTGTTTTAAGTTTCTGTTGAAATGAAACACAAAAGCTCTTTCGTTCCCCGTACTTCGGGGAATCAAATTCCAAGACCCTGCGGTGAATTCAGCATTCACCGCCTTGTCCCCAAAGTGCAGGGAAAATCCGCCAAAAAAACGCCGAATCGAAAATAAAACCCGCTGACAGAATCGGATCCGATAAGTCGCCGGGAACCTGTCGGAAAACATGGGATCCGATAAGCCGCTGACCGCATCCCAAAAAAGCTGACGATTCGCCGACCAGGTGTCGGAAAAAGCCGACAAGCTGACGAACGGGGTAAAAAAACCAAAACTAAACCATTGCAAATTTTAAACGCTGTTAACAAAAAAAACTACTGGACGAAAATGTCTGGAATTAACATACAAGGTCCTATGAAGAATAATAAAAAGGTCTGGCACAGGAAAAAAAAAACACGCTGTTTAAAGAAAAAAAAATCGGGGGGTGGAGGAGTGTGCTGTAAAATGCCCAAAACAAATATTTACTTTTTGCTGCAAATTATATGAAATTAAACCGCTTTAAGCTCCTGAGGAAACAACGCGCGTTGATCAATACACTGTCAATAGACAATAATTGAATTTGGGCAACAATGGTTGAGCTTATACTGTATATTGGTGATAGTAATATTGGCGGATTGTTGTTGGAGAGGCTGCACTGTGGTAGAGTGGTTTTTACTGCTTAATGGATGTCCATTGGTGATGATAATGATCATACACGTTATCTTTGGTGGCTTTGTGTGACTGGTAGAATCAGGGCCAGATAAACAAGTCCCACTACAAGGAGACTTGCAGGGAATCCAGGCTTTCTACAGTATAGCACTACACGCAAGATACCCCAATGTGGTATGATTAATGTGTGTGCCTCTCTGATAGATGCTCTTATAGTGATACAACAAACGTTTTAATTCAAATTCAATAAATATATCAATTTTAACTGCATACTCGGAGCTCATTTCCAATATTGCTTATGAGAATCCTGCTTCTTTTTCTATGACATTTATTACCTTGAAACCTATTGGATTCGCCTGTTTAAAGCTTTTGACTTGAAACACAGAAAATCGGGTCATTTCGACAAAATTTCGTTGCAATTCGGCGCTCTGTGATAGAACAATAGGGAAATTTTGGTGCCGCTGATTTCATTTATTTATAAAGTATTTCTCCAGGAAGGATACATTGAGACTTCTCTCGTTTTCAAGTATGTCCTGACCTGGATTCAAGAACATTGAACTGTTGCATTTTATTACAGTAGGTACAGAAATACAAAGTAAGATATTAAAAAAACAGCACAAATATACAGATTAACCCAGAAAATAAATATGTAGGAAATATAGTCACTATGTTACATGTTTACAGGTGCATTCTGTATATAGTCACTATGTTACATGTTTACAGGTGCATTCTGTATATAGTCACTGTGTTACATGTTTACAGGCGCATTCTGTATATAATCACTGTGTTACATGTTATGTTTACAGGTGCATTCTGCATATTGTCACTATGTTACATGTTTACAGGTGCATTCTGTATATAGTCACTGTTAGATGTTTACAGGTGCATTCTGTATATAGTCACTGTGTTACATGTTTACAGGCGCATTCTGTATATAGTCACTATGTTACATGTTTACAGGTGCATTCTGTATATAGTCACTGTTACATGTTTACAGGTGCATTCTGTATATAGTCACTATGTCACATGTTTACAGGTGCATTCTGTATATAGTCACTGTATTACATGTTTACAGGTGCATTCTGTATATAGTCACTGTGGTACATGTTTACAGGTGCATTCTGTGTATAGTCACTGTGTTACATGTTTACAGGTGCATTCTGTATTGAGGTATATTAATAGAGATCTCTTAAGTGACTTTAAACTGGGGGAAGATTTGATGGCGTCTGGGAGGTTATTCCATAATTGTGGTGCTCTGTAGGAAAATGAGGATCGAGCCAATGTCTTTCTGTATTGTGGTATTGTAAGTAAGGTGCAGGTCCTGGATCAGAGGTTATAGGATGAGGGAACTGCTAGGGGAAGCAGTCTATTTAGGTAGGGTGGTAGCTTCCCAGAAAAGATCTTAAACACCGCGTTGGAAAGGTGAAGAGTACGTCTGGATTCCAGCGATGGCCAGTTTAGCGCTTTTAACATGTCACAATGATGGGTCATGTAGTTAGATTGTAGCACAAAGCGGCAGAATGAGTTATACAATGTGGTAAGTTTGTGAAGGTGTGTTTGCGGGGCGGCTGCATACACTACATCTCCGTATTCAATAGCTGGCATAAGCATTTGTTGTACAATCTGCTTTCTTACCGCGGGGCTCAGGCAGGATTTGTTTCTGTACAGGGCACCTAGTTTGGGGTAAAGTTTAGATGACAGTTTTTCGATGTGGGGGCCAAAGCATAGATTTGGGTCTAACCACATACTTAGATATTTGAGAGAAGTGACTGTGGTCAGCGTGCCATTTGATTTTGTCCTGACACATAGATGGGGTGTTTGCAATTTATGCAGTTTAGGTGCTGTTCCAAAGAGCATTGTAACAGTTTTGTCAGTATTTAGAAAATGTTTATGTTTAATCCACTTTTCTACCTCTGTGAATTGTGAAATTCCAGCTGTGGGAGATTTGCAGCATATTGCACTGTATTTCACTGTTAATTCGTCTGTATTTGATGAATTGACAGCTTAGTAAGTAGACAAATTGACCCGAACTTCACCATTTTGGAGCAATTCGGTGTAAGTTTCGGAGGTTACTGAATAGCCTCCTATGTGTCTTTGTTGATTCTTCCTAATTCTCGCTTTCTCTAATGAATTTTCTTCCTTCTCACTACATCCATTTATGGTCCTATTCTACATCAATCTCCGTTTTGTCGAAATTCGCATTTTTATTTTTATCAACGAAACAGAATGTTTTAAGCATTTTTTTTTTCATGCAGTACTTTATGTAGTTGAACTTGTTCGCCTCTCTGATAATAAGCCCCTAGTGGAATTGGCGTTTGATATGAAAGTAAAAAATTAGTCCGCGCCGTGGTACGGCAAATTCTTATATTCTCATTTCCATTATTTTTCCACTGTCAGCTAACAGCAGTTTGACAAGCCCGGTAACGGCGCAGCGTGCAAGTCTAGAAACTAAGATAAACAGAGATTTGCCGTAGGAGATTGTCTGTCCCAGTTGCCAATTCTTTTAATAAACTAGGCTGCGTGCACTAGTAAGAGGTTAAACAAACTCCCCCATAATCTTTCCTTTTGGGAAATCGCATGGTATAATAGCATTTGTTTTATTTGATAGGTTTTGGTGCATTTATTAGGTCTCCAAGGACCAAGATGTACAGTACAGTAGCTGTCAAAAATGTTTTTCTTGGGTTTGCTGCCATCTAGTGGCGTTTTGAAGGAAGCGTACATCTAAATCATAAAGTATAGTAAAGCTGCAAAATTAAAAAAATGGTATGAAAGCCAAGGAACCAAAAAAAATGAACAAAACGATTTAAAAAACGCTAAACTGACCCGAATGGTCTGACTTTAAAAATAAAAACCAGAACAAAAGGTTTTAAAACGGAAAAATAGTTGATCAAAATGATCTGAAACGAAAAAAAAAACAACAAATAAAATGATTTAAAACAGACAAAAAAAAATTAACCCTTTCGCTGCTGAGGCATTTCACGGCTTCCCTTCACGCCTGTGTGCGGCACTGCGGTCTGCTGCTGAGCTAATTTTTAACAGTTTTGCTCCTCTTGTTTAAACGCGTTTTGAAGCCTTATTTTATAATATGACCCAGACATGTTATATATCGTTCTTTCCGGCAGACTCGGCAGATGATTCATAATATATCATTATCATATGTATGCGTCATGTCCTGTCTGTATATTATAACAAAAAATGCAATAAAATTAGAATTTTCAATGTTTGTTTTACAAGGTGTAAAGTGTTTTTTTCACATTTTAACATGCGAGTGTTTGCGGTTATATTTTATGAGTTGCGTTTGTTAAAAAAAATTGAAATGGGGACTTGTTATATTTTTTTGGGTGAAAATTACACTATTTTTAACAAACGCACCCCATACAAAAATCCTTAGTGCAGCATCATTGTTCACATTATAATTGAAATGGGAACAATATTGCTGCATTAACAAAAAACCTGTTTATTTTTTTTTATATTTAAATTTTTTATAATTTTTAACATTGTCATGTTTGGTATTGTTGAAAAGGCCATGCTCTGGTCGATCCAAAGATACCAAACATTAACCGATAGCTGCCGCGGATCGGGAGATAGGGGGTTCATTGGAACCCCCTATCTCCACCATTGGTCGCAGGTAGGGGTTAACTCCAGAACTGACGTCATTGTGACGAGGTCTTGGGACTGTCGGCAGCTGCCGTTCCCCCACGCTGTTGTCTTCCTGCAAAGACGTGACCATGTTGGCGGGCAGGGTCTTAGCGGGCAGCGGTGGAGAGAGAGAGCTCATAGCTGGGAGGAGGTGTTGCGTGAAGCCGCGAATAGGGAAAAATAAACTAGACCTGAGCCGCACTGAGGATCTTTGGGTTGTGTCGGAGAAGACTTCACGCAGTGCTGCCATCAATATTTTTTGATAAATTCTTGGTTATACAATGAATGTGGACAAAAATCCGTGTTGTTGTGACATCGCCTAAGCTTAACAAAACCATGCCACGTCGGTAATCAAATCTCAAGGCAGTACAACAAGGTTGTGTTAGTGTGTGACATTTTTTGGCCAGGCAGGCAGTGTAGAATGTGCATAGTCACATTCATGGCCACAAATATGTTGACAAATTTATGACAAAGGGTCCATAGAAATGTCAATAAATTTATGTACATATAATTTTAACAGTGTGGAAACCAAGCAATACATATTAACTTATTAAGTAAGGAAAAGCAACGCACACAAACAGGAAAATAGTGAAAAAATATAAAATTTATTTACAACATGCCACATGGCATTGGCAAACTGCCCAACGGGGGCACAAACATACTCATAGGGGAGGAGGAGGCTGGTCTCACTGCCACTCCAGGATTTCAACGGCGTTATTAATATGCTGCCTGAACTCCTGCAGCAACTCCTGGATGGCATCGAAGTTGGCGCCAGCCAGGCGTAGCTCGCCGATCGCCATCCTGATGCTGGACCTGTCAGTGTCCGGTCTGGCTTCTCCTTCTATATCCAATAAATGAAAGAAGGAAAATACAGTAAGTAAAGCAGGTTTCTATTTTTGACTGAAAGTCTTGAAAAAATATAACAGTAGTATATACCAGAGCTGGCGGCCTCCTGAGGCTCTGACTCCTCCTCCTCCACCACCACCGTCAGCATCTCTTCCGGTGCTATATCTAAGAAATTAAAGAAATAAAAAATACAATAAACAACAAAACTGATTTATTTTTGAACAAAAGTTGATGTAAAATACAACAGTAAAAAAAAAAACCTGGACTCGCGGCCTCCTGCTGCGGCTCTGGCTCCCTCTCTCCATCGCCCTGCTCTCCTCTTCCTCCTCCTGCTCCTCTTGTGCTATATATAAAAAAATTAAATGAAAATACAGTAAACAAAAATTGTTTCTGTTTTTGACCAAAAGTCGTTGCAAAATAAAACCGTATATACCAGAGCTGGTGGTCGCCCGTGGCTCCCCCTCCTCCTCCACTGGGGCACTGGTGCCCGCCGGGGCAGATGCTGCCTTTGCCTTCCTGTCTTCTGCCAAATCCAAAAAATAACACGTAAATAATGCAGACTGGAAAAAATGGTATATCTATACAATATATTGCCGAAAGTATTGCGACACCCCTCCACTACCCACTAGCACTACCAGCTTGACCCACCACTACTCCCATCTCATAGTTCTAAAGTCACAAAATATTTATTATTTCCCTGCACATAGACATATATTACTGTTCAATTATATATTTTTTTCAGAAATAAACATTACGTTTATTCAATAAAAACTATTATTTGTGTTGTGTGCGTACAAAACGCATTGTGTGACTGCTTTTAGTTATTTTATAGATGCCTCAGCCTCAGTTTCACTTTCAGTTTCTGCTAATAAAACTGGATATTGCAGAAACAACAACAGAAATCCACCATTTTGTTTTGAAATTTGCATCTAAAGCGTTCAATAATGACACTGCTGCAGCAAACTGAATTGCTGCGCTGCATCAATTCAGCAGCTGCTGAGGACGTATTGAACGCGGCTCTGTTTGGATGCACTTTCAGAAGAACTACATGTCCCATCCTACCACTTAGCAGAGACGCAGAGATTTTTGTTGATGCGCAGGTGGGAGCCAATATTGGGCAAGCTGCGGGTCATCTCGTATGCATCACTCAATCACAACAACCTCCAGCACACTACAGTACACACAGTGCCAAAAGAAATCCAGCATTGTAACTTCATCTACATACATCAAATGTCACAATTTTCACGAATACGTAAAATCACAAAAAGGAAGAGCTTTGGCAAAAATGCATGTATGACGAGTCGTGAAAACGCAAAGCTATACACAATCACATTGCATGAAAAAAGGACTAGATCAATCAACGTATTTCTGTGCACATTAGCACTTGCAAGCACATTATTATTATTATACAGGATTTATATAGCGCCAACAGTTTGCGCAGCGCTTTACAATATAACATGACACTTACGTTTGGTATGACACGCCGGATGTGCCTCAGCTGCTCCTGCTCGCGTGCCTTCAGATCGGACCAGCGTTTTCGGAGCTGGTCCTTCGTCCGGTCTTTCCCAAACAACTCCAGGATGGTGGTTCGGAGCTTGTCAAGGATACGGTCCTTGCGTAAATTATTCTTTCTGCCTTAAGGGCCCTTACGGCAGTCATAATCTCTTTTGTCAAAGATGCAGACCAGCTCCAACATCTCCTCAAATGCCATGTTGCTGGCCCGCTTCTTCCTGGGTGGTGTCTCTGGGGTGGAAGCAGATGAGGACGAGGAGGTGTCCGGATGGGACTCTCTGTCTCGTCTTTCAGCTATGTTAAATTATAAATAATTTCAATTTTTTTGGCCTGTCAAAAAAATTGTCAAAACTGGCTCAATAAAGTTACGACATCCGCACGGACGAATCGGATCCGACCCGATCACGAAGGAATTATCGTATCGACAGAATTATCGAATCATTGGAAACAAGAAACAAGTGATACGCATTTACAAATACAAAATTTACAGAATCAGCGATATAACCGATAATAGTTAAATATACGATGTCCAGAATTACCGAAATGGAACCGAAATCACGAATGGAACCGAAATCATGAATAGAGCGAAAATAAATTTCGATTTGACACAGTTCAAGTCCATTCGAAAACTCCGAAATTTTTTCGTTTCGGCTCGGAAAACTTTTCGGATCTGTCGGTTTTCGGGTCCGATCCGATTCGGAAAATCGGCTGAATCCGAAGACCCGAATCGGGAAATTTCGTGAAAATTCCGAAACCCGAAACGCACATCCCTAATGGACACACATGCAGAAACTGCTGACGGACACATACGCAGAAGCTGCTGACGGAAACATACGCAGACGCTGCTGATGGACACATACGCAGAAGCTGGTGACGGACAAATACGCCGACGCTGCTGACGGACACATACGTAGAAGCTGCTGACGGACAAATACGCAGACACTTCTGACGGACACATAGGCAGACGCTGCTGACGGACACATACGCAGACGCTGCTGATGGACACATACGCAGACACTGCTGACGGACACATACGCAGATGCTGCTGACAGACTCACACCGCCAGAAGACAACAAGGAAAACATAAAGATTATTATGCAGAATAATATTAAATGTACGGTTTTCACACAGCTCCCTGGTAGCCAGTCCACAAACCTTGATACACATCCCCTCTATCCAGGAATATCCCTTTTTGCATCATATCATTATACTTTATAAGTAGCTGAGCATCATGGGACATGTAATTCCAAAACATCTGGGGGTCCAACATTGCTGAGCCCTGGCTTAGACACACTGGGACAGACTCCCTCACACGGACTCAAACACACTGGGACAGACTCCCTCACACGGACTCAAACACACTGGGACAGACTCCCTCACACTGACTCAAACACACTGGGACAGACTCCCTCACACTGACACAAACACACTGGGACAGACTCTCTCACACTGACTCAAACACACTGGGACAGACTCCCTCACACTGACTCAAACACACTGGGACAGACTCCCTCACACTGACACAAACACACTGGGACAGACTCTCTCACACTGACTCAAACACACTGGGACAGACTCCCTCACACTGACTCAAACACACTGGGACAGACTCCCTCACACTGACACATACACACTGGGACAGACTCCCTCGCTCCGACGCCAACACACTGGGACAGACTCCCTCACACTGATGCAAACACACTGGGACAGACTCCCTCACACTGACACATACACACTGGGACAGACTCCCTCACACTGACTCAAACACACTGGGACAGACTCCCTCACACTGACACATACACACTGGGACAGACTCCCTCGCTCCGACACCAACACACTGGGACAGACGCCCTCACACTGACACAAACACACTGGGACA
The DNA here is from genome assembly GCA_009667805.1 of Leptobrachium leishanense. Lineage (NCBI taxonomy): Eukaryota > Metazoa > Chordata > Amphibia > Anura > Megophryidae > Leptobrachium > Leptobrachium leishanense. Next base: position 436,168,479 of record CM019064.1, read on the forward strand.
GACTCCCTCGCTCCGACGCTAACACACTGGGACAGATTCCCTCGCTCCGATGCCAACACACTGTGACAGACTCCCTCGCTCCGACGCTAACACACTGGGACAGACTCCTTCGCTCCGATGCCAACACACTGGGACAGACTCCCTCGCTCCGACGCCAACACACTGGGACAGACTCCCTCGCTCCGACGCTAACACACTGGGACATAGGGATGTGCGTTTCGGGTTTCGGAAATTTCAGAAATTTCCGGTTCGTGCATTCGGATTCGGCCGATTTTCCGAAAATTTTCGGATCCGAAAACGGCAGATCCGAACAAATTTCCGTGCCGAAACGGAAACTTTTCGGAATTTTCGAATGGACTAGAAATGTGTAAAATCAAAATTCATTTTCGTTCCATTTGTGATTTCGGCTCCATTCCTGATATCGGTTCCATTTCAGTAATTTCGGACAACGTATTTTTCGGTTATATCGCTGATTCTGTAATTTTGTATCATTCCCATCTCAATGTATCCTTCTTGTAAAACCAGAGAAATCTCAATGTAACCTTCCTGGAAATCCAGAGAAATCTCAATGTATCCTTCTTGTAAAACATGAGAAATCTCAATGTATCCTTCTTGTAAAACATGAGAAATCTCAATGTATCCTTCCTGGAAATCCAGAGAAATCTCAATGTATCCTTCTTGTAAAACATGAGAAATCTCAATGTATCCTTCCCGGGAAACCAGAGAAATCTCAAACAGGGTTATTCAAAGAGATCCGAATTGCTTGAGAAAGGTAACCGAACGTTGAAAATCAGCGTTCGGTTACCTTTCCTGGCCATTCGGCTATCCAGAGAGCAGGCAATTCGCCAAATCCTGGCGAATTGCCTGCAAATACGGTGCCTGTTCGGTGCCTGTTCGAGGGCAGTGAAATCCCCATGAAAAAGCACTGCTTCGGCTATTCAGAGAACACAAACCAGCAGTGAAAGGTTCCCGAAATGCCCTGCCATTCGGTGGTTTAAGTCAGCAAATTTATTCAGGAGAATCCCATAGGCTTCAATGTTAAAAAGATTCTGGTTTTAATTCAATATCTAATAAACCGTTCATTATAAAATTATGCAGTAAAGAGTCTCTTTATTTATAGATTTTTTTAGGATATTTTAACCATTTTTTTTTTTTTTTTAAAAAGTCCTATTTTTTAAAAAAAAATATTTAAGTTTACTTATTTTTTCTGTACCAGCCCTTTTTATTATCATTCGTTGGATCATATGTAAATTTCAGACATTTTCGCTCAGTAGTTTCTTTGCAAACAGCGTTTCACTTTTCAAACGTTCATGCAAACTGTTTTTCTAATTTATTCACTTCGCTCTGTCTGCGGTGTCGGCTTCTTCCGGCGGCTTCGCTGCGTGTGATCGGCTCCTGCTCTGGTTTTTCTGTGGTTTTCGGCAGATTAATCCAGATGTTTTTGAGGGTTTTCGGCGTGCATTCGATGGGTTTTGCGGTTAGTTTTCGTCAGGTTTGCGGCAGCTTTTCCCTGCAATTCGGGGACCCTGTGGTGTTTGCTGGATACACCGCAGGGAAATGGGATCGGCAAAAGGAACCGAATTGAAGAGAACGAAAAGTCACCAAACGTGCGATGACTTTTTGAATCTCTTTGAATAACCCCGATAGTATCCTTCCCGGAAAACCAGAGAAATCTCAATGTATCCTTCTTGTAAAACCAGAGAAATCTCGATGTATCCTTCCTGGGAAACCAGAGAAATCTCAATGTATCCTTCTTGTAAAACATGAGAAATCTCAATGTATCCTTCCTGGGAAACCAGAGAAATCTCAATGTATCCTTCTTGTAGGACCAGAGAAATCTCAATGTATCCTTCATGGAAAACCAGAGAAATCTCAATGTATCCTTCCCGGGAAACCAGAGAAATCTCAATGTATCCTTCCTGGGAAACCAGAGAAATCTCAATGTATCCTTTCCGGGAAACCAGAGAAATCTCAATGGCAGAATTATCGTATCGACAGAAATATCGGATCCGAAAAAACATTAGTTTATGTCAAAACGAATAGAGACTTTGAAATGAGGAGAACAGACGTTCCAAAAACACGAAAATTTCCGAAATCACGAAAAAAAAAAAAAGTCGATACGAAAAACGAATCGAACCGAACCGGAAATCGGCCGAAACGAACCGAACCGGAAATCGGCCGAAACGAGCCGAAATGAAAATCGGTGCGCAAGTCTCCTGGGACAGACTCCCTCGCTCCGACACTAACACTCTGGGACAGACACCCTCGCTCCGACACTAACACACTGGGACAGACTCCCTCACACTGGCACAAACACACTGGGACAGACTCCCTCACTCCGACGCTAACACACTGGGACAGACACCCTCGCTCCGACGCTAACACACTGGGACAGACTCCCTCACACTGGCACAAACACACTGGGACAGACTCCCTCACTCCGACGCTAACACACTGGGACAGACACCCTCGCTCCGACGCTAACACACTGGGACAGACTCCCTCACACTGACACATACACACTGGGACAGACTCCCTCACACTGACACAAACACACTGGGACAGACTCCCTCACACTGACACAAACACACTGGGACAGACTCCCTCACACTGACACAAACACACTGGGACAGACTCCCTCACACTGACACAAACACTCTGGGACAGACTCCCTCGCTCCGACGCTAACACTCTGGGACAGACTCCCTCGCTCCGACGCTAACACTCTGGGACAGACTCCCTCGCTCCGACGCTAACACTCTGGGACAGACTCCCCCACGCAGCCTGTTTCACTAAAACACGCTGGTCAGTCACTCACACTTCCTCATATTCACACATTGCGACATACTTAACAGTTCACATTTCAACAAGCTTCCAAACATTTAGTCCCTCATATGTATATATAGAAAAAACACTATCATTTACCCAATGAATTGTTAGTTACCGACACCTACACTTAAATGGTTATAAGAGACTAGTTGTAAAGCCTGCCCAGAGGGCAGTCTATTGTGGATATACTGCCCCAGCTCATGGATATACTGCCCCAGCTCATGGATATACTGCCCCAGCTCGTGGATACTGCCCCAGCTCGTGGATATTGCCCCAGCTCGTGGATACTGCCCCAGCTCGTGGATACTGCCCCCGCACGTGGATATGCCCCCCAGCTCGTGGATATGCCCCCCAGCTCGTGGATATGCCCCCCAGCTCGTGGATACTGCCCCCGCACGTGGATACTGCCCCAGCACATGGATATTTGCCCCCAGCTCATGGATTTGCCCCAGCACGTGGATACTGCCCCCGCTCGTGGATACTTCCCCCGCTCGTGGATACTGCCCCCGCTCGTGGATACTGCCCCAGCACGTGGATACTGCCCCCGCACGTGGATATTTGCCCCCAGCTCATGGATTTGCCCCAGCACGTGGATACTGCCCCAGCACGTGGATACTGCCCCCACTCGTGGATACTGCCCCCGCTCGTGGATACTGCCCCAGCACGTGGATACTGCCCCCGCACGTGGATATTTGCCCCCAGCTCATGGATTTGCCCCAGCACGTGGATACTGCCCCAGCACGTGGATACTGCCCCCGCACGTGGATACTGCCCCAGCACATGGATATTTGCCCCAGCTCATGGATTTGCTCAGCTCATGGATTTGCCCCAGGTCATGGATTTGCTCAGCTCATGGATTTGCCCCCAGCTCATGGATTTGCCCCCAGCTCATGGATTTGCCCCAGGTCATGGATTTGCCCAGCTCATGGATTTGCCCCAGATCATGGATTTGCCCCCAGGTCATAGATATGGCCCCCCCAGCGCTCATACTTACCTGTCGAGCGGCGCCAGGGAAGTGAAGATTTCCCCGCTTCCTGTTTTTGAAGGACCCAAGCCCCGGTCACGTGACCGGGGCTTGGGTCCTTCAAAGCGGAAGCGAGGGAATTTTCCCTCCGCCGCTCGGGGGGTAGGATGCGCGCGGCAGCCGGGTAGAGGCTGCGCCTCTACCCGGCTGCCGCGCGCATCCTACCCCTGAGCGGCGGAGAGAACTTTCCCTTCGCCGCTCGGGGGACCCGTTAGATGCGAACAGCAGCCGGGTAGAGGCTGCGCTCGCAGCCTCTACCCGGCTGCCGCGCGCATCCAACCCCCGAGCGGCGGAGAGAACTTTCCCTTCGCCGCTCGGGGGACCCGTTAGATGCGAACAGCAGCCGGGTAGAGGCTGCGCTCGCAGCCTCTACCCGGCTGCCGCGCGCATCCAACCCCCGAGCGGCGGGGGAAACTTTCCCTTCGCCGCTCGGGGGTTGGATGCGCGCGGCAGCCGGGTAGAGGCTGCGAGCGCAGCCTCTACCCGGCTGCTGTGTGCATGTGTAACCGCCGCGGCGAGCCGGCAGCCGGCTCGTGCCGCGGCGGTTGCATGCGCGCGCAACCAACCGCCGCTGGTTGCGCGCGCATGCGCAGTAGGGCTTTGGCGACGGACAGCCAAAGCCTTACTCTTTTATAGTATAGATGACGGAAACCTCCACTCCTACGGTGATTCAATCAAGCAACATTTCCGCCATGAGACTGGTGTTTGTCAAGCCCAACTTGGGCTTGACAAAGGTTAGCAACATGACCAAAAAAATGCCATATTGTATGTCCAAATAAACAAGCTTGTTATATATTATGTATTTATCATACAGTTGAGCGCTCGGCTATATTTCTTTTTGTGGACAACGCTAGCACTCACTGGGCAAACCCGGTCACTTATACTCAAAGACCTGGGTATAAGCCCTAATTGTTTAAGCCTAATATGCTGTAGCAGACAAAGATGGTGTTCGCAGTACCTCTCCGTGACGCAGAGTGACTGAACAGAGCCTTCATCAGGGGAGATAGCCAATGATATGTTCCTGGGGGGCCCTTGCCAAACCCTGTGCGGCTTGTCTAAGTGCCACAGATGTAAGGGTTCCTGCATGTCACGCAAGGCTAGGCCACTAAATTGCCAACAAATTTCGGGGTTGGCTGCGGCCTCTGGGGCCCAGAAAGAGCTTGCGGACTCAACACTGCGGCAGGGATTACTATGGTCTGCAGCAGGAGAAGTACTGTCCCACGATGGAAAACCTTTTATGTACTTATTGGAGGAGGAGAACAGCCAGAACAATTACATTTTTATTTAGGTTTCTGAAATGGGCAACTGAGGGAAAGGGGGCTCCTATCATCCATTTAGTCAGGGGCTCGAAGAATCCTGTTGGCAACCCACTTCCTTTTAACCCCAAGTCAAATGGGACTCTCTGAAAAATAAGTGAACAGACACTGTGTGGAATAAAACAAAATATTTACCGTTATAAATCTGGTTTGGTTGATAAACTCAAAAAATAATTATGCTTTTTGTGTTTTTTCTTTCCCCTCGGACCTGCCTCATAAAACACATAATTCTCTCTGGTCGAGGGTTTTGCGTCTTTACTGTAAAATATTTATTACGTACAATTGCAGGATTAACAGAATTTTGTAATGTAACCGCTGGATTTATCATCATATAATTTATTCTGTGGTTTCCAGCGAGGTAAATTCTAATCATTGTTTATATTTTCATTTGGATTAAAGGATTAAAGTCGTATTTCCTTACGGAATGAAAAGCCCCCCCAGGCTTCTCTCCTTGTTACAACCGTATATAATTGAACCCCGAAGCACTATTCCTTTGAAATGAATGGCGTCCTTCTAATTGCAGCGCTTGCTTATCTGTGATGAATCTGATCACGGTGAGGTGTTCCTTCCAGTTTGTAATACTTGCTTCTTTCTTTATTTTATCTTACAGCTCTTGGCCTTCCTCCAGGGGCTCTTTACTTTTTACCATGAAGGATACGAGCTGGCGCGGGAATTTACACCGTACAAGGAACAGCTGCAGTTTAATTTACAGAACGTAAGCCAATGCCGCTCTCCGTGTTACCCGGGCCTCATGAATAATTGAATTTTAGTCTAAGAAACAATAGATATAAAAAATAAAATGTGTTTTGAATCTAAAGCGTACAATTTTAAAATTGAAGGAAGAAATCTGGAAAAAAAGTGATCAAATATTCATTATTATTTTTTTTTTTACACATCAGGACATCGGTTACAGTTACAATTTTATATAAAACGCTAACAAGTTCAGTAGCGCCCCAGAATGACAGAGAGGGGCGGCTAAGCTGAATCTGACACTAGGGTGAATTCCTTATCTCGGGAAGTTACACCGCAGTTGGCCAAGGTAATTAATGTTGTTTCCACCGTACAGTTATAGGTATTTATAAAGTGCCCACAAGTTTTGTAGCGCTGTACAATGGGTGAGACAGTACAACAAATATACATACAAGTTAAACACACAGAACAGTAGGAGAGAGGACGCTGCTTGAGAGCTTACAATCTAAGAGGAGAGGGGAGACACACTAGGTGAGGGTAAATAGAGAACATGAAGTAGCGGGGTGCATGGGGTCTGAGTGGGAAGATGGTGCAAGAAAAGTGGGGAGATCATGGAGTGAGCCGATAGGCTTCTCTAAAGTAATGCGTTTTCAGAGACTTCTTGAAGGACTGGAGAGACTGGGAGAGTCTGATGTTGCGAGGAGGGAGTTCCATAGAAAGTGGGCAGCTCTGGAGAGTTTCTGAAGGTCAGAGTTAGGAGTGCAGTACAAGGAGAAAATAACATCAGATCACTGGCCGGGCGAAGTGGTCGGGTTGGGATGTACCTGTTAATAAGGGAGGAGATGTAGGCAGTGGCACAGTTATTGAGAGCTTTGTATGTGAGCACCAATGTTTTGAATTGAATTTGATTGACAGAGGGGCAAGGTGTGAGAGGTGTGTGAGGTGAGGTGGATTAGCCTGGCACAGGCGTTCATAACAGACTGCAGAGGGAGAATCTGGGATCTCTTAAGGCCAGAGAGAAGGAGGTTACAGTAGTCAAGATGGGAGACAATAAGAGCTTGGGTGAGCATTTTAGCAGAGTCTGGCTTAAGAAAGGGACGGATGCGAGCAATGGTTTTTAGGTGGACTTAGCAAGATTTGGTTAGTGACTGAATGTGAGGAGTAAAGGATAGATCTAAATGTGTAAGAACTAGATAGGACTTGTTATTTCTTTCCACATGTAATGGCTTCCAAGAAGAGTAAAAAGAAAAATCCCACTTTTAGTAGTACTGAATAATAGGGAAAATGTATTAAAAAGTGACTGGAATAGGTTTTAAATATTAAATAGATTTTCCTTATCTCCTTTTAATATAATATAATATTGTACCTGTCCGGTCTAGGCACTTTATTAGCGGCTGGTCCCAGAAGGAAGCAAAGGCACAGGGTGATACCACTTGTTAAATATTATATTATATATTGTTTTATTACAATGATGGTGGATTTATTTACTTCAGGAAGCTAAGCTGAATCCATTGCTTTGACGCTGGGGTGAATTCCTTATCTCTGGAAGTTATACCGCAGTTGGCCATGGTTATTAATGTTGTTTCCACCGTACAGTTATAAGTATTTATAAAGCGCCAACAAGTTTTGTAGCGCTGTACAATGGGTGAGACAGAATAACAAATATACATACACGTTAAACACACAGAACAGTAGGAGAGAGGACGCTGCTTGAGAGCTTACAATCTAAGAGGAGAGGGGTGATACATTCGGTCAGACCGTAATTTCCTCTGAAGTTGTTCAGTCTTGTTTCTACCCTTGCTTTCAGAGCGCTTTTCACCCTTGTTTCCACCATACTTCCTGCCAGAGTTTTTCCATTTAGTCTTCACCATTGTTTCAATCGGTGTTGTTCAGTATTGGTTTGCCCTTTTTTCCACCTTTTTAATCCAAATTGAGTTCATTGGAGAACAGACACTTTAAGATTGCCAAACCATCTCACCATTGCGTCAACCAATGGGATGTCCGTAAAGGCAATAGCTACGTTGGTAATATTCTATTGAAGATTAATGGTGGTACCATTGTTTACAGGAACTTCCGTCCTGCCGTTGTTGAATGTTTGTTCCTCAGATAGTCGAAGTTCACCATAGTTGCAATACCGGTGATTTTTAGTGTTGATTGCAACTACGGCAAAATTCAATGAATACCCTCTTTAGCTTCGAAAACATTTTTTGAGTTTTTGTTTTTAAAATTCCCGGCTTCAAATTCCCGGCTTCCCGGCTTCATTGGCACATCCTGCATTTGAAACAAATTAAAAGCTTCCCATAGTTCTCCGCTATGTCTCCGTTACTGCACACAAACCTCCACTACAGAAAGAAGAGGTATTAGACATGGCCGTTTCATTCATCCAAATTAAAGTTCGAACGAAAATCCACCAATTTTAGTTTTCGGAATCATTTCCGAAAACGAAAATCAGCAATCGGAAATTCCAAATCAGTCCAAAAAAACCCAAATCACAGTAACAATGAAAAAACTAAACGAAATTGATGAGAGACGAAAAATAAAAAAAAATCAAAGCGATTCAAAACACAGCAATGGGTTAATGGCATCTCACAGGGCACAGTTTATATCACAGTCAGGGGTTAATGGGCATTGGGCATCTCAAAGGGCACAGCTCGTATCCCAGCAAAGTGTTAATTTCTGCTCTCCATGGTGCTGAATAGGTTTCAGCAGCAAAGAAAGGGTCCCCCGTATCTCTTTCTTTTTGTTTTTAATCATTATAAAACACAAAATAAAAACCAAATTGGTAATAAAAATGAAATACGAATGGATCCGAAACACAAAATAACTAATAAAAGAAAAATGAATCGATCCGAAAACGAAACACAGATCGTCCGAATTAATGAATCAGTCCAAAATACCTTAACGAATCGAACGAAAGGAAAACAAACCGTAACGAAAAAATCTGAAACTGAACGAAACGAAAATTTGGGCCACATGTCTAAGAGGTATGTCTGTACGACATATTTGTACGAATGACATCTAAGGAAGGTGGACATCTATGAGTGGTGAAGTCATTGGCGATGGGTCTATAATTAAATATTCACCACAACTCACTCCTGGAAACACCTCATTAGTGTTTAATATGGTGATGGGAGGAATACGACGTGTAATGTATTATGTCACGAGTGTTACAATAAATAGTTTTTTTAGGGCATCTATTCATTTCTTAGGGAATGGGAAATTGATACTTTTTTCTTTCTAGACACGGAATAACTTTGAAAGCACAAGACAGGAGATGGAGCGCTTAATGCAGAGGATGAAATCGGCGGACCAAGATTACAGACCACCTAGTCAGTGGACGATGGAAGGTTACCTATACGTACAGGAGAAAAGTGAGTCCTGCAAGTATCTTCTAACTTATGAAACATTGGTTCCCCTCATCCAGACGTATCCTCTTGATTTATTATGTTTATTATGCTGTTTATTATGACCAAAATCCAACATTACACATTTTAATATCTTTATTAATCAGATAAGGTGGTAATTATCAAGATTTCTTTTTTCTATCGGGCTGTTCCTTAGAACTATACTGATGAATGAGTAGTCGGTAAACAAACCTATAATCAGAAGTCCAGAGATGCGTAGCATCGAGTAATACGAACTAGTCAGGGTACCAGAGATATACGAATTAAAATAACAAGAAGCAAGGGCTAAAACAGAAGATAAATGGGTATTTGAGGGATATAGCAAAGTTTGGTACACAGAAATCTTACAGGAACAAACATCATACGCTAAGGGGTAACCAAAACCACAGCAGAGCAACGAAGGAATGAAAAGGCTATCCTTGAATACCCCAATGTATGCTGCTATAGGGTGGCTTCTCTTGATGTCAGAGGCGGAGTGTAACGAAAAACATATGCATGAAAATGAGGCATGTTATAAGATACATTGTCAAACCAACACGTGTACTGACGCTCGTTCACGTCGTTGGAAAGAAGCCTAGTGGGAGTTACATAAATACAATGCTGGGCATTGTGTGATTCACAACGATGGAACAACGCTTGTCTGGAGTTAAGGCATTAGCAGTGGGTACTTTTACCACTTGTGGTAACAATTCCAAGGCAGCCATAGCTAGATCTTGTGCATTATAATCGGTCTAATGTTCACTGTCACGTGCACGCCAGAAGAACTATTGTGACAATGTGAGGTGGAGCATGGACAAAAGATTTTCACAGGAAGATTACTAAAAGGGTTATTCAGAAAGAACTGAACTTGCCACCGAAGGGCACTGAACAATGAATTTCCCTGTATGGTCCAATTTCGGGGCAGTTCGTCTATTTACTAAACTGTCAATTCGTCAAATACTGGCAAATTGACAGCGAAATACGGTGCAGATCACTGATCTTCGGCGGCAGCGAAATTATCCCATAGAGAAGTAATGGTTAATCTATTTGGAGAATGCCAAACTGCTCCGAAATGTCATTGAAATGATCCCAGCGAGCACCTCACCAGTAAGTGTCCTTGGGCAAGACACCTAACGGTACATACCCGCCACCCAGGACATACTTGAAAACTAGAGAAATCTCAATGTATCCTTCCTGGTAAAATCCTTTCTAAAAATAAAAATGCTCTGATTTTCAGTGATTCAGTTCAACAGGTTTAAACCGGTGAATCCTATAGGATTCAATACAAAACACTATCAGGGTTATCCAAAGAGATTCGAAAAGTCACCGCACGTTCGGTGACTTTTCGTTCTCTTCAATTCGGTTCCTTTTGCCGATTGCATTTCGGTGACCCTGCGGTGTATTCAGCAAACAGCACAGGGTCCCCGAATTGCAGGGAAAAGCTGCCGTAAACCCACCGAAAAACTAACCGAATGCACGCTGAAAACAAGCAAAACCATCTGGATAACCTTTGAAAAAGACGAACAGGAGCCGAACAGGAGCCGAACATGAGCCGAATCACACAGAGCCGAAGCAGCTGTGACGTAGAGGAGGCAGTGAATAAATTAGAAAAACCATTTGTATGAATCTGGGAAAAAGAAACGCTGTTTGCAAAGAAACTACTGAGCGAAAATGTCTGAAATTTTCACAGGAGGTCCAGGGAATGATAATAAAGAGGGCTGTTACAAAAAAAAATAAGTAAACTGAAAAAAAATCAAAAAAAAAATCGGACTTTTACTAAAAAAAAAAAAAAATCAGAAAAATGCTTAAAGTATCCTAAAAAATCTATAAATAAAGAGACTTTTTGCTGCAGAATTTTATAATGAACGGTTTATTAGATATTGAATTAAAACGGGAATATTTTTAACATTGAAGCCTATGGGATTCGCCTAAATAAACCTGTCGAATGAAACCACCGAATGGCAGGACATTAGGGGAACCTTTCACTGCTGGTTTGTGTTCTCTGAATAGCCGAAGCAGTGCTTCTCTATGGAGATTTCACTGCCCTCGAACAGGGACCGAACAGGCACCGTATGTGCAGGCAATTCGCCAGTATTTGTCGAATTGCCTGCTCTCTGGATAGCCGAATGGCCAGGAAAGGTAACCGAACGCTGATTTTCAGCGTTCGGTTACCTTTCTCAAGCAATTCGGATCTCTTTGGATAACCCTGAATATTTATATATCGTTTTTTTATTATTATTATTTAGCTGTTTATTATTTTCATTTTCAGGAAAAAGTCTATTAAGTTTTTTTAACACCTTTTCATATCTTTTTATATATTTTAGACAAAAGTTTTTTATTCCAATTTTTTTTTTAAAAAAAGGTGTTTTTTTCAATTTTATTCCGTAACGAGCCTTTTTATTATTTTTTTACAGGATTATCTACATGCCCAAAAAAAACTGTTTCGCACCTATCTCCTATGCTATGCTATTCCCTCTGCTTCTTATCAGCTGAGAGACATATAAATAAAACCCACCGTTTTGTCTCTTAGCGGATAAGCAGCATGAGAATATGTGGTTAGGACCCACCTTAACCAGAGGTTGCCGTGATGTGGCAGGTGAGCTTACACTTTAATGGCCATTCAAGTAAACCAAAACCTCTGTGTTTTGTTTCGCATGGAGCTATAGGGGTAAGCGCAGATGAAACCTTTTTTTTTTATTATTTAGACACATTTTACTGCGTTTTTATTTGTTTAAACACCTATTAGAAGAATAGCTGAGTTCCGATACTTTTTTCTGTTTTTTTTTTCTTTGGCAGTCTGGCAGTGTTCGGCGCCGGCGGTCACAATGGCGATTATATCTTCGGTGCCCTATGATGACCCTGCAGTGAATAGTGAATTCACAGAAGGGTCGGCGAAATTGAATTGCCAAAGTGCACCAAAGTACGTAGCACTGAATTTTCAGCGCTTTCTCAATAACCCCATAAGTTTTATTCAATATATATATATTTTTTCCCACGTTTTAAGTAAGAATAACGTTGGATTGACTCACAGGGTTATCCAAAGAGATCCGAATTGCTTGAGAAAGGTAACCGAATGCTGAAAATCAGCGTTCGGTTACCTTTCCTGGCCATTCGGCTATCCAGAGAGCAGGCAATTCGCCAAATCCTGGCGAATTGCCTGAACATACGGTGCCTGTTCGGTGCCTGTTCGAGGGCAGTGAAATCCCCATGAAAAAGCACTGCTTCGGCTATTCAGAGAACACAAACCAGCAGTGAAAGGTTCCCCTAATGTTCTGCCATTCGGTGGTTTCATTCGGCAAATTTATTCAGGAGAATCCCATAGACTTCAATGTTAAAAATATTCCGTTTTAATTCAATATCTAATAAACCGTTCATTATAAAATTCTGCAGCAAAAAGTCTCTGTATTTATAGATTTTTTAGGATACTTTAAGCATTTTTCAGATTTTTTTTTAAAAAGTCCGATTTTTTTTTTTTTTTCCAGTTAACTTATTTTTTTTGTAACAGCCCTCTTTATGATCATTCCCTGGACCTCCTGTGAAAATTTCAGACATTTTCGCTCAGTAGTTTCTTTGCAAACAGCGTTTCATTTCCCCAGATTCATACAAATGGTTTTTCTAATTATTCACTGCCTCCTCTACGTCACAGCTGCTTCGGCTCTGTGTGATTCGGCTCCTGTTCGGCTCCTGTTCGGCTTTTTTCGAAGGTTAATCCAGATGTTTTTGCTTGTTTTCAGCATGCATTCGGTTAGTTTTCGTCAGGTTTTCGGCAGCTTTTCCCTGCAATTCAGGGACCCTGTGCTCTTTGCTGAATACACCGCAGGGTCACCGAAATGCAATCGGCAAAAGGAACCGAATTGAAGAGAACGAAAAGTCACCGAACGTGCGGTGACTTTTCGAATCTCTTTGGATAACCCTGTCAGTGTTTTTTCGCATATCTACATGTGCTATACAGACTAAATGGGAAAAGAAGCCTGTATCAATGGCGCCACCTAGAGGAAATGGATGTGAAATGTTCCACAAAACACTATCAGGGTTATCCAAAGAGATCCGAATTGCTTGAGAAAGGTAACCGAACGCTGAAAATCAGTGTTCGGTTACCTTTCTTGGCCATTCGGCTATTCAGAGAGCAGGCAATTCCCAAATCCTGGCGAATTGCCTGAACATACGGTGCCTGTTCAGTGCCTGTTCGAGGGCAGTGAAATCCCCATGAAAAAACACTGCTTCGTCTATTCAGAGAACACAAACCAGCAGTGAAAGGTTCCCCTAATGCCCTGTCATTCGGTGGTTTAATTCGGCAAATTTATTCAGGAGAATCCCATAGGCTTCAATGTTAAAAATATCCCCGTTTTAATTCAATATCTAATAAACCGTTCATTATAAAATTCTGCAGCAAAAAGTCTCTTTATTTATAGAATTTTTATGATACTTTAAGCATTTTTCTGATTTTTTTTTTTTTTAAAAGTCCGATTTTTTTTTTTGATTTTTTTTTTCAGTTTACTTATTTTTTTTATAACAGCCCTCTTTATTATCATTCCCTGGACCTCCTGTGAAAGTTTCAGACATTTTCGCTCAGTAATTTCTTTGCAAACAGCGTTTCATTTTCCCAGATTCATACAAATGGTTTTGCTAGTGTAGCGCTGTGTTTAAAAAGACTGTTCTGCTGCATTTATTTGAAATGGCCACCAGAGGGAGACAGAGACTATGGTAAGCATGCTGGACAAACACAGAAGATATTGGGACTACGTTTCCCGGCGTGCTTTGCAACAGACACAGGAAGTGGGTGGGACAGAGACGCTGTACATCCTGAGCCTCGTGGAAAACATGCTCAGAGTGAGCTGGGAGCTGGAAGGAGAGAGAAGCAGGCAGGGCTGTTCAGGATCGTGACCAGGCCAGAGCGCAGGGGCTACCTCGCTGGTGCTGGGGGATTGGGACAGTGACCCTGCAGAGATCTGTCTACATCACGCTGTGAGGTCTGAGGACAGAGATAGCTGGGAGAGCGCGCCAGGGAGTGCATGAGAGAAGGCACAGTGCTGCAGAGCGGAACCGTGACCAGGCCGGAGCGCAAGTGTGGCCTATCAGGAATCGAGTGGGGTTATCCTGCCTTGCCAGAAGGAGCCTTACCCACCGGCCATCACCACCAAGTGTTTATCAAGACAAGCTGAGGACCCCGAGTGAGGAGTACCGCGAGTCCAACGGATGGGAGAGCAGGCGGTAGCTGGACAAGTCCGGGCCGGAGCACAGAGAGCCTGAATATCGATCCAATAGCCGGTATCCCAGCGCGGAGACAAGCGGAGAGACGTCCTGGGTCAGCGGAGCCTTGGCGATCAGCGGATGGGTGAGAGGCCTCCAAGGCAGTTTCTACAAAAGCTCAAGCACGCTGTTGTTTATTTCTGAAACCCACAGGGCCCCAACTTGACTAGTCGAAGACATCGCTTAAAAGATTCACTGGCCAGTTGAATAGTACCCGGGTACCCTAACACACACATACACTCACAAATTGGGACTTAACCTGTTCGGGACTCACTCCCTAAGATCCGAAAAAGGGATTCGCATCTTGCTTTTGTTTTCCGCTGCGCATTTCTCGTAACTACGAAGCATTGTATTTTTCTGCTCGGTCGTGTATTTTTCCAGAAATACGAAGTCTCGCATTTCTTTTTCCCGCTGCGCGTTTACCGCAATACGAAATACTGTAAATATATCTACGAACACCGTGTATTGTTATATGCCTTTTACTTCAGTAAACTATATAAATTATAAAATCCACAACGGTGCTGGAGTATATTTATTCCCTAGTGCGGGGAGACTGACCCGTGGTTCATTTTCAGCGGCTCCTCCGGGAGTGAGCGCTACACTAATTTATTCACTGCCTCCTCTGCGTCTCAGCTGCTTCAGCTCTGTGTGATTCGGCTCCTGTTCGGCTCCTGTTCGGCTCCTGTTCGGCTCCTGTTCGGCTCCTGTTCGGCTTTTTCAAAGGTTAATCCAGATGTTTTTGCTTGTTTTCAGCATGCATTCGGTTAGTTTTCGTCAGGTTTGCGGCAGCTTTTCCCTGCAATTCGGGGACCCTGTGGTGTTTGCTGAATACACCGCAGGGTCACCGAAATGGGATCGGCAAAAGGAACCGAATTGAAGAGAACGAAAAGTCACCGAACGTGCGGTGACTTTTCGAATCTCTTTGGATAACGCTGTATTTGTATGAAAAGTTTGATATAGAATAAAAACAGTTCTTGATATTTTATAAAGGATTTTACCAGGAAGGATACATTGAGATTTCTCTCATTTTCAAGTATGTCATATGACAATATGAATCAGCGGCTGTCTCTTTCGATAGGTGGTATATCCAAACCCACCGAAGGATAATAAATATAACAAAAAGAGAGACGATCGAGTCAGCGCTTCCTTCAAAAGGTGTCTTCTTCCTTTCTGTATACCTTTAAAATAAACAGAAACGCTGCCATAGCGTAGTAATCTTACTATAAGGCTGGAAATAGTAAAGAAAAAATACACTCACATTTTAATGTGTCTCAATCAGACACTAGATGCTCCAAACAACCGACAGAATTATATGGGAATGCCGGATTTCCCCCATCCCGGACACACCTACTGAGGAAGCGAGGTTGCTCGCGAAACGCGTTTAGGTGTTACACCCATGTTCCTGTTTTATTTATTTTAAATAAATTTTGCCTTTTAAATCTACATTTGGCGTGCAGCACTTTTTGGAACAACAAGACTACGAATCCTGGGGGAAATCCGGCATTCCCATATAATTCTGCCGGTTGTTTGGAGCATCTAGTGTCTGATTGAGACACATTAAAATGTGAGTGTATTTTTTCTTTACTATTTCCAGCCTTCTAGTAAGTTTACTACGCTATGGCAGCGTTTCTGTTTATTTTAAAGGTATACAGAAAGGAAGACGACACCTTTAGAAGGAAGCGCTGACTCGATCGTCTCTCTTTTTGCTATACAAACTAAAGATGCTCGAAATTACCGTTACTACATGGCAAAGCCAAGAGGAAATACGAGGATCGGCAGTCGCTGAATCTCACACAACTGCTAATGCTTGGCTTGGAATAAATGCAGATATTATACCATTGTATAAATAATTTTGTGATTCCGTTACAGGGCGCTTACTTACTCCTCGGCTCGATACAACAGAAACAAGATTAAGGACTCTATGCATTTAAGCCTGCTCGGTCTACGTGCTATTATATGTGCGCACAGGAACCCGATTAAGGATTATTCTTTATAGGCTGAGCCTGGCTCATTGATTTCCTATTCTATGTGTCAGGTTTCCATGCAGTGAAAAGATTAATCTTCTGTGAAAGCTGCCATGTTATTCCCCGGGGTGTATTAATAATTTATTAATGATAGAAAAAATATGTTCTATACACTAGAGATTATCCCTTTAATCTTGGAATGTGGTTTGAGTGACCCGTTATTTCTGATTAAGACCTTAGCCCCGTGAAGTGATTTGCCCTTTATACGGGCTGCGGATTTTCAATTTAAATTATATACATTTTTCATCTTCTATAAACTATAGCTTAGACGGATATTACCTCAGCGAAGCCAAACGTGGGAGAGATATATGCTCGCATGACCCCCAAAACACAATGCTTTACTGTGAGAGTAAAAGACAATAAAAGTATTAAAATCACAATAGATTTGAGTTTTAGATCTCGTTATCTCTCTCTCTATTTTAATATATATATATATATTAAATTTCTCTATTCCATAGTGTTTAAAGGGATACTTTAAAATTCTTTAAGTCAAGTTAAATGTTTACAGCAGGGATCTCAAACTCTGCCCCCCCCCAGATGTTTCTGAACTACACTAGTGGCCAAAATTGTGGATATACCTTACATTTTTACAAACGTTTGCAGTTTAACCTCCCTGGCGGTCTATTTCTTCAGCAAATTCTGTGCTGAAAACGGTCTAATTTATTTTTTTTAATTGCCCCCCTAGCGGCATCCCGAGTGTAGCTCAGGGTTAAATTCCTATGTTGGAAGCGGTAACCCCGAGCAACACTCGGGATGCCGCTGGATACATTACCTCTCCCTGCGCTCCCTCGATGTCCCCAGCTGCCTCCTCCGGCGACCTCATTACTTCCTGGTTTCCGCCTCGCGAGAAGGAATCCAGGAAGTAAAACGCTGCGATCGCATCTTGGCTATTATATAGCATAAAAATGATAATTACAAGTTTGTCACAATGTGCTTTTTCAATAATGTGTTGGATAGCCTTTGGCCTTAACTACTGCCTGACACCTTCTAGGTATTGACTCTGATGCCAGGAATTGATTATAGCCTCAATGAGTCCTCTCTTGTTTCTTGGATTCTTGCTCGATACCATGCTTTTCAATCTTGACCACAGATTTTCGATGGGATTCAAGTCAGGGCTATTTCCAGGTCAGGGAACCAAAGGAATTTTCTTGTCAACCAAAACTGACAAAAATCAGGTGTTTCCACAATTTTGGCCACTAGTGTATGTACAGCGCCCATGATCCTCTGGCCATCTATCACATTCAAATAATTCCGTGAATTGTAGGTAATAAACACCGGTGGGGGGGGGGCAGAGTTTGAAACCCCTGGTTTACGGTGTCACTGTTGTCCCTGGCTGCTGTGACAGAGGTCTTCCCTCCGTTCCAAAGGCTGTCAATCAGCTGTTAATGCAAAGCCCCCCAGGAGTTGGCTCCATCCGGGTACAAAGTCCTCTTGGTGATCTAGTTTAAGAAGGAGCCTCTCTTTGCAGCTTTCGACACTGATGCATCTCCCTGCTATTGTTCCTGTTACCCAACCACCACCCACATGGGGACCCACCGTTGCGCAGGCCACTATTGCTGTTGTCCATTTTCAGTAATCTCATACAAGTTGGTTTTGATCATTATGATGAATAAAATAATAAATAATTCTGTTAATCACAGAAATATGAAGGGCACTATCACCTGGTATGTGTTAACGTTAGCGCCAGGTTAATTGAGTCTAGCGTCAGACCAACAGATCATTTGCCTCCCACTACAAATGGGAAAAATCACTTGGTGCGTCGCTATTAGTGATTCGTAGCGCAAGCTTACTGTACTTTCCACATACTATACTTAACATGGGAAGCGCTAGAGATCCCTAGCGCTTTTGTAACCAACACATCACTTGGTGCCTGTGCTAATATCTAGAGAGACGTTAATTGCAAAATTTTACCTACTGCTCAACCCTGGTGCTAACTCCAAAAAAACAGGTCCTCGTCCAAAATTAACAGGCAATTAACAGACCATTGAAAAGAATGCAGAACAGGTGTTCTCTTAGCCCCATACACCATAGTAATGGATCTGATCAGCAATGTTTCTGCTGTTGCAGTAGGCTCTATTATGATATATATGTATCCTTTATCCACATATATCCTAATTCTAATATATTGCCCAATTTTAAACATTTTATGCTGGGGGTTATTCATAGTATGGAAGCGTTTGATTATTAGGGTGACTGTGTGGACCATGTTTAAGGGGGCACATGGATAAGTCTTGCCCTGAAACATGTATTTATATGCTGCAGCAGGGAAATTATTGTCGCTCATCTGGTCTTTCTTTTGGATCTATTAAATGCATTGTAATGATTTTACATGTTGTTGGGTGGCATTTATCATACAATGCCCATCAGCCTTAATTAACCCCTTACCGACCGCGGACGTACATAGTACGTTGTGTGGGAAAATCCCCTTAATGACCGCAGATGTACTATGTACGTCACAGTCTCCTAACCTCCCTCCCTCCATATACTCACCTCTCTGCCCGGGCTCCCTTGGCATCCTGGAAGTCGGCCCAGCAGTCGTGAAGATGTCATCAACATGCATGATGACGTCATCGCCAGCCCTCCCCCCCCCTGGTGCCTATAGTGGAAAATAGGAAAGAGGAGGAGATCCCTCTCCCTCCCAAACTGTTCCACTTAGACAAAAAGAAAGGTATTACTGGAAAGGGGAGAGACTCCCCTTTTCAGTGGTGTCTCTCTTTAACCACTCCGTTTCCGGATCACGATTCGGCGTCGAATCGCTATTCAAACACTGAAGTGGCTGATATCTTGGATGTCAGCCAAGCCTCCGGGTTACCCCCACCCACTGATGTCGTCACCATATGTGCCATGCTGTCAGTGGGCCAGTTAACCCCCTAGCTGCCAAGTAGAGATAGGGGAATACTTTGCAGCTAGAGGGTCATGTTTGATATCTTTGGAAAGGTCTGATCATGGCCTTTCAATGATACCAAACATGTCTAGGTTTGGTTTAAAAAAAAAAAAAGCATAAATAAAATAAAAAAAATTATAAATAAAAAGTTATTTTTTTTACAAAATAAATTGTCTGCGAGGGTTTAACAAAATAGCACTTAGGCTAGGGTCAGACGAAAGTATTTTTCCCCGCGAACGTGAAAAAGTGCGTCCGAACGCATTGACGTATTTTTTCACGGAATGCGCAAAAACAGTCAGACGACGCGCATTTTCGGGCGTGATTTTGTACGGATCGTCAATAAAACTCTTTTTGCGTCTGGACGTTATGTAGGCTGGACATTAGCAGCGTCTGACATCTAATCACGCAAACACGCCGCTATGCCGCAGCTGCGCACTCAGTACGTCAGTACTAGCGGTTCAGCGTTCTCAGAAAAATGCGTTCAAATTCCACTTGCGTTGCACGGCCGGACTTTTGTGCGGCCGTACATCGTATATTGGCCGTCATTGCCCGTCATCTGCTGCTAGTGCGGCCGTAATTATGTGCGCCAGAACGCACGTTAAAAGTGCGCTGGTCTGACCCCAGCCTTAAGCTGGCTAAACATGATGAGCATAAATTGGTCAAAAGTAACTCAGCGCACAGAGGGGAAATGGCTTAGCAGTGAAAGGGTTAAAAAGCAAACACATGTAAAAATTGGGTATTTCTAATCTCAGGATAACATTTTGATTGGGTGTTTGTCTCCTGCTTCTATTCTGGCAATTTTTTTATGATTTGTTTCCCCTTGATGCAACATTTACCAAAATCATAGTACCCGTTTCTCTTTGCAGCTGTGGTATAGGATAAAACAGTAGTTAAGAGGCAATTGGGTGGAGGAGAGAATGTTTAGGTGAGACTGCAGGGGATTTGTTGTGTTGTCTAGTCTACACAAGTTAGTAGATGGCAGCTGAATGAGATCTTATAGCGGACTAATCCACTCTCCTTGTGATGTCCTTTACATATATAACGCAAACCTTAGGAGTCCGATTTTTGGAGATCTGACCTGTAAACTCCATTCTGTGCCCAATGCCACACAGTGAGGAGCAAGTGCTCTAAAGATACTTTGGGGGGGGGGGAATTTACAACACAAAAGATCACACAATGGATGCACACAGTGACACACATAGAGTAAAATATTTTCTTAATTAAACATACAAGAGAAAAATAAAGCACATGTAAGATATCAGCAACATCAAATAAACACAATGCGGACATTTCATTTTTTGGTGGTACTGGCCCTTTAACAGTACACATTAATATTCATGTTTCTACAAAGCATTACTTTATTAATCTATGAATAATGTGACCAGTCCAGGTCCCCTTTTTCTGTAAACAGCATTTTGTGACTTGGTATATTAAGATGTATCTTGGTATGTCTCATTTATATTCTTCAAGCAATCCGGTCACTGTGTTCCGCGCTCACGTTAATTGCTTACATGATGTTTGTGATCCCATGCATTGCTGCTTTTAGAAACCTCTTTGGGAAAAATCTGGAGACATATTTTCCAATTAGAGATTAATCAGAAACCTATCAAAGTTTGGCAGACCTTGTCAAAAAATAAAAGGGACTGGGGAAAGGAAAGGCTGCATCATTTTTTACGTCTTTTATCCAAATTACAAGCTTTTTATGTCCTCCACAATCCAAGTTCAGAAGCTACTTATAGCAAACATTTCAGTTTAGGCTACTGTCTTGCTCTGTTTTGATTTGAAGCATCCTGGTGGAACATGTCCTATCTATTAGTAAATAGAGCTTTGAAATTTGTAAACAATTTACCAAAATAGAGGAAAACCCAGAAAAGCCATAAAACATATCGGTTTGAGGAGCCTCTCAAACCAGATCTCCATCATGTCCTTCTCCACTACCAAGAGTGAATGTTGAATGTCCTAGGACAACAACATGATGAAAACATGATTAGAGGGGCAAAGGTTTAAAAGTAACATCAGGAAGCATTAGTTTACTGAGAGGGTGGTGGATACATGGAACAGCCTTCCAGTAGAAGTGGTAGAGGCCAAAACAGTAATTGAATTTAAGCAAGCATGGGATAGGCATAAGGCTATCCTAAACAAAAGATAAATCCAGGTAAAGTATCCATGTAATTGGGCAGACTAGATGGGCCGAAAGGTTCTTATCTGCCGACATTTTCTATGTTTCTATGTTTCTAAAACTCTGCAGAAACTGTCAGGGTTATTCAAAGAGATTCGAAAAGTCACAGCACGTTCGGTGACTTTTCGCTCTCTTCAATTCGGTTCGTGTTGCCGATCCCATTTCGGTGACCCCGCGGTGTATTCAGCAAGCACCACAGGGTCCCCAAATTGCAGGGAAAAGCTGCCGCAAACCCGATGAAAACTAACCGCAAAACCCACCGAATGCACGCCGAAAACCCTCAAAAACATCTGGATTAACCTGCCGAAAACCACGGAAAAAGCCCGAGCTGGAGCCGATCGCACACAGCCGAAGCAGCCAAAGCAGCCGAGACCGCAGACGAGGGAGGTGAATAAATTAGCAAAATAGTTTGTGTGAATCTGTGAAAATGAAATGCTGTTTGCAAAGAAACTACTTAGCGAAAATGTCTGAAATTTACATATGAGATCCAGGGAATGATAATAAAAAGGGCTGTTACAGAAAAAATAAGTAAACTTAAAAAAAAAAAAAAAATCGGACTTTTAAAATAAAATAAAAAAATTCAGAAAAATGCTTAAAATATCCTAAAAAATCTAGAAATAAAGAGACTCTTTGCTGCAGAATTTTATAATGAACGGTTTATTAGATATTGAATTAAAACGGGAATATTTTTAACATTGAAGCATATGGGATTCTCCTGAATTAACTTGCCGAATTAAAACCCTGAATGGCAGGGCATTTCGGGAACCTTTCACTGCTGGTTTGTGTTCTCTGAATAGCTGAAGCAGTGTTTTTTCATGGGGATTTCACTGCCCTCGAACAGGCACCGAACAGGCACCGTATGTGCAGGCAATTCGCCAGGATTTGGCAAATTGCCTGCTCTCTGGATAGCCGAATGGCCAGGAAAGGTAACTGAACGCTGATTTTCAGCGTTCGGTTACCTTTCTCAAACAATTCGGATCTCTTTGGGTAACCCTGTGTGACCATACAAGGGTTTCCTGGTTGCAATTGCAGAAGTAGATCCATTCATGTAACCAATGAATGAAACAACCACAAAGGGGTGCAGACAGAGCAAATCACACTCGCTCAGTCATTCGATGTTAAAGTGACAACGTGCACGGCCTGGAAATGAAGGATAGACTTGTGTAAATGAATGTCAGCTTGCCAGAAACCTGTATATTACATTTTAAGTGAAATAAATCCAAGACAGACGAGAACAACGCTTAAAAAAGTGACGTTTTGTTGTATACTTGCTCCTTAACCCTTTTGCTGCTGAGGCTTTTCCCGCCTCTGTGCTGAGGTCATTTTTACCGGTTTTGCTCATCATGTTTAAACGTGTTTTGAAGGCTTATTTTAGTATATGACCCAGACATATTATATATCGTTCTTTCCGTCAGACTCGGCAGATTAATAATATGTCATTATTATATGTATACGTCATGACCTGTCTGTATATTATAACAAAAAATGCAATAAAATATGAATTTTCAATAATTTACAACGTGTAAAGTGGTTTTTTTTCACATTTTAAAATGCGAGCAATTGCGGTTATATTTTGTATGGGGTGCGCTTGTTAAAAAAATTAGAAATGGGGTCTCGTTACATTTTTTTTTGGAAAAGTACACGATTTTTAACAAACGCACCGCATACAAAAATCGTTAGTGCAGCATCATTGTTCACATTATAATTGAAATGGGAACAATATTGCTGCATTAACAAACCAAAAAAAAGAAAAAAAACTTGTTTATTTTTTTTTATAATTTTGTTTTAAAATATTTTTTTATTTTTATTTTACATTTTTATTTTTTTAAAAACCCTTTTTTCAGTCGTGTTTGGTATCGTTGGAACGGCCATGCTCTGGCCGATCCAACAGTACCAAACTTTAACCCCTAGCTGCCACGGATTGGGAGATAGGGGGTTCATTGGAACCCCCTATCTCCACCATTGGTGGCAGCTAGGGGTTAACTCCAGGACTGGCGTCATCGTGCTATGCACGATGACGCCAGTCCTCAGGGGGAGTTCCGGGAAAGGATCACGAACCGGCGCTTTTCAGCGCCGATTCGTGATCCGGCTCCCCAGGGGTTAATGCCAGGTACCATTTGGAAGGGCAGGCTGTGCCCTTCCAAACGGTGCCTGGCATTAAGCTCAGGACCCCCGCGATCGGGAGGGAGAGAGGTCCGAAGGACCTCCCCCCTCCCTTTCAGGCGCCTCCTCCGCACACGCGGGGGGGCGCCTGAAATAGATGTCATCGCGCCACTGCGATGAGATCTATTTTGCCCGCGGCAGTCCCAGATTGACGGGCTGACATCCAAGATGTCAGCCCGCACCGGGGGGCACAGCGATCGGCCGGAATCGCAGGCTACTTCGGGAGGACGCGCTCAGCGCGTCCTCCGCAGCCAACCCTTCCTGCGGCAGGACGCGCTGTGCGCGTCCTCCGCAGCGAAGTGGTTATGTCATCTGCTGACATCTCATTCTGAAGACCACAGTCGTATCTCTGGAATTTCTGCAGTTATTAAACACTCATAGGTTTGCAGGTACATGGGACATTTTTGTACCATCACCTATTCTATATTGTTACCGGAATCCACTTGGTTCACTCGGGACGAGACCGGACACGAGCAAGGATTGTCTGAACACGAGTCTCTTGAGGATTCAGAGGAGCGGAGTAGAAATTTCGACCTTGGGACTGAGTTGGGAAAAGCCATTGAATATAATCATGATTGAGTTCTAATAGGTCGTAGTCATTGCGCCATTTGTGCAAAATAATTTCAATAAGTTCGCCTCCAGGTTAAAATTTTCTCCAATTCATGTAGAATTCGTAGTTTGGCATAGAAGGCTGAGCCTCTTGCTTGCAAATCAGGACTTTGGCTTGATCAGTTATTAGCAATGGTTTTGCAGCTGCTTTTGCGGCCTGGTCTGCGCGCCTGTTGCCTCTTGGGATTTCATCTTGACCCTTTTGGTGGCCACGACAGTGCATGATGCTGACAGCCCTTGGTTTCCATACGGCATCCAGGAGAGCAATTATTTCAGCTGCATACTTGATTTGCTGTCCTGAGGAAGTTAGTAGGCCTCTTTCTTTGTAGAGTGCACCATGTGCATGGACAGTCATGAAGGCATATTTGGAATCTGTGTATCTGGCATCTTCTATGGCTTGGGCAAGTAGAATCTTCCGCGCGCGATTCTATTTATTCGGGCTCTTTCCTCAGTAGTGAACATTGTCAGCATTAGTTGTTGACAATCTGCCCATGTGGGGTTATGTGTAAGCATAACTAACTCTATCATACTGAGTACCGCTGCGGGGTTAGTGGAATACAGTGGTGTGTGTGTTTTCCATTTGAATAGATCTGTTGTCGTAAATGGGACATATGTGTATTGCATTGGCCCACGTGCTCCGTTTTCCAATAAGGGACCTGGCACCTCCCGTAGGGGCATCTGCATTTTACTTTTACCGGGGTTGTGCTGATATGGGTCTCGGGGTTTATATATATTGTTCGCTGCGCGAGTGGTAGCACCTTGCTTTACCTCTTCACTCTCATCATCATCATCATCATCATCACTGTCCTCTTGGTCTACCAATTTATATATACTCCCATCGGGCATTTCGATCTTTCCTGGTGGGACCTCTCTGTCTCTTCCACCCACTGCCCCCTCATGTTCCTCCGCAATTCCGCTCGCCGGAGAGGAGGAAGCCGGCGGAGCAGTAGCAGCTGCCCGCCTCAGTCCGCCCACCTGCGCAAACGCGGCACACAAAGCTTCCCTAGCTGCCCCATAACATGATGGATAGGGCGGGGACAGGGAATCAATCTCCTCCGGTTGTTCTGCCGGACCGGACACGAGCAAGGATTGTCTGAACACGAGTCTCTTCAGGAAAGGCAAACTTTATTGTGACGTCACAAAATGCTCAGACAGGATTGAATCGCAAAGACTGAGCCCCGAGTTCCTCGTGACATTAGATTTTATACCCCAAATACATAATTAGGTACATCCCAATTAGCCCACCTCCCGATGACACTCTCCCACCCCACGTGGGTTAATACCTCCCTTAACCTAATACAAAAACATTCCATTAATTGGCCATAAATTGGCAAACTTTGTTAGTTTCAGTAAATCATGATTAGTTGCTTCTCCTATTCCGGGCTGCGCCCTCCTCCCTAGCGCCTGCGATCATTTGTTGCAGCTAACACCTGGTCTGATCTCTATACTCCTTTGTCTCTCAGCGGGCCTCAGCGATCTTGGTGTATCTTCTCCTCATTCTGCGCCTCCGTGCCAGGAACAGCCTAGACCTTTCTCAGACTCTAATTACTTTTTCTGCTAATCTAACACATTCCTAAATTTCTACGTATACTTCATTCTAGTTTCAGCTAAAAACCTGCCTAGTTATTTTTGAGTGAACCAATATTCTGAACAAGATGGCCACCTGGCTTATAATGGCGGCCATCTTCCAGCCTATTTCCACTTCAATATCCTATTGTGTTTGGAGTGTCCCCAAAATTCTTGTGCGACATGTATTGACATCATGAAATATTGCTTCTTGTAAGAAGAACTACAAAATTGCTTCTTTTTGTGCTTTAGGAAATTAGTAAATTTAGTGACCACTGAATGTGTGTCTCTGTGTATGTGCATATATATATATTTCATAGTTCCATAGGCTGAAAAAACGATGGGCCATATTGCATTCCTCGCGCATCGGTTTTGCGCGAGGACAAAACCATTTGTGCGGAACGTCGTATTTCAACATTTGATAAAACGGTGCGTGTTATCGTTTGACGCGGATGGACTTGCGCGAGCGTGATGAACTGTGAGCCTCCTATACTTAACATTGTGAGTGCAAATGCGTTAAGCGGATGGTATTTCAATAGATGCACAACTTCCTACGAACGACGTTTGCGTGCGTAATTTTAACGTCTTTGAAAACTTGGTGTTAACTGCAAATCTGAACGTTCTGGCCGAAACAAAATACACCAGCACGAAAAAAAAAATATATAGCACAGTATAGTTACACATTCTACACATCCCCAAACAAAAAAATTGTGAATTTGTGCGTGCTTTTTTTTTTATTGCTGCAGCACGTATACTAAGATTTATTTTGACCGGCGCAAAAATTTAAGTGAGTCAATTAAGGTGAATTGATGTCAATTAAGGTTCTTAATTCTGATTGGCTGAATCCCCCGAAAACACAGTCCTCACACTGATTTACAAGTGCAACGTTACTGCGCACGTATTACACTTCGTTTTGCGCGTTTTTTTACGAACGTTATTTTTTGACAGATGAGAAAATGCGATCGGATCCGAATATCTTTTTTCCAAGCTGTACATGTTAAGATCATTAAGGAAAGGCTTAATGATCTTAACATGTACAGCTTGAAAAAAAGACGAGACAGAGGAGATATGATAGAAACATTTAAATACGTAAAGGGAATCCACAAGGTAGAGGAAGGGAGTATATTTAAAAGGAAACAAAGTAGCAAAACAAGAGGACATAGTCTTAGATTAGAGGGGCAAAGGTTTAAAAGTAACATCAGGAAGCATTATTTTACTGAGAGGGTGGTGGATACATGGAACAGTCTTCCAGTAGAAGTGGTAGAGGCCAAAACAGTAATTGAATTTAAGCAGGCATGGGATAGGCATAAGGCTATCCTAAACAAAAGATAAATCCAGGTTAAGTATCCATGTAATTGGGCAGACTAGATGGGCCGAAAGGTTCTTATCGGCCGACATTTTTCTATGTTTCTAATATCACATTAATTTTCGTGCGATAACGCTGGACAAAAAAATTGCAGAGAAGGTAATATGGCCCAGTGTGCGTCCATCGAGTTCAGGGGTGTGTAAATATATATTATTATACATACTCCTTTAAGTTGTGGCGGGAAACACAGAACCCTCCTTGCCAGTGCCATGTCATACTAGATGGTTTTTTTTTTTCTTAGCAAAGGTCAGGTTATGCAACGAGTCACAGCCACTCCTGTACAGTTGTTTCAGACTTATTATGCCCTCGTCAGCAGGAGATAGACTGTGACTAGTTGCTGTTTATACTTTACCCCTAAGGCAAATCAATATTCATTTAAGTTGTGGTGGAAAACAAATAATAAACTTTATTATTTGCAGTGTAAAGGCTTTTAATCTCAATTTTTGCCCTCCACCCAAATTTACACGAGTATTGATTTGCCCTAGGGGTAAAGCATTAAGCATGGTCTAGCTCCTACTGATGAGGGCATAGTAAACCCACAACAGCTGTACAGGAGTGGCTGTGACGTGTTGCATAACCTGCCTTGGCTAAAACAAAAAAAAGCCATCTAGTAGGGCACGGCACTGACAAGGAGGGCCCTGTGTTAAAACAGACCCAGGATGCAAAAAAGTGGAAAATTGGAGACTTCTTCTGCACTGCATGTCTTACCCAGAGTTCATTGCTGCATATGGGGAATGTAGCACATGAGCTCTGTGAAGCAGTTCTCTGAATTGCTGGAATGTGTAAATGACGTCTGCAATAATATATATATATGCAAAAGATATGGTAAGCGCCCACAAACTGTGCCACCACCAGAATCCCAAAGCTTAGCCAGATGATTAGTGGTTTCCCCCAAACCAGTAATCAAAATGTGTGTACGTATCTGGTTAGTCGCTCTCAGGATTCGGATGGCTCCCATAAACAACATAATCTACATGGATATATAAAATGAAGCAAAATACATATAATAGTGCAGAGAGTAACAATTCATATGTTATGTATAAACTGTGTATAGTCTTTCCACTCACAATTGTAGAGCCCTGTCACCGGCTCTGAGCGGATAAAAGTATCTTGTTATTTTTTCTTGATGTTCCAAAGGTAACCCACACCTCCTTATAGCGATCTCTCGCCACAGCGATGCATATATGAAAGAAGATGAAAGAAAGGGAATTCCCTTGTGCAGATCTGGCACATGAAACAAAACTATGCTCTTTAAACGAGTATCAACTCACATTTGATGGAGCTTAACCAAGCTCTGGATGAAGCACCTGTGGATTTGTTGTGTGGGTCAAATCCACAAAAACCTCCACGACAGCATGGACTTTACTTTAGAAAATAAATTTCTTTAAAAAAACTTAAAAACAAAGTAAAATACAAGGTTACATTAACATCCAACAAGGCCAGATGACCAGGACGCGGTTCGCCGCTAAATGTGGCTTCCTCAGCTATGTGTATGTCTTTAAAATTTCTTTCCTAATACTTTTTTTTCTTAATTTGGTTTTTCCTGGTCAGAATCTCATCCTTTCTTCACCTTATTAGCAATAAGGGGGGCAATACTCAAAAAAAGCTAAGCTTGTTTTATATCCTTTGTGTGGTCTCACAACTGTTTCTGTTCACCTTATTAGCAACAGATAAAATGATCTCCTGAAAACCTGACTTTTTGTTTACCCGTGCCATTAAAATGAGTCGGAAATATGTTTTTATTATACATGGGAAAGTGAAATGCCTTGAAAAACATGTTTTTCTATTTCTGTAGGACCTCTGGGGTCTGCATGGACAAGACATTACTGTACTTACGACAAAGGAAGCAAAACATTTACAATGAGTTTGTCAGAAACAAAATCCAGTGGGAAAGTGGTAAGATATAATTAATGTAAGCGGTGGTTTGCGTTAAGCTCTAGAAGTTACTCAAACACTGATAAAGTATGACAAGTGTGTTTCCTGCACATAATCACCACTGACGTAGGCTAAATTTTTGATGTTAATCGTTTTTCTGGTCAGGTGCCGGGCCTACTGTTGAGATACCTGTGGACAACAGAGCGGCATGCTGGCTTTCCTACAGGGATCATACACAAAACTACATGCATCGTCTTATAATTCCCGACAGCGGTACAAGTGTATATTAATGCACATGAAAGTGTTGCTTCTTCCTATAATGAGCAAAAGCAAGGTTTTTGAGGGTACCGAGAACAAACCATAGGACCAGTGACCTGCCCTAAGGTCATTCCCTGCTCAGGTCTCGCAAGGTTTTAGATCAGGGTAACCCACATGTGGACCCCTTCCTCGACGTGTCTAGAGGGGGGGTCAGGTATACCTTCCCGATGAGGAGGCAGAGAGGACTTCCTCAGCACTTCAGTTCTGGCCTCCCTTTCTGGGTGATGGCAGTCTGATATGCATATGGAAATATCACCATTGAGCTAAAATCTTGGAGTCCAATGAGATGGACCCACCGTAGTGCAGTAATGCCCTTTTCTAAGCACTCTGCTAATTAGCTCTTGAGGAAGCCATGTGTCATGACGGTGAAACGTGCATCTAGCATGCCCTAAGTTTGGCTTGTCTGTTTTTAACAGTTGACCTTGTTTGTAGGTGGATATCATTTTTTCCTGTCTACCATGGCTCATATATTGCTATAGCCAACTGCTATGATTGCACATTCTGGAGACTCTCAGAAGCCTATTTTTAGGGGCAGAGTAGAAATCCTAAAGATTCTAGGGCTTTCTAGAGATGTATTAGGTATTATACCTGTATTGCCTTGTTATATGAAGCCCAACTGTGTGGCTTGTTTATGCAATATTCATTGATTTTCTGGGAACGACTCTGTTTGCCTCACTGTCGATGGTCTATTTGTACTATATACAACACTCTCATTGTGTTACAGCTTGTTTCTATATACCAGTCACACATGCCTCCTACTACACGGATTCCACGTTTATCCACTTGATTGTTTCCATCTACCTGGAGCCCAACTATAGGGACAGCCTAGAAATCATATTAGATTCATGGCATTACACAAAGATTTGCAACAGGGTTGACATTCCTGGAGGGATCAGCCAAATGACAAATGGTTTTAGGTAAACTAAAAAAATGGTCGGAGTTGTGGCAATTGAGTTTTAATGTGGATAAGTGCAAGATAATGCACCTGGGACGTAAAAACCCAAGGGCTGAATATAGAATATTTGATACAGTCCTAACCTCAACATCTGAGGAACGGGATTTAGGGGTCATTATTTCAGAGGATCTAAGGGTAAGTAGTCAATGTAATAGAGCAGCAGGAAATGCTAGCAGAATGCTTGGCTGTGTAGGGAGAGGTATTAGCAGTAGGAAAAGGGAAGTGCTCATGCCACTGTACAGAGCACTGGTGAGACCTCACTTGGAGTACTGTGTGCAGTACTGGAGACCGTATCTCCAGAAGGATATAGACATCTTAGAGAGAGTTCAGAGAAGGGCTACTAAAATGGTGTACGGCTTGAAGGAGAAAAGTTACCAGGAAAGGCTTAATGATCTTAACATGTACAGCTTGGAAAAAAGACGAGACAGAGGAGATATGATAGAAACATTTAAATACGTAAAGGGAATCCACAAGGTAGAGGAAGGGAGTATATTTAAAAGGAAACAAAATAGCAAAACAAGAGGACATAGTCTTAGATTAGAGGGGCAAAGATTTAAAAGTAACATCAGATAGCATTATTTTACGGAGAGGGTGGTGGATACATGGAACAGTCTTCCAGTAGAAGTGGTAGAGGCCAAAACAGTAATTGAATTTAAGCAGGCATGGGATAGGCATAAGGCTATCCTAAACAAAAGATAAATCCAGGTAAAGTATCCATGTAATTGGGCAGACTAGATGGGCCGAAAGGTTCTTATCTGCCGACATTTTTCTATGTTTCTATTACAGCTATCTCCTTGTATCATGTCTTATAATACACACTTGTGCTCTATTGCCCTACTCACAGTAGTGCAGTACTGTTTTTATTTTCAGCTGTATCTACACACTGGGTTATAATAATACCGTGCACTAAGCTTTATACCTGGTAGCTCGTTTGGTTTCATATATACCACCTATCTCTGAGTTTTTCTACTCAATATCATGATTGTGTATATTTTTTCTTTATATTTTTTGTGGCTTTTTTCTTATATATCTTGTGCATTTGTATTTCACTTTAATAAATATAATATATTTTATCTATTAGGGTACCCATACCTCGGTTAGTTTTTTTTTTCCTGCCTTACCTTTATTGTTTAAATAAAAAACTAATCTAATCATTTGTCACTGATATTTTTTTCTCTGTGTCAGAATTTAAGAATCCCGGACAGCCACTGTGCTTTAAGCTCCTTGCTGCTGGCTGTTTAAACTCTGATAGGCTTCAAACAAACCTGGCCAAATCCAGTATCTGGGGCTTCAATGTAGATCTTATCTGCTTTACCTTTACCCCTTAATGACAGAGAATGCACAGCCACATTTGTCTTATTGTGCTAAATAAATAGTAAACAATATTTTATTCTTTCATGTACTGAAGTGGTGGGAAGGATTGGTGTTCAATCCTTTTTTTTGTCAGATAATAATAAATTCACTTTTTTCACTTGGGATCATCCACATATTTTGGAGATAGTAGTTCCCTATGGACATATTCCTATTCATGATTAAAAACATTTCAGGGTTATTCAGAGACAGGTGAAAAGCAGGAGAATGGCTGGAGAATGGAAAATTCTAGGTCAAAATATCCAAACCAGAAAAATTCTCCCATTTATCTTACTTTCCAAATCTGCTATTTTGACCTAGAATTTTCCATTCTCCAGTCATTCTCCTGCTTTTTTTTTCACCTCTCTCTGAATAACCCTGAATTGTGTTTCCAGTCTGGTGCCCCACCAACTTGAAATGTCACAGCCGCCACTGCTGCATGGATTTGCAGTATATTTAATATAGTAGCGTGCTCTCCTCAAAGCTAAATTGTTTGCACATCATATTGTTCACATCTGAATAAACACTTTATTTACCGGTCCAGCTGCTCTCTTCCATTAGGCACATCAAGACTCGACAGACCTTATTTGGTTGATGTCAGGCAGCAGATTTTATATTCCATAACAGTTCCACCTATTAACTGCTGACCTGTGTTGCTGCAGGGAAATATATTTAATCTCAAATTTAAAAAAATATTTTGTTGAATGATGCATCACATTGATGCATACAAATAAACTCATCTGTGTGTCCATCAGACAAAAATTACGCCATCGTATTACTGTAATTGAGAATGATGAGCTTCATTCCTGCTTGTTTACCGTCACATTGCCATCCTCCCTCTTCTCATACCTTAATTTCCCTGTGGTCAGAATAAGTACCTCTAGAAACATATAACCATGTCTCTGAAACAAAAAAAAATAAGTAATTATAAAAAGGTTTGTGTTTAAGGATGTATTCAGGCCGCAATTCAATTTCTCACTTTATTTTGTATCAGATTTATGCTAAAGTTGTTTACAGGCATTTTTTTTCCACATCATTCTACACTCAATACCCCAAAGTACAAAAGCAAAATACAGATTTTTGATGACACTTCCAGATAGTTAAAAAGGCTGAGATATCACATTGACTTAAGTATTCAGACCCTTTGCTATGACACTTGAAATTTTGTTGATAAGTGTCATTCCTCTGCTTCAACCATTTCTTTCTATACTGTGATTGATGGCAAACTGTGGCAAATTTAATTGACTGGACATGAATTTTAAAGGCACGCCGGTCTATAGAGGGTCTCAATGCCGTAAATGTTCATCAGAACAAAATTCGAGCCATGGGGTTCAAAGGGACTGCCTGCAGAGGTTAGAGACAGGATCGGATAGTATGGAGGAACGGATATGGGGAAGCCAGTTCCCAAGAGCATAGTGGCTTCCATAATTCTTAACTGGAAGACGTTTGGAACAACCAGGACTCTTCCTAGTGCCGTCAGCTCGACCCAACTGAGCAATCAGAAGAGAAAGGCCTTGGCAAAATAGCAGACCAAAAACCCAGTGGTCACTCATGATGAACTCCAAAAATCATGTGTGGAGATGGGACAAACTTGTGGAAGCACAACCAAGACTGCAACAGTCCATCGATCTGGCCTTTATAACAGACTGGCCGGACGCAAGACACATGAAAACCCACTTGGAATGTGCAAAGCAAAATCCCATAACTTTGGAATTTTGTCCAAAATCTGGATTCTGTGTTTATCGTTTTATGATATTGAATGTGTAACGTTGGGAGCTTCCAGCCCTACCTGTGTGCTTGAGGGCAGCATATCTGATGCTGCTCGCTGACCAATGCCCAGTTTAAATGGAGACAGGCAGGGAGGTGGCTGCATGAGGCGTGGCTTGAGTGGGGGCGTGGCCTGGTGAAGGTCTTTAAAAACCCTCAGTGTATTCTCAGCAGTTGCCAGATCGTGGTTATCCATACCTGAGCTCCTTGTACCTGACTGCTATATTGAATTAACCCGTTATTGACCTCTGCTTGTTTCTGACTATTCTGCCTTCTGTTGCCCTAGACCATTTTCTTGTACTACGCCACTGCTCTGATATCGACCCGGCTATTCCATTTGACCATTCTGAACTCTGTATTCCTGATTCTGGCTCGGCTGACTACTCCCTGTGTTGTTAACCCTTTCTGTCTAGCTAGTTTACCTGGCCAATTCTAAGGACCAGACAGTTAGAGATCTTTCACGGCTACTCTGTTGGTAGCTTCTGGGCTCTGTGGAGTGTGGGGTGTTAAGTACTGCGTGGTGGGATCTG
Organism: Leptobrachium leishanense; assembly: GCA_009667805.1. Lineage (NCBI taxonomy): Eukaryota > Metazoa > Chordata > Amphibia > Anura > Megophryidae > Leptobrachium > Leptobrachium leishanense. The sequence continues at coordinate 436,202,557 of CM019064.1, forward strand.
GGAACCGTGACATTACGATCTGGCCACTATGGATCCCGCAGACTTAACACAGCACTTGGCTAACTTTGTATCCAGACAGGATGAGCAGGATCATAGGATGGATCAGTTTGCTATTGCCTTACAAACTATCCTGACTCGTACGGCTCACCTGGAACCAGCTGGGGTTGCATCCCCGCTTGTTATACCTGTGTCCCCTGTCGTTCAGACATCCCAGGTACACATGACCGCTCCTATGAGGTTTGACGGTACTCCCTCAGAGTGCCGGGGATTTTTGGTCCATGTGGATATTCATTTTAAATTAAATCCACAGATGTTTTTCTCTGACATTGCCAAAGTGGGGTTCATTATTAATCATCTGTCTGGCAGAGCATTGACATGGGCGACTCCGTTATGGGAGGCAGAGAGGCCTATCATACGGGATTATAAAGAATTCATAGCCGAGTTACAACGTACATTTAATCCTACCAGAAAGGCCACGGTAGCTGGCAAATCCTTGTTCCGCATACGTCAAGGGAACAGGACTGTTTCTGATTATGCCATAGAATTTAAAACCTTGATCTCTGATGTGAACTGGACAAATGAGACACTGGTTCTGGCTTTTATGGAGGGGTTATCAGAGTCATTGATGCATGAATTGGCTCCACGTAAACTACCTGAGGTATTGTGTGAACTCATTGTTTATTGTATAGCTCTGGATAATCAGATAAGGGACAGAAGGACTCCAAGAGAGAAGCCCAAGAGACCGTTACCTAGGTTGGCCCCTGTCTTTCAGGCACCACCAAGAGAGTTATCTCCTCCCTCTCAGCCTATGCAACTAGGCCGTACTAGGCTTACAGAGGAAGAGAGAACAAGGCGTTTTCGTGAGGGATTGTGCCTGTATTGTGGTTTGGGGGGTCATGTACGATTTCAATGTCCTACTCGTCCTAAGATGCATGATAAGCCGGAGAAACTACCGCACCTAAGGCAGCTGAGGAGACAGGCCTTGGGTGTGACGGGTGTGACGTGCATGTCTCCTGTCAAAGACACTAAACTTATGTTACCAGTATCCTTGGCTTGGGAGACCAAGACCACACATACTACCGCTTTTTTGGATTCTGGGGCTGCTGGCAACTTTATCGATGTTAACTACACTTCTTCCATTTCTCTACCTCTGGTTGTAAGAGAGACACCCTTAGCCGTCGAAGCCATAGACGGCAGACCGTTATCCTGCCCTAGGATTACTCACGATACGGTTACAGTGGTTCTTACCACTGGTCTCTTGCATAAAGAAATCATATTTCAAGTTATCCATTCACCTTCCAATCCTTTTGTACTTGGTTTCCCTTGGTTGGTGGAACATAATCCTGTTATTGATTGGGCTAAGGGAGAGATACTGTCTTGGAGTCCTGCTTGTTTTGGGACTTGTTTAATACCCATTCAGCATGTCGGTGCCCTGAACACACCCACAGCTCCTCCATTGTCTACAGAGGTTCCTGACCAATACGCCGACCTCAGGGCTGTATTTGATAAAAGAGAGGCAGAGAAACTGCCTCCACATAGACCATATGATTGTGCCATTGATATTCATCCTGGTACCATGCCTCCTCGAGGCAAAGTATATCCTCTTTCCATAAAGGAGAACCAAATTATGGAAGAGTACATAAAGGAGAATTTGGAGAGAGGTTTTATCCGACGTTCCTCTTCTCCAGCAGGGGCTGGGTTCTTTTTTGTGTCTAAAAAAGAGGGAGATTTACGCCCGTGTATCGATTATAGGGGGCTTAACAAGATCACCATTAAGAACGTGTACCCTATCTGTCACGGTAGCCCCCGCACCCCGGCGCCTGGCAGCGGCTTCCTCGCTGCTCGCTGGCCAGGCGCCGAATGATATTGCGGTCGCTTCCGCACACGTGGGGAAGCCGGGGGGCGGGGCCTGGCGGGCTGACGCGGACCCGCCGGGTTTAAAGCCCAGGCTCTCAGAAATGCCGGTGCCCTGACGTGGTAGTTACTTCCCGCAGAGCTCTTGCATATTTGGCTAACAACTATTCTGTGTATTGACCCCTTGGCATTGGCAAACGACTATTCTGTGTATTGACCCCTTGGCATTGGCAAACGACTATTCTGTGTATTGACCCCTTGGCATTGGCAAACGACTATTCTGTGTATTGACCCCTTGGCATTGGCAAACGACTATTCTGTGTATTGACCCCTTGGCATTGGCAAACGACTATTCTGTGTATGACCCCTGGCATTGGCGAACGAACCACTCTGTGTATGACCCCTGGCATTGGCGAACGAACCACTCTGTGTATGATCCCTGGCATTGGCGAACGAACCATTCTGTGCATAACCCCTGGTATTGGCATCAACTCTTCTAATTCTGGTATTGAGGTCAGTCTGTGTGGCACCCTAAGCACACATCAGACTACCCCTTGTGTTGTTAGGGTCTTGGGAAGAGCTAATCATTCTAACTTCTTGTGTATCATTCTGTGTCTGTCTAGTCGTGCCGACCACTCTAAGGATCGGAAGGGTAGAGACTGTTCTGTGTCTAGAAACCACTACTCAGATAAAGCAGAGGGATCCGTGACGTCTCTCTTGTACGTGCTCTGTACTGCCATTCTTGTAGTCTGTCTAGTCGTGCCGACCACTCTAAGGATCGGAAGGGTAGAGAGTGTCCTGCGTATAGGGACCACCACTCTAGTATCAGGGGGATCCGTGACATTACGTCAGGGCCATGGATCCCGCAGACCTCTCTAATCAATTGACACGTATTGCAGCCAGACAAGAAGAGCAGGACCATAGAATGGACCAGATTGCTCTTGCCCTGCAAACCCTGCTAAACCGCTCCAGTTCTGGTACTGCAAGCCCGCCAGACCCAGTGGTGCCTAGGGTCAGTTCGGCCGCTCTCGAGGGTTGTAGGCTCAGTATGAAAGCACCAGTACGTTATGACGGAACACCGAACTTATGCCGGGGCTTTCTGACCCAACTCGAGATCTTATTCGAAAACAATCCCGGGTCCTGTATGTCTGATAAAGCCAAAGTAGGCTATCTGATTAATCACTTGACCGAAAAAGCTTTATTATGGGCCACGCCCTTGTGGGAGAACAAGAAACCCATCATATATGACTATGAGGGTTTTACCTCCGAGTTAAAGCGTACTTTTGATCCCTCTAGACGGGCTACCAATGCGGGTAGATCCCTGTTTCACATCAAACAAGGTAATAGGAGGGTTTCCGACTATGCCATAGAATTTAAGACTTTATCTTCTGAGGTACACTGGCCGAACGACGTTTTAACCCTGGCCTTTACCGAAGGTCTGAACGAGGCGTTTATGTTTGAATTGGCTCCCCTAAAATTACCAGAACATCTGGATCATTTGATTGATTTCTGCATCGCCATGGACGATCAAATCAGGGAAAGGAGACACACCAGAGACAGACCCAGAAGGGTCCTACCTCCTTTACCCTTAGTACCCAGGCATACCACTGCATCAGGTAACCTGGAGACCGTTAAGACCGATGTACCGGCCATTGAACCTATGCAGATAGGTAAAACGGGTATTTCAGAGGCAGAGAGAGCTCACCGGAGAGAAAGGGGGCTCTGTTTTTATTGTGCCGGGGCAGATCATTTCCGCCTTCAATGTCCTCAGAGACCCAGGGGTAGCAGGGGTGAGAGTGGCAAATCAGGTCAAAAGACAAGTAATACCCAGGTTATTGGTTCTCTGTATGCCTCCTTTGTGGATGATGAAAAAAAAAAAACTCGGATTCTGTTACCCATCTCCCTCACCTGGGAGGGGGTTCACCTCGAGACTGAGGCATTCCTAGACTCTGGAGCCTCAGGTAATTTTATGGATAGATGTTTTGCTGCCAACCACCTCTTACCTCTGGTTCTAAAGGAGAGGCCTCTTATGGTAGAAGCCATAGACGGGAAACCCCTGTCATGTCCCCATATCACACACGACACTATCGATGTGTGCATGACTACAGGAGTTCTGCACTGTGAAACCATACGATTTCAGGTTATCGACTCTCCCTCATGTCCTGTCGTTCTAGGGTTCCCATGGTTGACAGAACATAACCCGGTGATTGACTGGGCCCAGCGAGATATAAAGTGTTGGGGTCCTAGTTGCCAGTCAAAGTGCCTGGGCAGGGTTAATGTGATTGGTAGTCTCAACATTGCCACAGCACCTCCTTTGTCCACTGAAGTCCCAGAATGTTATATGGCGCTAAAGGAGGTGTTCTCTAAAACCAGGACTGAGGTCCTACCACCGCATCGTCCTTATGACTGTGCTATAGAGTTACTCCCTGGTACTATGCCTCCTAGAGGACACGTATACCCCTTGTCTCAAAGGGAAAATGACATTATGGAGGAATATATAAGGGAGAATCTAGAGCGAGGATTCATCAGACGATCCTCCTCTCCAGCAGGAGCAGGTTTCTTTTTCGTTTCCAAAAAAGAGGGTGACCTGCGACCTTGCATCGATTATAGAGGTTTAAATAGGATTACCATAAGAAATGCATACCCAATACCTCTTATAACCGAATTGTTCGACCGTTTAAAAGGGAGGCACCCGACAAGCCCTTGCATCCATGCGGCTTCTATTCCCGAAAGTTGTCCCCGGCAGAGAGGAACTATGATATCGGAAACAGAGAATTGTTAGCAGTTATTGCAGCCTTGACGGAATGGAGATACTTATTAGAGGGGTCTAGGGACCCCATTGTCATCATAACCGATCATAAGAATCTCACGTACATTGGAGACGCTAAACGGTTGAATGCCAGGCAAGCGAGATGGTCATTGTTTCTTTCCAGCTTTAATTTCGTCCTCACATACAGACCTGGGTCGAGAAACATTAAAGCAGACGCATTGTCAAGACAGTACGAGTCATACGAACATAACATCCAAGATCAACATCCCATTGTACCCCAGGAAAGGATTATAGCACTTACCACGATTAGTGTCTCGTCTCCTCTAATGTTAAGATTGCAGACCGCCCAGGGCACAGCTCCTGGGGGGAGACCTCCTGCGAAACTCTTTGTACCTGAGAACGAAAGGGAAGAGGTATTAAAACTGTATCATGATAACAAAATCTCTGGGCACATGGGGATCACCAAAACAGTGTCTAGTATACGTAAACTCCTTTGGTGGCCCACGGTGCGCCGTGACGTTAAAGATTACATAACCGTGTGTGAGGTGTGCACAAGACATAAAAGTCCCAAAACAGCGCCTATTGGTTTACTCCAGCCTCTACCAATCCCCGAACGACCATGGTCGCATTTAGCTATGGATTTTATAGTAGAGTTACCTGAGTCTAGAGGGAATACTGTAATACTCACGGTCATAGATCGATTCTCCAAAATGGGTCACTATGTTCCTCTTCGGAAACTTCCTTCGGCAGCCGAACTGGTGCCCATTTTTGTTTCCAATGTGGTCCGCTTACACGGTATTCCTCTTGGGATTGTCTCGGATAGGGGGACCCAATTCGTCTCCAGATTCTGGAAAGGGTTTTGCAAGAGTGTGGGGATAGACCTATCTTTCTCTTCGGCCTATCACCCCCAGACCAACGGGGCGGCGGAACGAGCCAACCAAAATATAGAAAAATATCTCAGGTGCTTTATATCCGAACGACAAGATAACTGGTCAGACCTGATACCGTGGGCAGAGTATGCCTTGAACAGTGCAGTAAGCGAAGCCACAGGACGTTCCCCCTTCTTCACTGTTTACGGTTTTGATCCTCCCGTGCTCCCTGCTACGTTTCCTGATACCGCGATTCCTGCTCTGGATGAGCATTTAGTGTCATTGAAAGAAACCTGGGGAAGGGTTAAACGGGCACTGGAGGATAGTAGTGTTACCCAGAAGATCAAAGCCGACAGACACAGGAGGCCGGCACCCGTGTATCAAGTTGGGGACAGGGTTTGGCTTTCTTCACGCAACATTAAGCTTTTAGTACCCTCCATGAAACTGGCACCCAGGTACATAGGCCCCTATAAGGTTCTGCGGCGAATCAATCCGGTCTCCTATGCTCTGGCTCTGCCCTCCCATATCAAGATACACAATGTGTTTCACGTGAGCCTTTTGAAACCACTTTTGTGTAATCGGTACACCAGGGCCCGTGTCCCCCCTCCTCCGGTCTCTGTGGAGGGCGAGGAGGAGTTTGAAGTTGAGGCCATTCTGGACGCCAGGGTTTCTAGGGGGGTCCTTCAGTACTTGGTTGACTGGGTGGGCTACGGCCCAGAGGATCGCTCTTGGCTTCCGGCTACTGAGGTTCATGCTCCTCGGTTGGTGAGGGCTTTCTATTTGGCTCATCCCCGCGCCCCTGGGGGTCGTCCAGTGGCCGCCCGTAGAGGGGGGGTTCTGTCACGGTAGCCCCCGCACCCCGGCGCCTGGCAGCGGCTTCCTCGCTGCTCGCTGGCCAGGCGCCGAATGATATTGCGGTCGCTTCCGCACACGTGGGGAAGCCGGGGGGCGGGGCCTGGCGGGCTGACGCGGACCCGCCGGGTTTAAAGCCCAGGCTCTCAGAAATGCCGGTGCCCTGACGTGGTAGTTACTTCCCGCAGAGCTCTTGCATATTTGGCTAACAACTATTCTGTGTATTGACCCCTTGGCATTGGCAAACGACTATTCTGTGTATTGACCCCTTGGCATTGGCAAACGACTATTCTGTGTATTGACCCCTTGGCATTGGCAAACGACTATTCTGTGTATTGACCCCTTGGCATTGGCAAACGACTATTCTGTGTATTGACCCCTTGGCATTGGCAAACGACTATTCTGTGTATGACCCCTGGCATTGGCGAACGAACCACTCTGTGTATGACCCCTGGCATTGGCGAACGAACCACTCTGTGTATGATCCCTGGCATTGGCGAACGAACCATTCTGTGCATAACCCCTGGTATTGGCATCAACTCTTCTAATTCTGGTATTGAGGTCAGTCTGTGTGGCACCCTAAGCACACATCAGACTACCCCTTGTGTTGTTAGGGTCTTGGGAAGAGCTAATCATTCTAACTTCTTGTGTATCATTCTGTGTCTGTCTAGTCGTGCCGACCACTCTAAGGATCGGAAGGGTAGAGACTGTTCTGTGTCTAGAAACCACTACTCAGATAAAGCAGAGGGATCCGTGACGTCTCTCTTGTACGTGCTCTGTACTGCCATTCTTGTAGTCTGTCTAGTCGTGCCGACCACTCTAAGGATCGGAAGGGTAGAGAGTGTCCTGCGTATAGGGACCACCACTCTAGTATCAGGGGGATCCGTGACACTATCCCTCTCATATCAGAACTGTTCGACAGGATAAGGGGGTCAGCAGTATACACAAAACTTGATTTAAGAGGAGCTTACAACCTGATACGTATAAAAGAGGGGCATGAGTGGAAAACAGCATTTAACACCAGGAGTGGGCATTATGAATACTTGGTCATGCCTTTCGGTCTTTGTAATGCTCCAGCGGTATTCCAGGATTTTATTAATGATGTGCTCAGAGATTTCTTACAAACCTTTGTTATAGTATACCTAGACGATATATTGATTTACTCTCCCGATCTGAAAACCCACCATGCACATGTCAGACAGGTATTAGCAAAATTACTGGACAATGGTCTTTATTGCAAACTAGAGAAGTGTTTATTCGACATTACTACTGTGAAATTCCTTGGGTATATTATCACTCCAGAAGGTTTTGAGATGGATCCTTCTAAACTCACGGCCATCTCACAATGGCCTCTCCCTCAAGGTCTCAAGGCCATACAGAGGTTTCTGGGGTTTTCCAACTATTATAGGAGATTTATCAAGAATTATTCCGCTGTAGCCTCCCCTATCATTAATATGACACGTAAAGGTCTGAAGAACCAGATCTGGTCTTCTCAATCCAAACAAGCATTCGAAGCCCTCAAACAAGCTTTCACTTCCGCTCCCGTGTTACGGCATCCTGATCCCAGGATTCCGTTTGTTCTTGAGGTTGATGCTTCCGAGATAGGCATTGGGGCTGTCCTGTCTCAAAGAGAGTCTAAAGGAAAACCTCTACATCCTTGTGGGTTCTTTTCAAGAAAATTATCACCAGCAGAACGCAATTACGATATCGGTAACAGAGAATTGCTTGCTATTGTGTCTGCCCTATCAGAGTGGAGACATTTGTTGGAAGGTACTCTTGACCCTTTATTGATAATTACTGATCATAAGAACCTTACGTACATCGGGGATGCTAAACGTTTGAACGCGAGACAGGCCAGGTGGTCATTGCTACTGTCTCGGTTTAATTTTGTATTGACTTACAGACCAGGTGACCGCAATGTAAAGGCTGATGCCTTATCTCGTCAATATGACCCGTATGAATCTAATACACAAGACCACAATCCTATAGTTCCTCCTGAACGTATTGTGGCTTCCACAGTCTTGTCTGTCTCCTCGCCTTTCCTGGAACGCCTCCAGGCAGTTCAAGTAGGGGCTCCACCTGACAAGCCTCCAGATATGTTGTTTGTACCTGAAAAGGAAAGACAAGAATTACTCATAATGTTTCATGATTCTAAACCAGCAGGTCATCCTGGTATTACTAAGACTCTTACCAGTATCTCCAGACAGTTCTGGTGGCCCACCATGCGACAGGACGTACGTCTGTTTGTTTTGGCTTGTCAAGTCTGTGCCAGAAGCAAAACCAGTAAATCCTTGCCTGTCGGTCTATTGCAGCCTTTACCCATGCCTAAGAGGCCTTGGTCTCATCTATCTATGGATTTTATTGTGGACTTGCCGAAGTCCAAGGGTCATACTGTGGTTCTGACAGTTGTAGACCGCTTCTCCAAAATGGCTCATTTTGTCCCTCTACCTAAGCTTCCTACAGCCAAAGAACTGGCGGTTGTATTTGCTAGAGAGATTGTACGAATACATGGGGTTCCGTCTGAAATAGTCTCTGACAGAGGAGCCCAGTTCGTCTCTCGTTTCTGGAGGGTTTTCTGTGCAGAGATGGGGGTGCGATTGGCCTTCTCTTCAGCATATCATCCACAAACCAATGGGGCAGCAGAGAGGGCAAATCAGGGTCTCGAGCAGTACATACGTTGCTTTACCACACAACAACAAGACAATTGGTCGGAGTTGTTGCCCTGGGCTGAGTACGCACGTAATAATGCCGTTAACGAGACCACTGGCCACTCTCCTTTTTCTGCCATCTATGGTTTTTTCCCTCCGGCTCTACCGCTTCAGTATACTGAACAGGTCATGCCGGCTCTCGATGACCATCTCACTCAACTGCAAGAGATTTGGAGACAGATTCGAGAAAATATGGAGCGCAATGTTGCTGTCCAGAAACGCAAGGCTGACAGGCATAGGTTACAAGCTCCCTCCTATAACGTGGGGGATAGAGTTTGGTTGTCCACTAGGAACGTGAAGTTGCGGGTGCCTTCTATGAAAATGGCACCTCGGTTTATAGGTCCATATAAGATCATTTGCCGCATTAATCCTGTGGCTTATGCTCTTGCCCTTCCTAAACATCTTCGCATGCACAACGTCTTCCACACCTCCCTACTGAAGCCATTGTTGTGTAACAGGTACACACGGGTCGTTCCCCCTCCTCCACCTATTCAGGTTGATGGTGAATCTGAGTATGAGGTTAGGAGGGTTTTGGATTCTAGGCTGTGCAGGGGCGCTCTGCAGTACTTGGTCGATTGGGTGGGTTATGGTCCAGAAGACCGGTCCTGGATTCCAGCTTCCGACATGTCTGCCTCTAGGTTGGTCAGAGCGTTCCATGCCTCACATCCTGATCGCCCTGGTGGTCGTCCTGCCACTCGTCCTGTTGGTCGTCCGGTGGCCTCCCGTGGAGAGGGGGGTACTGTAACGTTGGGAGCTTCCAGCCCTACCTGTGTGCTTGAGGGCAGCATATCTGATGCTGCTCGCTGACCAATGCCCAGTTTAAATGGAGACAGGCAGGGAGGTGGCTGCATGAGGCGCGGCTTGAGTGGGGGGCGTGGCCTGGTGAAGGTCTTTAAAAACCCTCAGTGTATTCTCAGCAGTTGCCAGATCGTGGTTATCCATACCTGAGCTCCTTGTACCTGACTGCTATATTGAATTAACCCGTTATTGACCTCTGCTTGTTTCTGACTATTATGCCTTCTGTTGCCCTAGACCATTTTCTTGTACTACGCCACTGCTGATATCGACCCGGCTATTCCATTTGACCATTCTGAACTCTGTATTCCTGATTCTGGCTCGGCTGACTACTCCCTGTGTTGTTAACCCTTTCTGTCTAGCTAGTTTACCTGGCCAATTCTAAGGACCAGACAGTTAGAGATCTTTCACGGCTACTCTGTTGGTAGCTTCTGGGCTCTGTGGAGTGTGGGGTGTTAAGTACTGCGTGGTGGGATCTGGGAACCGTGACAGAATGCAGGTTAATGTAGAAAAATATATCAAACAATTTTGGCATTAACCTGCAGAATTCAGCTCCGTGGTCCTTTTCTTCCTGGATCACACAAGGTAGTTGAAGGTAGTTCGCGTTTTCACTTATATTTTTCCATGTTTAGGAGGAGGAGCTGGAAAACGGTTTCCATCTATATCAGGGATAGGAAGCCTTGGCCCTCCAGATGTTTTCGAACCACATTTCCTATGAGCCTCAGCCAACCTGATGAGTGGCTGAGCATCATGGAAGATGGAGTGTGAGAACATCTGGAGGGCCAAGGTTGCCTATCCGTGATCTACAGAGTGTGGAAGTGACAGGAGAAACACAATAAGTCCAGGGTATGTGTATGTTGGCATACTTTGCGTAATGTAATAATGTACTTTATGTAGATTCGCATGCGAGTGGGTAATGTCTTGAGCAGGAGAACTGTCAGGCAGCCAATCCTGGTCAACTTCGTGACCTTTGGCATTATGAAATTAATTGGAGTAGGTGTATAATGGGTTAAATGGAGCTATATGCTTTAACTAGTGGGTAGTGTGCCAGTGTGAGCATGTTTTGTTTTTTTTCTTATGTGATGAAGTGTTTCAATGTATTTGTGTTAAAACAAGTGCTAGTTCTGGTAATTAACCCTTTGTTGTCGATGGGGTGGCAGCTTTATCACGATTGCTATTATATGTGCAAGATCCATTTAAAAAAATTTTGTAAGCTTAATTTTCTTTTTCTCGAGTGTCAAAAATATGTTTTCCTTAGTCAATAATGTTGAACATCTAAAAACACATAGATTACAAGATCAGAAACAACATGGGTTTACCTCAGGGAGATCATGCCAAACTAATCTTATTGATTTTTTTGATTGGGTAACAAAAATAATAGACACAGGTGGTGCAGTAGACATTGCTTATTTAGATTTCAGTAAGGCTTTTGATACTGTTCCGCATAGAAGGCTTATCAATAAATTGCAATCTTTGAGCTTGGATTCCAATATTGTTGAATGGATTAGGCAGTGGCTGAGTGACAGGCAACAGAGGGTTGTGGTAAATGGAGTTTATTCGGTGCAAGGTCTTGTTACCAGTGGGGTACCTCAGGGGTCAGTACTTGGACCCATTCTCTTTAATATTTTTATTAGTGATATTGCAGAAGGTATTAATGGAGAAGTATGTCTTTTTGCTGATGACACAAAGATTTGCAACAGGGTTGACGTTCCTGGAGGGATCAGCCAAATGACAAATGATTTAGGTAAACTAAAAAAATGGTCGGAGTTGTGGCAATTGAGTTTTAATGTGGATAAGTGCAAGATAATGCACCTGGGACGTAAAAACCCAAGGGCTGAATATAGAATATTTGATACAGTCCTAACCTCAACATCTGAGGAAAGGGATTTAGGGGTCATTATTTCAGAGGATCTAAGGGTAAGTAGTCAATGTAATAGAGCAGCAGGAAATGCTAGCAGAATGCTTGGTTGTGTAGGGAGAGGTATTAGCAGTAGGAAAAGGGAAGTGCTCATGCCACTGTACAGAGCACTGGTGAGACCTCACTTGGAGTACTGTGTGCAGTACTGGAGACCGTATCTCCAGAAGGATATAGACATCTTGGAGAGAGTTCAGAGAAGGGCTACTAAAATGGTGTACGGCTTGAAGGAGAAAAGTTACCAAGAAAGGCTTAATGATCTTAACATGTATAGCTTGGAAAAAAGACGAGACAGAGGAGATATGATAGAAACATTTAAATACGTAAAGGGAATCCACAAGGTAGAGGAAGGGAGTATATTTAAAAGGAAACAAAATAGCAAAACAAGAGGACATAGTGTTAGATTAGAGGGGCAAAGGTTTAAAAGTAACATCAGGAAGCATTATTTTACTGAGAGGGTGGTGGATACATGGAACAGTCTTCCAGTAGAAGTGGTAGAGGCCAAAACAGTAATTGAATTTAAGCAAGCATGGGATAGGCATAAGGCTATCCTAAACAAAAGATAAATCCAGGTAAAGTATCCATGTAATTGGGCAGACTAGATGGGCCGAAAGGTTCTTATCTGCCGACATTTTTCTATGTTTCTATGTTTCTTTGTTTCTAATACAAAGGCAAAAGTGGCATCATTTATCACTTCTCCAGCTTTATTGCTCTATGTAGTCAATAGATAGAGCCCTAAATCTGCACCATGATTTTCCTATCAGTCGCTAAAACCCACCAACAGATCACCTTGTCCGCGGTAGTCCATGTACAAGATTCATTAGCGCACATTAGGGAAACGCTAAGACCCGGACTGAGTCCCAGCGCTAATGCATTGAATCGTTAAAAATAAAAAAGCGCAATTGTAAAAAAGCCTCTTTTTTTTTATTATTATTTTGTAAAAATCGGAACCCCAAACTTCGCTTGAACAATCCAGAAAAATACCTAAAATTCAATAAATAAGGCTTTTTGCTGCGGATTAAAAAAATAAACGGTTGAAATAAATAAAGGATGATATCTCCAGAACCGTGGCAGCTAAGGGGTCATGGAGGGTGTCATTTGAAAGGCCCGAGCATGACCAGGTATAAAGTAAAAAAAAAAAACATGTATTTTTTTGTGTGTTGTTTTTATTGATGCAGCAATATTGTTCAAATTTCAATTATAAAGTGAACAATGATGCTGCACTAATGATTTTTTTCTATGGGGTGCGTTTGCTAAAAATCACGAAATTCCCCCAAAAAAATTTAATAAGTCCCCATTTCTAATTTTTGTACAAGTGCACCCCATAGAAAATATAACTGCAAATGTTCATGTGATAAAAGGTGAAAAAAACACTTTACACGCTGCAGATGATTAAAAATTCAAATTTTATTGCATTTTTTGTTATAATATTCAGGCAGGACATGACGTATACATATAAAAATGATATATTATGAATCTGCAGAGTCTGCCGGAAAGAACGATATATAATATGTCTGGGTCATGTAATATAACGTGACTTCAAATCGCGTTTAAACATGATGAGTGAAAGCGGTAAAAATGAGCTCAGCACACAGCGGTGAAATGCCTCAGCAGTGAAAGGGTTAACATCAGGGTTGAGCAGTAGGTAAATTTCTACGATTAGTGTCGGTGCTAACATTATTGCCGGGATCAATCGATCTGTTGATTAGAATAGCGCAAGTGGTTTTCGTGGTTTGTAGCGAGAGGCAAATGATCTGTTGATCCGGCGCTAGACTGAATTTACCTGGCTCTAACACAAAAACAGGCTGACGGGTTAGCTTACACCGGCTGATAGGGCGCTTAGGTGGTAAACTACTGTAATAACTCCTTTTTATGGTTTAATTGAACCTTTTAAAAATATCCATTTAAACCTTTATTTTTACTGATGTTAAATGAAAAATAATTGCGATAATGTTCTATTCCTCTGCAGAATGGATTGATCTCAAATTCGCCGGAAATGTTTAAGCTGAAAACATGCATACGGCGGAAAACAGACTCCATAGACAAGCGCTTCTGCTTCGACATAGAAGTCACGGAGAGGTTTGTTCTACCAATGCATCGGTGTAAGCTAAATGATTGTCCATGCCTTGCCACGAGTTGTTCGCATCATCTGAGAGTTCACAGAACCACTTCCTGTTTCCTGCACAGAGGAATGCTGGGAGGTCACTGAAAATTATAGCATTTGATTGGGTGCTAACATTACAGGGAGCAAGTGTTTTAGTCCTTTTGTTGAAACATGCAAAAGGGGGGAGGGTGCTCGTTGGAGGATCTGTTACTGTTAGTCCGCCATTTAGCATTGTGACGTTTCGACGGGGCCAGCCACCAGCTGTATTGAGCTCACGAAGTGCGCGCGCTACAGCGTGCGTGCTGCAGACATTCTGTAAGCCTCCTGTCGAAGCGTTACGACGCGCTTTCGACAGGGCTACAATGCGCGATCCTCCATTGGATCCATAAGCACTAACTGCGCTTAGCGAGGTGGCCAGACGGGAGTCAGAGTGGAAGGAACGTCCACTCTCAAGGACAATCCTTCCGCTCTGCAAAACGCTCGTCTGATCCCAGCCAAAGAGTGAACCATTAAATATATTGTGCCCAGTGATGCTAATGGCCTTGGTCTTGCAGTTGCGCCACAAACCCTAGTTGCAGTTTGACTCTTATGACTGCTTTCTCTACATTAACTAGATCTATCGTCTGTATACTGGAACTGCAGATAAATTGGGAGCCAGAGAATAATGAGTGATGTCTGCGTCGCTCTTTATTCTCATTTGCAGCCAGTATTGCAAATAATTATACCTGGTTTCAAAATCTGTTGTCATGGAAAATTGCAAATGCAAAACCACAAAAAGATCCCTTCCAAATCAAAAGTATCTGGATACTATGTGGCTTCAAATCTCGATTCTTTCCTATTCTGACTCCGATTGTTGTATAGCGATTTATCCCTTGCAGAGACCTCTATGCCTGGCCTATATAAGTAGATGCAATCACCGAGGACAATCCTTATCAGATAGCTGAACTCACCAAAACACTGTTTCTTTCCACGACTTGCTTTATTCCGAACATCAGGTTACAGCAGATCACAGGATACAGCAGATGATGGAATGATAGGTTTTATATGCGGTCAAAAGATGATACTGTCCGTAGCTTGCGATGAATAGACATGTGCTGCTAGATAACTACACCCAGCTCTTACAAGAAAGAAGGGTGGAACTTCATACACACAGGAAGTGCATCATCATAAAGCGAAGGAAAAAAGAGAAAACATGTACAATACAGAAAGACCACTAGGTGGCAGCATAAGGCAGCATAAGGATTATCTATACAATATAAATTCCCATCTACATGAATATAACTGTAACAGCACATTTCCATACAATGCAAAGAGAAGTGCAGAGCCTCCAGTGATGCAGGGATTTAGAGCAATATACAAAAGAGCGTCAAGTCAAAGTTCATTCAGATCGGGAAACAGGATATCCTCTCAATATAGATATTTTTTATCTATCTTGATAGAATTTATCATTAGAGATATCGGGCCCTATTACAATCTTCGTGCAAACGTCTGCGCCGGCGCAAAAACGCATTAAGGCGAGGGGTAAAACCCTTTGCGCTGAACGTCCTATTACAATATCTGCACAACAAACGAGCGTATTCGTCTACCGCGGGTGAACCTGCGCGAGCTTACTGTACGTCGTGCGTCCTATACTTCAGATTGTGAGCGCAAATGCGTTTGTGCGCTGGTACGCGGATGGTATTACAATCTATGCGCAGTTTGTGCGCATAATTTGTGCGCATAATTTTAGCAACTCCTAAAAGCTGGTGTTTATGGAAAATTCTATCAACCTGGCCGAACCTAAATACACCAGCCCAAAAAAAAATGTGCAGAAAAGTATAGTTACACATTCTACACATACCCAAACAATACACTTGAGAAGTTGTGTGTGTTTTTATTATTGCTGCAGCATACATACTCAGACTGACTTTGACAGGCGCAAAAACTTAACGTGAGATAATTGTGGTTCTTAATTCTGATTGGCTGAATCGCGTGAAAAAAACAGTCTGCACACTGATTTCTGCGCGCAACGTTGCTGCGCGCGCATAAACCAGTCTGCACACTGATTTCTGCGTGCAACGTTGCTGCGCGTGCATTTGTGCACATCCGTTTAATGCGCGTTATTGCTCGATGGATGAAAAAATGCGCGAGGATTGTAATTCCAGCGTTGATTTATGCGCGTTAACGTTTAGGCTAGGGTCAAATGGACGCATTATTCACAGCGACAGTCAAAAAGTGCGTCCGAACACATCGACGTATTTTTTCACGGAATGCGCGAAAACGGTCAGATGACGCGCATTTTCGTGCGTCATTTTTTTACGGATCGTCGATAAAAAACTGTTTGCGTCTGGACGTTATGTTG
Source organism: Leptobrachium leishanense (assembly GCA_009667805.1). Classification (NCBI taxonomy): domain Eukaryota; kingdom Metazoa; phylum Chordata; class Amphibia; order Anura; family Megophryidae; genus Leptobrachium; species Leptobrachium leishanense. The sequence continues at coordinate 436,218,765 of CM019064.1, forward strand.
GCCGGACATGAGCAGCGACTGACATCTCCTAATCACGCATACATGCCGCTATGCCGCCGCAGCGCACTCTGTACGTCAGTACTAGCGGTTCTGCGTTCTCAAAAAAATGCGTTCATCTTCCACTTGCGTTGCGCGGCCGTACTTCGTATATTGGCCGTTATTGCCTGTCATTTGCTGTTACTGCGGCCATGATTAAGTGCGCCTAAACGCACGTTAAAAATGCGTTACTCTGACCCCAGCCTTAACGCTTGGCTCAGAAATTCACGCGTTGCATGAGCGTTTTAACGCAAAGATTGTAATAGGGCCCCATCTTGTTTGTTTCTAGATGTATTTATTTATGGGACTTTTCCTTACATCTGTTTAGACATTATATATGATTGAAGACGGAAATTGGGATGACACACATGATAAATGATTATTATTATTATTTTTTTTATAGGCAAGGTATTATTACTCTTCAAGCTTTATCAGAAGTAAACAGAAAGCAATGGTTGGAGGCAATGGATGGAAAAGAACCGGTAAGGAACCATAGGGATACCCTATTGAAAAATAGTGTTCCTTTTTTTTTTTTTTGCCCTTTAATAATTGGGCAGAAAATGTATCCATATTTTCTTCCTCGCCGTGTGTAGCTCCTTCTCTTCCAACGTTGGTTCTAACTTAACCAGAGCTATTGTAGATTTATCAGAGCCATTATAGTCTATGGAGTGGTTAAGTTTATAACAGCTCTGGTTAAGTTAGCACCAACTTTGGAATATTGCCCCTGATATGGCGCTAACCATTTTGTAGATTATTTTAAGGTTTTATGGATTTTAGTTCCTTTATTATATCAAAACGACTTTTTTGCTCACCATCGCTGGCCAGGAAATTGATGGTTGAAATGCATAAAGAGTTAATTTCCTTGCGAAAGAAATTCAGGTGGTCATTACAATACCTTGCTGTCGGACTTTTATTTGTTGATTTGTAAGCGCCAATTACAGCATCACAATGTTCTCTTGCAGATATACACTCTACCTGCAATAATTAGCAAAAAAGAAGAAAGTAAGTTATCAATCCACTATGTCATTTTTGTTGTTTTTTTTTTACGGGTTTATCTATAATAAATAAATTTAGTAAAACTAGAATAATTTATCCTAAATGTGTTGTATATATGTAGATAGTGCTTCTTGCTTGTAGCAAGAGCGGAGTAGTCATTCTAGACTATGTACAACGTCTCTAGCAGTTATCTTGGGCCACTATCACCAAAAAAATATGATTAATTTCAAATCTGATTCGTTTCATAATGTCGTTTGCTGTAGTAATTGTATGTATTGTAAGTTGATATTGATTCAAATTTTGGATCACTAATTAAACCCCAATTAATCAAATCCTGCTCAGGAATCATTTAATCAATGGTTCTCTAGTGAAACTGCATAACGAATCAAATTCGTTATGTACAGTATTGTTTTAGTTTCAATACGTATTAATTTATTTAAGTATTTTACCGGGAAGGATACATTGTGATTGACATTAGGTTGAAATCAATTTGTTTATTTTGGAAGTACTTCTGAAATACGAATTAATGAATTGAGATTCATTACGAAACGAATGCACAACTTATTGCAAATGTACCTTAGATTGAATGATCATAATCCGACCAGTCTTTATGAACTACCATGACTGTGACTATCAGGTCTATTCAGTAAAGGGTGACGTCTGGAGAATTGGCAGGAGAAGTGAAAAATCTACAGGGTTATTCAAAGAGAATCGAAAAGTCACCGCACGTTCAGTGACTTTTCGTTCTCTTCAATTCGGTGCGATTTGGCGATCCCATTTCGGCGACCCTGCGGTGTATTCAGCAAGCACCACAGGGCTGTCGTAGTGCAGGGAATAGCCGCCGCAAACCCGCCGAACACTCACCGCAAAACCCGGCGAAGGCACACCGAAACCCGCAAAAACATCTGGATTAACCCCGCCGAACACACCGGAGAAACCCGAGCAGCCGCCAATCAGCGTGCAGAGCAGCCTCCAGAAAAACCCGACACCGCAGACGAATGGAGTGAAAAAAAATAACTGTACGCTGGAATGTTTGAAAAGTGAAACGCTGTTTGCAAAGAAACTACAGAATGAAAATATCTGAAATTTACATATAAGACCCAATGAATGATAATAAAAAGAGCTGTTACGGAAAAAGAAGAAAACGATAAAAAAAAAAACCAGAAAAAAATCCCAAAAAATGCCTAAAAGATCCTAAAAAATCTATAAATAAAGAGACTTTTCACTGCAGAATTTTATAATAAACGGTTTATTAAATATTGAATTAAAACAGAAATATTTTTAACATTGGAGCCTATGGGATTCGCCTGAATAAACCTGTCGAATGAAGCAACCGAATGGCAGAGCATTTCTGCAACTTTTCACGGCTGTTCTGTGTCTGTGAATAGACAAAGCAGTGCTTCTCTATGGGGATTTCGCTGCCCTCGAACAGGCACCGTATGTGCAGGCAATTCGCCAGGATTTGGCGAACTGCCTGCTTTCTGGATAGCCGAATGGCCAAGAAAGGTAAACGTACGCTGAATTTCAGCGTTCGGTTACCTTTCGGCCACAATTCGGATCTCTTTGAATAACCCTGCTAGGATTTCTAATATTTTCCTGAGATCTACACTAAACATTCACGACTTTATTTGGGATAAAGCCTTCAGATTAATTATAGAGGTGACGTTTTCTTTTTTAATAATAAAGCCAATAAAACCATTTGAGATTAATGTCTCATGAACAGCCATCACTTTTATTCTTCTCCCGCAATCGGTCCTGCTTGTTACTTGTTAGTGCATGTTATGTTTTTTCCAGGATGTTACGTAAACGATTATTAGAAAAAAGCAACGTAACAATAATTTTCACCTTTTTATTTATATTTTCAGTGTTTCTAAATGAAGCCGGTTTCAATTTTGTGAAAAAATGTATTGATTCTGTGGAGACACGAGGTAAAGCTGCGTTTGTTTATATTGTAAACTGATAATATGGCTTGAGTGTAAAATACATTGGGCCCTATCACCTGGTGTGAGCTAACCCTAGCGGCGGCATGTTTTTGCGTTAGCGCCGGGTTAATTGAGTCTAGCGTCTGACCAACAGATCGTTTGCCTCTCGCTACAAAAGGGAAAAATTATTTAGCACGTCCCTATTAGCGATTCGTAGCACGAGCTTACTGTACTTTCCACGTCCTATACTTAACATGGGGAGGGCGAGAGATCTCTACCACTTTTGTAACTAACAGATCACTTGGTCCCGGCACTAATTTCTATACGGACGCTAATCGCAAAATTTTGCCTACTGCTCAACCCTGGTGCTAACTCCAAAAAGAACACAAAAACCAGATCCTCGCCCAAAATTAGCAGGCAATTAACAGGCAGCTGAAAGGAATCCAGCACAGGTGTTCTCTTGGCCCCATACACCATAGTAATGGATCTGGTCAGCAATGTTGCTGCTGTTGCAGTAGGCTCTATTATAAATGTATCCTTTATCCACATATATCCTAAATTTAATATATTGCCTAATTTTAAACCTTTTATGCTGGGGGTTATTCATAGTATGGAAGCGGTTGATTATTAGAGTGACCCTGTAGACCACGTTTAAAGGGACACATGGATAAATCTTGCCCTGAAACATGTATTATATATATGCTCCAGCAGGGAAATTATTGCCGCTCATCTGGCCTTCCTTTTGGATCTATTAAATGCAGTGTAATGATTCTACATGCTGTTGGGTGGCATTTATCATGCAATGCCCGTCAGCCTTAATTAATATATATGTGCATCTAAACATGGAGGATTTTAATAATGCTGTTATGTGAGGGCTCTTCGCTGGATGTGTTCACACTTATACAAGCTTGTGAGGGCAGAGAATAGGTATGGTCCGGCACTCTGCACTAGGAAAAAAAACTGTTCTATGCTGTACACAACCACATTAGCGCTGTGTCTCAGCCCGGGTCTTAGCGTTTCCCTAGCGTGAGTTAAATGACCATGTACACGGACTACCACGGACAAGGTGATCTGTTAGGTCGTCAGGTGCTAAGTTTTAGAATTTTTTTCTTTAGCAATGGCGTTTTAGCTCACGCCGGCAATGGGACCCATTGGGGATTACCCACTAACCACTGGTGTTTGCCGGTGTTGCAAAGGCCAGCTAAAAATGCCGGTATTGTGTTTCGAGAAACATCGGTGCTTATCTAAACTAAAAACAATATCGTAAATGGAGAAGATTAACAGTTCAGCTTCTTCTATTACTGCTTAGTATTTATTTTTGAGAAGCGCCAGTGTTTCTTGGCATTGCAATACCGGCGGTTTTAGCCAGTTTTCGAAATGCCGACAAACGCCGACAGCTAGTGGATGACTCCCATTACGTGAAGCGTATGAGCTGCATAATTGTGCTCACTGTAATTTCAGGTGTGATCTGAAGTTTACTGAATTTAAATTGTCAAAATAAGTTAATGACAAGTAGATCAACGTCCCGGGGGTTAAATATGACAAAAAATGTTTTCCATTAAATATTTTTTTCCTTGCGGATATACCCTGTAACGAGTAATCATACTTCATATTTCTTTTTATTTGAAAGTGAGCACAAAGAGATCTAAGATCATTTCTTACTTCTAGGTATCACCATACTGGGACTTTACAGAATAGGAGGTGTTAATTCCAAGGTCCAGAAGCTGATGAATACAGTATTATGTAAGTGTGTTTTAATAAAACGTTTTATTAAATTTATTATATTATCTTTATATTCTGTCTTTACTGGTTTATAGCTTTTTTATTGTTATTATTTATTGTCAATTCTATAGCACCAACAGTTTTTAAGCGATTTACGATAATCAATGGGGACTGAGACAAAATGACAAACATAGGAACAGAAACCAGAGGTGTAGAGGGCCCTGCTCGAATGCGCTTACAGTCTAGAGGAGTTGGGGGTGGTGGAAGACCGGAGGAGTTTTATTGGTCGTTAGGATCACTACACTAGTGTTACAGAAAAGGAGAGGACATGGAAAGGACCTCTATCATGATGTTGGGGTAGGCGAGGAGAGAATAGGTCGGCATCAGTGATGTGGTACGCTAATCTGAAGAGATGGGTTTTGAGGGATTTCTTGAAGGTCTGAAGATTAGGGGAGAGTCTGATAGGGTGAGGTAGATCATTTCACAGGACCGAAGCTGCTCTTGAGAAGTCTTGGGTGTGCAAGTTAGCAGTGCAGGAAGAAACAGAGGACAGGCAGGGGGTCGCCTGCAGTGCAGAGTCATCTAGAAGGTGTTTACTTGTGATGTAGGGAAGACATGAGAGGAGGGGTCAAGCTATTGAGGGCTTTGAACGTCAGCAGCTCTTGACGTCTTGGAGAAGAGAGTTGGCTGTATGTGTGGAAACAGAAGACAGAGAGTTTGGGAGTAGGCAAGACCTATAAGGAGGGAATAAGTGAGGGCTTTTAACATGAGTGTCAGCTTTTAAATTGCATCCTGAAAGGTACAGGAATCCAGTGGAGGGACCGGCAAAGGGGGGAGGTATATGAGGAGCGTCGGGAGAGATATAAGCCGAAAAACCTCCCATCTTTATATGTTGCTAACGATGTTGAAACCTGGAAGTCAATATATGGCCATAGTGTTATTCGGTGGTGATATTGCACACCTTTCATGACAGACTGGAATCCAATCCCATGTGAATCTAAAGTGGTTTGCACCGCATATAAAGTCTAGATTGTGCAATGTTGGCAACCCAGCATTGGGATGTTTTAAATCAATGCGTATTCATTTTAAAACCGGGTTCCCAAACTCCAACCCCCGGATATTGATGGCCTACACTTCCCAGAATTCTTTGAAAGAGGCAGCTCAAGAATCGTGGTAGTTGTAGTTCACAAAGATCTGAATGGTAGTGGGGGGGGCAGAGTTTTTTTGAGATCCCTGATTTAAAATATATCACCCGGAGAAAGAAAGTGGCCAGTCACGTCATGGTGGTCACATAGGAGACGTTTATTGATATGCAAACATATGTTGTAAATGATTGAAAATAAAAATATGTAATAATCCTGAGAATATACAACACCTAAATGAAGGGTTTTTTTTTTGGACATTTTTAGTATTAAGCAGGAAGAATATAGTACTCCTTGCTGACTGTTGCCAACACGGTAAAACAGGGTTTTATTAAGGTTAAAGGAACACTCTACACAGTGTGACCAGTCTGAGTGGTCACACTACTGCTCCTTCTCCCCCTCTGAAGGGGGCTCAGAGGGCTGGTACAGCCATCCAAATGCAGGGACTAAGTCCTGTTCAAACACACAGCTCAGGGGTCCCTTAGCTTAGGTTTCAGGGATTGGAGACATTTGGGAACCAGCCTTATCCAATGGTATTGCAACCTTCCTGAACTGAGAGCCATTGGATTGGGTGGAGCGCCGAGACCTCTGTGGTTACGTGACACACTGAGCTGAAAGCATATCTTATCCTGCAGAAGTCAGAGGGAGACCAGAACGGGTTTTTGGAGAGTTTCTAAGGAAACTAAAAGGATAAAACAGGAAGGGGGAGCATGTAGGGGTCAGGAAGGGTTCATGCTTAACCTCTCGTTTCCTACCCCACCTGTTACAACCCTTATGTATCTTTGTAATCTATTTTTCTGCCGCTTTTATTATAAATATGTCACTCACCTTGCCAAGTGGCAACAAAGGTTAATTTGTAAAAATTCTTATTTCTAGTGACTGTTTAAAGGCTCGATCAATAAGCTGGAAATATGGAAATACTCCTATAATTCTAATTTTTTAAAAAGTGTTTCTTAGCAAACCAATAGCTTATCAGAGTTATACAAAGAAAAAAAAAGGTTTGGAAGGCAGATCTATTGTTAATATCACGTCTCAAACACAAACCTCTTTTTTTTTAATTATTTTTTAGCACCTAAAGCGCCTCCAGATATGGATATCGATTTGGAACTCTGGGACAATAAAACAATAACGAGTGCACTAAAAAACTACCTCAGGTAAAACAGTGTTATTGGAACTTTTTTATAGTATTCTATTTATTTATTGTACCCCAAATACAATTGACAGATACAGAATGGGCAAAACTCTAATAGCATGGATAACGCTTTGCACACATTTTATCCGTTACCAAGACGCTATTAATGGCTCGGATGGAATCTGGCCCAATGTTGCTTTCTCAACAAAGAGAATTTCTATATCCTAATAGGTTGCAAATTTACACCCTACCATGAGAAAAAAATCTCACCCTGCCCTCTACTCCTCACCCTGATTTCTTGCCCTCAACCTAGAGTCTAGCCCTCACCCTGCTGTCTAACCTTCACTCTGACATCTAGAACTCACCCTGACCTCTAGCCCTCAACATAGCATCTAGCCTTCACCCTGCTGTCTAGCCCTCACTGTGCTGTCTAGCGCTCACCGTGACATCTAGCCCTTAACATGTCGTCTAGCCCTCAACCTGACATCTAGCCCTCAACCTGACCTCTATCTCTCAACCTAGTGTCTAGCCCTCACCCTGACATCTAGCCCTCACCCTGACATCTAGCCCTCACCCTGACATCTAGCCCTCACCCTGACATCTAGCCCTCAACATAGTGTCTGGCCTTCACCCTGCTGTCAAGCCTTCCCCTGATGTCTAGCCCTCCCCCTGACGTCTAGCCCTCCCCCTGATGTCTAGCCCTCATCCGGTTGTCTAGCCCTCAACCTAGCATCTAGCCCTCACCCTGACGTCTAGTCCTCAACCTAGCATCTAGCCCTCAACCTGACGTCGAGCCCTCACCCTGATGTCTAGCTCTCTACCTAGTGTTTAGCCCTCACCTTGTTGTCTAGCCCTCACCCTGTTGTCTAGCCCTCACCCTGTTGTCTAGCCCTCACCCTGTTGTCTAGCCCTCACCCTGTTGTCTAGCCCTCACCCTGTTGTCTATCCCTCACCCTGTCGTCTAGCCCTCATCCAAGCGTCTAGCCCTCACCCTAGCATCTAGCCCTCACCCTGACATCTAGCCCTCAACATAGCATCTAGCCTTCACCCTGTCGTCCAGCCCTCAACATTAGCTCTTTTTGAAAAAGACACTCAACTTTAGCTAACGCTGCTGATATTGGAGCATCAAAATTCCGACACAGCTGATATTGGAGCGGCATTTGGACTGAATCAATTTGACAATGGCTTTAAAAAGCTCCGTCTCTGTCATAGGATACCATCAATTTAAGGTGTTGCTCTGCATGTATGTAGAATTTGCATTTTCTGGTGGGGATAAAGTAGATAAAAATTCTCTGGGATTTATGTTTTTTTTTTTCTTTCCATATATGAATACTGCATACTGTAGGGCAACACATTTTATCTTTACTACAAATCTGAAGGTGTTATTGATGCGTCAAGACAAACCGTACAACTATAAACACTAGCTTCTCAAGAGGTCCTCCCAGGGAATATAGTGTATGTCGATATGTTTGTAGGTAGAAATATATAAGATTTTACTTTGTTGTTGGTTTTGTTTATTTTGCCCTTTACGGTTTCTTTTGCATCCCGCGTGTCCTTGACTTCCTTTGCCGTTGCCATAAAAGGATGAGTAGGAAGGGAAATTACTCCCACATCTTCACAGAAATGGAAAAGATATTATAAATGACTTTTACATGCACTGAATCTTTAACATGGATATTAATTGCTCCCAGTTTTAGGGTTCCTTTTAACTTTTCCGAGAATATGGAACAAGAGCTAGAGTCCCGTCCCGCCTCCTCTGTAACAGGGAGTACCAACCATCCTGAAAATGTTTCACATATTTTTTGATGTGTTTCAGATGCCTTACGGAGCCCCTGATGACCTATAAATTGCACAAGGATTTGATACTCGCTGTCAGTGAGTATATTTTCGGCATCTAAATAATGTGTTTAGGTACATCAGTTTTAGGTTTCCTGTGTGCTGCACTTGCATAGTTTCCTATTGAAAAGACAAGCTATGTTCATTATTCGCTATTCCACGAACACATCTGTTTTTCGGCTCCTCTATATTTTATCTTACAAAGAAATCCAATGGTAAAGCCCCCAAGGACATTAGTCTTAAGGCTTAAATCAGGGCTTGTTAAACTTTTTGCCACTCAGATGTCGAGGCCTACAATTCCCAGAATTCTTTCAGTGCAATAGAAGGCCAGGTAATCATAGAAGATAGCGCTAAGAAACATCTGGGGGAGGCAACGTTTGACAGCCCTGGTTCAAATTGAGGGTTGAGGGTGGTGGATACATGGAACAGTCTTCCAGTAGAAGTGGTAGAGGCCAAAACAGTAATTGAATTTAAGCAGGCATGGGATAGGCATAAGGCTATCCTAAACAAAAGATAAATCCAGGTAAAGTATCCATGTAATTGGGCAGACTAGATGGGCCGAAAGGTTCTTATCTGCCGACATTTTTCTATGTTTAAAATGGAGTATATCCATGCGTCAGAAAGTTGGTAGCGGCCAACTTTTTTGCACGTTGGATCTATTATTATTTTTATTTATTTATATAGCACCACATATTCCACAGCGCTTTACAAGATCAGTGTACAAGGGGTTGATACATTGGAATATCACACATGGATGATATGGCCTGATTCAGGGGGGCCCTGTTCCCAAGGGAATTTACAATCTATGAGAAGTACAAGTAATTTGTGAGGTTAATTTGATATATCAGACTTCTAAAGGAGAGGAATAGAAGGGGGAAAAATATCACATTTTTACAGATCTTACAAATGGGAAAATACAAGCTATTCGTGTAGAAAAGATCACTCACGTTCTTTGATGTCCATCAGCTAGGCTGCTGTGCACTCACATTCTTTGGAGTCCGTAACCCTTTCCTGCCGTAGAGCGTGTTATGCCGGCAGGAGGGTAGGAGGGTCTAAATGCCACTTACCGGCACAGCATGCCTACATCCCACCCCAATGCGTTTTTCCCACCAGGTCAGGAGGCGGGCTGGTGGAAGGCTATGCTGCCCGTGGCTTTAAGGGCCGCCTTACCATTGGGAGGTCCCCAACGGCAAGAGGTTAAGCTAAGCTTCTCTACCCATTGTATTACCAAATAAATGTCTCCTTCCATCAGATACCAGAAATAAGCAGATATCAAAAAACAAAGGTACTGGGCATTCCCGTTGCATACCAGTATTGTATGGCATGTAGAACAAATGAAAGGTTTGTGGAATATTATTCACACAGATATCAGAAATCTAGGTAGTGTGGGATTCTACTCACCCTATACAGAGTCAGAGAGTGTTTCAGGCCCCTCCATATCATGATAGTATTATTTCACTTTTTTATACTTCAAATTTGTTCCCTCTACCATGCAATGCTCCCATATAAATAGTTGTATTATATTTAACTCCTTAAGGACCAGGGGTCTTTAAAGACAATGCACTTATGACGTAAACGTTAAGTTGTTGGTCCTTAAGGGGTTAAATTATAAAGCAAGTTCCCTTGGGAGCTTAACTGTTGTTTCCCTTAAAGAGACAATGACTAAATTAGTTTGGTGTCCGCACTCCACACAGAAGGCTGTCAAACAGCTCAAACTAGGACACCCTTTAGAGCAGTGTCTCTCAACTCCTGTCCTCAGTCAGGACCCACTGACAGGTCAGGTTTGCAGGATATGTGAAGCACAGCACGGGTGATAGGATTTGCTGCTCAGTGATTGCAGGATTCAGTCTGCATTTCCCCAAGGTGATCCTTAAAATCTGGCCTGTTAGTGGGTCCTGAGGACTGGAGTTGAGAAACCCTGCTTTAGCGCATGGTTGTCAATCTCCCCCCCCCCCCTCAGATGTTTCTGAACTATAATGAACTATAATTCCCATTATTCTCTTGCCATTTATTGTTTTCAAAAAATTCTGGGAATTGTAGACCATGAACACCTGGGAGGACTTGCTGTTTGACGTTCCTGCTTTAGAGGCTTTACCTGGCGCAAGACAGAATCTGCAGCATTGGTCGACCAATGTCCCTCAAAGCATTTGCCATTCAGTGAAGCAGCAGGTTGATGGAGCAATTTGGTTGCACTCCAAGTTGGGGTTAATAATAATTATCCTTTCCATTGTTGTCTTTCCCCTCCTCCCTACTGTTGTATGTATCTTAAGGAATGTGAAGTTTGCATTGTTTGGTATAAAACCGTGTTTTACCAGCACTGCACTCAGGCCAGGTGTTAAGGATCACCTTGGGGAAATGCAGACTAAATCCTGCAATCAGATATCCTGCAAACCTGACCTGTTGGGGGATCCTGAGGACAGGTTTGGAAAACAATGGTATAAAGTAACTGCCTATAATTCATACAGTCTTAATTCTTTTACACTCTTTTATGTGCCCTAAAGCATTTAAAGGGTTATTCAAAGAGAGTGGACTTGGCCATCGTATTGCACCCCGTATGGTGCAATTTTATGGCAATTCGACTATTAAGAAAAATATCGAAGTAATGGTTAATCTATTCAGGGTACGCCGAACAGCTGTGAAAAGTTGGCGAAATGCCTGGATTTTTGGTGCTTTCGTTGGACAGGTTTAAGCAGGTGACTCCCATAAGTTTCAATGGAAAAAAAAAATCCCCTTTTTATTAATTTTTTTATTCAACTGTTTGTTCTTTTAATTTGCAGCAAAAACTCTTTGGGCCCCATTACATTCTTCACGCAAAAATGCACGATAAACGCGTGAAGTTTTGTGCGAAGCATCAAACGTTAACGCGTGTAAATCAACGCTGGTATTACAATCCTCACGCATTTTTTTATCCGTCAAAAAATAACGCGCGTAAAACGGACGCACGCAGTGACGTTGCGCACAGAAATCAGTGTGCGGACTGTTTTTTTCACGCGATTCAGCCAATCAGAATTAAGAACCTTAATTGTCTCACGTTAAGGTTTTGCGCCTGTCAAAGTCAATCTGCGCATATATGCTGCAGCAATAAAAAAACACGCACAACTTCTCAAATTTATTGGTTTGGTATGTGTAGAATGTGTAACTATACTTTGCTGCGTATTTTTTTTTTGGGCTGGTGTATTTGGGTTCGGCCAGGTTGATAGAATTTGCCATTAACACCAGCTTTTAGGAGTCGCTAAAATTATGCGCGCAAAGGCTGTGCATTACAAACTGCGCATAGATTGTAATACAATCCGCGTACCAGCGCACAAACGCATTTGCGCTCACAATGTTAAGTGTAGGACGCGCAAAGTACAGTAAGCAAACGTTTGCGTGAAGATTGTAATAGAGCCCCTTATATTTAATGTTTAGAATTATTTAGTCCTTTTTTAGGATTTTTTTCAGCAACATTTTTGATTCCGATCTATATATATATATTTTATTATTGTTAATCCTAGGACCCAATATATTATTTCCATGCATTATTTTTGTTTAAAATGCCTTTTAAGGCTAGGGACAGATGAGCGCATTTTCTGCGGCCACCGTCAAAATGTACGTCGATGCGTGCGCACGCATTTTTTCACGGAATACGCTTAAGTGGTCAGACGATGCGCAATTCTGGACGTATTTCATGATGGTGGGGTAAAAAGAAGTCTAGGGAAATCCGGCTGTTTGAACGTTATGTAGGCCGCACACTAGCAGCGTCTGACGTCTCCTAATCACGCACACACGCTGCCATGCGGCCGCAGCGCACTCTGTACGTCAGTAGCAGCGGTTTCACGTTCTGAGAAAAATGCGTTCATTTGCCGGTTGCGTGGTGTCGGCGCACTTTCGTACGCACGTACTGCGTATATTGGCCGTCATTGGCCGTTATGTGCTGCTACTGCCGCCGTGATTTAGTGCGTCTGCACGCGCGTTCCGACTGCCCCACTCTGACCCTAGCCTAAAAGGTGCAGTTTTTTGTTTGTTTTTCTTTAACCCCTGTTCGGCGGCTGGTCCGCTTTTTCTGGCAGCGTTTGGCAGTCTGTTGGGCAGATCGTCGACTGCGTTCAGCGGTTTATCAGATTGATTCAGTGGGTTTCTTGGCAGCGTTTGGCGATTCAGCGCACTTCGGCGACCCTGCGTTGAATGCTGAATTCACTGCAGGATCGGCAAATTGAGCTCGCCAAAGTGCGCCGAATGAAAGCAATCTTTGAATAACTCCTCTGGTGTTGATCGAGTAAAAGTATATACTTTAAAAAATATATTCCACTTTCCGATGACATAAATTAATTGGAAGAGCTCTCTCTCGCCACCATGTGGGCATTTCATGAAACTAATACAAGCCGCTCTCTCATTGTATGATACACATACTTCGTGTCTGACTTGTGTTTTTTTTGACATGTTGATTATTGTGTCTATAATTACTTTACAGAATCAGATGACCAGAACTACAGAGTTCAAGCAGTCCATGCGCTCGTTCACAAGTTACCAGAGAAAAACCGAGAAATGCTGGATATCTTGATCAAGCACCTTGTGAAGTAAATGTTTTATATTCTTTATATCTTTACTAATCCGAATACCACTTCACTATATAGCAGTACTGCTCACGGCCATTATTGGAGATATTTTAAAGCCCTAAAATCAAGATCTCCATCAAACATACCCTCAGATTCCCATACTGTTTATGCCAATTTCCTTTTTTTTACTGCCAACTTTATTTAAATAACAAGAAGGAACAACAACTACATTATGATAAATTTAGATTTAAAGCAAACAAAAACAAACTCCCTATAATAATTACCATTTATGAAATTTCAATAAACCTTTTTCAAGTTTCTTCTCATATATCAAAGTTGAAACGGGCGCGGCGCTGCACCATGATGAGAGACAACAAAATCGGCCACAAAGCAATGTAGCGTCAATCCTGTCTGAAATATCCTTCCTTAGACAGACTTTTTATTAGATTTCAAAGAACTTATAGCCAATCAGCATACAGATACATTTCTACGTCAGAGTTTAACCAACAGTGAGACAAAAATTGCTACATTTGATTCAGAGATGGCTTTTTCTAGCATACACTGTTCACACACCCTTTCCTGCACACAAAGGAAATGGCTAAATTCCACAGGCTAACATCCTATGCAAGTAAAAGACTTGCAGGGTTTGACACTTATAATGGGGGGGCGGTGGATTTCACACTATGTATCATATTAAAATACCTTTCACATTAACACAAAAACAGTTAAGGGGTTATTCTGAGAGCACCGACATGTCGCCGACTTTTCGGTGGTCTCTCGTTTCCCACACTTCCCTTCACTTCGGGGAGTTAAATTTCCCCACCCTGTGGTGAATTCTGCATTCACTGCAGGGTCCCCGGAGTGCAGGGAAAACCCGCCGCAAACCCACCGTACACCTGTTAAGACTGCAGCGAAAAACACGCCGAACACATTGGAGAAAGCCGATGAGACGCCAATCACCGTGCAGACCAGCTGCCAGAAAAAGCTGACAGGCTGACGAACGGGGTAAAAAAAACAAAACGATTTAAATGCTGTTTGCAAAACAAAACTACTGAACGAAAATGCCTGGAATTTACATATAAGATCCAATGAATGATAATAAAAAGGTCTGTGACGGCAAAATGAAAAAATGTTATTTAGAAAAAAACTGAAAAAAAGATTTTGCCGAAAGAATCCCAAAAAATGCCTAAATGATCCTAAAAAAATCAAAGAGACTTTTTGCTGCAGATTAAAATAATGTTTTTTTAGATATTGAATTAAAATGGGAATATTTTTAACATTGAAACCTATGGGATTCGCCTGAATAAACCTGCTGAATGAAACCACCGAACAGCAGGGCAATTCACTGATATTTCTCTGCTGTTCGGTGTCTCTGAATATATTCCCCATTGCTTCGCTATGGTGGATTTCACTGCCGTCTCACAGGCACCATACTTGCTGGCAGTTTGCCAACATTTTTTAAGTGTGTGTGTGTGTGTGTGTGTGTGTAATATATTATAGTTTTGTATATACTTATAGGATACATGTATTAAGTGTGTGTGTGTGTGTGTGTGTGTTTCTCCATATGTATTCAGTCCTGTGCTGGTAGACCTAATTGCTACTCTGAGAAAAATATGCATACATATATACAATGTATTCAGTATGTGTAGCTAGGCACATTTGACACTGCTCAATTAACCTTAGAACCATTTGTTCTTATCTATTTCCCCCCCCCCGTTCTGAACCACTGAGTTTACGAATTTTATTGCACCCCAAACCCCTTCTGATCTTATGTGTCTTTTTTGGGGTTTTTTGGTTTTTTTTATTATTTATTTCTCTCTCAGCAAGCATTCTTACGTCGCTTCCCCACCCATCAGACCCAGGCAGCAACTCACTCTGGTTTCTCCTGGACTTTGTTCCCACCCTACCCTCCCCTCACCCACCCACCCCACAGTTTTCATTTGATTTATACCCTCCTATCACACTCCTTACACAGCTGAAATACATTCCCTCATTAAATCCCTGCTTTCTCTACTCTCGCCCACCCAACTACTCTCACCCCCACCTTTCTCTATAATGTATATACCACTACTACTTCTCTTTTCTCTCGCCTCCCTTCTCTCCAAAGCTACCCTCGCCCTCTATACACCTTTCCAATTTCCCCAGGATGGAAATCAAGTCCCTATACACCCCAGCCTACTTGGTTCTTCTAACCTGTCAGCAGAGTGCTGGTGGAGAGTACTAAAGTCCAGCCCTCCTATCCCCACACAGAGATTTAATACTGTGCAATTACAGTATCACCAAAAGAAAACTCTGTCCAAATTTCTATTCATTCTGCTACTTTCCCTGGCAAACGATGTGGAATCTAACCCTGGTCCTATAGGTGACACAACCTTTAGTCTCCCCACTAAAAAAGGCCTCTCATTCGTGCACTGTAACATCCGAAGTTTACTCCCTAAATTGGATGAGCTTCAGGCTTGGTGCTGCTATTACAAACCCAAAGTCTTTGTGCTCACAGAGTCGTGGTTAACCCCAAAAGTACCAGACTCTGCCATATCAATACAGGGGTATTCATGTTATAGAAAAGACAGAGCAAAGAGAGGAGGGGGAATTGTTATTTATGTTGAGGAGTCCATAAAGTTCACCCCCTTTACTGACTTCTAGCTCTCCTGTCACCTTTGATTTCCTCTCTGGTATAATTGAGATCCCATTCAGTAAATCAATCATTGTTGCTGGGTTGTATCGTCCACCGAGCTCTCCAGTGCACTCCCTCTCTGACATATCTCAAATCCTTAATAACCTACTTGCCCAAAACCAAAAAAGTGAAATACTGGTCCTCGGCGATTTTAATACAGATTGGCTAAATCCTAAAAACAATAAACACTGCACACTATTTAAAACCTTGCAGCTAACTCAATTAATCTCCTCCCCCACTCGCATTAATATGAAAAGCCCTAACCATACCTTGCTGGACTGGATTCTCTCCTCATCTCCTGATAGAATACAGGAGGCAGGCGTTCTTGCTAATAGCTTTAGTGACCATTGTCTAGTGTATTGCGTGCGCAAAATAAAGGCCTTGAAATCTCCCCCAAAGGTAATAACCACCAGGTCTTTCAAGAAATTTATTCTTGAATCCTTCCTAAGTGATCTCAAACAGCTCCCCTGGTACAGGCTAAACCTAATCCCAGACCTAGACTGTGCAGTTGAATACTTTCAGTCTGAGCTCCTGCAAGTCTGGAATTCCCATGCCCCGCTGCGTAAAGTGCGAGTAAAAGGGGCCCATCTCCCCTGGGTTACAGCTGACCTCACGCATATGTACCAGTTTAGAGACTCCCTGTGGTCAAAGTTCAAGAGTACTGGATCCATGAACGATCACTGTGAATACCGAAAATGCCGGAATGAATGCACAAAAGAAACAAAAATGGCTAAAGCCCAATACTTCAATGAAAATTTAAACAATAACATATCAAACCCCAGAAATTTTTGGAAAATCATAAGTAACATACAAGCACCCCCCAGCCACTCCCAACCAGCTGCTTTAAAAGTAAACAACCAAACTGTACAACACCCCCTAGATGTAGCAAATGCTTTTACTAATTATTTTGTTGGATGCGCCACCACCCTCATTGCTAAGCTAGGAAATGAAACGCAATCAGAAAGGCCGCACGAAGGTCAGGACCCACCAACAGTGCAAAAACCCCGTAACCCAGACCTATTCAGTTTTAGGCCTGTGCCTGTCGGTGCCATCACTAAACTTCTCCGTAACCAAAAAATGAAATACCAGTCTGGACCTAATCAAATCCCAGCAATGCTGCTGAAAATCAGTGCACCAGCAATTGCTAAACCTGTCGCAACCCTGATTAATGAATCACTGGCAACTGGATACATACCCAAACTCTGGAAGACTGCAAGGGTGGTACCTATCCATAAAAGTAGAGACAATACTTTGGTATCCAACTACCGCCCAATATCACTGCTCCCTGTAATGTCAAAAATTCTGGAAAAATGTGTCTACACTCAATTACGTGATTATTATCAGTATCAGAACTATTTAACCCCAGATCAATCAGGCTTTCGTCCAAACCATTCAACTACAACTGCCCTTTTAAAAGTTTGTAATGATATCCAAGCTGGCATGGAACAAGGAAATCTAACTGGAGCCATCTTCCTTGACTTTGCCAAGGCTTTTGACACAGTAGACCATGGCATCCTATTACAAAAACTTAAAAACTCTGGTATTGGTGATAGTACGTTAACCTGGTTCCAATCATATGTGTCTGACAGGTCTCAATTTGTGTCCATTTCTGACAGCACTTCCCTTCCCCTCCCAGTCACGTGCGGTGTACCCCAAGGCTCGATACTTGGCCCCCTGCTATTCACAATATTCATAAACGATCTGCCCAATGTCTGCAAAGCTTCAACTGTACACATGTACGCAGACGACACGGTAATCTATACCAGCAAACCAAATCTCCCGCAGCTGGAGGCCGTGCTGCAAGAAGAATTCACAGGGGTAGAAAAGTGGATAGCAAATAACAAACTTTTTCTAAATACTGACAAAACGGTTACAATGCTCTTTGGAACTGCACCTAAACTACACAAATTGCAAACACCCCATCTATGTGTTGGGACAAAATCAAACGGCACACTGACCACAGTCACCTCTCTCAAATACCTAGGTATGTGGTTAGACCCAAATCTATCTTTTGGCCCCCACATCGAAAAACTCTCATCTAAACTTTACCCCAAACTAGGTGCCCTGTACAGAAACAAATCCTGCCTGAGCCCCGCGGTAAGAAAGCAGATTGTACAACAAATGCTTATGCCAGCCATTGAATACGGAGATGTAGTGTATGCAGCCGCCCCGCAAACACACCTCCAGAAACTTACTACATTGTATAACTCATTCTGTCGCTTTGTGCTACAATGTATCTACATGACCCACCATTGTGACATGTTAAAAGAACTAAACTGGCCATCGCTGGACTCTAGACGCACCCTTCACCTTTCCAACCTGGTGTTTAAGAGCTTTTCTGGGAAGCTACCACCCTACCTGAATATGCTGCTTCCCCCAGCAGTTCCCTCATCCTATAACCTCAGATCCAGGACCAGCACCTTACTCGCAATACCGCAATACAAAAAGAAAATGGCTCGATCCGCATTTTCCTACAGAGCACCGCAAATATGGAATAACCTCCCAGACGCCGTCAAATCTCCCCCAGTCTAAAGTCCCTTAAGAGCTCCCTATTAGCATACCTCAATACAAAATGCACCTGTAAACATGTAACATAATGACTACATTTCCTCCATATTTATTTTTCTGTTAATCTGTATATTTGGTCCTGTGTTAATATCTTGCATTTTACTATTTTGTATTTCTGTAACCACTCAATGTTCTCGAACCCAGGACATACTTGAAAACGAGAGAAATCTCAATGTATCCTTCCTGGTAAAATCCTTTATAAATAAATAAATAAATAAATTTGGTGAACTGCCTCCTCTTGAATAGCTGAATGGCCCCGAAATGTCACCATACGGGGAAATTCCCTGTTCACTGACATTTCAGGGCCAGATCGGCTCTCTCTGAATAACCCCTTTAGTCTCTGTATTTACAGTTGTTGTAACAAGTATGAACATGTATTTTAACAGCCATATTTCCCAAAGCCATATTTTTAGTTTGTCCTCACCAGTCCTATTCTCCTAAATATACAATGCTTATATGATTTGATCTCCAGTTATCTGTCACAATCCTCCAAACGCCACAGCTCCCCTTCCTTAAACTATGTGCCCAGACAGACAATATGTCCAGGATTATTCACTATGGGCTAGATTACAAATCTGGTGTAAACGTGGCAGAGCCATTAAACTCTGTGGAGTTTACAACAGCTCTAGTTAAATTTACACCTGGCTTGGTATTTAACTTGGGGAAATATCTCTCATCTAAACTTTACCCCAAACTTGGTGCCTTGTACAGAAACAAATCCTGCCTGAGCCCTGCGGTAAGAAAGCAGATTGTACAACAAATGCTTATGCCGGAGATATAGTGTATGCAGCCGCCCCGCAAACGCACCTTCAGAAACTTACTACATTGTATAACTCATTTTTCCGCTTTGCGCTACAATGTAACTACATGGCCCACCATTGTGACATGTTAAAAGAACTAAACTGGCCGTCGCTGGAATCTAGACGCACCCTTCACCTTTCCAACCTGGTGTTTAAGAGCTTTTCTGGGATGTTACCACCCTACCTGAATAGGCTGCTTCCCCTAGCAGTTCCCTCATCCTATAACCTCCGATCCAGGACCACCACCTTACTTGCAATACAATACAAAAAGACAGTGGCTCGGTTATCATTTTCCTACAGAGCACCGCAATTATGGAATAACCTCCCAGACGCCATCAAGTCTTCCCCCAGTCTAAAGTCACTCGAGATCTCTATTAACATACCTCAATACAGAATGCACCTGTAAACATGTAACACGGTGACTATATACAGAATGCACCTGTAAACATGTAACACAGTGACTATATACAGAATGCACCTGTAAACATGTAACACAGTGACTATATACAGAATGCACCTGTAAACATGTAACACAGTGACTATATACAGAATGCACCTGTAAACATGTAACACGGTGACTATATACAGAATGCACCTGTAAACATGTAACACGGTGACTATATACAGAATGCACCTGTAAACATGTAACACGGTGACTATATACATAATGCACCTGTAAACATGTAACACAGTGACTATATACAGAATGCACCTGTAAACATGTAACACAGTGACTATATACAGAATGCACCTGTAAACATGTAACATATTGACTATATACAGAATGCACCTGTAAACCTGTAGCACAGTGACTATATACAGAATGCACCTGTAAACATGTAACACAGTGACTATATTTATTTTCTGTTAATCCGTATATTTGTGTTTTTAAAATCTTGCATTTTATTACTTTGTATTTCTGTAACGACTGTAACGATTCAATGTTCTTGAACCCAGAACATACTTGAAAACAAGATAAATCTCAATGTATCCTTCCTGGTAAAATACTTAATAAATAAATAAATAAATAATGTGAAAATCCATCCAGTACGACTGGGCGATATCCTAAATTTAGCATGATTTAGCTGAGGTTGACCTCAAATTGACTCTTCTGAGGATTTATTAATTGACGGAGTGTCCGTCTGAGTATCAGCCCAGCAGAGCCGACAGGTTAGTGTCCTCGACTTTTGGAAAAGTAAAAGCGAAGTGGACTTCAACCTTGATTAATTTGTTCTAAGTTGAGGATATCACAGAGCCCTTCCATCCACAAGACCACTCTCAATATCCGGTAACTGTACTCTAGCACCTGATAATTCTGAGTAAACCTTAATTCTTTGTTTCTTCTTGCAGGGTATCGATGCACAGTCAACAAAATCTAATGACCGTGTCTAATCTTGGTGTCATCTTTGGGCCGACTCTCATGAGAGCTCAGGAAGAAACCGTTGCAGCCATGATGAACATCAAGTTCCAAAATATAGTAGTTGAAATTTTAATAGAGCACTATGAAAAGGTATTGGTACTATATTGTTATTTTATGCTATTGGTCATCAACCTTGGCCCTTCAGGGGTTTGAATCTACACATTTCCCATGATACTTAGGTACTCAATAGATTGGCTGAACCTCATGGGAAATGTAGATCTAAAACATCTGGAGGGCCAAGGTTAATTCACGTTGCTTGATGCGATCACCGCTTATTTTAAAAACCTTTTGCAGGGTTATTCTAAGAGAATCGAAAAGTCACCGCACGTTCGGTGACTTTTTGTTCTCTTCAATTCGGTGCGATTTGGCGATCCCATTTCGGCGACCCTGCGGTGTATTCAGCAAGCACTATAGGGCGGTCGTAGTGCAGGGAAAAGCCGCCGCAAACCCGACGAACACTCCCCGCAAAACCCGGCGAACGCACACCAAAACCCGCAAAAACATCTGGATTAACCCAGCTGAACCCGCCAGATAAACCCGAGCAGCCGCCGATCACAGCGCAGAGCAGCCGCCGGAAAAATCCGACACCGCAGATGAATGTAGTGAAAAAAAAAATACAGTACGCTTGAATGTTTGAAAAGTGAAACGCTTGCTAAGAAACTACAGAATGAAAATGTCTGGAATTTACATATAAGATCCAATGAATGATAATAAAAAGGGCTGTTACAGAAAAAAAGATTTAAAAATAAAACCTGAAAAAATATTTTTGCCAAAAAAATCCCCAAAAATACCTAAAAGATCCTAAAAAATTTAAAAATAAAGAGACTGCAGAAAATTATAATAAACGGTTTATTAGATATTGAATTAAAACGGGAATATTTTTAACATTGAAGCCTATGGGATTCGCCTGAATAAACCTGTCGAATGAAACCACCGAACAGCAGGGCAATTCGGCAACTTCTCACTGCTGGTTTTTGTTCTCTGAATAGACGAAGCATTGCTTCTCTATGGGGATTCACTGCCCTCGAACAGGCACCGAACAGGCACCATATGTGCAGACAATTCACCAACGTTTGGCGAACTGCCTGTTCTCTGAATAGCCGAATGGCCAGGAAAGGTAACCGTATGCTGAATTTCACTGTTCGGTTACCTTTCGGCTACAATTCGGATCTCTTTGAATAACCCTGTTGGTTTCTCCCCATCATGACATCATCATTATGTTCCATTTACGTATTACCTGTTCGAGTGGAGAATTAGTATTTGCATATTCATGGTCGTTTTATTGGTGTACATTTCCTTATGTGGCTAAAATAAAGTGGAGTTTTATTTAATAAATAAGGACCTACATAGATTTGAAACGAGAATTGAAATGTACAGTGCCCTTTGCCTATGATATGCCATCAGGGGATGAGTAACGCACTGGTCTTAATGATCAATAAGATATCTTCTCTCTTGAGGCGGTAATGCAGCCAGTACTTACTTGGTTCCAGCGGTGGGTGCCGTCATGTTTCCCCCTCAGTGGGCATTGCTTGCTGTCAGTGGTGATGTTGGTGCACTTACTAGTCAGTCAGAGCACAGACGGCTAGGGATGTGCGTTTCGGGTTTCGGCATTTCGTAATTTTCAGGAAATTTCCCGATTCGGACGATTTTCCGCAAATTTTCGGATCCGAAAGCGGCAGATCCGAACAAATTTCCGAGCCGAAACAAAAACTTTTTGGAATTTTCGAATGGACTAGAAATGTGTAAAATCGAAATTCATTTTCTTTCCATTCGTGAATTCGGCTCCATTCCTGATTTCGGTTCCATTTCAGTAATTTCGGACATCGTATTTTTTGGTTATATCGCTGATTCTGTAATTTTGGATCATTCCCATCTCAATGTATCCTTCCCAGGAAACCAGAGAAATCTCAATGTATCCTTCTTGTAAAACATGAGAAATCTCAATGAATCCTTCCCAGGAAACCAGAGAAATCTCAATGTATCCTTCCTGGGAAACCAGAGAAATCTCAATGTATCCTTTCCGGGAAACCAGAGAAATCTTAATGTATCCTTCTTGTAAAACATGAGAAATCTCAATGAATCCTTCTTGTAAAACATGAGAAATCTCAATGGCAGAATTATCATATCGACAGAATTATCGTATCGACAGAATTATCGGATCTGAAAAAACATTAGTTTATGTCAAAACGAATAGACACTTTGAAACGAGGAGAATAGACGTTCCGAAAAACACGAAAATTTCCGAAATCATGAAAAAAAAGTTGATACGAAAAACGAACCGAAACGGAAATCGGCCGAAACGAGCCGAAACGAAAATTTACAAAATACGAACGAACCGAACCGAACCGAAAAAAAATCGGTGCACAAGTCTACAGATGGCCAATCAGGCCCAGAGTGAGCTTTGGGCTGTCCTGTAGGATGACGCTCTGCTCAGAGCTGTCACTCTCTGCGGTGGCATGCCAAACGAAAGTGACAAAACTTTATCTTGAAGAAAAATAGAGTAATTCCTTTTTAAAGTATATGCAGTACTTCAAATATACGTCTTAGCATTTTTTTGGTAATTCCCTATTACATGAGCCCAATTTCTGGTGGACACAACAGCTTCACTGTAACACCAATTTTGCCGCATTGGGAAAAAAATGCTTTTGTATTGTATTTGAGTGTGTTAATGATTCCTGATTGTTGTTTTCTTTCTATATAGTTGCAAGAAAGGTCTTTTCGCAAAATTTCGGTGCTTTGCGTTTCGGCACATTTTGCTGCATTTTGGTGATTCCATTTCGCCAAAAATACAGTGAATACACTATTTTGTGAACGGTCACTGTATTTTAGTGAAGTTGGAGTCGCCGAAGCAGTTATCGGACGTCAGCGATAACTGCCGAATTGTCATTGTCAAATGCCGCCGAACTGCAAAAAAAACAACAGTATCCTATTCTCTTAATAGACACATAAATCAATAAAATGTGTCCAAGCCTTCTAAGTGCAAGCCTTCAAAGTGAGCACTAAGAGATCTTCTGGTGAGAGATTTTGATTTTTGTTTCTAACAGATCTTTTCTATTCACCTTAAGGTTTTAAATTAGGTCTGGTGAGTAAATTAGGTTAGGCTGGTGACTCCTTTTTCTTACTGATTAGCATAGAATTGGAATCAATTGGGTGCTATTTGCTAAGAGGTTAAGCTTGTCCACGCCTTCCTGGGGGAGGTGTTCTTGGGTGACTATATAAAGCTTGGGGATATTAGCTTGTCCAATAGAGCTTGTGAAGCCTTCTAAGTGCAAGCCTTCAAAGTGAGCACTTAGAGATCTTCTGGTGAGTGATTTTGATTTTTGTTTCAAACAGATCTTTTCTATTCATCTTAAGGTTTTAAGTTAGTTCTGGTGAGTAAATTAGGTTAGGCTGGTGACTCCTTTTTCTTACTGATTAGCATATAATTGGAATCACTTGGGTGCTATTTGCTAAGAGGTTAAGCTTGTCCACGCCTTGCTGGGGGAGGTGTTCTTAGGTGACTATATAAAGCTTGGGTATATTAGCTTGTCCAATACAGCTTGTGAAGCCTTCTAAGTGCAAGTCTTCAAAGTGAGCACTTAGAGATCTTCTGGAGATACTCTGGAGGTAGTCTGAGGTTAGACAGGAGGTAGAAAACCTACAAAAAGGTAAGATTTGCTGGTTTTAAATCCATTCTTTTATAATGGCAGGCTTGGTCCAGTGTAAGAGCTGTCATGCATTTGTTTTTAGATCCAATTTTTGGAGGTTTGGAGTGTGCCTGATAAGTAGGCAGTTGTCTTTATTGCAGCAGGAAATTGCCTTTTTGAAGTCTGAGATTTGTAAATTATCTGTTAGACAAACTCAGGCTATGACTGTTACAAAGCCACTGCCACAGAGGCCTCCTAGGAGCGGCAGATGGACTACTGTACGATCTGGTAAACTTAGAGTTGTGGATAGAAGGCATGTCCCACAGTCTGTTGCTCTTCTTAATTCTTTTGAGGCACTTTCAGAGTGTAATGGTACGACGGATGTAGGCTCAGACACCATAGTTGAGGAACCACCATCCCCTAGGCCTACGATATGCAGGACTGCAACCAAGGACAAAAAGGAAAAGGTGGGACTTGATAGAATCACCCAGCAACAATCCTTCTATCATAAGAGGTGTTGAGCTGGAGAGTAGTGGTTTGGTGAGATGTCTTCCCGGGGCTACTGCTCGTAGAGACAAGAGACGTATTCTCAATATTGTCAAACAAGCAAAGCAGCAAGGAGAAGTGGATGTTCTAGTCCATCTAGGGACAAATGACTTGGCTAGCAATGAGGTTTCTGAGATTAAGGAAGATTTTTGTGTTCTTGGAGGTGAAATACAGCAGATTGCGTCCACTGTGTCATTCTCTGAAGTTCTGCCTGTGCATAACATTCAGGATAGGCAGATGCGCAATAGGGAATTTAATTTGTGGCTTCGGGAATGGTGTCGGGAGCAAGGATTTGGCTTTGTGTCCCATGATAGCTCTAATTGGAGCAGAAAGGAACTGTATAAAAAGATGGTTTGCATCTTACTCATAGGGGAACATATGTACTGAGTGAGAAGTTCAAAGGTTTCACAAAGGAATATTTAAACTAGGAGGGGGGACAAAAGGGTAAAAAACAATCTGCCCGATTGTCCCCCAAAACTGAATCGGAGGGTGCAAGCAACATGCGGGGTAAAAAATGACAAGCTCAGAGTCGTGTCTATAAATGCTCGCAGTTTAGTCAATAAAATCAATGAACTGGAGGCAATGATGGCAGCTGAAAAAGTAGATTACTGAGACATGGTTCAGTGAGAAAAATAACTGGGACATAACAATACCGGGGTACTCTTTGTATAGAAAAGACAGAGAAGGTAGGAAAGGAGGAAGAGTGGCCCTGTATGTTAAAAACAACGTAAAAACGAACCAAATAAAAGTGAGCGAGGTGAACATAGAGTCAGTTTGGGTTACGCTAACATTTGGCAATCATACAGTAGCTCGTGTAGGTGTGATCTATAGACCCCCTAGACAAGTAGAAGAGCTAGATAATCTGCTGGTTGAGGAAATAGCCAAAATGGCAATGAAGGGGGAAGTTATTATCATGGGGGACTTTAATCTTCCTGATGTGAACTGGAAAACCAAAATAGCTGGGTGCACCAGGAGTACAAATATTCTAAACTCCCTACTGGGATTATCTCTAACACAAGTAGTTGAGGAGCCGACCCGTAAAGAGGCCATATTGGATTTAATACTCACAAATGGAGGTTTGGTATCAGACGTTGTTGTAGGTGAAAATTTGGGATCTAGTGATCACCAGTCAGTGTGGTTTAATATAAGAACAGGGATGGAGCCGCACCACACAAAAACAAAAGTTTTAGACTTTAAAAAAAACAGATTTTTCTAAACTGAAATTTTGTGTGAATGAGTCATTATCAGACTGGAGGAGTTTAAAGGGAGTCCAGGAGAAATGGGATTATTTAAAGGAAGCATTATTGAAGGCCACAGGCAATTGCATTCGGCTTGTTAGCAAAAACAAAAAAGGGAAGAAACCACGGTGGTACTCTGCAGAAGTGGCCAAAATAGTGAAGAACAAAAAGATAGCATTCAATAATTACAAAAAACACTCAGAGTGAAGAAGATAGGCAAACCTATAAGATTAGGCAGAAAGAGGCAAAGCAATTTATAAGAGCTTCCAAAGCACACGCAGAAGAGAAAATAGCTCAGTCAGTAAAAAAGGGGGACAAAACATTTTTTAGATACATCAACGAGAAAAGAAAAGTAAACCGAAGGAAGGTATGTAGAAGAGGATAAAAGTCTCGCTGACTGCCTCAATGAATATTTTTGTTCAGTCTTTGCAGAAGAAAAGGAAGGAAAGGGACCTCAGTTAGGAGGAAACACTAACGAGACATTTACATATGAGTTTACAGAGGAGGAGGTTCTACAGCAGCTGTCTTAAGCAAAGACAAATAAGTCAATGGGGCCTGATGGGATCCCCCCTAAATTATTAAAAGAGCTCAGTGGTGTAATAGTAAAACCGTTAACAGATTTATGTAACCAATCCTTGTTAACGGGAGTCGTCCCAGAAGACTGGAAATTAGCAAATGTTGTGCCCATTTACAAGAAGGGTAGTAGGGAGGAATCGGGGAACTATAGGCCAGTTAGTCTTACGTCAGTAGTGGGGAAATTAATGGAAACCATGTTCAAGGAAAGGATTGTTGAACATCTAAAAACACATAGATTACAGGATCAGAAACAACATGGGTTTACCTCAGGGAGATCATGCCAAACTAATCTTATTGATTTTTTTGATTGGGTAACAAAAATAATAGACACAGGTGGTGCAGTAGACATTGCTTATTTAGATTTCAGTAAGGCTTTTGATACTGTTCTGCATAGAAGGCTTATCAATAAATTGCAATCTTCAAGCTTTGATTCCAATATTGTTGTGGCGGGATGGAAGTCCGTCTGCGGTCCTGCTCTATCTGACCCCCCCCCCCTTTGATGGCGTCCGGCCCGACTACCGAGTGGCACGGCACTCGGCGTCTCGAGCGGCCTGGAGGATGAAATGGCATTGGTCCGGCGTCTGGAGAGATGGTGCGGTGTTGCCTTGGGGATCCCGTTCCTGGGTTGAGTGGTGATGCAGGAGACCGCTGAGTGTCTCCTGCAATAGTGATTGTAGCTCTGAAATGAAGACACCAGACGTGGCTGTATGCTTTAAAACACTGAACTGAATTTTATGGGTTTCAACAGGGGCATTTATACAACTTCACACAAAGAGATTACCAACTCCCCCACCCACACAACCAGCACTGATTGGCTCCTTTCCCAGCCTCCTTTTCCCTATCAGGTCCCTTTCAGCCTTCCCATTGTCCAGGGATTAAGCAGATGAGGTCTTGGAAAAACCTCCAATCAGCTGGCTTGCTGTATCCTCTATCTTGCCCTTTCAGGCTCCCCCATTGTCCAGGGGATTAGGCAGATGAGGTCTTGGAAAAGCCTCCAATCCTCTGGCCCGCTGCATCCTCCATCTTGGGGACTGAGATCCTTTGTTCTGTGAAACCATGCTGGGATGAGCAAAATGGCGACGGGGAAAAACACATACAAACGGTTTCTTTCATACTTTTACAGTCACATCATACAGGGTACATTTTCATTACATTACACCAATAAAACCACATCTAGCAATAAAATAAGAGGTCCATAGGCTCACACACAAAACGAAAACAGGAAAAATGGTATTTAAAAAGGGTTCAGTCTTTAGTCCTGTGGCTCGCTGAAAAGAGCTCTCATGTCCATTCCGTGACAATTGTTGAATGGATTAGGCAGTGGCTGAGTGACAGGCAACAGAGGGTTGTGGTAAATGGAATTTATTCGGCGCAAGGTCTTGTTACCAGTGGGGTACCTCAGGGGTCAGTACTTGGACCCATTCTCTTTAATATTTTTATTAGTGATATTGCAGAAGGTATTAATGGAAAAGTATGTCTTTTTGCTGATGACACAAAGATTTGCAACAGGGTTGACATTCCTGGAGGGATCAGCCAAATGACAAATGATTTAAGTAAACTAAAAAAATGGTCGGAGTTGTGGCAATTGAGTTTTAATGTGGATAAGTGCAAGATAATGCACCTGGGACGTAAAAACCCAAGGGCTGAATATAGAATATTTGATACAGTCCTAACCTCAACATCTGAGGGTTGGGATTTAGGGGTTATTATTTCAGAGGATCTAAGGGTAAGTAGTCAATGTAATAGAGCAGCAGGAAATGGTGGCAGAATGCTTGGTTGTGTAGGGAGAGGTATTAGCAGTAGGAAAAGGGAAGTGCTCATGCCACTGTACAGAGCACTGGTGAGACCTCACTTGGAGTACTGTGTGCAGTACTGGAGACCGTATCTCCAGAAGGATATAGACATCTTAGAGAGAGTTCAGAGAAGGGCTACTAAAATGGTGTACGGCTTGAAGGAGAAAAGTTACCAGGAAAGGCTTAATGATCTTAACATGTACAGCTTGGAAAAAAAGACGAGACAGAGGAGATATGATAGAAACATTTAAATACGTAAAGGGAATCCACAAGGTAGAGGAAGGGAGTATATTTAAAAGGAAACAAAGTAGCAAAACAAGAGGACATAGTCTTAGATTAGAGGGGCAAAGGTTTAAAAGTAACATCAGGAAGCATTATTTCACTGAGCAGGTGGTGGATACATGGAACAGCCTTCCAGTTGAAGTGGTAGAGGCCAAAACAGTAATTGAATTTAAGCAGGCATGGGATAGGCATAAGGCTATCCTAAACAAAAGATAAATCCAGGTCAAGTATCCATGTAATTGGGCAGACTAGATGGGCCGAAAGGTTCTTATCTGCCGACATTTTTCTATGTTTCTAAGTCGTAAAAGAAGGTCCTTTAGAAAATAATAAAAAGATCTTTTACACATTTAAAAGAATGTTTTTCAGAAATATTGTCTTAAAAATACTAAAAGGTGTTCTAAAAAAAATGAAGGATTTTTGCTCAAAATGAAAAGAATAAACTAACCATAATTTTTTAAAAAAAAAAAATTATGGGCCCTATTACATTCTTCACGCAAACGTTAACGCGTGCGCAAAAACACATTAACGCGAGGGTCAAAACCCTTTATGCTGAATGTCATATTACAATCTCAGCGCAACAAACGCGCGTATATACGTCTACCGTGTGTGAACCTGCGCGAGCTTACTGTACTTCACGCGTCCTATACTTCACATTGTGAGCGCAAATGCGTTTGTGCGCTGATACGCAGACTAAAAGCTGGTGTTAATGGCAAATTCTATCAACCTGGCCGAACCCAAATACACCAGCCCAAAAAAAAATACAGCAAAGTATAGTTACACATTCTACACATACCCAAACAATAAAATGGAGAAGTTGTGCGTGCTTTTTTTTTTGATGCAGCATATATGCGCAGATTGACTTTGACAGGCGTAAAAACTTAACGTGAGACAATTAAGGTTCTTAATTCTGATTGGCTGAATCGCGTGAAAAAAACAGTCCGCACACTGCTTTCTGTGCACAACGTTACTGCGCGCGTTTTTGAGCCCGCTTTTTCCGCGCGTTATTTTTTGACGGATGAAAAAATGTGCGAGGATTGTAATACCAGCGTTGATTTACGCGCGTTAACGTTTGTTGTACACGCAAAAATTCACGCGATTACCGTGCATTTTTGCGTGAAGAATGTAATAGGGCCCTTTATGTTTTTGCATTGAATCCTATGGGATTTGCCTGTTTAAACCTGTCGCACTGAAACACTGAAAATCAGGCCATTTTGCTGGAATTTCAGTGCAGTTCGGCGTCCGGTGAATAGACGACATAATAGTCTTCTATGGGGAAATTTCAATGCTGCTAAACTTCGCCGAATTGTGTCGAATTGCACTGTATTTTGCTGTCAATTCATTTGTATTTGGGGGATTGACAGTTTAGAGAATAGACGAATTGGCTTGAAATTCACCGCCCGGGGCAATTCGGTGCCAATTCGTAGGTTAGTGAATAACCTCTTACGTCAGTCGTCAGCCACCTTGGCTCCCTGATGTTTTGGAAACTACATTTCCCATGTGGCTCAGTGAACCTAATGGGTGACTGGGCATCCTGGGACATGTAGTTCCAACAAGATCAGGGATACAATGTTGCTGACCCCTGTCTTATATCTTTCCTGGGAGAATATTTAATCAGAGCCAGTAGTTTTGCTTAATGGTTCTTGAAATCTATTTTGTATTCGTAGAAACCACAAAGGGATAAATGGCGTAATTTTAACTGAATGGCTTTCCGTGTTCGAAAATCATGTCACGAAGGTTTTCAGAGAATGTATTTCTGTTCTATTTTTCACTTTCCTGCACTTGTAGCTCAGCAGCATTCTCGAGTCTTATTCGGGTTTATCAGTGGTTCCCAGCTCTGGTCCTCAGGTCCTCCTAACAGGTCAGGTTTGCAGATAACTGAAGCACAGGACAGGTGATATGATTTGCTGCTCAGTGATTGCAGGATTCAGTCTGCATTTCCCCAAGGCGATCCTTAAACGCTGCCGCATACATAAACTGTAACTAGATTACGTGTGCATCGCAAATAAAACCATTTTATAAAACACACGCTGCTGTTATTTTTCTTTGCTTGAATTAATTGCATGTGAAAAGGCAAAGAAAGTTAGGTTTTTATCTCCTGTTTCCATTTTGTAGATTTTTCCCATGATGCAGCATTTACCAAAATCTGTGCAAAAGTTTTACTTTACTGCTGCTCTTTATCTTATACAGTATTTAACAACAGTAAATGAGGTGGAGGGGGGATGTTTAAATAAGGCTGCAGGAGGACGGTTGTCCTGTCTCTGCTACCTGAAATAAGAGCTGGCAGCTGAATGAGATAAGACTGGGAGCTTAAAAGACTTCTAATTTACCCCCTGGTGATGTCCTTTGAATACATCCCACACAATACAATGATGTGAGTCGGTGACTGACCTATAGACTCCAATCTATGGCCTAAACCACAGAGTGAGGAGAAAGTGATGGAAAGCTGCTGGGTGTGTGTGGGGGGGCAGTTTACAACACAAAATATCACACAATGAATGCACATATAGAGGAAAATATCACAAAATGGATGCACCCAGTGACACAGAGGAAAATATAACACAATGGATGCACTCAGTGACACATATAGAGGAAAATATCACACAATGGATGCACCCAGTGACACATATAGAGGAAAATATAACACAATGGATGCACTCAGTGACACATATAGAGGAAAATATCACACAATGGATGCACTCATTGACACATATAGAGGAAAATATCACACAATGGATGCACCCAGTGACACATATAGAGGAAAATATAACACAATGGATGCACTCAGTGACACATATAGAGGAAAATATCACACAATGGATGCACTCATTGACACATATAGAGGAAAATATCACACAATGGATGCGCCCAGTGACACATATAGAGGAAAATATAACACAATGGATGCACTCAGTGACACATATAGAGGAAAATATCACACAATGGATGCACTCATTGACACATATAGAGGAAAATATCACACAATGGATGCACCCAGTGACACATATAGAGGAAAATGTTTTCATATCTTACATGTGTTTGTTTTTCTCTTGTATGTTTAGCTATCAGCAACATCCAATAAACACAATAAGGACATTACTTTTTTTGGTGGTAGCGTCACTTTAAGGCTGGGTTCACACCTAAGCGTTTTACAGTGCGCTCCTGCGCGCTGTAAACGCTCAAACAGTGAAATACCATTACTCCCTATGTGGGCATATCACACCTGCCCGTTTCTCAGCGCGCATGAACGCGCTGAGAAACGGCCTACGTCCAAAGAAGTGCGGGAGCTTCTTTGGGGCAGTTATCAGCGCGTTCGCGGCCATATCATAGCCGTGAACTCGCTGCAACGCGCGTTTTTTGTATGCGCGAACGCGCGTAAAAAAAACGCGCGCATTGCGCGAAGCTGCGCTACGCCGTGGTGTGAACCCAGCCTAATGCCTGGCCAATTAGGGGGACTTGAGGACCAGGGGTGGAAACCACTAAGAGTATATGAAACACTAATTCTATCAGAGAATCTTTATTGTCAAATTGGGGGAGGGGGTCTGCATTCGAGTATGTCCGATTTTTAGGGTAAATATGGGCAACTAGGCAGAGGCTCTCAATTAATGGACAGATTTTAGGGATGAAAAGACTGATTTTCTCAAGGAATGGGCAAATTATCACAATAAGGATATTTTCTTGCTGAACCAGTGAAGTCGGTTCTCCCAAATAATCCATTTGGTAGATTCTTTATGGGCAGATTTTTAGGCTGATCTGGAAGACTCTCAGAACAATGGGCCGATTCTTGGGTTGACCACGCTTTCAAAATAAACGTGGGATTCTTGGAATCAAAGGGCAGATTTTCGGGGCCTGACAAACTGAAGAGTGCAGATTTTTTAGGGACTTGTACTAAAGTCTGAGGGTCTCATGTTTGCCAGGTAGATTTGTGGGGGCGGGTAGTTAGACTCGGGTCTCAAATCCAAAATGTTTAGTTGGGGAACTTGCCAAGATTTCTGTCCGCACACGATTCAAGTCATAAAATAGATCGCCGAACGCCGCTGCAAATCGTCATTCCCAATATTCTCGAACTTTACAAAACACCCTTAAATACAGACATTTTGGTTTAATTTTGGCTGAATGGAAAGCTATCCCAATGCAGTTTCCCAGCATATCCGCCAAATGGGAACAATGCAGCTTCCCAGCATATCCGCCAAATGGGAACAATGCAGCTTCCCAGCATATCCGCCAAATGGGAACAATGCAGCTTCCCAGCATATCCGCCAAATGGGAACAATGCAGCTTCCCAGCATATCCGCCAAATGGGAACAATGCAGTTTCCCAGCATATCCGCCAAATGGGAACAATGCAGCTTCCCAGCATATCCGCCAAATGGGAACAATGCAGCTTCCCAGTTTATCTGCCAAATGGGAACAATGCAGCTTCCCAGCATATCCACCAAATGGGAACTAAGTTCTCCGTGCTAATGTAGGGTAGTCCTGCATTCCAGGCGGTCCTTCTTGACTTGACCCCTGTTAGATACCTGGGATTTTAAGTGGAAAGGATCTTGTGTTGCTAGAACAATCTACCGCAAGTATCTCAAACTCTGGGCCCCCAAGATGTTTTTGAAGAACAAATCCCATGATTCTCTACCCATCTATTGCTTTCGAACGAATTCTCAAAATTGCTGGCCATCGACATCTGGAAGAATCAAACAGTTTGGACTTCCGCTTATTCTAAACATATTTTGTATTTCTTGGATAGTTTTCCTCTGCATTTTGTCCAAGAATAACGATATGTTATACACCGTGCATATGGTTATGTGACTGTACTATTTTTTGAACGGAAAGATGCGTCGGAAACCAAAGAATGAACTGTAGGCCAAAATAGCAAAGACGTGGATAAACCTACCCATCGCTTCCCGATTACAGAGTAATTCCTGCTTTGTTATTTTAAGATCTCTACTAGTCCATTTTCACACTGATCACTGTTTAGTTAATAGACCTCTCTATAATTTTAATATGTGATGGAGCAGGAAAGGAAAACTTTCAACCTTCTATAAACGTCATCGGTGAATTTCCTGAATCGCCTTTATAGGCAAAGAGAAATATTGGTCATATCCAACACTTTGGTATGTTTTCTGCCCCGGTTTTATTGGGGTTTTTTTGTGACCATCCCACCGAACAAAGATGGCTTCCATCTGCTTTTTCTCGGAACCCTCTCGTATTTGTTGTAGTTAAGTAATGCGTTTTACAAATTCTGACTTTGAAAGAAACCATTGATCAATAGGAATAGGTGGGCTATAAGCAGGGCCGGTGCTAGACTATTTTGCGCCCTAGGCAAGTCCAGCTACTTGCTCGCCCCCCCTGAAAAAATTGTTAACTTTTGAAATGCGTGGGGGATGACACACACTGTTCGCGCAGGGGCACACTGTGCATGGGGACACACACATTGCGGGGGAGACACTGTACACGGGGCCGCACACTGTTGTTCGGTGCCCATCTCGCCCCTATGTTAGTCGGGCCCAGGATCGATCTGTGCCTCTATCTTTCCTCTGCCTATTTCTTTCTTTCCTTCCTCTGCCTCTTTCTTTCTTTCCTCTGCCTATTTCTTTCTTCTGCCCCTGTGTTTCTTTCTTTCTTTCTTTCTTTCTTTCCTCTGCCCCCTCTTTCTTTCTTTCTTTCTTTTCTCTGCCCCCTGTCTCTTTCTTTCTTTTCTTTCTTTCTTCTGTGCCTCTTTCTTTCTTCTGTGCCTCTTTCTTTTCTTTCATTTGCCTCTTTTTTCTTTCTTTCTTTCTTTCTTTCTTTCTGTCTTTCTGTCTTTCTGTCTTTCTTTCTTTCTTTCTTTCTTTCTTTCTTTCTGTCTTTCTTTCTTGCCTTTCTTTCTTTCTTTCTTTCTTGCCTTTCTTTCTTTCTTGCCTTTCTTTCTTTCTTGCCTTTCTTTCTTCTCTGCCTCTTTCTCTTTCTTCTGTGCCTTTCTTCTGCCTCTTTTATTCTTTAATCTGCCTCTGGTGGCGCCCGCATGTAATCTGGTGGCGCCTGCGCATCACCATAAAACGCCCACCTTCTGCGCCCCTAGCTGGGGATCCATGAAATGACAATGTCAGCTTTGCGAGCTGCCACTGCAGGGTACACGAGCCGCACAAAGAGGAACAGGTACAATAATGGTACGTTGGTTGGGGCCAGCTGCACCCCTAGGCAGCAGTGCGCCCTAACTTGCCTAGTGGGAGCACCGGCCCTGGCTATAAGTGTATGAAATGTAAATTTCTTGTTAAGACTTTGGGTTCTATTCTTAGGAAATCTCATTGTTAGGAGCAAAATTTCAAAATCTGGTAAAAAAATGTTTTTATCCAAAAATGGATTCTGCATTTCAGAAATGGGATACTCAACCTGTAAATCATTGTTATATTACAGATTTAAAGTAGTTTATCTTGTTATGCTGTTTCTTCTTAAACAACATACATTTATTTCTTTTAATCGCTTATTTATTTATTTTTGCTTGTGTCCAGATATTCCATACAGCACCGGATCCCAACGTGCCTCTTCCTCAGGCTCAGTCACGGTCAAGTTCCAGGAGGACAAGAGCGATTTGTCTTTCCACTGGATCGAGGAAACCGAAAGGAAGATATACACCGTGCCTGGCAGATCCAGACAGTAAGAATTGGACAGAGTCTTCCAACTTGTTATGAATTTTGCCGAGGATCTCTTTTCTGAGTCCACAGTGGGAAAGTTGGTTTATGTCCATGGTTATAGTTGGGAAGAATAGCCACAGTGACCTCATAAGCACATCGGATTAATAGAACTGCTGTGTAAGCCCATAGCATCCATAGCTTGGCTGACATTGGCTTATGGATATTTGTTAGCAATAGCATTTTAGCGATCCGACTGTGGCACAGAGGATTTCCGGGATCTGGGTATAGATGGCGTGCTCCTGTCCAGTCTATTCTGTTAAGAAATCACCGAAAAAGGATAATTTTGTGTTTTTTTTTGAAGACACAAAGGATTGTTAAGTGGTAACCTGCAGTGTAGTCTCTTGACTTTGGTGTGCGCACTTCTTTCTAAGGAAACTACAATTTTATAGGTCGTATTGATATTTCACTTTATAAGGAGGCTTTGAAAGAAAAATCTTACGCTGGTTCGGTGCCGGAACCTCCACCACATTGGTTCATGGGCTTTCCCTGACAGACGGCATCTCCAAGGATTGCACAGTGGTCCCTTAAGGATGATGGTGATGCTCTGACTCCCTTTTTTTTGTATGTCAGCTGTTAATCTGAAAGTCGAAGGGTTGAACACCTGTCCCACTTTATTGGCATAGACCTCTGTGCAAGAGAAATAAGTGACAGGTGGTGAGGGGGCATGATTTAACCCTTCCACTGCTGAGGACGTGTGGGGAACGTCCTCATTGATCCTAAGGAAAGATAGGGGGTTCCTTTGAACGCCAAAATCTCCCGACTCCTGGCAGCTAGCAGGGTCATGTTTGGTATCATTAGAAAGGCCAGAGCATGGCCTTTCCAATGATATCAAACATGGCCATGTTTAAAGTAAAGAAAAAAATATATAGTAAAAAAAAAGAAAAACATGTTTTTTTAAGACATGAAATGGCTCAGCAGTGAAGGGGTTAAGAAATTATTTATTTATTTATAAAGGATTTTACCAGGAAGGATACATTGAGATTTCGCTGGTTTTCATGTACGTCCTGGATACAATTACATGCCCTAATGCATTTAATTCTTCTGCGATTCTTTTTTTTTTATTTTTTTTTATTTAAATTATGCTCTTACTGCTATTTTAAAATCCGATTTTATTTTTTATATCTTTTTAATTTATTTTTTTAAGTTTCCAATACAGAATAAAAAAATAAAAAAAAAGGCAAAAAAAGTCCACTAAGCCATTATTCCCCCAATGGAGATCTCAAGCCGTCCTTGCAAGTATACTGATTGGAAGGATTATTATCTTCTATAAAATGATTTGATGTCGAGTGGGGGAAAAAAAGGTCCTTTGATTTATTGCACTGTAGTTTTTAAGCTATGCAAAAAAATTATAAATTACAGATTTTCTATCAATTTAGTGCAGTGTATAAATAAAAATGAATTCCCCATTATATGTTAAAAAATGGTGCGACCCATGATGTGCGATCATTAAATATGCATTTGATTTAATCGAATATACACTTTAGTTCTCAAAAAGTCAAATCAAGGGGGTGAAATTCTTATAAAACATGTTAATTTGAAGAATATATATATATAGATATTTGTTTTTATTAGGTGACTCCTATAGCAGTAGCCCGACTAGTACGCCAATGGGGAGCATCGAGTCGCTTTCCTCACATTCCTCAGAAAGAAACAGCACGTCAAAATCTGCCTCATCACCACAAAGGGAGAAGAAGTCGGGGAAAATTCCATGGGTGACCTCCACGCCATCTTCCAATGGGCAGAAAAGCTCCAGCCTTTGGACGACCAGCCCCGAATCAAGTTCAAAGGAAGATGCTAC
Organism: Leptobrachium leishanense; assembly: GCA_009667805.1. Lineage (NCBI taxonomy): Eukaryota > Metazoa > Chordata > Amphibia > Anura > Megophryidae > Leptobrachium > Leptobrachium leishanense. The sequence goes on from CM019064.1 coordinate 436,256,071, forward strand.
GAAAACGGATATAGAGTCCGACTGTCAGAGTGTGTCGTCCGTCACCAGCCCTGGGAATTCGTCTCCGCCAATAGACCTGACTAAGAAAGATTATGAATTCTCTGGACTGAAGCGTTCTGCAGCATCTTCCCTTCGCTCCTTACCGTCTTCAGAAGGTAATACCGCAAAACTGACCATAGGAAAAGAATTCAGCGTATTACAGATTGTTGGTAACTTGTGGGATTTTGGCACAACCAGTCACACTCTAATATACCTTTTTATGATTACAAGCCATTGCGGAAAACCTTTACACACGCAACATTAGAGACTTGCTTGCCCACAGAGCTCATTGTGTGTAGCAAGGAATTGTGGGTAGGACCTGCAAATGAAAGCCACCATTTCTCACTTTTTTGCATCAAAGATCTGCTGTAGCACAGACGCCAAAATGTGCAAAAAAATAGGCTTTGGCTTACAAACTAATTCTTGGAAAAACAGGTGGATGACAGAAAGTCGTGGAATGTCATACTTCATCAACAATAAAGTTTCAATCAAACTGTATGATTTTACAGTGATTATACGAGCTGGAAATCCACGAGGGATGAAAGCGGGGGTGGTAGGAAACAAAGGGGTTAAACATTAACTCCTCCTTACCCCCTCTGCAATTGGCGCTCCCATTATAATCCTTTAGTTTCCTTTAAAAACTCCCCTGAATCCAGCACTGGTCCTCCTCTGATCTCAGCAGGAAATTACATACTTCCAGCTCAGTATGTCGCATGACCCCAGGGAGGCTGGGGGCTGCAGACAATCCAGTGTTGCACAATGCAGATAGGCTTTGATGATCCCATTGGAGAAGCCTGGTTCCTGAAGGTCTCCAAGTCCTAAAACCTGAGCTGAGATACTGGGCAGGACTACGCCTTTGCATTTGGATGGCTTAATCAGTCCTCCGGGCCCCCTCCCTCAGAGAAGGGAGCTCACAGCAGTGTCACCACTCAGATTAAGCGCTCACGCCGAGCGTTCCTTGAAGAAATGGAATTCTAGGTTATGTGCATCCCACCTGAATTTCAAAGACTCACAATTGTATGAAAAAGTTAATGTTTACCATAAAGAACACGTGTCAGAGATCTAGCAAATGTTATGCCCATCTACAAGAAGGGTAGTAGGGAGGAATCGGGGAACTATAGGCCAGTTAGTCTTACGTCAGTAGTGGGGAAATTAATGGAAACCATGTTAAAGGAAAGGATTGTTGAACATCTAAAAACACCTAGATTACAGGACCAGAAACAACATGGGTTTACCTCAGGGAGATCATGCGAAGCTAATCTTATTGATTTTTTTGATTGGGTAACAAAAATAATAGACACAGGTGGTGCAGTAGACATTGCTTATTTAGATTTCAGTAAGGCTTTTGATACTGTTCCGCATTGAAGGCTTATCAATAAATTGCAATCTTTGAGCTTGGATTCCAATATTGTTGAATGGATTAGGCAGTGGCTGATTGACAGGCAACAGAGGGTTGTGGTAAATGGAGTTTATTCGGCGCAAGGTCTTGTTACCAGTGGGGTACCTCAGGGGTCAGTACTTGGACCCATTCTCTTTAATATTTTTATTAGTGATATTGCAGAAGGTATTAATGGAAAATAATGTCTTTTTGCTGATGACACAAAGATTTGCAACAGGGTTGACGTTCCTGGAGGGATCAGCCAAATGACAAATGATTTAGGTAAACTAAAAAAATGGTCGGAGCTGTGGCAATTGAGTTTTAATGTGGATAAGTGCAAGATAATGCACCTGGGACGTAAAAACCCAAGGGCTGAATATAGAATATTTGATACAGTCCTAACCTCAACATCTGAGGGTTGGGATTTAGGGGTTATTATTTCAGAGGATGTAAGGGTAAGTAGTCAATGTAATAGAGCAGCAGGAAATGCTGGCAGAATGCTTGGTTGTGTAGGGAGAGGTATTAGCAGTAGGAAAAGGGAAGTGCTCATGCCACTGTACAGAGCACTGGTGAGACCTCACTTGGAGTACTGTGTGCAGTACTGGAGACCGTATCTCCAGAAGGATATAGACATCTTAGAGAGAGTTCAGAAAAGGGCTACTAAAATGGTGTACGGCTTGAAGGAGAAAAGTTACCAGGAAAGGCTTAATGATCTTAACATGTACAGCTTGGAAAAAAGACGAGACAGAGGAGATATGATAGAAACATTTAAATATGTAAAGGGAATCCACAAGGTAGAGGAAGGGAGTATATTTAAAAGGAAACAAAGTAGCAAAACAAGAGGACATAGTCTTAGATTAGAGGGGCAAAGGTTTAAAAGTAACATCAGAAAGCATTATTTTACTGAGAGGGTGGTGGATACATGGAACAGTCTTCCAGTTGAAGTGGTAGAGGCCAAAACAGTAATTGAATTTAAGCAAGCATGGGATAGGCATAAGGCTATCCTAAACAAAAGATAAATCCAGGTAAAGTATCCATGTAATTGGGCAGACTAGATGGGCCGAAAGGTTCTTATCTGCTGACACTTTCTATGTTTCTATTTGGTGAAGCTAAATCGTCCGTTTCCTTTCTCCTATTTGTAACTTCTTGCAGGTATTAAGAGTCGGAGCACATCTACTCAAAGCTTAACACCAATGGATCTGAAAGACGTCACTAAGGCCTTTCCTGAATTACCTCCCAAAGTCATGAGGAGGCAAAGGCTGGACACTGCGTCCAGTAATGGCTACCAGAGGCCAGGATCAGTGTGAGAATTCCAAAGCATTTTATCACTCATGAATCGATAAAAACTGTTCACATCTAAATATAATTAATATTATCACTTTTTTGTTAAGCGCCAACACATTCCGCAGCGCTGTACAGAGGAATCTCTCTCAATATCAACTTAAGCCATTTAATTCCCTGTGCAAAGTTTGACAACACTCTAACATCATCTTTTCCAGCCTCGGCACATTATCTCATTTCTCCTGCAATCCATTCCCTTATTATTTATTCCCGTTCTTTTGGATTTGCTAGCTACTAATTTATTAACTTTTTAGGTATTATACATAAAGTGCGACCACCATTCTAATATATATATATATTTCACCAGGAAGGATACATTGAGATTTCTCTCATTTTCAAGTATGTCCATATATACTGTATATATGTGTATGTATGTATGGAATAACGCACCCTTGGACTCTGTCTTTAATATAGTTTCATTCTGTACAAATCCACAATTTTTAGTATACATCAATTACACTGGTCGACAAAATAAAACTTGCTTTTCTTTCACAAGAGCTAAATTAACTGAATCTAAGTGTCTTTGTCATGCTGAGTTCAAATGTGCTTTCAGATTTTCTCCATCGGACATGGGTTTCTTGCACCACACGTTTAAATTTGTTATAGAATGATAAATATACACCTCATTTTGGCTTACCTAAAACGTTTTATATGATGATTTTCGGAGATATTTATTTATTCATAAAGTATGTCCTGGGTAGGGATGAGCTGAACACCACCCGAGTTCGGTTCGGGCCCGAACCCGAACTTTCCATATGTTCGGGTCCGAACCCGAACCCGAACTCGAACTCCATGCAAGTAAATGGGGCTGAAAATTCGGTTTTTAGAGTGCCCTCCAAGAGGGCATATATGCTAGATATTTGCCATAAAAGGTGTATGGGGGTCCGGGTAGTGCCCTGGGGGACAGGAAACAAGGTCAAAAAGTAAAAAAAAAAACGTTTTTAAAGGGACAGTGAGTTTTGCATGAAATAAGGGTTAAAAATAAAAACCAAAAATTCCTTCAAATATCGTGCCTAGGAGGTCCCCATAACCTGCCCGTGAAGTGGTGGATTTCTAGGATGTATAGAAACACTTAAAAACAAAAAAATGACGTTTCAAATGATGGTAAACAGTTTTCCTTTAATCTATCCATAAACAACTGCTTGGGGCGGCAGTCTGTATGAAAAGAGGAGACATTTTTGGACACGTAGAAAACGTTTACTGATTTTTTTTTGGCGGTGAAAAGCAGGAGAATGGAAAATTCTAGACCAAATAGCCGATTTGGAAAGTGAGATAAATGGGAGAATTTTTCTGGTTCGGCTATTTTGACCTAGAATTTTCTTTTCAGTCATTCTCCTGAGTTTCACCTTTCTCTGAATAACCCTGACAGGGTTATTCAGAGAGCGGTGAAGAGCAGGAGAATGACTGGAGAATGGAAAATTCTAGGTCAAAAAAGCCAAACCAGGAAAATTCTCCCATTTAGGCTAGGGTCAGACGAGCGAATTTTTAACGTGCGTTTAGGCGCACTTAATCACGGCCGCACTAGCAGCAAATGACGGGCAATGACGGCCAATATACGAAGTACGGTCGCACGAAAGTCATGCTGCGTAACGCAAGTGGAAAATGAACGCATTTTTTCGAGAACGCAGAACCGCTAGTATGGACGTTCAGAGTGCGCTGCGTCCACTAGCGGCGTGTGTGCGTGATTTGGAGACGTCAGACCCTGCTCATGTCCGGCCAACATAATGTCCAGACACCCAAAGTTTCCTGGTTTGGATCTGTAAAAAATCACGCACAAAAATGCGCATCGTATTACTGTTTTCGCGCATTCCGTGAAAAATTTTTGACCTAGAATTTTCCATTCTCCAGTTATTCTCCTGCTTTTCACCGATCTCTGAATAACCCTGTGAATGTTTAATCCCGAGGTGAAAAATAACATTGCTTTAGATGTTAAAAGCGGGCAATGAGAAAATTTGGTATTTTTTCACACAGCAGTTAAATGCAGCATATTAGGAAGTTTTAGGAGGGAAATTACTCACTCAGAACAGAAGCAGACACCCCACACCTTCATTCTATATAAAATGTATCAAATTGATTAGACCAGACTAAAACATCTGTTGTTGTTATGCCGTTTGAGAAAAAAAGGTAATTTAGAGGTGAGAATCTTTGCACCTAGACATTAGTTTTTAATTCAATATCTAATAAACCGTTGCTTATAATATTCTGCAGTAAAGAGTCTCTTTATTTTTAGATTTTTTAGTATTTTTTAAGCATTTTTTATACTTTTTTCAAAATTTATTTTTTTCCGTACTCGAACTGAACACACCCAAAAAATTCGAAGTTCGTGAACTTTCGAACTGCCAAAGTTCAGGACGAACTCCGAACCGTACGAAGCTGAACAGCTCATCCCTAGTCCTGGGTTCAAGAAACATTGAAATTGTTACAGTCGTTACAGAAATACAAAGTAATAAAATGCAAGATATTAAAAACAAAACGCAAATATACAGATTAACACAGAAACTAAATATGGGGGAAATATATTCACTGTGTTACATGTTTACAGGTGCATTCTGTATATAGTCACTATGTTACATGTTTACAGGTGCATTCTGTATATAGTCACTATGTTACATGTTTACAGGTGTATTCTGTATATAGTCACTATGTTACATGTTTGCAGGTGCATTCTGTATATAGTCACTGTGTTACATGTTTACAGGTGCATTCTGTATATAGTCACTGTGTTACGTGTTTACAGGCGCATTCTGTATATAGTCACTGTGTTACATGTTTACAGGCACATTCTGTATATAGTCACTGTGTTACATGTTTACAGGTGCATTCTATAGTCACTGTTACATGTTTACAGGTGCATTCTGTATATAGTCACTATGTTACATGTTTACAGGTGCATTCTGTATATAGTCACTGTGTTACATGTTTACAGGTGCATTCTGTATATAGTCACTATGTTACATGTTTACAGGTGCATTCTGTATATAGTCACTATGTTACATGTTTACAGGTACATTCAGTATTGAGGTATGTTAATGGAGATCTCTTGAGTGACTTTAGACTGGGGGAAGATTTGGTGGCGTCTGGGAGGTTATTCCATAATTGTGGTGATCGAGCCACTTTCTTTTTATATTGTGGTATTGCAAGTAAGGTGCAGGTCCTGGATCGGAGGTTATAGGATGAGGGAACTGCTGGGGAAGCAGTCTATTCAGGTAGGGTGGTAACATGACAGAAAAGCTCTTAAACACCGTTGGAAAGGTGAAGGGTGCGTCTAGATTCCAGCGACGGCCAGTTTAGCTCTTTTAACATGTCACAATGGTGGGTCATGTAGTTACATTGTAGCACAAAGTAACAGAATGAGTTATGCAATGTAGTAAGTTTAAGAAGGTGTGTTTGCGGGGCCGCTGCATACACTACATCTCCGTATACAATAGCCGGCATAAGCATATGTTGTACAATCTGCTTTCTTACCGCGGGGCTCAGGCAGGATTTGTTTCTGTACAGGGCACCTAGTTTGGGGTAAATTTTAGATGACAGTTTTTCGATGTGGGGGTCAAAGGATAGATTTGGGTCTAACCACATACCTAGATATTTGAGAGAAGTGACTGGGGTCAGCGTGTCATTTGATTTTGTCCTGACACATAGATGGGGAGTTTGCAATTTATATAGTTTAGGTTCTGTTCCAAAGAGCATTGTAACAGTTTTCACTTAAGGTCATGAACTCTGGACACTTTGGCACGGGGTACTCTTCTCTTTGTAACACAGGCCTCATTGCAGATGGCTCATTGGGATTGTTAACTGTATATTTTGTTTTAGATGTGAATCCTCTGTTAAACAGAAATGGCAATCAGTTGAATGGTTCTTCTGTTCTCTCCAAATCATAGGAATTGCAAATGGCATTTGATGTGTACCATTTTTCCATCCAGTGAGAAGCCTAACACATGATACGCAACATATATTTGGGGCCCAGTCTTTATCAGTCACCGGCTTTACACCCAAAATAAACTTTTACAAGTGCTGTGAAATTTTCGCCTCTGAGACTTGAAGGTTACTTCACCACACACGTAGCAGAAATTGTCTGGATGATTTAAACACTTTCCTGGCATATTGAAAATTTTCTTAAAAGTAATAAAACCTAAAAATGAGACAAACATACAGCACAAAACACTACGCCTAAAAAGAAACAAAATACACATGTTGATGGGCTCACTACAAGTTCAATGCTGGCTGCCTGCTTATCCATAACAATGCAAAATCTAAACGTGATACAACGTGTCTGAACATGAATAAGCCTGCATAGTGTTACCAACTCAGTCTACATAAAATATTCCACATTTCACAAAAAAATTCCACTTTTTATAACTTACAAAATTCATAACAAAGAAAGCCTGATGTACAGAAGTATATTATGAAAAAATGACTGTCACAAAAAAACTATGTCTGATGGAAAAATTCTGATTACATATTTGAGTTCAGGATAATCAAAACTGCACTAGAGTCCGTATTTAGTTTTCTTGTGAAAAAAAATATATGTTTACCGGTGTTATCAGTAACTATTGGTGACATGGATACTTTTCTTTATCAGGGTGGCAGCAAAAGCACAGCTTTTTGAAAATGCAGGATCACCGAAGCAAACCCCCACTGGACGGTAGGTTATAAACCTTTGTTTTGTAACACTTTTGGAAGCTTGCCACAGTCTTTGTTAAGGAGTAATCATAACAATATTTTGTTTATATACAGGGTTATTCAGAGAGAGGTGAAAACCAGGAGAATGACTGGAAAAGTGAATATTCTAGGTCAAAATAGCCGATTTGGAAAGTGAGATAAAAGGGACGAATTTTTCTGGTTTGGCTATTTTGACCTAGAATTCTCCAGTCATTCTCCTGGTTTTCACTGCTCTCTGAATAACCCCCATAGAGTATCAGTGTGTCGTGGGTTATTAATTGCTCTGGTGTATATCCGCTCATGCTTTTAGCTTCCTGAACGCTGGCTTTACCCCTTCATAAAGACAGAAAAAAGATGGACCAAATTATGTGTGTACAGGTATATGAGTGGAAGGGAATTTTATTAATTTTAAAAAGTATTTATCTTTTATGTGTATTTTTTTTTTTTTTTTTTTTGAGAAAGGATTTTTACAAGGAAAGATACATTGAGATTTCTCTCGTTTTCAAGTATGTCCTGGGTGGCGAGTATGTACCGTTAGGTGTCTTGCCCAAGGACACTTACTGGAGAGGTGCTCTTGCCGGGATTCGAACCTGTGTCTCCACGGTTATAGAGCAGTGATGTTATCTCTTCATGCTTCAGACATTTAATTGTCCTGTTAAATATTTTAGTGTTTATACACCGATTGAAACATGGAAACCAATGCTGTAGACCGGTGATGATCCCATGGTGCTATCCTTGGCACGTCTGATATTTATGGGCTTAGTACTATATGCAGATCATTCAGTGTTTAGTGACACATTATGTCCCTGGATGCTTATCTATGCACCAGGTAACTAACCTTGAGCAATTTCAGATCTCTGTAACCCATGACTCCAAAGCAAAGGTTAGGCTGGATACACACGGTTATCATCTAATGTGCAACATTTGTCGTTACCGCATACTATTCTATGAGAGTTATTCCGAAAACACAGACATTTCAGTGTTTTCTCGTTCGGCGCACTTTGGTGCGATTCGGCGTTTCCAGTTAGCAGACCCTGCAGTGAATTCAGTATTCATCGCAGGGTCCCCGAAGTACGCCAAGGAGTCGCCAACTGCCGCCAAACTGACCGCCAAACTGCAGGGGGGGAAAAAAAAACCTATTATTCTTCAAAAGGCGTTTAAACCAATAAAGATCCATGAAAATAATAAAAAAGCACTGATAAAAAATAATAAAACGGTCTTTCAAAATAAAAAAAGACGCCTTTAAAAAAAAAAGGGGAAACAAAAATTTTATTTAATTTTAAAAAAATCCAAAAAAATACCCCAAAAATTCCAAATGAACCCCTGAAAACCAGGCCATTTCACGGACACTTCGGTGCAGTTCGGCATTCTGTGAATAGATTAATTATTACTTCTCTATGGGACAATTTTGCTGCCACCAAAGATCACTGAATTGCAGCGAGCTGCACCATATTCCACCGTCAATTCGCCAGTATTTGGCGAATTGCCTGCTTTCCGAATAGCTGAGCTGCCACGAAATTGCACCGTACGGGAAAATTCACCATTCAGTGCAATTCAGTGGCAAGTTTGTTTATTGAATATCCCCCTTATGTTACCAAAATCTGAACTGCTCACGCCTCCTGCCTTAACCACTTGGCTGCTATGGACGTGCTCAGCGCGTCCAGCCAAGTGGTTCTCCTGTGCTACGGACGCGCTCAGCGCGTCCGAGCACAGGAGACAGCAATCCGCCGGATTCCGGCGGATTACTGCGCCCCCCCGGTGCGGGCTGACATCTTGGATGTCAGCCCGTCAATCCGGGACCCCGGCGGGGACATTAGATGTCATCGCGGCAACGCGATGACAGCTAATGCAGGCGCCCCCCCCGCATGTGCGGAGGAGGCGCCTGAAAGGGAGGGGGGGAGGTCCTTCAGACCTCTCTCCCTCCCGATCGCTGGGGAGTAGCGAGTTAAAACAGACACCGCTTGGAAGGGCACAGCCTGCCCTTCCAAACGGTGGCTGTCATTAACCCCTGGGGAGCCGGATCACGAATCGGCGCTGAAAAGCGCCGGTTCGTGATCCTTTCCCGGAGCTGGCCGACATCTTGAATGTCGGCCAAGCCTCCGGGAACTCCCCCCGAGGACTGGCGTCATCGTGCTATGCACGATGACGCCAGTCCTGGAGTTAACCCCTAGCTGCCACCAACGGTGGAGATAGGGTATTCATTGGAACCCCCTATCTCCCGATCCGTGGCAGCTAGGGGTTAATGTCGTTCCAACGATACCAAACACCACTGTGAAAAAAGTTTTTTAAAAAAATAAAAATAAAAATAAAAAAATATTAAAAAAAAAATACAAACAATTTTTTTTTTGTTTTTGTTTTGTTAATGCAGCAATATTGTTCCCATTTCAATTATAATGTGAACAATGATGCTGCACTAACAATTTTTGTATGCGGTGCGTTTGTTAAAAATCGCGTAATTTTCCCCAAAAAAAATGGAACGAGACCCCATCTCTAATTTTTTTAACAAGCGCACCCATACAAAATATAACCGCAATTGCTCGCATGTTAAAATGTGAAAAAAAAACACTTTACACGTTGTAAATTATTGAAAATACATATTTTATTGCATTTTTTGTTATAATATACAGACATGACATAACGTATACATATAATAATGACATATTATGAATCTGCCGAGTCTGACGGAAAGAACGATATATAATATGTCTGGGTCATATACTAAAATAAGTGAGCATGATGAGCAAAACCGGTAAAAATGACCTCAGCACAGAGGTGTGAAACGCCTCAGCAGCGAAAGGGTTAAACATATTATTTCGGTATAAGATTTCATATTTTGGCCCACAACAGGAAAATCCCCCCTCCCCCGATGAGAAGGAAATCTTGAATGAGATAGATTGAAGTAAAGTCAAAGAGCCATGGGAAAGTATTTTCGAGTGGAGTGAACATCTAATTATGCATTAATAGACGCGTATTTCCTTGAATTATGTTCCCTCATAAAGGTCATTACTGTGTGTCGTTAAAACAACAAAAAAAGAAGAAATGAAAGCAGCCTATTCTTAGTAAAAAGATGGGAGTCGCCATTATTTTGTGCCTGAGCAAACAACACCGATATTTTTTTTTTTTTTTATGATTTTTTGAAAATATTTTATGATCCCAAGTGAAATTTCCACTTTTATTTCAAGCTGCGTATCAATAAAGTACTGTTGTTGTTTTTTAGTCTGAGTTTTTAATATATATAGCCAGACGTTTCCTCAACTTGATATTTCCTTCCTAAGATTTAAAGGAGCGCTCTGTGAGCTGTGACCACTCAAAGGAATATGGTTGGTGACTGTCAGGATCCATGCCTTCCACAGCTACATGTAAGGTGCTGCTCTCAGGTCCAGCAGGGCCGGCGCTGCCGCTAGGCCAGCTAGGCGGGTGCCTAGAGCGCAGTGCCTGCCTAGGGCGCAGCCGGCCTGACCAATACTAAAAAAAAATTGGCCGCGGGGCAGCCTGGGGCGGTCGCGTGCTGCAGCCAGCCCAATACGTGCCGGCATCGGCGTCAAGGAGACGGAGGCGTGGACTTGGTGCTTCCACCTTCCTGGACCAAGTCCACGCCTCCATCTCCTTGACACCAGTGGCGACGCCAGCACGTATTGGGACTGGCTACGAGGAAGACGGAGACAGCGCTGGAGGCAAATATCCATGTGTGAACCTGGGAGCAGATATCCATGTGTGAGCCTGGGGGCAGATATCAATGTGTGAGCCTGGGGGCAGATATCCATGTGTGAGCCTGGGGGCAGATATCCATGTGTGAGCCTGGGGGCACATATCCATGTGTGAGCCTGGGGGCAGATATCCATGTGTGAGCCTGGGGGCAGATATCAATGTGTGAGCCTGGGGGCAGATATCCATGTGTGAGCCTGGGGGCAGATATCCATGTGTGAGCCTGGGGGCAGATATCAATGTGTGAGCCTGGGGGCAGATATCCATGTGTGAGCCTGGGGGCAGATATCCATGTGTGAGCCTGGGGGCAGATATCCATGTGTGAGCCTGGGGGCAGATATCCATGTGTGAGCCTGGGGGCAGATATCCATGTGTGAGCCTGGGGGCAGATATCCATGTGTGAGCCTGGGGGCAGATATCCATGTGTGAGCCTGGGGGCAGATATCCATGTGTGAGCCTGGGGGCAGATATCAATGTGTGAGCCTGGGGGCAGATATCAATGTGTGAGCCTGGGGGCAAATATACCCATGTGAGCTTTCTTTTTTTTTGGGGGGGGGTGCAAGTAGCTGGTCTTGCCTAGGGCGCAAAATAGTCTAGCACCGGCCCTGAGGTCCAGCACCTGAAACGGTTAAACACAGAAGACACACCACACTCCTGTGCTTGAATAAAGGTCCACTCCCCCATATTTAACTTGACTCTGCATTGCAAGTCAAACCCTGCTAGTGTTCAGACCTCCTGCTGTGTTACTACTGCTTTACCGTGTACCAAACCCTCACACGTGCCTACCGATTGCCGTCCTGTACCTACCCTTGACCTCATATCACCCCTTTGACTACGCTCTCTGGAAATACCCTCTTGTACTGCGCCAGTGTCTGTTTACCCAAAGGTACCTTCTATGTGTCCCTGCACACTAGGCTCAGAGCCCCTAACCATGAACTTGGGTCCCACCATGACCACGCCAGGTGCCCCCCTGACAGTGGCCTGAGTGCCATCTCTCACTTTCCTCCCTTGGGAGGGGTCTCTGAAGATCTAACTCACCCCTCTAAGGGCCCTATTACATTCCTAACGCAAAAGCGCAGGATTTTTGCGCACAGCATTTAGCGTTAACGCGCGAAAATTACCGGTGGTGTTACAATCCTTGTGCATTTTTTCATCCGTCAATAACTAACGTTTGTAAAACCGACGCGCAAAAATGCACGCAAATTACCGTTGCATGCAGAAATCAGTGAGCGCAATGTAATTTTTAACACAAGTCCATCAGAGTCCGGCATTTTTGACACGAGTCCGGCATTTTTGACGCAAGTCCGGCATTTTTGACACGAGTCCGGCATTTTTGACACGAGTCCGGCATTTTTGACGCGAGTCCGGCATTTTTGTCCGGACTGCGCACAACAGACGTACGTTCTGACGGAAGACATGGTAGTGGCCTTCATTTTTGACGAATCTAGTAAAAAAAACGTGCGCATCGACGTTCTCCGTTGTGAATCCGCAGTTTAGTACGGTCAGGTTGTTACAATTTGCCGTTACCACCAGCTTTTCAAAGACGTTAAAATTATGTGCGCAAACGTTGTCCGTTAAATTTTGCGCTAAGATTGTAATACCATGCGCGCACCAGCGCAAAAACGCATTTGCGCTCACAATGTTAAGTATAGGACGCACACCGTTCATTATGCTCGCGCAGGTCCATCCGCGTTAAACGTTAACGCACATTTTTTGCACGGACGTTGTAATACGACGTGCAGCACAAAGGGTTTTGCCCCTCGCGTTAACGCGTCTTTGTGCCCGCGCAAAATTGTGCGCGAGGAATGTAATAGGGCCCCAAGTGTGGGTGGTGAGCCCCATCCAGAAATGGTCAACGAGCGCTCATCTCAGCCTCGTGAGGGTGTCGGGACTCTTCTCCTACCAATGGTTGTCATCCAGGCAGTTCTTAATGTTCAGCCAGTACCGAGGGAGCCCGGCGCTGGAATATAGGTAAGTTTTAAAACAAACTCTAGTGGTAAAATTGGAGGGGCGATGCACAGGAGGGGTTAATGTTTAAACTCATTTTCCCTTTCTCCCGTTTTAACTCTAAAATATTCCTTTAAATGTAAAGTAAGGTCTTGGTAGATATTTGTATTTCTTTAACAGCTGGATTTTCAAAATGTCTAGCTGGAAAATATTCAGGAATCCCGTTGTGTTGGACAAGCAGCAGTTGCTTTATTTGAATTGATGCGGTTTTGCTGCTGTTTGAATGCTGTTTGTAGAGGCCCTTCCCTTGGAAAAAAAATATTTCTTTCTTTCATACAAGCAAAAAAATATATCTAACGATTTTGTTCACACACCACATAGGTTCCTAGTAGTTTTGCCTTTTAGCCAGGGCCGACCCGATCATGCAGCCCGTTGGAGCGACTGCTCCAAATGGCAAACTCTGGGGGGCGGCATATTTTTGCTGTCGTTGCACTATTTTTTTTTATCAGTGCCAGCATCTCTTGGAGTTCAGCGCAGTGACCATTGACCGCGCCCACACATGTGACCAGTAATGAGAGAGCAGTGGGAGACAGATTACGGCTGCTCATTCAGCAGCAGAGCAGCTCATCGCTCCTTCGGACCACGGTACCAGCCTCCCCAGGTGCCATTTATGTGTGAAACATGGGCCCCATCCAGCTTGCAGGTCTGCTTGTACGTCTCCTCTCAATCACTCAATGTCACAACATCAAGGGGGTGACTTGTCTGAAAGATGACTGCAGCTTTCAAAGGATGGAGCAGATATGGGAGGTGGTAAACACCGGCAAAGTGGAGATGGAATGGGAAATGGCAAAAGGTATACTGAAAGAAAATTTAAAGTGATACACCAAGTGAGGAGAAGACCTGGTTGGGAATTAAAAGAAAAAAGGGGATAACCAAGAGAGACACTTGGCTAGACACACAATGGACAGGAAAAGATTGTTGGAGACAATCATAACCTACAGAATGAAAAACCTAAGGCAAATGGAAACCTAGCAAGATATTTAGAGGAAAATTATGTCAGTGATAATGTATTTTGGGTGGCGTGGTTGGGGGGGCAGCAGGTCATCCTTGGCTCCTGGCAGCACAATGTCTTGGGCCGGCCCTGCTTTTAGCTGAATGATTGTTGATCTCATGCAGCCCCCTTTTCCCAACTGCTCCTCTAGTGAGAGATATTAAGCGTTAATTCACTGAATGACCTCATCTTCTTGTGTTGACTTGTTAGATGAATGTTAGTAAGAGTCAACTGGAGAAAATCCAATCATTTACTTGATGATGGAGACATTTCTAGCAGGAACTTTTCTACCTACAATGGGTTGAGTATCCCTTTTACAAAATGCTTGGGACCAGGATTTTTCCAGATTTTTGAATATTTATATGTATACCTTGGTGGGACCCAAGTGTAAACAAAGAATCCATTCAGGTGTCATTCAGGTACCATACACACCTTGTACACAGAGCCTGAAGGGCATTTTATACAGTATTTTTAACATTTTGTTGTGACGGATCCCGCTACTCCAACTGAATAGATCAGTCGCTGAAGTCTTCCTTCCTCTGGAGACACTGAGGACATGTGTGAATTGGCTCCCAGCTCACCCAGTCACTTGTCGAGACAGTGTAAGGTGAAAAAAATGGATCCTTTTAATGGGAAACTGCACAGCCTTTTATACGACACAGAATTCGATAAGCCCGCAATCCCCGTCCACACATTCTTCCCTCCCCAGACATCCTGGCACCAGGTACGCTGCCCCCATAGCCCATTCTGGAGGCACCCTCCCCCCAGCCATAGCCCATTCTGTAGGCGCTGCCCCCAGCCATAGCCCATTCTGTAGGCGCTGCCCCCAGCCATACCCCATTCTGGAGACGCTGCCCCCAGCCATAGCCCATTCTGGAGGCGCTGCCGCAGACATAGCCCATTCTGGAGGCGCTGCCGCAGACATAGCCCATTCTGGAGGCGCTGCCCCCAGCCATAGCGTATTCTGGAGGTGCTGCCCCCAGCCATAGCGTATTCTGGGGGCACTGTCCCCCAGCCATAGCTCACTCTGGTGCCACTGCCCCCAGCCATAGCCCATCAAGACAATGGTAGGTTGTGATAGTGAACAGAATTCAGATTATACAGCATCAGATAATGGGGCAGTGTTTGCCCGACACGACAGACCAACAAAGACCACTCAAACATTTAACATATACAAGCACATTCCATATAGGGGGAATTTGGAAAGGCTACAGTGACCCACACAGTAATCCGATAACCATGGACAATAAAGATAATTACAATAACAGTATTCACACATAAGACGACACAAACACCCTGCACCCTACAGGTACAGGGTGAATTCAACATAGGGGCAGGGAAACAATATAGAACATCAGGCCGGCAACTCCCAAATACATCTTTATGAGCATGTACCCCAAGTTCAAAGTGACGCACGTAACATTTGACCTTTTTATTTTTTTTCATTTTGTCATCATGTCGGCACTCAAAAAGTATTCTGATTTTGGAGCATTTTGTATTTTCGGCAAAAGCATTGAATTTTGGTAAATGGAATTTTTTTTTCTAGTGTTTCCTACTTTCTGAATGATTATCAATCTAGTGATTGCTCACCTTGGCACCTTTTCATGGCTTAAACTAGATGTCCCATGATTTTTGTCCAGCTTTACACTAAGCCATGGCTGGACTAGACATTGGAGTTTTCATTTAAAACCTAATCATGTATGTTCCATGAAAATGTTCAGGCAGTAAATCACAGCGTTATTTGTGCTATGTGTCCATTTAGCATAAGGTGCGCTTTCCATGAGATGCAAGGATTAATGAAGGCTAAATCACAAGTTCATAAAATAATGAGCAAATCTTTGAACATAATCCAACATCCATTTTTTTGTATTATTTCAGCCAAGCAAAAGCAATGTATTCTTGTAAGGCGGAGCACAGTCACGAGCTATCCTTTCCCCAGGGAGCTATATTCTCTAATGGTATGTATTATTCTATTTTGTTTTAGAGGTTCACAGAGCAATGTATGTATATATGGAAGAGTCTCTAAAAAAATGGACATTGGGAGAGAAAAGACTGTTGATTTGAGTCCAAAATAGGGACCACACACACACACACACACACACACACACACACACACACACACAGTTATAGTCTTTATAAAGACAAACTCACAATTAGTGATGGTCCGAACACCCCTGTGTTCGGTTCGTATTCGAACATTAGAACAGCCGAAATGTTCGAATACGAACTCGAACACAATGCAAATCAATGGGGGTCGAAAATGCAAAATGTGTCCACAGTTCTCCTAAATGTACCAGTACATTTAGGAGACCTGTGGCTGCGGCACCCCCGGCCCCCGTACCTCTGCTGTCCCGGCCTCCTGTTCCTCCGGTCTGTCTGCTCCTCTGTCTGGTCGCGGCTCCTCTGCCCCACGCCTCGTCTTCACGCTGAGCCCTGATTGGGCAAAGTCCTGCACCTGACCTTGACTTTGCCCAATCATGGCTCTAATTCAATACTGTATTGAGGTATGTTAACAGAGATCTCTTAAGTGACTTTAAACTGGGCGAAGATTTGATGGCGTCTGGGAGGTTATTTCATATTTTCGGTCCTCTGTAGGAAAACGAGGATCGAGCCACTGTCTTTTTGTATTGTAATGTATTGTAAGTTGGTGCAGGTCCTGAATCGAATGTTCCAGGATGAGGGAAGTGCTGGGGGAAGCAGTCTATTCAGGTAGGGTGGTAGCTTCCCAGAAAAGCTCTTAAATACCAGGTTGGAAAGGTGAAGGGTGCTTCTAGATTCCAGCGATGGCCAGTTTAGTTCTTTTAACATGCCACAGTGTTGGGTCATGTAGCTACATTGTAGTACAAAGTGGCAGAATGAGTTATACAAATGTAGTAAGTATATGTAGATGCATTTGCGGGGCGGCTGCATACACTACATCCCCGTAGTCAATGACCAGCAAGCATTTGTTGTGCAATCTGCTTTCTTACTGCGGGGCTCAGGCAGGATTAGTTTCTGTACAGGGCACTTAGTTTGGGGTAAAGTTTAGATGAAAGTTTTTCGATGTGGGGGCCAAAGGATAGATTAGGGTCTAACCACATACCTAGATATTTGAGAGCAGTGGCTGTGGTCAGCGTGTCATTTGATTTTGTCCTGACACATAGATGGGGTGTTTGCAATTTATGTAGTTTAGGTTTTGTTCCAAAGAGCATCGTTACAGTTTTGTCAGTATTTAAAAAAAGTTTGTTATCTTTGATCCACTTTTCTACCTCTGTGAATTGTTCTTGCAGCACGGCCTCCAGCTGCGGGAGAGTTGGTTTGCTGGTATAGATCACAGTGTCGTCTGCGTACATATGTACAGTTGAGGTTTTGCAGACATTGGGCAGATCATTTATGAATATCGTGAATAGCAGGGGGCCGAGTATCGAACCTTGGGGTACACCACACGTGACCGGGAGAGGGAGGGAAGCGCTGTCAGAAATGGACACATATTGTGACTGATCAGACACATATGATTGAAACCAGGTTAGCGTGCGATCACCGATACCAGAGTTTTTAAGTTTTTGTAACAAGATGCCATGGTCTACTGCGTCAAAGGCCTTGCTAAAATCAAGGAAGATGGTTCCAGTTAGGTTTCCTTGTTCCATGCCAGCCTCGATATCATTGCAAACCTTTAAAAGGGCAGTTGTAGTTTAGTGATTTGGATGAAATCCAGTTTGCTCTGGTGTTTATGTAATTTGAAAATTGATAATAACCACATAATTGCGTGTAGACAGATTTTGACAACATTTTTGACAGTACATATTCAAGTGGACACAAACATATTTGACCACTTTTTGATCCACACATGCTGACACTCGGACACGAATGGAGTCGATGACCGATTCACAGAGTCCCTAGAAGATTCAAACGGACGCTGGCAGGGATGTCAACTACACACAGTCAATGATAGGTTTATACAGACACCGATGGGCTTATGCAAACATTGGTATTCACGTTGTAGACAATGACATTTGCACAGATACACAAACACAGACAGGTTTGCATAGACAGACACACGCCTACACACCTTGGCTCCTTGTCCCAGGCCCCTTGTCCATAATACCACTTGCCTGCTTTACCCAGTAAGTGTGGGATGGAGTAGATGAAGGGTCTGGGTCCCTAACTTGTTTGTCATGTATAACCGCAAATATGGATCTGTATCGATACGTGGAAAATTAAGTGATTTGTGGGGGAACTCCTATATAGATTATATATTTTTATATATAAATAACAACCTGCCATGTGTGTGTGTCTAAATATTATAATTCCGCAAGGGTGGTGACCGTATGGTGGCCCATCACCTGCTCTATTCGCAATGTCCTCACCAGACCCCTGTGCGCATGTCATGTCGCTTAATAAGTGCTACACACATAGACAGGATGAGCATGGCTGGGGATAAGCCGTGTCTGCTTTTCGGCCTGCTACTAAGTGTGCATTGGCAGTCGCGTTGACTCAATCTGACCACCAAGATGGCAAGCAATGGCTGTCGACTCCATTATCATCCTCCAGCCTCCCTCCTCAGATGGCAGGGTGAAGCCCAAGGCTGCCCCTGATCACAGTTGGAATGCATCTATACATTTTTTTGACAAGTATTAACTTATTTTTCCATTATCTTCTACTTTATTCAGTGTACCGATCGGTAGAGCCTGGCTGGCTGAAAGCAACATTTGAAGGCAAAACTGGATTGGTTCCAGAAAACTATGTTGTCTACCTTTAATGAACTTAGAGGACAGATGTATCTTCATGGTATCCATGGTGACAAACGATAAAGCAAGAACTCTTATCTGACGCAGATATGGCGATCAAGCCCGCTCATCGAATTCTAGACTGCCTGCATTTACCCTCTGCAATGGACGTAGTCACCTCTTGATGGAAATCTCCACATGTCATGGATGTTTAAGATGTTTGCGTAGATGTTCCAATGCTCAGGTGTCTATGTGAGGCTTATCAACCTCATCTGAACAGCACTTGAAACACATTGATGGGTTTTAAGTACACAAGAAATACGTATACATTGCACAGTGTGAGAATATTCTAAACATGTATAATGTGGTGAGAATGTTTGTGACTATCCTAGATCAGCGTTTCCCAAAATCCCAACCCTGGTCCTCAGGTCCCCCTAAAAGGCCAGGTTTGCCAGATATGTGATGCAAGCACAGGTGATATGATTTGCTGCTCCGTTATTGCAGTATTCAGTTTGCATTTCCCCAAGGTAATCCTTAAAATCTGTCCTGTTAGGGGCACCGGAGGACCAGGGTTGGAAAACACTGCTCTATGCATTAAGCACAAAACGCCAATGGCTTGGGTAGATAAGCAGGTCTATCCAGAAGCATGCAAGTGCATCACCCTAGATTTTTCTTTGGTTTTCATGAGTCTGTGTATGTTATTTGTATAATGTTCATGTAGTGGCATGATGGATGTATCGCTTTTGTTGCCCAAGCTGGAACATCAACCCTTCACATGAGAATTAACAATGCAGATCTAAGATGTACTGTGAAGCAGAGCAAATGTCACTGTGATTGTAGGGCAGGGCATTACAACCTTGGCCCACCATGTGTTTTGGAACAGCAATTTCCACGAGACTTGGCCAATCTTATGAGCAGATGAGTATCATGGGAGATATAGTTCCAAAACATCTGGAAGGCCAAGATTGCTTAACCCTGGTGTAGGGCATCAAATTCAGTACTTTATGAATAACCCGCAGAATGGGAAGGCTTGACTATTTAGAGACATACATTTTGTTGGGGCAGCTCCATTACACGAACCTGCTGAGAGTAAGGCCAGGTCATAATGTGTCTCCAGTGACACATGTACTCTCATTTCTTGACAGGCGATGGAGTTTCAGAAATCTACTTGTGCCTATACTGGGAATTGATGAGTATTGGCAAAGAAATGAAAACATTTATACCAAACTTGGCGGATATCCCCAAATAATGTTATTGACTGACTTGCCCTGAAACTTTACGGTTTTATTATGCTGTAGGTCATGGGTTATATCCTTGGCCCTCTAGATGTTTTGAATCTACATCTCCCATGATGCTCAACTCATTAGTTTGACAAGCCTCATGGGAAATGCAGTTCTAAAACATCTGGAGGGCCAAGGTTGTCCACCCCTGCCGGAGTCAATTAGCATTTAGATTTTTTTTAATGTGGTATGATTTATGTTAGTAGTGTTATCACTAATGTTCCTAGGGAAATATTTGGCAAATCCAGTTTTGTTTTGGCCTGAGCCTTATACCAACTCACCCATAACACATATGACCAGTGAATGTACAGAATTTTTTTATAATTCCCTATTAAATTGCTGCCTTCCCACTCCCATTGACATAGAAGTCTGAGCGGAACATGGTGCAGTCAAACAGTTACAGGATAATATGGGAGAGCCACCATACCTTCTAATTGAAAACTGACACCCTAAGGTAGGGATCGGCAACCTTGGTCCTCCCAGATATTTTGAAACTTCTCCCGTGATGCTCAGCCGCTCAATAGCTTGACAATCCTTATGGAAATTGTAGTTCAAAGACACGCGGACGGCCAAGGTTGCCGATCCCTGCAGTTGACCATATTCATGCAACTCCCACGGTTTAGTGTCTTGTGTTGCTCTTAGTTAAGTTACCGTTTTAATTTTACAAATAGTTGGTCGATACCTCTATCATGGAGATATACCAACTATATAGACTTCAGAGTAGCAGTGCCTCCTGCTGGACAGGAGGGTGTTGCCTTCCATCGAATTGGAATATAGGAGAAACAAATTGGAACGTTTAGGGGTTGTATTTCCTTTGTAGATACAGTAATCCAAATGTGTTCATATATGTGTGTTTATTGCTTGCACTTCGTCTAAAAACATCCTATACCAATCCGGCTCTTAAAAAATATATATCTTTCCACTAAAAATGACTTGGGATGCCTGTGTGACTAGCAAAGTATTTCCAAGCTTATGTAGAATAGTTGTAATATGTTGGTTTTTTTTTATATATACATCAAAAATACTCCTGGTTTATTTTTCCAGGATTATAATAGAAGGAAAAAAAATCTAAAAGAAAATCTATAAAATGCTTAAGAACATCTTAAGTTATCCCAAATAATGATTTTTTTTTTAATTCTATTCTTACCCAGGACGGCATAGTAATCTAATGATAAAATTACAAAGCCTACTTTATTATTATTCTATCCCATTTGTAACAGATCTCTGTACCCCGACAGGGTCAAATCTGTCAATGCTGCTTCTTTGCTGGACACCTGGATTCTCCTAGTGTCTCTTGTGTCTTTCCCCAGTCACTAGCCGCAGTTTAAAGACGGGTACACGCAGAGAGCCTCCCCCAGAAATAAGCCGAGACTGTAAATCTGGAGCCTTTCGTTGAAACGGCAAGCAGAGTATAGCTGCTACCCAAACCATGAGTTGTGACTGCATGTAGGGTCAGAATAGAACTGGTTTTAATCAGGGACACACACTCTTGTTCCCAGCTCATTACTTGTTCGGGTGGAACCACAAAAATACAGAAATAACAAACAAATCAAAGTCAAAGACCAGGTTATTCTGACATGATCACAGCATTTGGATAAATGATGATTTCCCTGTGACATCAGAATAAATTTCCAAAAAACAATCTTGCTGCGTCTTTCAGCAAAAGTCTAATAAATCTCTCAGGCAACCGAAATGTAATGAAGAAATCATCGTTTTGTTTTTTTTCTTCATGTTCCTTTCAGACATTTATTTAGGACCTACAAGATAGCCGAGATTCACGGTTACAGGTCTGAAAGGACACTATCAGTACATATCAAAAAATTCTCTGTGTTGCTTTGGAAAGCAAGAAATGAATCTGGATATGTCACGAAGCAAGTTTATTTAAAATTTACTCAACTTTGTTTTTCCTAGTTCCTTTTTATTGAGCTTTCCATCCATTTAGTCACAAGTGTATAATAAAAAATGCATGCAGAGATAACATAGCAATAAAACAACCACAGCAGATTTCTGGGATCGATTCCTATACATGTAAAAATAAATATAATCTGATTTTTTTTTTTATAGAAAAAGTATTTTTTTTTTAGAAAAATTCACACTTACAGGAATTTTGGCAGCCTTTTCAGCAAAGAATCGGAAATGCTTGTTTTCATGTTCCTAAGTATTTTAACACTCATTTAAGTTGTGGTAGAGGGAAAAAAATGGGATTAAAAGCCTCCACACAGCAAATATTAAAGTTTATTATTGCAGAAGTCATTTACAAATCCCAGCAATTCAGAGAACTGCTTCACAGAGCTCATGTGCTACATTCACCATATGCAGCACAGAACTCTGGGTAAGACATGCAAATGACGCTTGCAATTTCTCTTTTTTTTTTTTTTGCATCCTGGATCTGTTTTCACACAGGGCCCTCCCAGCCAGTGCCATGCCATCCTAATTTTTTTCTTAGCAAAGGTGAGGTTTATGCAACCGGTCACAGCCACTCCTGTAGAGCTGTTTCAAACTTACTGTGCCCTCCTCAGCAGGAGATAGGCCGTGACCAGTTGCAGTATTTTAGAAATTTAAAATCCCTTAACTCTTCTCCGTGATTTAAATTGGGTTTAAATGCATTTTAATTCCTTTTTTTTTTTTTTTACCTAACACTTTTTTGTACATTATGGTTTAATGTATGCCCACGGCCGGGTGCCACCTTTGCCTGTCTCCTTTAGACCAGTTCTTCTGATATCACTGGGCAGGTAAACAAGCATCAGCAGCTCTAATTGGAACACGTATTGCTGTGTGTTGACAATACTATTACCAAGATGGCGGCTCCCTGTGGGGAAATTAGACCAGTTGCCTTCAATAAGAAATTGGGAGATTGCCACACAGATTCAAATGCAATTTTCTTTTGTATTCACCCCTTCACTACCAAGTGATTTTCCAAAAAAACATTGTCAGGAACCAGTTTTTTTTTAAAAAAAATAATAATAATTTTTTATTATACAGCGTTAAATATTTGGGCAGATTCTCAGTGTATTTTCTTACTGTAATAACATATTTGGCCAGTAGATGGTGCCATCTACTGCCAAATCAAGTTACAGCCCTTACAATTGCAGCTCGTGTTCCCTGCATCGGCTGCTGAATGTCCAATGTCAGGATATTCAGTTAGCAGATTTTACAGTTTTAGCTCTTCAGGCATTATGCCCACTGGGCTAAAATTTTGGGGGCACCTTCTGCAGCCCAAAAGCAAATGAAATCAGTTTGCAGCAAACTAATTTAATTTGCTTTTAGGCTGCAGAGCTGCAGATCGAGCTATCGAGATATCGGGCACCAGATGGTGCCTTTGAAGCCTAAGAAATCTCAATTTTGGTAGTGAAAAGGTTAAACATCAGACTAATTCACCCCTCCGGATCTTGGGGTTTTGTCCGGCCCTCAAAGCTTATATCACAGATTTTTAATCTGTGCTCCTGATCCAGCCTCCTGAAAAAGTCAAGAATGAACAACTCTTCATTCTCAGCCTTGGCCAATGTGCCTCAATGCCTTTGCATTGAGAGCCACTGAACTGGCTGGTCGCTTTGGCAAGCGAGTCTTGAGCAGAAGTAGCAGTGTCTCCGTTCCAGACCAGCATCGAGAGATGCCAGCATTGGTATAAAGGCGAATTTATTCCCCAGAGGCATTTCTTAAGAGATTCTTGGTACATTGAGGTCTGTGAATCGCAAGGTTCTTGGCACTCCTGATCCTCCAGGTGGTTTGGAACAACATTTCACACAAGTCTGTCGACCGAACCAGTGGCCGAGTTTCATGGGAAATGTAAATCTGAAACATCTGGGGGGGGGTGTGGTTGAGCATTCCTGCCTTAAAGAATAAAACCGGCCAACATGGCGGCCATCAGTGGCTCTTTAAAAAGTGACACTCCCAAACTGATGGCAAATTGTGCTCAATTTAATTTTTAGGGGACTTTGTGTGCATTGTTTTATTTGTCCATTAAGGTGGCCCTTGTAGAGGCAGCAGAAGAGATCTTGTCACTTTTTCTTTTCCCCAAACATATCACTTGAATTGAGTACAGGTGTGTATATATATATATATATATATTTCAAAAAGCTAACCTGAATCCGTTTAGTTCTCTCTCAAATACTGACTAGTAAGATTAATTATCAGGTAAAGGGTTAATGCCACTAAGATCGAATGATGTCTCCGAGAGAGACTGGATTATAAACTCTCCCATTTATCCTATAACTACAGCTGGAAAGGACTACTTGGAAGAGCTTTGCGAGCAGTTGATGTTCTCCATGAAGATTATTTTTACAGTTCATAAATCACCTTCGTGAGAGATTAACTTTGATAGCATCGGAACGCTGCTCTCTTAAATGCTCTTTGATATAAACAGGTGTCAGATGGAGCCGGGAAGATCCGGCTTCAGTTGATGAAATCCAGAATACTTTAAATAAAGGAGAGAAAGAAAAGTAGTTTTTTCAATTGTTAAAGCTTAAAGGAGGAACAGCACTCACCAACCAAAAAGGTCTAAATCACTGGTGCCACACAAATCGAAGGGTGGCTCAAACAGAAAGGGCCGAGCACTCCAGAAGGACCATGAAGAAGCTTTATACCTGGATACCACCACAATGTTTCAGCTCCGGCACAAGCTTTATTTTAAGTGACTCGAGCCTGAGCTGAAACGTTGTGACTGCATCCATGTAATAAAGCTTCTTCACGGTCCACCCTGAGCGCCGGGTCATCTCTGTCTTCTCTACTACACTTGTTAAAGTGTGATACAGTGGGTGGAAGCTGGGTGCTCATAGAACCAATGAGGACAACCATGTCAACCATCGCAAAAAGACCAAGAGTCCTGGGCACTCCAAATCAATTGGTGGCTTTATTGTGGTTTTGGTCGATGCAGTGACCCTTCTCACGTTTGAAAGGTTACTGCATCGACTGAAATGTCAGGCCTTCAGTAATAAAGCCACCAATTGTTTTGTAGTACCCTTTACTCTGGGCTAAATTACAATCTTGACGCAAACGTTTGCGCCGGCGCAATATAACATTAACGTGAGGGGTAAAACCTTTTGCGCCGAATCCCGTATTACAGTCAGTGCAACAACCGCGTGCAATTGTCTACCGCAGGTGAACCTGCGCAAACCCTGTGCGAGCTTACTGTACTATGCGCGTCCTATACTTAACATTGTGAGCGCAAATGCGTATGTGTGCTGGTACGCGGATGGTATTACAATCTATTTTGCGGTAATTACCGCATGGCCTTTGCGCTCATAATTTTAGCAACTCCTAAAAGCTGGTGTTAATGGCAAATTTGAACAACCTGGCCGAACCCAAAAAAATCCAAAGCGCATAAAAAGTAATGCACCAAAGCACAGTGGCCCATTCAACTCATACCAAACCAATCCAATGGATGAAGTTGTGTGTGCATGTATTATTGCTGCAGCGTATGTGCTCGGATTGACAGTGGCAGACGCAATTTGTTAACATGAGACAGGTGTGGTTCTTAATTCTGATTGTCTGAATCTCGAAAAAAGACCGCGCGCGCAAAGATGTTTGCGCGAGACGGTACTGTGCGTGCATTTTGGCGCATCCTGTTCGTGCGCGCAATTGATCGGCGGAAGAAAAAAGACGCGAGGATTGTAATTCCAGCGGTGATTTGCGCAAAGTTTAACGCTTGGCGCAAGGGTTTTTGCGCGAAGATTGTAATATAGCCCTCTGGTTTTTTTTTCCATTTTTTTTCAATTGTTAAAGGTCTTTTCTTATGTAGTCAACATATTACCAACATCCAACTGCTTACTTGCAGTGTGATCGCTACATTCTCTCACTGATTGGCCAACGGAAGTCAGACTTTGTACATCTTGCTATTGTGGTGCAAACAAACAACAATTTCACATTCTGACAATCCTACCTAATGTGCATGAACAATGTATTCGTTGTATGTGAAACAATGGTACATCTAAAATCACCGATTCAGCACACGTGTGTATGAACAGTATGTTTCTTTATAATTCTTTGTACAGGCGCAGGCTGAATGTATATTAAATACAAAGAGCAATTATTTTCTGGTTATGTAAATATTTTTTTTTATAACAAATACTTTAATCAAAACGAATTCACGTCAATGTGTTTTTATTAATATCTAATTCCATATCGTTTTATATGAAGATACTGTATAATGTATTATTTATCATCTTTAACATACTGTATATGTTTTATTTGTGTGTGTTTTTGTTTTCTGTTTTTTTTTTTACCAACCTATACAGATTTGTGGAGTTTAGACCATCTTTGTATCATTAAAATACAAAAGTTGCTGTTTTTAACGTGCATCAGGATCGTGTATACTGACGGCGGTTTAACGCATAGGATAATATTTTTGTAATTTAAATTATCATGCGAAACTCTGCGGAGACGACGGTGTGTAGGAACTGATGCAGCAAGCCGGTACTGATTAATTTAGAAGGACCGTGATTTTTTTTAAAAAAAAGATATTTCAAAGGTTATCTAATGTGATGCGTGCTAATTTGTATTTTTCTAATATTTATATGCACTTTGTACATATATACATTTATTATTGTAAATTAAGGATTCATTTATCACAGACTAAGTTTATTACAGCGTATGTGCTGTCTTTACACTGTATGTCACAAAATTTGAAGGAGTATGCTCATAATAAAGTGTCTAAAAAGAACCTGGCTTTGACAGACTGGCTTGTTTTGGGGGGGTTTTGTGTTTATTGTTGCATAGTAGTAACATGGTAACAGATTGTGTTGTGTGCTGTTGTATTTTTTGTGTGCAGCAATGATACTGACACTTCTATCACAGTTACACGTATTTATAAACCGCCAACAGGTAGACATGTGCACAGCACAAAATTTCGTTTTGGAAGAATGGATTAGTCCTAAAACGCAATTTATTTAGTTGCTAAAGAAATTCGTTTTCAGTTCTATAGTATGAAAACGAATTTCTGTGTGGTGTCTACACTATCTTCCGTCAGTAAGTCTGTCCGTTGTGCACGCATGCAGAGTGTGCTCTGACTGCGTTCGTCTGACTCTAGCCTTAAAGGGGCTAAAAAAAAATGCTCCTCTCTGTATAATGTATATAACATCCACCTGCATTAATACCCCTCTCTGTATAATGTATAGAACATCCTCCTGCATTAATTAATACCCCTCCCTGTATAATGCATAGAACATCCTCCTGCATTATCATTTATCATTTATCTCGTCTGCATTTAGCATCTCGTCTGTCTCATAGACATGCAAGGGTTAAGTAAAGGTTTCCTCTCCTGTGCCAGCTGTCTGCGCTGCGAGTGAGTATTCTGGAGCTATTTCGCTGTCAGATTTTCGGGTAGGGGTTGGGAAGGATTACACATGCAAGCTTTTTCTGTAGCTTTGCGATGTTGCGCTCCTCATTGCTGGTCTCCTTCATTCATCAATGTAATATTACTAAAAGAACTGAAACTAAAATGTAATGCATTTTCCTTTTGTTTCTTTCGTTTTTTGGACCAAGCAGTTTCGTATCTCTTGAGTCATACGAAAACTAAATTATCCCAAAATTCAGACAAAATCGTTTTAGTACTAAAACGAATGCACATGTCTACTTAGAGATTATTGACTTCTTTAATAGGTCAGGGATATATTAATTATGACGTATATTTTTCTTATTGTAGATATATATAGATATATACATATTATTGACAGTGCCTCCAATACCAGTGGTATAAATTGGTATTTTACCCTTAAGAAAATAAGATAATAACCAATCAATGAATATACGTCTTAACAAATATATGGTGCGTTATCCCGAGTTCTTTTGATGCTATCTAGATATTTTTAAACACAATAAAATCAATAAAGATGATATGAGACTGCGTAACGGTAAAACAATTCAAACCAAAATTTATTCACACGTCAAGTTTCATACAATCATGTTATCAACGGATTAGCAAGATACAATTTCACAAGTGATTATAGATCGTAATTAGTAGCGATACTGTGACACGCAATAATCTAATGGACAAATATTTTAGGTTTATAGACCGCACCACAGATATACACACCTCAGTTCTTAAACCCCAAGCTCTATTCTATTCACTTAAACCTTTCCCATTATAAACCAATCCTCCACCTGGCTAAAATAAACACTCAGTTACTGGGCATCACCTGCAGCACAATTTATTATTGTGGGGGCCTATTCACTAAATGCAACTTCCTTCAGGGAGATACATAACACACTCGATAGGTAGACTATCTCTTCCACAGATCAATCACAGCACTTCATTCAATATACGTTAACCCAAAGCTTCTTATTGACTTACATGCATTCAATCAAAAGGGCTGCAAGATGGATATGGAAGGAGTTATGCTAGTTTTACGAATGGGGCTGACGGCACTTGACATATAAAAGCTATTTCACGGTCCCAGCGTATCTCACTATGGGTATACAATTGATCTTTAGATGTCCACAACCAGTATTCTTGGAATATAAATAATTTCACTAAATTATGGCTCAAGTATTTAGCCGGGAATAGTTTCTTCCTTAGCAATCCTCTGCAGGGGAGTGGAAAGGCCGATTACTAGTCTACTGAGTAGGCTTAAACAGCAAAATAATTCATTTATTGATATTTGCCCTTTCTCCCCTCCAAGCGTCCCTCAGGTCTCTCCCCAAGCTTTTCTCAGTGTGTTGATCTGCTCTGGATTGTCCCCTCTATATAGTGGTCTTCCGCCCAGTTTTAGATCTAGCCCATCACTATGTGGCCTCATTTGATTGGAGGATATATATATTCATCAACTCCAGGGGTCTGTCCAGGTGTTATATTACCTGGCCAGCAGATGGCGCTCTCAGATCAACCATCAACCTTCTGCAGGAATTAATTTATGTATTTGGCCAATCTTTTACTGGTTTGGGGTCGTTTTATTCCTATATCCCGGGACTCCATAGATTTTATTAACAAATCAAAATTTATTTCTATTGTGGCACCGCCGGCATACTTTGCCACGGCGTGTGTGCATTTCATACCCCCTTTACTTAAATCCACAGGTATGTGTATATGAGAGGATTCTGCAGACATACATCAATTCATTCATTTGTGATATCGTCTTTAACATTCACAATTACCAGACTTAATCTGTTTTATGCAGGTTAGTACACCAAACATTTGTAATAATCAACTGAATGTGGTAGGGCCTCTGTTTTTTATAAGACGCCAAGGTTATCTATTCTAACTGACCACATAAATTAAATATTCAAATACCATATAGTGTTAGATCATATCGCCGAATAGCATAGCATTACAAGCTGGTTTATCCAAGCCATTTAACCTTCTCTGGGGTTTTTTTTCTTTATTGGGCAACCCATTGTTCAATGTTTATGTGGCTTTCAGAGTTTCGATATGACAAAATAAACACAATACTGAGATACCTATCCTAGGGTAAGATCAGTTGTCATTGTGTTCCCTTACTTTTAAACAATTTGATCTAACATCTGCTTGTTTAATTTTTACAACCAGAGTCCATTAGACCGTCTTTGATCAATGGAAAAAGTCTTCCATTGTATGCGTAACAATAATGAGTTTAACTTATCCATTGTCTTTAGAATGCATATTCTTGTTATATATTAACCACGCAGACGATTTGTCTGTGTGAAGCAATTGCTGGCCCCAAATTTAAACAGTCCTGCGAAATATAAAAATTTCATATCTGAAAAGGTCTGACATAAATCCCCCTTTTCAATATCTACTCATCTAGATCCATGATTAGGAATTGACATGGACCATTTGGATAGGAAATTTTACATCTGTATGGTAACCTTAATCTTCAACAAGTGTCAGGCTTTGACTCCATCTGGTAATTGGTGCAGGAAAAAGATTGGTAAATACATGATTGGTTCTCACGACCATCCCCCTTTTGTGGTTCCCCCATTTCTTTTACGAACGGGGTAATCTGAGGGTGAATCAATGAACTCCAGTTGATGAAAAATGGATTTGAATCAAGCAGTGTTTTCCACGGGTAAGGACCCTTCAAGCGAAACATCTTGTGGCTTATTAATCTTTTCATCTAATGGAGGTTGATTTTCAAACAACCAATAATGCACTTGTCGTCATCCTTCCGTTTCTTTGGGTATCCTTTATGACGGGGTGCTCCCATGACTTTCCGTCACCTCCAGCATGGCTGCTCCTGACATCTGAGTCTTTAGGACACGTCTCCATGCGAGTGACCAATTGTCACTTTACTCATCTTTCTAAAATGAGATAAACTTCATAAGAATTGACATACACAACATGTGAATATTTAGGTTAACACTTCATCTTTGTGACTTTGGACTTTAGGATCATGGTAAATGGAAACGGGTAATCTTCCTCATTTCTGATTTATTCCATGCTTTCCCTTAGATGCAGGGTGGCATTTATTTTAATTTTAATGCATTTCATCAAGACAGTGACACATAGATTATTAACCCTTTCAATTCTTGTAAGCCATTAAGTATATCATCCCCCTTTTGTGGGCTTGCTTACCTCATAGGGGACTGAATAGGATATCGCCCTGTAGAGATAAATAATATATACGTATTTATATATATTTTTCCTACAAATTTTATTTCTTTGACCCTATTAATGAGTGAAAACCAGTGATTGGATTCGGCCTTCCCACGAGGTTTACTCCTGCAGTCATGCAGTTATTGTATGGATTTATTATAACAGACCCTGTTAATACCCGTTCCTAACCTCCGAGGGCAACTCCATGAACTGGTGTTGAGAATCACTTTACCTGGGGTAGGGAGATTCTCATCCTTACCCACCATACAGAGAACCGTAGGTTTCTTGTAGGCTAATGCGCAATGGGTAGCGGACTCTCTTGAGAGTCGGTTGCGGTTAATGACCTGTTTATATCAGAGGGACTAGAAGTAGGCTGAAAAATAGGAGAGTGGCTAGAAATTCAGCGTACGTTTACCTTTCCTGGCCTTTCAGCTATTCAGAGAGCAGGCAGTTCGCCAAATGTTGGCGAATTGCCTGCACATACGGTGCTTGTTCGAGAGCAGTGAAATCCCCACAGAGAAGCAATGCTTCGTCTATTCAGAGAACACAAACCAGCAGTGAGAAGTTGCCGAATTGCCCTGCTGTTCAGTGGTTTCAACAGGTTTATTCAGGCGAATCCCATAGGCTTCAATGTTAAAAATATTCCCGTTTTAATTCAATATCTAATAAACCGTTTATTATTTTATTCTGCAGTGAAGAGTCTCTTTATATTTTGATTTTTCTTTTAGGATCTTTCAGGCATTTTTCGTGATTTTGTTGTGAATTTTTTTTTTTTTTAAATCGTTTTTTCTTTTTTCTGTAACAGCCCTTTTTATTATCATTCATTGGATCTTATATGTAAATTTTAAGACATTTTCGCTCAGTAGTTTCTTTGCAAACAGCGTTTCACTTTTCAAACATTCAAGCCTACGTTTTTTCTCTTTTTCACTCCATTCGTCTGCGGTGTCGGCTTTTTCCAGCCGCTACTCTGCGCTGTGATCGGCTGCTCGGAATTCTCCGGCTTGTTCGGTGGGGTTAATCCAGATGTTTTTGCGGGTTTTCAATGTGCTTTCGCCGGGTTTTGCGGTGAGTGTTCGGCGGGTTTCCGGCGGCTTTTCCCAGCACTACAACAGCCCTATGGTGCTTGCGGTATACACCGCAGGGTCACTGAAATGAGATCGCCAAATCGCACCGAATTGAAGAGAACGAAAAGTCACCGAATTCTCTTTGAATAATCCTGATAGTGACTATATACACTGTGAGAAAAAAAACTCCCTGTCCTTGGTGCTGAAACGGGAATTAAGCACCAAGGACAGCCCCGTCCAGCGAAGCTGAAATTATATATATAAAAAAATTGTCTCTGGAGGCAGGATTAACCCCCTGTCCCTGGTGGTGAAATAGGTTTCAGCGTCAAGGACAGCAACTACAAACGCAGCTGACCTGAAGAAAAAAAAAAACCACGTTCGGCAAGGAAAAAAAAGCCTCGTCTCTTTTTAAAAAAAAAATGGGAACCCAAAATTTCACCTAAAAAATTAATAACTAAAATGCCTTTTGCTGCAGATGACAAGAATAAACGATTAAATAAAAAATGGATGAAGATCTAATTTTACATTGAATCCTATGGGCTTTTGAACTAAATCACTTCTCTACGGTGCAATTTCCCTGCTGCGGCACGGCGGTTTAACTATACAAAGCATATTTTTCATGTAAATTGTACCAGGTTGTCCCGGCATCGTCTGTTAAATTCATCTGGAATTGGAAAGATCGCTAGTTTATTGTAGCCATAAAAAAATCGTATGAAGTCGTCCGATGGAAGTCGGAGGCAGTGGATGAGGGTTAATTCACCTGCATGTTGTGGGATCGGCCGGACGACAGACGATATCGGACGCACAAATATGGACCCAGTGGAAGCCCAGCCTTAATCAACTGCAGCACTCTCGAACAGCTGATTTCTCCTAAGCGGGGGATGTCTCTGGATGTTTAATTTCAATTATCATCAATAAGCATCAAACTAAATAATATCTAGAGCTCATGTATTTATAGAATAAGCTAAACATTACCCGCAAAGTAATGTAAGCATCCTGATTGGTTAAAGCATTTCCTGGTATGAGCAGAGCTCACTGTAGAAACTGTAAAACCAGTAGATGGGACAACAGTCCTTACTCCAGTTGAGTCTGTTATAGGGTGCCGCAAAGAGAATTAAAAATGGTGCAAGATGTCAAGCTTCCTGTTGAGGTTCTCTTTGGAATTAAGCAAAGCTGTTAACATTTACAAGTGACCAAATCGCTCCAGTCTATTGTCAGATTTGTTTCATCGTCGGGTCATTTACTTACAGGGTTATTCAAAGAGATTCAAAAATTCACCGCACGTTCGGTGACTTTCCTTTCTCTTCAATTCGGTTCCTTTTGCCGATCCCATTTCGGTGACCCTGCGGTGAATTCAGCAAGCACCACAGGGTCCCCGAATTGCAGGGAAAAGCTGCCGCAAACCCGACGAAAACTAACCGCAAAACCCACCGAATGCACGCCGAAAACCCCCCAAAACATCTGGATTAACCTGCCGAAAACCACGGAACAACTCGAGCAGGAGCCGATCACCAGCAGCGAAGCCGCTGGAAAAAACCGAGACCGCAGACAGAGTGAAGTGAATAAATTAGTAAAACAGTTTGTATGAATGTTTGAAAGTGAAACACTGTTTGCAAAGAAACTACTGAGCAAAAATGTCTGAAATTTACATATGAGATCCAGGGAATGATAATAAAAAGGGCTGTTACAGAGAAAATAAGTAAACTTAAAAAAAAAAAAACAATGCTTAAAATATCCTAAAAAATCTATAAATAGACTCTTTACTGCAGAATTTTATAATGAACGGTTTATTAGATATTGAATTAAAACGGGAATATTTTTAACATTGAAGCCTATGGGATTCGCCTGAATAAATTTGCCGAATTAAACCACCGAATGGCAGGGCATTTCGGGAAACTTTCACTGCTGGTTTGTGTTCTCTGAATAGCCGAAGCAGTGCTTTTTCATAGGGTTTTCACTGCCACCGAACAGGCACCGAACAGGCACCGTATGTTCAGGCCATTCCCCAGGATTTGGCGAATTGCCTGCTCTCTGGATAGCCGAATGGCCAGGAAAGGTAACCGAACGCTGATTTTCAACGTTCGGTTACCTTTCTCAAGCAATTCGGATCTCTTTGAATAACCCTGATAATTTATTTTCTTTTTCTCATTTTACAAATGCTTTTATTTTTTAATTCTTCCAAACTTCAGGAACATATAAGTCAGCAGTTACGCCTATGACCTGAGACTGGGTCAAGAAGTCCATGTAGAATATGAGAATGGAATGTAAACAATGCTCAGTGAGATGAGCTATTTTAACCATTGCTATGATACATTGTTGCTTTTGTAACCAACTCTCCCTGGTTCTTTGTAAAACTGCTTTGTTTCATTTATAAAAGTCTAATGTGAGCTTTGGTTTATGTTTCACTTTGTGGCACTTCCAAAAAGAAATAAACAACTGGTATGTGATGTGATATCATGATATTTCTGCTTCTTCTAAGTGACCCGGGCAGTTCCCTGTCTGAATATCATAAGAAATATGCAAATATGCATTTTTTTATTGATCTTCAATAAGCAAGTTACACCATATTTTAATTGTACGCAGCTCAATAGTTCCTTGCTGACTGTACACTCAGGGCCGGATTTCCAATTAGACAAAGTAGGCATGTGCATACAAGAACCCACCAAAGGGGATGTACTTTTTTTTGTGTTTATTTGTTAGGTTTTTACACAAGGTGTCACTCTGTGGTGGATATCTTTCTCTGTAACATTATTTATGAAAAACTGCAAAAAAAAAAGAATTTTTTTTTTCTTACAGCTTTACAGATCCCTGTGTTGGACACCGTTCTCTATAAAATTAAAAACTGAAAAATAGTTTTTTTTTTAGCAATGTTTTTAAACTTTAAACTAAAACATTTGTTTTACAAAGGAAGGCAAATCCACTAAAAAAAAATATGAGCAATTATTATTAACAATTAAAATGAAAAAAAACCCTCCCACAAGTTTTTGGGCGGGTGCTCCAGATTTAGATTTCTGTGTTTTTTGTGCCTACAGCCTCCTGTGATGTAAATCTGGTGCTCGGTAGACTTGTTTCATAACAGGGCTGAGAACTTGACCCTCCCGATCATTGTCCCCCAAATTATTCATGATCTTATCTTCTTGGCTTTGCACCTTTTTCATGCTACACAGATGCCAGTTCTGATCCTGCCATGTATTGTCATTTCTCATGCCATGTGGGCAGATCAGTTGTCAGCAAAGTCTCAGTGGTCAATGGGTCAAGGGATTTTAGCGAATTTAACTGGTCATGGTGCCACGAGTGGGAGAAGGCTCCTTTATTAGTCCATAGATACAGAGACAAACCTTGAGGGTAAAGGTTTCCCCTCCACCATGAAGGTTGTCAGTCAGCTTCCATTGGGCCACCTTCTGGGGTTTGGTTGCATTGGGAGTAGAGCTTGGAGTATTGATCAGTGATTTGGCACATTAGGTGAGGGTAAATAGAGTACCTGAAGTTGCGGGTAGATGGCTGAAGAATGTACAGTGGGTCAATCATGGAGTGAGCCGATAGGCATCTCTGAAGTATGTGTTTTCAGAGACTTCTTGAAGGACTCGAGAGACGGGTTTTAATGTACTCCACCTACAGTGAACTTCTATTGAAACCACAGTGGTACCAGTGTTAGCATAAACTATGGCAAACGTACCTTCAAACAATGGTACTACCATAGCTTAGCTTTCTATAGAATGATCTGTCCCTTTAAGCTGATAGAATTAAAATGAACAACGTAATGATACTGTGATGCAATCAAAGGAAAAGAAGCTGAACTTTATTATTATTTTTATTATTTTAGCTCTGTATTATGCTGCTATAATTTCCCATGTGATGGATGAATGCACTGTTTGAATGTGACTTTCCAGAAGAGTCTGGGATGCGGTAGAGTCCTGGATTGGCTTTATGCTTTATCCGGTGACGGGAAGTCACCTGACCTAAGGGGGAAAAAAGGAATAAATTAGAGTGTGAAACAGAAAAAAACAGAAGTGCAAATAATTAGAGGATTTTTAACCGTTAACATTTAACCCCTTATGGACCAATGATGTGACTGTTACGTCATAAATGCATTGACTTTAAAGACCCTTGATCCTTAAAACACATGCATAAAATCCAAAGAGCGACGAGAAAGGCTGTACAGTGAAGTTTGTTGCTCATTCGATTTTTCATTTATAAAATGTTGGTGTTTGTTGGCATTACAACACTGGCAAAGACTGGCACTTACTGAATAACCCCCTAAACTGGGTGCTGTCATTTTCATGTGAAGTGTAATTTTCTTGATACGTTCATCTCCAAGCGAATCATGCTCTCTGGATACACACATTACTCCTGGGGTTGTACTTTACCATAGCTTGAGCCATGGAAGAGCTGTGAAACTTGAGCATGGATTGTCAATTGGCCAAACTGGGCAAAAGCCTGGTAGGACACAATGGCCTTTGGCCATGGACCATCTGGAATATTAAATCCACCAGTCAGAACACAGAAGGCCAGAAAGAGTGAAAGACTGGAGCAGTGTTGACTTTCAGGCAAGACAAGAATGCAAACTCCATGAACCAGTGCTCTGAATCACGCAATTTTTT
Source organism: Leptobrachium leishanense (assembly GCA_009667805.1). Classification (NCBI taxonomy): domain Eukaryota; kingdom Metazoa; phylum Chordata; class Amphibia; order Anura; family Megophryidae; genus Leptobrachium; species Leptobrachium leishanense. The sequence continues at coordinate 436,292,346 of CM019064.1, forward strand.
TTTAAATAAAAATTTGTTGAGAAAGGATTTTACCAGGAAGGATACATTGAGATTTCTCTAGTTCAAGTATGTCCTGGGTGGTGAGTATGTACCGTTAGGTGTCTTGCCCAAGGACACTTACTGGAGAGGTGCTCGTCGGGATCGAACCCATGTCTCCACAGGCTCTCTCCACGCAGAGCAGTGATGTTACCTCTACTCCACCCAGCCGGCAATTGCGGCCAGACCCTGTGTTCCTGACCATATTGTCTCAAAAAACTTCCATGTCAACCCAAAACTGATAATGGGTCCACCAATGTACATCGCAACCATAGTCTTGCATCACCTCCATGAACCCACCAAACGACCTGCTCTCAGGCGAGCCAAAACATACATTGGAAAGCAAACCTGACAGAAGATAGGCTGAAGACTCTTTTTGATCAGAGACTCCAATGAATGGCCATGATAAACATGCTATCAATTATATAGAAACAAATATTCTAAAATGATAAAAGAGAATAACCATTACTTTTTGTGAAACACAAGTGGTTTTACCATCCCAGCCAGAATCTTGGGTAACTGTGCAGATATGACTTCCGACATCATTTCTGGAAATTCGACGCTCAGTGTCCGAGACTGAAGAAATGTGTTAAGGCAATACAGATGGAGCTGCTTCACTAGCTATTCAAATAGAAAGAAAATGAAGAAGTATACACTGTTAAATGTTGTGCGAATATGTCACGAACATGTACATTTTAGAAGAAATCCTCTAATTTCAGTCTTTTTAAATTCCCCATTTGTTCATTGAAATATTTTGGTCAAACACTTCTAATTCACAGTGTAGTGAATAGCTTAAAAGAATACTGCAAGAAAAATGGCATGGAGGGGCTAAGTATTAAAAGGGACACTCAGGGGTGTACCTAGAACATTTGGCACCCGGGCGGATCCTATATTTGGCACCCCTAACTTTAAAATTAAAAATAAAATTTAAAAAATTACACGTACTTTTTTAATGTTTTCAAAAATATTTTTAGTTATAGCATTCTGGCAGGACATGATGTATACATATAATAATGATATATTATGAATCTGTCGATGGTGCATCATGCGTCCTCTGTGATGTGCAATAAGAGGCACGTGTAGATTATTTTTGAATAATTGTTATTTTTAAGTGATTTTGCAAACTCACAACTTATCCATCCTCATGCTATGAACAATCTCAATGTATCCTTCCTGGTGAAATACTTTGTAAAAGTAAAAAAAAGAATATATATATATATATATATTTTTTTTTTTTAGGGTGTCATTGAAAAATGCTGTGTATAGATGGATATTACAGCAGACTAGCTATCAAGGAATAGACAGCATTTATAATCCTCAATATAATGGGTGTAACCCTAATACATCATTGTCAGAAAGGTGAGGACAAAGAAATTAAAACATAACATTTATTTGTACTTCAAAAAATCGAGCCAGACATACATACACACATATTGGTGTCAGACACCACCCAAAAAGGTAAAGAATGGAGCCTCCACAAGGGGAGCAACCTAGAAATTGCGGGTGTGTGAGACACTGGTGACCAGTGCAGCAGAGTAAAGCCTACTTTATACTTAACAGCCGCCGGTACATTTAGGAGACCTGTGGACGCATTTTTTATTATGGAATGTCCGCGGTCGAAGAAACCGCGAACATCCCATAATGTTCGGCGGTCGCCAAACACTCGAACGGCCGATGTTCGATTCGAACTCACTAATGAGAATGCCTTCTGTTTGAGTTATTAACATGTACCCAATATAGCGGCCGCTGTGTGTACTGGCTCCATTAATTTCATTTTCAGGTCATCTGATCTCAATTTATTTTGATCAACACAATTAAAAATAAAATCGTGAACTTGAAGATGTTTGCAAGTCCTTTCTTTCTTAATTGACTGTGATTGAAGATGCGTTCGACTGATTCTAAAATGACATTCTGGGCATCTTCATTTTATGTGAGACAAACACCCGGCTGAAACAATCCCAAACATGGCCGTAAAATTATTTTGAAATAAGAAAATGTTCAGATCTCCTGCTTATGTGGGTTTGTAGCGATCATAATGAGATTATTAGCAAAGAGCAATGCAGCTTCCAAAAATACCAATAGAATATAAAACTAATATCTATATGTGACATAATGCCTGTATACGGAGATTACAGTAACACCTTGTATCTGTACTGTACAGGGATTTTCAGTCATTTTAACCCCCTGAATCTTATTCCCTGTACAGCAGTGAGTGACCCCAGAGCTCTCTGCTATTCTGCTCTCTCCCTGACTATTGCAATGCAGCCATAGGCATGCGCAGCCTATTGCATTAGGGTGTGCACCCAAAAGCTCATACATACATACATACAACGACACACACACACCATTACTATCAGGGTTATTCAAAGAGATTCGAAAAGTCACCGCACGTTCGGTGACTTTTCGTTCTCTTCAATTCGGTTCCTTTTGCCGATCCCATTTCGGTGACCCAGGGAAAAGCTGCCGCAAACCTGACGAAAACTAACTGCAAAACCCACCGAATGCACGCCGAAAACCCCCAAAAACATCTGGATTAACCTGCTGAAAACCGGAGCTGAACGCAGCTGAGACCGCAGACGAGGGAGGTGAATAAATTAGCAAAACCGTTTGTATGAATCTGTGAAAATGAAACACTGTTTTTTCCGGTGGAAAAACTCAGCAATGTGCAGTGTGTATGAGCGTATCACAGAATCCACAGCAATAAAACCAAGCAATGTGCGGTGTGAATGAGCATATCACAGAATTCACAGCAATAAAACCAAGCAATGTGCGGTGTGAATGAGCGTATCAGAGAATCCACAGCAATAAAACTCAGCAGTATGCAGTGTATGTGTATCACAGAATCCACAGCCATAAAACTCAGCAGTATGCAGTGTATGTGTATCACAGAATCCACAGCCATACAACTCAGCAGTATGTGTATCACAGAATCCACAGCCATAAAACTCAGCAGTATGTGTATCACAGAATCCACAGCCATAAAACACAGCAGTAGGTGTATCACAGAATCCACAGCCATAAAACTCAGCAGTATGTGTATCACAGAATCCACAGCCATAAAACACAGCAGTATGTGTATCACAGAATCCACAGCCATAAAACTCAGCAGTATGTGTATCACAGAATCCACAGCCATAAAACACAGCAGTATGTGTATCACAGAATCCACAGCCATAAAACTCAGCAGTATGTGTATCACAGAATCCACAGCCATAAAACTCAGCAGTAAGTGTATCACAGAATCCACAGCCATAAAACTCAGCAGTAAGTGTATCACAGAATCCACAGCCATAAAACTCAGCAGTATGTGTATCACAGAATCCACAGCCATAAAACACAGCAGTATGTGTATCACAGAATCCACAGCCATAAAACTCAGCAGTATGTGTATCACAGAATCCACAGCCATAAAACTCAGCAGTAAGTGTATTACAGAATCCACAGCCATAAAACTCAGCAGTATGTGTATCACAGAATCCACAGCCATAAAACTCAGCAGTAAGTGTATCACAGAATCCACAGCCATAAAACTCTGTGTTTAAAAATATTTTGAATACACTATTAAAAAATATTTTTGATATATAAAAATTGCCCCCTCTTCTGCTCACCTTTGTTTTTTCTGCTTGCAGGGAGGGGGTTGAATATGTATCATTGGTGGTCCAGTGGCACAGAGGGGGGGGGTCGAGGAGGGGGAACCCGGCTGGCCGCATCTGATGGATAGCCGCCGGGACCCCTCATTTCCGCGGGCCTGGCGGCAGCCTCCGCTTCCCTGGTGGTCCCTGTGGTTCGTGGGGTGCTGCACTGCGATCTGTGCATGGCGCACAGACCGCACAGCACATCCCTCGCTGACACGAGCGGCCGGCGATCACTGATGACCTGTCACCTGACCGCCGGCGCTTACTGACTGTGTCAGAGCTCCGGCGGTCAGGTGACAGGTCATCAGAGATCGCCGGCCGCTCGGGTCAGCGTGGGATTTGCTGTGCGGTCTGTGCGCCATGCACAGATCGCAGTGCAGCACCCCACGAACCACAGGGACCACCAGGGAAGCGGAGGCTGCCGCGAGGTCCGCGGAGTTGAGGGGTCCCGGCGGCTATCCATTGGATTCGGCCAGCCGGGACCCAGAATGTGTCCCGGGCCGGCATTAGGGTGTGCCTAGGCACACCCGGCACACCCCGTGCGCACGCCTATGAATGCAGCAGTATCGTCTGAGCTTTTTGTTACCGCAAGGTTTGGGGCTGTTATTTGCAGCTTCTTTACAGATGATTGGAGAGAGATAAGACAAAGAGTTTTGTTTCTCTAGGAACACTAATCTTCCTTAAAAAAAAATGCAAATGGAGAATTTTCAATGTCTTACAAAGCAAAGTGGAGTTAGCTTGACTTTGGTAGCGTAAAGGTTAAGAGGAAAATCGTAACAAGTACTAGATGAACTAGAAGGCACAAACTGTAATGCTATTTATCCACGTCACTTGAAAGCTCACAAGGTGTTACATTAAAGAAGGTGAAAGTTTACTTACTTCATGCATAGCATCCATTATTTTTGTAAGGTTGTAGAATCTCTGGGAGCTTGCAACTACTCCTTTGTGTCTTAAACTGATCGCCTTTCCAAGTTCCCTTATGTAATTAGACCTCATTTCATCAAAAAGACTCTGGCTCTTAAGACCTTCCAAAGGAACTGAAAAAGAACAAGTATTTAAGTCACTGCTCAGAAAGAATTCTGGAATATGTAAAGTCAGGGCCATATAACCAAGATTCTAGGCATAAATGCAATATATGTGGTATGGAAAGCACATTCCTGGGACAGTGGTGTAGCAAGGGGGGCAGGGAAGGCACTTGCTCCTGGGCGCCTGTGTGGGGGGCACCGCAAGCAGGGGCTGACCGATGTAATTGCCCCAGTTTGGTGCCTATCTGGGGCTTCAACCACAGAGGGCTGACATCTTGCATGTCAGTCCTCCCTGTGGGACTGCCCCCCCAGCCACAGGCATCATCACGCATGCACACAGTGATGTCATAAAGAGGGAGTTCCTAATACAAGTCGATTTCCAATACAAGAGATGCTGTGGTCCTTTAACCAATGATACCAAACATGACCAGATCATTACCATAATCTGCAAAAATAATTAAATAAAAATAAAAATATTTCCTGTTTTTATTAGTTTTTTTTCCCTAAGCAGCAAAAATGTTTAACAAATGAGGTCCTTTTTGGAATCATTGGAAAGGGCATATCCTGGCCTTTCCTATGATAACAAACAGGACTAGATAATCGGTAAAATTAAAATGAAAATAAATTAAAGAATACGTTTTTCTCCAAAAGCGTTTAACGTAGATGGTCATTTTTGGAGTCATTTGAAAGGTCAGATCCTGGCCTTTCTAATGACACCTAATATGACCATGTAATCTATAAAAATAAAATAAATAAAAATATTTCTCTTTTTTTTTTTCCTTCCAAAAGTGGCAGTATTGTTCACTTTTCAATAATTAAGTGAATAATATTGCTGCATTACCTCATCTTCTCATTACCCACAATAGCAGCATGTTTGGAGGTGACAGAGCAATGCGTTATTACACATTGTTTCATCAATAACCTAATCTGTGCAGGGGGGGCTGCATCATCATAATGTACTCCCCACAAGGTCAAGTGATATGTCACTGGAAAGGATAGAGTCTGACCTTTCTGATGACCCCAAACATGACCATATAATGTGTAAAAATAAAAAAGTGGGGAAAAAAACACATTTTTTTTTTTGAGAAAGGATTTTACCAGGGAGGATACATTGAGATTTCTCTTGTTTTCAGGTATTTTATTATTATTATTATTAATCTTTATTTATAAAGTGCCAGCATATTCCGCAGCGCTCTACAATAGGCACAGGATAGACAGGGTTACAATACATTGAACACCATTTGACAGGTTTAATCCGGCAAATCCCATAGGATTCAATGTAAAAACAATATTACGTTTTTATTTTTATTATTAACCCTTTCGCTGCTGAGGCATTTCACCGCTGTGTGCTGAGCTCATTTTTACCGCTTTAGGAATTATGTGACTTTTAGCAATCGCCCCCATAGAAAAAAATCATTAGTGCAGCATCATTGTTCACATTATAATTTAAATGTGAACAATATTGCTGCATTAACCCTTTCGCTGCTGAGGCATTTCACGCCTCTGTGCTGAGCTCATTTTTACTGGTTTCGCTCATCACGTTTAACCGCGTATTGAAGCCTTATTTTATTATATGGCCCAGACATATTATATATCGTTCTTTCCGGTAGACTTGGCAGATTCATAATATGTCATTATTATATGTATACGTCATGTCCTGTCTGTATATTATAACAAAAAATGCAATAAAATTAGAATTTTCAAAAATTTACAATGTGTAAAGCGTTTTTTTTTCACATTTTAACATGCGAGCAATTGCGGTTATATTTTCTATGGGTTGTGCTTGTTAAAAAAATTAGAAATGGGGACTCGTTACATTTTTTTGGGGGGAAAATTAAGTAATTTTTAACAAACGCACCCCATACAAAAATCGTTAGTGCAGCATCATTGTTCACATTATAATTGAAATGGGAACAATATTGCTGCAATAACAAAACAAAGCAAAAAAAAACTTGTTTATTAATTTTTTTATGATTTATTTTTAATATATATATTTTTTTGAATTAACATTTACATGGTCATGTTTGGTATCACTGGAAAGGCCATGCTCTCACCGATCCAATAATACCAAACATTAACCCCTAGCTGCCTCGGATCGGGAGATAGGGGGTTCATTGGAACCCCCTATCTCCACCATTGGTGGCAACTAGGGGTTAACTCCAGGACTGACGTCATCGCGCTATGCACGATGATGCCAGTCATCAGGGGGCATTCCCGGAAGCTTGGCCAATATCCAGGATGTCGGCCAGCTCCGGGAGAGGATCACGATTTGGCGTTTTTCGGCACCGAATCATGATCCGGCACCCAAGGGGTTAAATGCAGGCACGGTTTGGAACAGCACATCCTTTCGGTGCCGAAAAACAATGCCTGCCTTTAGCTGCTGGACCCCGGCGATCGGGAGGGAGAGAGGTCCCCCCTCCCTTTCAAGCACCTCCTCCGCACTTGCGGGGAGGATGCCTGAAATAGATGTCATCGCGCCATAGCGATGACATCTATCTCCCCCCCGGGGTCCCAGAGTGCCGGGCTGACATGCAGATGCGAATCCTGTCTGATTGCTGCCTCCTGTGCTAGGACGTGCTCAGCGTGTCCGTAGCACAGGAGGTGCACTTGGTGGTACGTGCTGAGCGCGTCCTTAGCAGCCAAGTGGTTAATAAAAACAACACACAAAAAAAACATGTTTTGTTTTTTTAATTTTTGTTTTTATTTATTTATTTTGTTTTTAATTTTTTTGACGTTAAACCTGGTCATGTTGGGTATCATTCGAAAGGCCATGCTCAGGTTCTGGAGATATCGTGGTTCAAAGGAACCCCCTATCTCCACCAGGGGATTTCCTTGGGAAATCCCCATGCAGCTAGGGGTTCCCCTGCTATCTGACATCATCACGCTATGCGCGATGACGTCGGGCAGCGAGGTGGGACCCGGGGGTGCAAGGCGCTGAACTGCGACCAGGTGCCTGAGGGGTTAAAGCCAGGCATGGCGCAATGACGTAATTTACGTCGGGAGGGGCTTAACTGAAGTCAGACCGCCGCAGGACCCCGGACAGAGAGGTGAGTATCTCCGCCGGGGCGCCTGCAAAGTGGATGACATGTGGGGCACGTCCTCCGCATATAGCGGGAGTCAATGAGGACGTGCCTCACACATCATCCGCAGCGAAGGGGTTAAACAATTTATTCTTTTCATTTTCAGCAACAAGTCTTTTCGTTTATTTATTTTTTGGACACCTTTATGTATATTTTAGACTAAGGGCACTATTCCCTAGTGTACGCTAAGGCTAGGGTCAGACGAGCGTCATTGGAGAGTGGAAGGAACGCACGTAAAAGAGAGTGGACGTTCCTTCCACTCGACGCCAGTCTGGCCTCCTCGTTGAGCGCACTCAGTGCACTCAGCGCTGCAAAGTGCGATCCTCCTATGGAGGATCGCGCTTTGCAGCCCCGTCAACGCGCGTCCTAGCATATCGACAGGGAAGCTTGGATAACAGATGCTTGTTGCACGCGCATTTCGTGCATGCACACAAGCTGCAACTGATGCCGGAAAGCATGTCAGTACAGGCGCACCTAGTGTGCTCGTCTGATGCAGGCCTAACTGTAGTGTTTGGGTGAGTAAGCGTTAACGTCAGGATAGGTGACTTTATCGCATGCCCCCTATATTACCTTCCTGACGCTAACAGGTTAAAAAATCCATTAGCGCATCGGTGATTGCACTAGCTTGTGCAAGCTTTCTGTACTTTGCGCATCCTATACTTAACGCGGGAAACGCAATCAGTAATTAGCGTTAGGACAAGCACAGTAATACAAAGTCATGGGACTAATTACAGCATCACCTGAAAAAAACCCCAATAAATCAGATACTCACCTCTCATCCCGCGGCGAGGAAAGCGGCCTGATATGTTAGCGACTTAGGCTAGGGTCAGATGAGCGCATTTTGTACAGACTGTGCGTCCGTGCAGTACGGACGTACTTACTGACTGACGACAAGGTAGTGGCCACACAGTCCGTTCTTTTCACTGACGTATTTTTTGACGGATGTAGGAGGGGAAAATAAATTACAATGATAAAACGTTCTGTCCGTCAAAAATGCTGGACGTATAAATGCAGTCCGTCTGACCATGCTCCATCACTCACACACAAAGCTATGCGGACGTTGTGGACATGGCGCACTCCGCACGTCCGTTCTAGCAGTATTACGTTCTTGCCTAACCTGCGTCCGTTTGCAGCGTCCGTCAGCCCCCGCACTTCTGTGCGCACGTACTTCGTGTGTGGGGCTTCATTTAACACAATCGTATGCTATCACGGACGTACTTATGTGCGGCAACACGGTTGTTAACACTGCGCTCGTCTGACCCCAGCCTTAGCGTCCCTATTTTAGTGCGAAGAACCGAATAGTTTTTCGCAGGAGGAATAATTCCACAATTGAGTAGTTTGACCATGTGCCGGTGACTCTTTAATCCTGATTATTGTAATCACTGCTGCCTGGGTGAGGGATTACTTTAAACGCTATTGTCTAGGCCAGGCCTGTCAAACTCTGCCCCCCCCCCCGATGTTTCTAAACTACAGCTCCCATGACTCCCTGGCCATCTATTTCATTGAAAGAATTCTGGGAATTGTAGGCATCAACATCTGGGAGGTGGTGAATCTGACAGCCCTGGAGTCGAGGATTAAATTTTAGCTGTTGGCTATAAGGTCCTTTTTTGGCAAAGCTCCTTTTTCAGCGGTACCTTCACTTACTTGTGTTTAAAAGCAGCAAAGCTTTCATACAAAGGAATTCTTCGTGGGTTACTTGTAATTTCACAAACTCTTGTGGCAGCTGTCGCATGGAGACGCACAGTGAATAGAATGAGGAATCCTTCATTCTTTGTCTAGGAATTGATGAAAGAGTAGTATGTTTAGAAATGTTTTACAAACCCTTTAATCCAAAATGAACGGAATTCTGTTTTAGTCTCAGACCGTATAACATCTTGTTACAATAGATATTTGTAAATACATTCATCAAACCAAGCAGCCCTATTCCAGTTCCTCTTGAAAGGAGCACTAACCTACAGTGTTATTCAGAGAGAGCCGATCTGGCCCCCGAAATTGCACCAAACAGGGAATTTTGGGGCCATTCGGCTATTCAGAGAGCAGGCAGATCACCAAATATTGGTGAACTGAAAGCAAGTACAATGCCTGTTCGGCGGCAGTGAAATCCCCCATAGAGAAGGAATGGTTAACCTGTTCAGAAAACACCGAACAGCTGAGAAATGTCAGTGAAGTGCCCTGCTGTTCAGTGGTTTCATTCAGCACGTTTAATCAGGCGAATCACATAGGCTTCAATTTAAAAATGATTCCCGTTCTAACTCAATATCTAATAAACCGTTTATTCTTTTAATTTGCAGCAAAAAGTCTATTCTTTTTTGTTAGGATTTTGTAGGCATTTTTTGGGATTTGTCGGCAAATTGTTCGGCAATTTTTTTTAAATAGCGTTTTTTTCTTTCTGTAGCAGACCATTTTATTATTATTCATAGGACCTTATATGTTAATTCCAGACATTTTCGTCCAGTAGTTTTTTTGCAAACAGCGTTTATAGTTGTAAAAGTTGCAGTCGTTTTGTTTTCTGTTATTTTTTTCCCTGTTCTTCAGCTTGTCGGCTTTTTCCGGCGGTTGGTCAGCGCTGTGTTCGGCGGACTGTCTGCTTTTTTTGTAGCCGTTTGGCGGGTTTTCCGCGGCTTATCGGATCCGATAATTTAGTCAGTTTAGCGGCAGTTTTTATTTTCGATTCAGTGGTTTTTCGGTGGCTTTTCCCTGCATTTCAGGGACCCTGCGGTGAATGCTGAATTCACCACAGGGTCAGGGAATTTGATTCCCCGAAGTGTGGGGAACAAAAGAGCCGGGATTTCGGTGCTATTTGAATAACCCTGTTAATTTACGAAATCCATGGCTGAGAGAATAAAAAAAATCTAATCTGTGTCTAGTACACAACCACTTTCCTCCATGCTGCAACATGGACTGTTAAAAACTAATACCAAAATAATTATTTTATAAGCACTGTTGTTTAACCAAAGTTCATCATATTTGCAAACAATTTTTAAAAAGTCACCATTATTGCAACTACGGTGAAATTCAGCGATCCGGGAAAGGTAATTCCAACAATGGCAGGCGATGGTACTTCAAACAATGGTACAACCATTATTCTTCTGCAAATGAGTTAACTGTGGCTATTCTCCAGTTACTGAGGTTCCTCCAGTGAAAATCCTTCAGCAATTTCAAAGTGCCGACCTTCACTGACGTCCTACAGAAACTGTAGCTGAGTGTATGTTCAATGATGTTTAGTCCTGTATCTTGGGAAGACGATTGTCGTCTGCAGAAATTTGAACAGGGCTCAAAGCGTTCATACAGTTTATGTAACCAGGGGTCAAGTGGAGGCGGAAGGCGTGGGAAAGCAGTACCTCCACTTTTTTGGCAGAGGGAACAGAGTTGGTTCCACACACTATAACGCTTGTATTCCGGTGTTTAAGCCCCACCAACACTTTTGTAAATAGCAGCAAAAACCACTCTGATATCCACCTTATCGGAAAATAGACAAAAACAAATAGAAACCCTAGATTTGTTTTTATTTGTTTTATCATATCTGTCAAGTCACAATAAATTTAGGATTTATGGTATTTTTTTGTAAATCCAAATATATACATACATATGAGTGTATTTGTGTTAAGCGTGAGACCGTGATTGCCAATTAGGGGACAGAAATCCTGACACGTTCCCATACTTCTTTTTCTTAGGACTTGATACCTGTTGGTAAACTTGTTTCTTTGAAAAATGTGTTCCTAATAAAGGGTAATTTTTACCAGAAATACAAAAGTTGACCCATATAAATCTAAAGATTTTAAAACGGTGAATATATTTATATATATATAAAGCCTGAAGTTGTGGGAGGGGTTTGCCGGCCTTATCCCTGTTCCCACTCTGCAGGGGTCAAGTCGAGGGGGAACGCATGGGAATGCATGCCATCACTATTTTTTCAGAGGGAACTGAATTCCAATTGGTTCCTTGTATTCAGGTGTTCAATCATATCTTCCCTCTTAAGTCACAATAAGTATAGGATTTATCATATATTTTTGCTAAAATCCACACATATATATATATATACATATACATAAATATATCAGATTTAAGTGTGGGATGATAAGTGCTAATTGGGGGACAGCAAAATTAGTGAGTTCCCATACTTCATTTTTTAGGAAGTGTCCTAACATTATCCTCAAAGGCCTTACCCGAACCACTGGTTCAGGCACAAGGTGCACTTCAACCAACCTTTCCCATTTCAGCCCCTGCTGTGCTGCCTGGGGGGTCTGGGCAAGGTCTTGTGCCAAGAGCTGGCTGACTGCCAGCACTGGGGAATGGCCGAGCGGCATCTGAGGGGGCGGGCCTGGCATGGTCACGAGGAGCCGCCGGGTTTAAAACAGGGCTTGAGGAGTTGCCTCTTCACCCTGTCATGGAGTTCTGTTCCCGCATCTCTAACTGATTCTGCGTATTGATTTTTGTTGCCAACCCGTTTCTGGATACGATCCCTGCTCATGATTTTTGACCCGGCTTGTTTTGACCATTCTAATTGCTGCTTGATTACGATCGCATGTGTGGTGCTTTGGTGGTTTAACCCCATGTTTGCCGCTGGGGTGTTTACACGTTATTGGGGTGTTGTCCCTTCTCGTTTGTGGGTATCGTCTGTGGCTGCATTAGGTTCCTATACCCAACCCAGGGCTCATGTTTTCCTGCCACACATTTATGTAACAACTGCGATCGAAAGGTACTGTTTATATGCGGCTCATGTTCAGTGTGTACCCATCGCTATATATACACTCGATACTGTACCAACGATAGACCCCGATGTGTATGTATTGCCTCTGAATATCATAAAGTACCGTTGACCTGCTCCAGATTCTCGGAAAACGTTAAAGCGGCACATTTCCTGACTGCCCTGCAGTCCGCGCAGTTCATCAACTGTCTGACGTATCTTTGTGTTTCTGAACATGCTCTAAGTTGTCTATCGGTCTCGAAACCTTTAGTGATTAGAAGCAACTCATCATCCCTGCCTCGAGCATATAAGTCTGAAAATACCAAGCAGTGTTTAAACGCCAAGTAGATTTATCAGTCCTTAAGGATCTCAACCTCGCTACTCCTTAGTGGGTGCTACTCCGCCCAGTACAACCGGAATGTCGTCAACATTTCGGCATTCTCTCGTTTCCTGCAATTCGAGGAATCCAATTTCCCGACCCTGCTATGAATTCAGCATTTACTACAGGGTCCCCGAATTGCAGGGAATCGGCCGCCGAATGCAAACACGTCGGCCGCCACCGCAAACCCGTCACTGCCAACACACCAAACAATCGTCAAACGCAGCCGCAGAGCACAACGACGCCGACCAGCCGCAAAGCCGCCAGACGGGTAAAGGAAGAAAAAAAAAAGCGTTTGAAAGTGTCAAAATTTAGACACTGTTTGCAAAAAACTACTGGACGAAAATGCCTGGAATTTACATATAAGGTCCTATGAATGATAATAAAAAGGTCTGTTACAGAAAAAAGAAAAAAATGCTTTAGAACAAAAAAAACGTGAAAAAAAATCCAGAAAAATCTCAAAAATACCTAGAAATATCCCAAAAAACCCCAGTAAATTAAGAGACTTTTTGCTGCATATTAAAATAATAAATGGTTTATTTGATATTGTATAAAAAACGGGGATATTTTTAACATTGAAGTCTATGGGATTTGCCTCATTAAACCTGCCGAATGAAACCACCTGTTCGGTGCAGGGCATTATGGCACCTTTTCTCTGCTGTTCGGTGTCTCTGAATAGATTAACCATTGCTTCTCTATGGGGGATGTCACTGCCTTCGAACAGGCACCGTACTGGCTGTCTGTTCGCCAAGATTTGGCACACTGCCTTCTCCCTTTATAGCCGAATGGCCCCGAAATGTCAATGTACAGAGAAATTCCCTGTTCGGTGCCATTATGGGGCCAAATTGGCTCTCTCTAAATATGAGATAGATAAAATAGAACACTTTTTATATAACAAAATGATGCCAATATGGAGTAAAGAAACATAGTTACATAGTTATATAGGCTGAAAAAAGACATGCGTCCATCGGGTTCAGCCTCTCCCACATAACCTACTGCTGTTGATCCAAAAGAAGGCAAAAAACCCAGTCTGAAATGCTCGCCAATATGCAACATACTGGGAAAAAATTCCTTCTTGACCCCAGAATGGCATCAGATTTCTCCTTGGATCAAGAAGCTTTTACCCACATATTAAATATTATAACCCTCAATATTCTGTGTCTGCAGGAATTAAAGCAATTAAAAGTATTTTCGAGTTTTAAAATAGCCTTTTTATATATTAAGGCAATAAAACGTGTTTATGCTATAAAAGATAAACAGTTTTGGGAAAAAGAGAAGCAAACACGTACTAAAGAAAAGAGATATATATTTAAATCTGCAGATCTCGTAGGAAAAACACTGGATCGCATCTTCACTTTACGAAGTACAAACCCCTAAACCATACGAAACCCAACACCGCCATTATTAAATAATACATAAACGCATTGTTATTTTGTCCAAGCTATTAAATCATGATTTGAGTCTCTAGTGTTGTCTTTACAATTTATCTTGAAGAACATTGATCTATTTCCAAGAGCTGCAAAAAAAAAAAGGACTTCTCGAAAGTTGGTCTGCAGCGCTCCAATATTACAGACCGAATTTCAACCGAGTCATTGGTAGCGGCTCGCGAATGGATAGATTATGCGCAATTGCAGCTACGTGTAGCTATTAGGCTAGGGACAGATGAGCGCATTTTCTGCGGCCACCGTCAAAATGTACGTCGATGCGTGCGCACGCATTTTTTCACGGAATACGCTTAAGTGGTCAGACGACCACAGTCGCACAGTCGCAGGTACTCACCAACGCAATTCTAGGGAAATCCGGCTGTTTGAACGTTATGTAGGCCGCACACTAGCAGCGTCTGACGTCTCCTAATCACACACACACGCTGCCATGCGGCCGCAGCGCACTCTGTACGTCTGTAGCAGCGGTTTCACGTTCTGAGAAAAATGCGTTCATTTGCCGGTTGCGTGGTGTCGGCGCACTTTTGTACGCACGTACTGCGTATATTGGCCGTCATTGGCCGTTATGTGCTGCTACTGCCGCCGTGATTTAGTGCGCCTGCACGCGCGTTCCGACTGCCTCACTCTGACCCTAGCCTAAGAGGCTGTATTCTGACTGAGATATTCAGGGTTATTCAAAGAGAATCGAAAAGTCACCGCACGTTCGGTGACTTTTCGTTCTCTTCGGTTCGATTTGGCGATCCCATTTCGGCGACCCTGCAGTGTATTCAGCAAGCACCACAGGGCTGTCGAAGTGCAGGGAAAGGTCGCCGCAAACCTGCCGAATACTCACCGCAAAACGATGGCGAACGCACACTGAAACCCATAAAAACATCTGGATTAACCCGCCGAAAACGCCGGAAAAACCCGAGCAGGAGCCGATCACACGCAGCGCAGCCGCCGGAAAAAGCCGAAGCCGCAGACGAATGCAGTGAATAAATTAGAAAAAACAGTTTGCCTGAATGTTTGAAAAGTGAAACGCTGTTTGCAAAGGAACTACTGAGCGAAAATGTCTGAAATTTACATATGATCCAATGACTGATAATAAAAAGGGCTGTTACAGAAAAAAGAACAAATGTTTAAAAACTTTTTTTTAAAAAAAAAAAACATCGCCAAAATTTTTTTGTCAAAAAAATCCCGAAAAATGCTTCACCCCTTAGTGACCGGGCGGTTTTACACAAATCTGTCCTTTAGTGACCGCTGCTGTTTTTACGTTTCTGTGCTGTTTGTGTTTACGTCAAATTTTCCTCTTACTCGTTTATGCAACCCACACATATTTTACACTGTTTTTCTCGTCATTAAATGGACTTTATAAAGATATCATTTTTTTCATCATTTCATATAATTTACTATAAAAAACATTGTGAAATATGACAAAAAAAATTGAAAAAACACCACTTTTTCGAACTTTGACCCCCAAAATTTCTTATGTATCAACAACCGTCAAAAAAATTTAATTCCTTAGTAGTTTCTAAATTTAGTTCTGAGTTTAGCAATACCCAATGTTTACATATTCCTAGCTTTGCTCCTTATCTTATGCAACAATAAGTGCAAGTAGCACTTTGCCATTTCCAAAGAGTTTATTTTCAAAACTAGTGATAGTGACATTGTAACACTGATATCTGTCACTAATTCCTGAATAAAAAAATATGTATATGTGGAGGGTTAAAGTACACAAATCAAGGTATTAAACTTGGGGTATTTTGACTCTTTCCATGCAAACCATTTTACCACAAATCTATGCCAAAGTTTGAGAAAAAAAAAAGTTTTGGTGATTTTTTTTTTTGAACGCAATTTAAGAATACATGTACTGTGAACTTTAAGGTTTACTGCCAAAAAGCACCCCAAAATATGTTCAGCAGCATCTTCTGAGTAAATTGATACCACCCATGTATAGGTATGTCGGGTCATTTGGGGGCTAATAGGCCTTATTTGGGGGGTGCGCATTTCAGTTTTCCAACTTGGAATTTTCACATTTCGTCATCATGCACCCATGTCCTATTTGGGACATTTTTGAAGCCGGCCAAAGTAATTTACCCCCATCAAACCATATATTTTTAGAAAGGGCACACCCTAGGGTACTTCAAAGAGTTGTATTTTAACACTTTCCATGCACTAGCTCTTTGTCAAACTTTCAGGTAGTCACTTTTTGTGTTATTTTTTCACACACATTGTACTTTAGGCATGAATTGTCAAATCCAGTTATGGGTTACTGCCAAAAAACACCCCAAAATATGTTCAGCAACATCTACTGAGTAAAGTGATACCACCCATATATAGATTTTTTCTGTTGTTTTTGGGGTGCTACGCCAATCTTTTGACATGTGCTTGTCATTTTTCTAATTTGACATATCTTCTTTGCTTATCTTCTTTTTAGGGGCCTTTTTACATACCCCAATTTTATGAACGTGCATATATTTGGTAAGCTAACACCCCAAAGTATTGTAAATGGAGTGTTTTTTTATGCCATGGATGCAACCATTTGCTCCAAACAAATTGGATACTGTTTGGTCATTTTTCATTTTCACACCCACGTCAGTTTTGGACTGTGATTTAGGAGACACTGTTGTTTGTTACTGCATGAAAACTCTCCAGGTTGTTTTCTGCAAGGTCTCCTGAGTACACCCATGCCCCCCATGCATAGGTTTGCCAGGATTTTGGGAAGGTTCAAATACAATTTTTATGACTTTGTCATTGGAGTTGAAATTGAGATTATTTCTTCAGCTAGGCCTATCTTTGGTTTTGGGTCTACCGCATACCCCAGTTTGAATTATTGCCAGAAAATTGTTTATATTTGTTATGTTGACACCCCAAGGTATTGCATATGGAGTGCTTTGATGCCATGGATGCAACGGTTTTAGCCCAAAACATTTGAGAAGGTGTGTGGCGGTAATTTTTCAATTTTTTATTTTTACGCCCACATTAGATTTGGACTGTGAATTAGGAGACACTGTTGTTGGTTACTGCATGAAAACTCTCCAGGTTGTTTTCTGCAAGGTCTCCTGAGTACACCCATGCCCCCCATGCATAGGTGTGCAAAGATTTTGGCAAAATACAGCACCAATTGTAGAACATAAAAATGTAGGAATAAAATGTAAAAGTCTGGTGCAGTAAAAGAAAAAAAAAACTAAACTGAACTAACTAGACTGTAAGAAAAAAAAATCATAGGTCACGCACAGTGTGATACATCTTGAAACAGTCCCCAAGACACAGACCGGGTTGTCCAGGGCATTCTGGGCAGTAAAAGATTGTGTCTCTCCTCTGCCCCCTCTTGAAACACATCCTGCATCTTTTTTGGGGTTTCTGTTTGCCCTCAGTAGGGGGGATTTTCAAAATAAAATGTGTAGCCCCAACTCTGTCCCCCATCACCGCCCGGGGAGCAGGTGCATCCTGGTACAAAAACCCCGAAATGACCAGGAGCTGAAACTGTAAAAAGGACAGCGTCACTCCGGGGTTTGCCTTTTTGCAGAGCAAAAAGGCATTGTGGATTGCAATTTGCATCAGGTAAATTGCAACCTTTTTGTACCAGGCCCTTGACTTCCGCATAATCTGGTAGGGCTGGAGCAGCTGATCTGCCAGATCAACCCCACCCATATGCCGGTTATAGGCTTTGATGCACAGTGGCTTCCTGATGCGCTCAGCTCTGCCACGTACAGAGACCTCCACAGACCTCTCAGTGTGGATGGTGGATAGAAGGTATACATCCTTCTTGTCTCTGTACTTGACCGCCAACAGCTCCTCTTGGCGCAGAGCTGAGGTCTCCCCCCTTTTTAACCGGGTGCGGACAAGCTGTGCTGGGAAACCTACGAGGTTCTTGCAAACAGTACCGCATGCTGCTGTATCAAAACAATACAGCAGCTTGAACAAAGGGACACTCGTATAAAAATTATCAACATACAAGTGGTACCCTTTGTTCATCAGGGGAAAAAGTAGGTCCCACACAATCTTGCCACTGGTTCCAATGTGTTCTGGGCAACCTGGAGGGTCAAGGCTACTATCCTTTCCCTCGTACACCCGGAAGGCCTGAGTATACCCACTCTCGCTGTCACAGAGCTTATACACCTTCACCAGCCTCTGCAAACCTGACGCGAAGTGGGTAATCAGGGGGCGGATTTTATACAGCCTGTCAAACTGGGGATGCTCTCTAGGAGGGCACAGGCTGTTGTCACTGAAGTGCATGAAACGCAAAATGTTTTCATACCTTCTACGTGACATTGATTGGGGGTAAATGGGGGTAGAGCAGATGGGGCTACTGCTCCAGTAGGAGCGAATTGAGGGCTTCTTTATGATGCCCATCAGCATAGTAAGTGCCCAGAATTTCAGAAATTCTGGCACATCTAGCGGGGTCCATTGCTGCCTTGCCAAGTAGGAGTCTGGCTTCGCAGCACAATGCTGATGGGCATACAGATTTGTTTGGGCAACAATGTGGCCCAACAAATCATCCCCCATAAACACCTGCAAAAACTGTGTGGCGGTAAATCCTGCAACATCAATATTGATGCCAGGATTTGCCGTGAAAGGAGGGATATCTGGCCTCTGGCGATGAGGCACTACGAACTCCTCAGGTGGAGCTGTGCGTCTCCTGCTGGCAGGTGGTGGCCCAGGATCTGCATCAGAAACATCACTAGGAGATACATCAGCCAGCGTAGATGATGTATTTAGCGATGTCTCTGAGCAGTTAGCGGGGTCAAAATCTGGGTCGGAGTCCGACGCAGATGCCTCAGATTCTGACGCCAGGATGGCATTTGCCTCCTCGGCGCTGTACACCCTCTCAGACATTATATATAATAGATTATAAAATTTTAGAATTATTATATATATATATTGTGGAGAAGCAGGTACTGCGGGCACAGCAACGTGGGTTTTCTAAGCGTTTTTTATTTGCAGCAGCAAAGGGGTTTTCCACAAACAGAGAAAATAAACAACAAAAAAAAGAAATCCTATTCCCTATTGGGAGGCTAACTGACAACAGACAAACCTGTCTACTCCTGGGCCCACTAAACGGGTTCCCCCAGTAAAACAAAACACACTTTCCAATATAACAGATTCCTTACTTTTTCACCACAGTCTCCAACTCCTTCCTCCTTCTGTCTCCAAACCCCTCAATGAACTGGAAGGAACTGAGACTTCTTATAGGGAAGGGTGGGGCAGCTGTGGTAAATGAGCAATCACTCAGTTAACCCTGAACTGGGAAGGTGGCTACTTCCAGCCTTCTACTCAGGTACCGGCCTTCATATAGCCTGCCCCGAGTGAACCCGTCACACATCCCCCTCCCCAGCGCAACACCAGGGTGAGAAGCGACCACAGCGGAGAGCCCATGGGCCCGAGACAGCGCATCGGCGTTGCCATGGAGAAGGTCCGCCCTGTGCTGCACCACAAACTTGAAGGGCTGCAAGGAGAGGAACCACCGAAGGATCCGGGAATTGCGGTCCCGGTTACTGTGCATCCACCTCAGAGGGGCGTGGTCGGTGACCAGGGTAAACTGCCTGCCCAGTAAATAGTACCGTAGCATCTCTGTGGCCCATTTAATCGCTAGACACTCCTTCTCGATCACGGCATAGCGTTGTTCCCGGGCAGCAGTTTCCTGCTCAGGTAAAATACCGGATGCTCCTCACCATCCACATACTGCGAGAGCACAGCCCCCAAACCAACCTCTGAGGCATCCGTCTGCAGGAAGAACTCAGTCCCGAAGTCCGGTGCCACGAGGATGGGCCGGTCACATAACGCAGATCGCCAAAGGCCTCCTCAGCCTTACCGTCCCATCTCACCATATCGGGGCCTTTGCCTTTAATAAGGTCGGTTAGCGGCGCCGCCCTAGTCGCAAAATGGGGTATGAATCGGCGGTAGTAGCCGACAATCCCTAGGAAGGCCCTCACCTGTTTTTTTCTAAGAGGTTGAGGCCAATTCCGTATTGCCTCCACCTTATGGACTTGGGGTTTCACCGATCCCCTCCCAACCACATAGCCCAAGTACTTAGCCTCCGCCAGCCCAATAAAACACTTGGGGGGGTTGGCTGTTAGACCGGACCTTCTGAACGTGTCGAGCACAGCCTCAACCTTCGGCAGATGGGACTCCCAATCCGTGCTATGGATGACGACGTCATCCAGGTATGCCGCAGCGTACTGGACGTGAGGCCTGAGCAGCTTGTCCATGAGCCGCTGGAAGGTGGCTGGGGCTCCATGAAGGCCAAAGGGCATAATTCTGTAATGAAATAACCCGTCTGGGGTGGCAAAGGCGGTTTTCTCCCTGGCCCTTCCGGTTAGGGGTATCTGCCAATACCCTTTCGTCAGATCAAGAGTCGAGAGGTATCTGGCCTTTGCCAATCTCTCCACCAGCTCATCCACACGGGGCATGGGATAGGCATCGAACTTGCTGATTTCATTCAACTTCCTGAAGTCGTTACAAAATCTGGTAGAGCCGTCTGGCTTTGGCACCAAAACGATGGGGCTGGACCAATTACTGTGGGATGGCTCAATGACCCCAAGCTCTAGTATTTTCTTGACTTCTAGTCTGACTGCCTCTCTTTTGGCTTCCGGTATCCGGTAGGGTTTCAGTCTGATCGCTACACCGGGTTCGGTCACAATGTCGTGGAACACGTCATGTGTTCTACCCGGTACCGGTGAGAACACATCCCTATTCCTCTCGACCATTCGGTTGACTTCCTCTACCTGGCAAGGAGTCAGCTCAGGGGAAATAGCCACCCCCGGCTCTGGGGCCTGAGGACCGGACTGGGCATGGCCGGTCTGGGACACGCAGGCCTCTCTGTCTTGCCATGGCTTCAGGAGATTGACATGGTAGATCTGCTCCTTCTTCCGGCGGTCAGGCTGCCTAATCCTGTAGTTAACAGGGCCTGTCTGTTCCAGGACCTCATATGGTCCTTGCCAATGAGCCAGAAGTTTGCTTTCTGCAGTCGGGACCAGTATCATCACCCTGTCCCCTTGCGAGAACCGTCTTGCGGTGGCCTTCTGGTTATAGATATGGGATTGGGTCTCCTGTGCCCTTTCCATATGCTGGCGTACCAGGGGGATAACCCGAGCCATCCGCTCGCGTATGCCTACAACATATTGTATCGGGTTGGTTCCGGTCACTCCCTGCCCCTCCCAGGTTTCCCTGAGTATATCCAGCAGACCACGTGGGTGCCTGCCATATAGGAGTTCGAACGGAGAGAAGCGGGTCGAGCTCTGGGGAATCTCACGTATAGCAAACAACAAGTACGGCAATAACATGTCCCAGTCCTTTCCTTCCCTGTTAACAACCTTCCTCAGCATCCCCTTTAGGGTGCGGTTGCACCGCTCGACAAGCCCATCCGTCTGCGGGTGATACACGGAGGTCTTTAGCGCCTGTATCTTTAACAAGTGACACAGCTCTTTCATCAGACGGGAAACAAAAGGAGTACCCTGATCGGTCAGGATCTCTTTCGGGATGCCCACTCGTGCGAATACCTGAACCAACTCTCCGGCAATGTTCCTTGCATTTGCTTTGCGCAAGGGAACGGCTTCAGGATACCGAGTGGCATAATCCAGGATCACCAATATGTACTGGTGTCCACGTGCGGATTTTTCTAACGGACCCACAATGTCCATTGCGATCCTTTCAAAGGGGACATCAATGACCGGGAGGGGTATGAGAGGGGCTCTCAAGTGTGGCTTAGGAGATGCCAACTGACATTCGGGGCATGAGGCACAGTACCGTTTCACCGCCTCATAAACCCCCGGCCAGAAGAACCTGCGCAGGACCCGCTCCTGGGTCTTCTCAACCCCTAAGTGCCCTCCTAGCACATGGGAATGAGCGAAGTCGAGTACCTTTCTGGTCTGAGAGGACGGAACCACCAACTGTTCAATTTCCTGACCTCCCTCCATGATGACCCGGTACAACAGATCACTCTTCAAAATAAAGTACGGATAACTCTTTATTGCCCCTTCCACCGGCACCCCGTTCACCTCAATCACCCTGCTTCTCGCAGTCTGTAACAAAGGATCACTAGCTTGGTCGTTCCCAAAAACAGTGTTCCCGGAAACCCCTCCCCCTGAGTCATTCCCATCAGAGGTAGAGCCCCCAGAGTTAGGAGCCTCATTCACCTCCTCACTCGTATGTGTTACAGGGACCCCCAATTCTGTCTCTGTCACCTGGGTGGCCACCCCCTTTTGAGATCTTTTGGCCGGGGTGTTCACCAGAGCCTCAGCCCGAGCTCTGGTAAAGCCGTGTTTGGCTTCTCGCCTCTCTCTGCGTGTTTTCCGGGGTTTAGGAGGTTTCTGACAAAAAGACGTATCGTGGAATGGGAACATCTCGGTGATGTCGTTAGTACCCTCATCAAGGTCGGCAGTGGCCGTACCAACGGATAACCCCTGCAATATGGTCTGAAAGTCCGGGAAATCCCTCCCTAAGACAAGGGAATAGGGTAAGTTGGGTACCACCACAGCTGGGACAGACCGTACCCTCGCCCCCACAGAGACAGCGACTAACGCCGTGGGATAACGAACGGTACTACCATATACGCATAACACTCCCACAGTCTTATCTTTCTGTAAATTGGCCCGGCCCACCAGTTTCCCTGACACCAATGTTATGGCACTACCGGAGTCCGCAAGTGCCACTGCCTGTAGTCCGTTCAGCAGGACGGGCACTCGAAAAGTCTGAGTCCCTTCCACCAGGCCAGTCATACATATCAGTCCGCAGAAATTCCGGGGGTCCTCACCCAGCCCACACTGCATGGGCTCGGACGTGTTAGGACACCTGGCTCGAATATGTCCCAGTTCGCCACACTCAAAGCACTGTATCGAGTTCATTTGGGGCTCATTCCCTCTTCGAAAAGTGTTGCTGTGGTCTGAGTAACGCACTGGTCCCCCAGGTGCTGGCAGGATTGCCGACCCGTTCGACCTAGTTGTGGAGCCGAAGACTTTTTGAGGCTGCTCCTTTCTATGGGTGGGGATGCTCCCCACAACGACCTTTGGAGACCTCCTGGGCGAGTCCTCGAAGTCTTTTGCAGCCAGGTAGCGCTCTACTTGGGCCACCATGTCATCATAGGTACCCGGGTTCCCTTGTCCCACCCATTCACGGAGGCTGCGTGGGAGTCCGCGTAGGAACTTATCCAACACCAGGGTTTCCACTATCTGCGTGGGGCTTTGGTGCTCAGACTGGAGCCACTTCCGAGCCAAATGCATTAGGTCGAACATCTGCGTCCGGGGTGGTGTCTTCTCCTCATACGTCCAGTTAGAGAAGCGTCGCGCTCTCACAGCTTTTGTCACTCCGAACCGGGCCAGGATTTCAGCCTTTAAGAGTTTATAGTCCGTAGCCTGGACTTCCTCCAGGTCATAGTAGGCCTTTTGGGCCTCTCCAATCAGGAAGGGTGCGATAATCCCCGCCCACTTGTCTGTAGGCCAGGCCTCCCGAGTAGCAGTGCGCTCAAAGGCACGGAGGTATGCTTCCACGTCATCCTCAGGCAACATCTTCTGAAGGTAGCAACTAGCTCGAATCCTGGTCTCCTGGCTAGGGGTGCTTGCGTCGCCAAACCTCGTACCATTGCTTTAAGCAGTTCGTGGTCAGCTTTCTGGGCCTCCATCATGGCCCCAATCTGTGCCTGTATTAGGCGGTTGCTCTCCTGCTGCGTTGCCGTGGCACATACCAGTGCTTTTAATAAGTCCTCCATTGTAACTGTGGGTTCTGTACCCTTGTTGCTACTGCCAGCGCACAGCAGGTACAAAATCCCACCGCTGCCACCACTTGTGGAGAAGCAGGTACTGCGGGCACAGCAACGTGGGTTTTCTAAGCGTTTTTTATTTGCAGCAGCAAAGGGGTTTTCCACAAACAGAGAAAATAAACAACAAAAAAAAGAAATCCTATTCCCTATTGGGAGGCTAACTGACAACAGACAAACCTGTCTACTCCTGGGCCCACTAAACGGGTTCCCCCAGTAAAACAAAACACACTTTCCAATATAACAGATTCCTTACTTTTTCACCACAGTCTCCAACTCCTTCCTCCTTCTGTCTCCAAACCCCTCAATGAACTGGAAGGAACTGAGACTTCTTATAGGGAAGGGTGGGGCAGCTGTGGTAAATGAGCAATCACTCAGTTAACCCTGAACTGGGAAGGTGGCTACTTCCAGCCTTCTACTCAGGTACCGGCCCTCACATAGCCTGCCCCGAGTGAACCCGTCACAATATATAAGCGGATTATTGGTTCTCAAAAGAACCGTTGGGTTTCACAAGAAAATACAAATAAACACCTAAATCTCTCTTTAATCCCTCTAAACCTGCCTCAATTGTTCTAAATCTCCCTAAAATCTCTCTAAATCTGCCTCAATTTTTCTAATCTCACTAAATCTACCTAAAATCTCTAACCTGTCAAATCTGATCTCTCTCTCTCGCTCACCAAAACACAAGTGTGGAGAGGGTGGGAGAATCACAGAGGTCACGGCCAATATTTACAAAATATTGACCTGACCTGACAAATTAGAAATTTTATTTAGATTTTTTATAACTTCTGACTGGATGTTGCTAGCCTGCCTCTCTGATGAGGCAGGCTAGGAACATCCCACACAGCCCCAAGATGACCCTGCCCTTAGAAGGTGATCCCTCGAGGCACCCAGCAGAGCACCTGATCACTCATGTGATCGTTTTTGTACTGAGTGCCACGATACCTCGTGGCACTCAGTACTTCCTGCCGCTACCGGAAGTGATCGCTCAGGGGGAGCGATCACAGACGTACCGGCGGCAGGTAACCATATTGCAAGGATGCCTCGATGTCGAGGCATCCCTGCAATATACTCAGAGCAGCTGGAAGCGATACCGATCGCTTCCAGTGCTCTGTAGAAGTGCGGGGCACCTTTCCGGTCAAACCGGATGTTGATCGCTCCTGGGGAGCGATCACAAGGGGCCCCGGCACTTCTAACCGCCATTGCACGGATGCCTGGACTCCCAGGCAGCCTGCAATGGCGTTTGTGCTACTGGAAGCGATCCGATCGCTTCCAGCGCTCAAAAGACCGCAGGATGTACCATGTACGTCAGCGGGTCTAAAAGAGACCCGCGGCCGTGACGTACATGGTACGTCCGCGGTCACTAAGGGGTTAAAATATCCCAAAAAAATCGAAAAATAAAGAAACTTTTTACTGCAGAATTTTATAATGAACGGTTTATTAGATATTGGATTAAAACGGGAATATTTTTTAACATTGACGCCTGTGGGATTGGCCTGAATAAATCTGCCGAATGAAACCACCAAACAGCAGGGCATTTCGGGAACCTTTCACTGCTGGTTTGTGTTCTCTGAATAGCCGAAACATTGCTTCTCTATGGGGATTTCACTGCCATCGAACAGGCACCGTATGTGCAGGCTATTCGCCAAGATTTGGCGAATTGCCTGCTCTTTGCATAGCCGAATGGCCAGGAAAGGTAACCGTATGCTGAATTTCAGCGTTCGCCGTTTGGTTACCTTTCTCCAGCAATTCAAATCTCTTTGAATAACCCTGATTGTGTTAGCAGTTCGCTTCGGATTATTCAGAAGCCTCTCATTGATACCGGCAGCAGTCCCACCGTTGGTACCAACTCCTGAAGTCCACCTTGCATGAGCTGTGCTTGAGCGGCACCGCACTGGGGCAGTGGAAGGACATTGAGATCTATATGGTAAGAGTGTTCTACTGCACATGGTGGAAGGAGAGAGACCGTGGATCACATCACCCTCTGCACCATGGGACCAATGGTAAATTTAGCATTTTTTAAGCAATTCAAATGTAAGTGGTAAACGATTTTTCAGAAGAAAAATCACCGAAACCCTAGAGTTTGAGATTTGATATTCCTTTCTGATTAACGTCTCGAACCATGATCAATGTTGAGTTAGGGCATCCTACTGGGAGATCCATGATCTGCAAGGAGTTGTCAAAGAAATTTCAAGGTGGTTGAAAACTGCCAAATCAGGAGACGGATATAACAGAATATTGAAGGCATTGGATGTAACACTGAGCAATGTCACACCCGTCATCAAAAAGTGAAGAAAATGTGGGACCACAAATAGGGTTATTAAGAGAGCACTAGTGCTCTCTCATTCGGCACCCTTCGGCGAGCTCAATTCAGTGACCCTGCAGTGAATTCAGAATTCACCACTGGGACCCCAAAGTGAGCCAATGGATCTGCTGAAAGCAGCTGCCAATCCACCAAACGCCACTGATAGACCGCTGAATGCAGCCGCCGATTCGCTGATAGACCGCCGAACACAGTCGATGATCTGCTGAAAGCTGGCGAACTGCCGCCGAAAAAAGCCAATCAGCCACTAAACAGGGGTAAGAAAAAAAACCTGGATTTTTAAAAGGCATTTAAAACAATAAAAATCCATGGAAATAATAAAAAATAAAATAATAAAAAAAGTAAAAAATAATAAAAAGGTCTGTTACATATTTAAAAAAAAAAGGAAATGGGTATCAACAATTTTGCTGAAAAAAATCCAGAAAAAATGCCTAAAATGTTTTAAAAAAACGCAAAGAAAAAGAGTTTTTGCTGCAAAGGAAAAGAATAAACGGTTGAATGAAAAACTTATAGAAAGGAAAAAATGCATAAAAAATACCAAAGAACCGAAAATCATTTTGCCAACTTTTTGGTGCTGTTCGGTGTTCTCTGAATAGATTAACCATTGCTTCTCTATGGGAAATGTCACTGCCGACAAAGGTCGCCAAATTGCACCATATTTCCCTGCAATTCGCCAATATTTGATGAATTGCTAGCTCTCTGAACAGCCGAATTGCCACAAAATTGCACCATACTGTGAAATTCACCATTTGGTGTAACTCAGCGGCAAATTTGTCACTCTTTGAATAACCCCACCTAGAGACATCACAAAGATCAGAACAAGACCCCAAAGAACAAGGAGAACAGTATCAAGAAGGAGACCAACAGTAACACTGAAGAAGCTCCAGGACTTTCTGGTAGGTCACAGTCACTCATTGCATGTGACCAACATCTCTTGCCTTCTTATCATAACTGGGTCACAGGGTTAGTTGGCGAGATGGAACCATGTGTTAAAAAATAGAACATTGAAGACCATCTAAATTAATGCAGAGCGTGTGGGGAAAATCCGCTACGATCTAATGAGACAAATGTTGAACTTTCTACCTAGATTGCAAAAGATATGTTTGGTGGAAAGCCAAAAAAGCTCATCATCCAAGGAACATCATATGGACTTTGAAGCTACCGCTTTGCAGCTTGGTCGGCTGAATAGATGAGATAATGAATGGCTCCAAATATCATATTTTGGTCAAAACTGACTGCCTCTGCCACTTTTACAAAGAGGAATATCAATAAATTCTACATTTCTGAGGTGGATATTGGTTGGGTAGATGATGATGTGTGGAGAGATGGGCAGCAGACCAGTTCTGACTATGAGCCCAAAAGACCGTATTCTCGGAGGTAGACCTTTGAGCAAAAACAATGGGCAGATATGTAAATCGTAGTTACATCCTTGCCAGATATTGGTTTGATATCAAGTTTAGTTTTCATTTGAGTGCACAGACCCTGTGTGGGAAATATAACCACATCTTATTTAGTCAGGACTACAAAACAAGGCATAAATACATAATCATACTCACTCATTCAGTATTAAATCTGGTGCAAAATAAAGCATCTGGCCACTGACATGCTTGTACGATCTCCAACCCATGGCGAAGACCATGAGACTCATCCATGAATACTGTAAGAGGGTAATCTGATCATCGATGTGTAATGTTCTAAACCCTAGAGAGAAAGAAAGCTCTCAGTGGATTAATGACAAAAACATTCAAGGTTTTAATTAGGAAAGAAATATATATATATATATATATATATATATAAATAATCACATAAATAAGGACCAGCAGACTACAGGCCCTTTTCAACCAAAGCATCAACAAGGATATGAGGTGAGTTATTGTGTCATCATTGTATACTTTACAATTGAAATGTATTCAATGCAGCAGCAGCTTTAGAAAAAGAAAAGACATTTTAGTTTTATTTTTTTTATTTTTTATAACTAACGTGGTTGATTCTGGCCTTTCTAATGACACCTCACTTGGCCAGTCTCGGACTTATGACTCCAGAGATACAGGGGTCCAAAGGATCCCTGTATCTCCTGTAATGGGATCTTCCTAGGAAAACCTTTTTCTTTTGGTCTTTAACACTGAATATATCAGGGTTATTCAGAGAGGGGTGAAACTCTGGAGAACCTTTGGAGAATTTAAAATTCTAGGTCAAAATAACCAAACCAGAAAAATTCTCCCATTTTTCTCACTTTCCAAATCGACTATTTTTACCTAGAATTTTCACTTCCTCTTATTCTTTACCTCCTTGGGCACAGGTTCTACGTCTTCCGCCCTCAGTGGGCCCTGCTCCACCTTCCATTCTGTCTGTGAGTCCACTTTACTCCTCCAGATCTCTCTGTTGGGGCCCTATTGACAATCCCTTTCTTCCGTGTGGGCCCCCATTCCTTGTTCATTTTCTTTGTGTGGCCTCCATTTCCCCTTCCTTCCTTTGTATCACTTTCATTTCCCTGTTTGCTGGGGATTCCCCTCATTGGGCTTCCTTGCCCTCCTCCCTTTCCCCTCATTGGGCTTCCTTGCCCTCCTCCCTTTCCCCTCATTGGGCTTCCTTGCCCTCCTCCCTTTCCCCTCATTGGGCTTCCTTACCCTCCTCCCTTTCCCCTCATTGGGCTTCCTTACCCTCCTCCCTTTCCCCTCATTGGGCTTCCTTGCCCTCCTCCCTTTCCCCTCATTGGGCTTCCTTGCCCTCCTCCCTTTCCCCTCATTGGGCTTCCTTGCCCTCCTCCCTTTCCCCTCATTGGGCTTCCTTGCCCTCCTCCCTTTCCCCTCATTGGGCTTCCTTGCCCTCCTCCCTTTCCCCTCATTGGGCTTCCTTACCCTCCTCCCTTTCCCCTCATTGGGCTTCCTTGCCCTCCTCCCTCTCCCCTCATTGGGCTTCCTTGCCCTCCTCCCTTTCCCCTCATTGGGCTTCCTTGCCCTCCTCCTTTCCCCCCAATGGGCTTCCTTGCCCTCCTCCCTTTCCCCTCATTGGGTTTCTTTTGCTCCCCTTCCCATCTGGAATGCCATTCCTCTCTCCAATTCCACTGTGACCACCTATTCCCTCCTCCCTTCCCTCTGTAGGCCCCCATTATCTCCCCAACATCCCTCTGTTAGCCTGAATTCCCTCTCTCCTCCCTCTATGTGGACCTTTGTCCCTTCCTTTCCCTATGTGCACCGGACCCCGTACCCTGCCCGGGCCTTCAGGCCACGTCCTCCTCGGTGCCTGGCTGGTCAGTCCTCTCCTGCACACTGCCACGTTAAAAAGAGCCTTAAATAAATAGGCTATATTGTTACGGGGTATATATACACATTGTTTTTTTGGATGAAAAGTGTAAAAATGAGGGCACAGTATTTATTTTAATGCTAACGGTAAATAGTCATTTTAATGTTACCTGGTAGAGATTTGGACCACTTAACCACACACATGAGTTGTCGTTCACAAAGTTGATTAAGGCTACTCAGCAACGCACTTGGAGTCTCAGGCTGACTATTGTCATAACCGGCATAGACAACCTCAGGCTCGATGCTCTGTAAGATCTGCAGCAGTTCTGGAATGTATTGGATTTCATGAGCTGTACTCGCAGACATCCTTCGCGTCAGGGCTTGCTGGTATTCCACCGGTATGACCAAGGGTTGCTGCAGTACAATGGCATCAGCATCTCTGCCAGACTTCATTTTGCTAAACTTTTTAAACTTTCGACCTAAATAAAAAATAAGAAAGAACATAGGAATGGTATTAAGTGATTTTATTTAACCCTTTCACTACTAAAAAAAAAAAAAAAAAAAAACACACGTGAAACAATGTTTCATTTAGATACATTGAAAAACGAGAGTTTGCAAAACTTTTCAAAACTGATTTGTGCTTTCACTGGGGAGCAATTACATTATCTGTGAGATCTCACTCCTGTATTACTGTAAAGAAGCTACAAGGAGCAGCACACGCCCTCACTGTAACAAAAATCTCAACAAGCTTTACTGCAGCCTTACAATATAAACCTAGTTTCTATGTCTACTAACATTTTCATCCTGATTCTAACACTTTGCAAAAGCTCACGATCGGTGACATTTTTTCCAGTCATTTTTTGTTGAACGTGCTTTCTCCCAGATCCCTAATGCATTCTATTTTTGTAAGCTGGTGTCAATCGCCCTCCTTTTTTCCCTCAGCACTGTACAAACTAGCAGGATGTTACACCCCCCTGCTGTGAACCAGGGTGAAACATTTGATAGAGCTGTAGATTGCTGAAGACTGATTAACAAGTAGGATTAACTCCTTGGGAATAAAGTAAATGGTTTAATACCTTCACTACTGAGTGGTTTCCCATAAACCACTGGTAGTGCCCAGTGGCCTTATGGAAAACCACTTTCCATTACCCACACAGATAAAATGCATGTATTGTAAATACATACATTCTAGAGACAGTAAACTTAGTTGACAGACAGAGGGCTCCCTCTGCTGGCCAAAAAGTGCTACTACATGTATAATAATACAACTAGGTATCAATGTTTCTGTGAAAGAAAAACATATCTCGAAGCTGTTCAAGCTGCTGAAAATTTGTAGACACATCCTGGAGCCCATTTGTAAATGTATTTTATTTACAGTAAATGTAATCCCTTTGCAATGCACCAGAATAAAACCAATGGGGTTATTCAAAGAGCGCCGAATCGGCCACAGAATTGCACCAAACGGTGAATTTCCCCATACGGTGCAATTTGGTGGCCATTCGGATATTGAAAAAGCTGGCAATTCGCCAAATTTTGGCAAATTGCCAGTAAAATACAATGACCTTCGGCGGCAGTGAAATCCCCATGGGGAATTGATGGTTAATCTATTCAGAAAAAGCCAAACTGTGCTGAAATGTCAATGAAATGCCCTGATTTTTGGTGGTTTCATTTGACAGGTTTAATCTGTCCCATAGGTTTCAATGTAAAAAAAAATATCCCTGTTTTTCTTAAATATTTATTCAACCGTTCATTCTTTCAAATTAGAGCAAAAAGTCTCTTTATTTAGTTATTTTTTTTAGAAATTTTAGACATTTTTTGAGATTTTTGCGCCAAATTTCTTAATTCCATTTTTCTTAATTTTTTTATTACATGGCATTTTTTTTTGGTTCTGTAACAGACCTTTTAATTCTTATTCATACCTTATATATTATCTCTGGGCATTTTCATGCACTATACCTTTTTTCTTTTAGGCTGGGGTCAGACCAGCGCACTTTTAACGTGCGTTCTGGCGCACTTAATCACGGCCGCACTAGCAGCAAATGACGGGCAATGACAGCCAATATACGAAGTACGGTCGCACGAAAGTCCGGCTGCGCAACGCAAGTGGAAAATGAACGCATTTTTTCGAGAACACAGAACCGCTAGTACGGACGTACAGAGTGCGCTGCGCCCGCTACCGGTGTGTGTGTGTGATTTGGAGACGTCAGACCCTGCTCGTGTCCGGCCAACATAATGTCCAGACGCAAAAAGTTTCCTGGTTTGGATTCGTAAAACATCACGCACGAAAATGCGCATCGTATGACCGGTTTCGCATATTCCGTGAAAAAATACATCAATGCGTTCGGACGCACTTTTTTACGTTCGCGTGTAAAAATGCTTTCGTTTGACCCTAGCCTTAAACGTGTTATAAAAGTTGCGTTTTTTTTATAGAGATTTTTTTTATACCTGTTTTATACCTGTTCAGGGGCTTGTCGGCTTTTTCGGCAGATTTGCAGCTGCGTTCGGCAATTTTTCGTATTGATTCCGCAGTTTTGCGGCGGTTTTTCCGATCGATTCAGCGTTTTTGCAGTGATTTGAGGATGCATTCGGCGTGTCAATTCACTGCACATCGGAGACCCTGCGGTGACTGCTGAATTCACCGGAGGGCCGACAAATTTAAAGTGTGGTGAACGGCAGAGCAACGAAATGTGGGGGACATTTTGGTCCTCTCAGAATAACCCCTTAAGTATATTAAATGGTGGGCTGCTTGCAGGAGCTATGAAGATCGAGTATACTCGATCAGGATATTAAAGGGGTTATATTGTTAAACCCCGGTGACTATAATAAGGTTATCTCTATGAGAATGCCAGTACACAGACACAATTTGGATTCCTTTCTTCACATTCTACAGCTTCCGCAACCCGCTCTCACTGACTCCTCCACATATCTTTATACCGAAGCGGAGATGAGAGCTCTTGTATTCGTGAGTACTTCTTTATAAATCTCACTTCTATCAGATCATTGCTCAACAATACTGGCACCGCATGTGTGCTAACATGACACTTCTTGTGATGGCGAAGCTGACATAATTGAGATACACAGGGTATTGAAGCTTACTCGTTTTTCAGCTTAACGCTGAAGTAGAACGTTTTACTTTGAGCTCTTTTTTATTTTATCGTATTTAATAACGAATGTATTACATACATTGTGAAGAACTGACAGCGGAACAAATGGTTTTAGGCCAATATACTGTTAACCCCGTCACTACCGAGTGATTTAAAAAAAAAACACTGTCAGGAACCAGTATTTTCTAGGGGGGAGGTATCATTTTTAATTATTTATACAGTTGGAAATATTTGGGAATATTCCCAGTGTATTCCTTACTGTGCTCCCCTGTTTAGCAGGCTGAAGTTCTGGCCAAATGGAGTTATTAGAATGTGCTTTCTCCCAGATCCCTACTGCATTCTATTTTTGTAAATACATATAGGCTTATTTGACAGAGGGCTCCCTCTGCTGGCCAAAAAGTGCTACTACATGTATAATAATACAGCTAGGTATCAATGTTTCTGTGAAAGAAAAACAGGTCTTGAAGCTGTTCAAGCTGCTGAAAATTTGAAGACACATCCTGGAGCCCATTTGAAAATGTATTTTGTTTACAGTAAATCTAATCCCTTTGCAATGCACCAGAATAAAACCAAAGGGGCTATTGATATTCTGGCCAAATGGAGTTACTAGACGTGCATCACTATCAGCTGGGAAAGTTATGTTGGACACATTCCTAGCTGATTTTATGCATCATGCCCATGTTGCTAAAACTCAAGGGGTAGGGTTGGAGCCCAAGAGCAAACACAATTCATTCGCAACAACTGAATTGAATTTGCTTTCGTCCTGCTCCACTGTTGATCGAGGTAACTCAATATATTGTATCTGATCGCGTCTAATGAAGGCCCAAGTTATCTCGACCTCAGGAGTGAAGGGGTTAAACTGTAAATGATTAAACAGAGTAAAATTATAGTGAAATAGCTTGGATAACTTGATGAAAGTTAGTAACTGAAGTGCTGAGTGGTCAGAATAAACCGTGTTTAATATTTTGCTCAAAGTCCCTGATGTGCTGTTTGTACTTGCTGGGTTGGATAAACTCTGACTGAAGCACCGGGCGTTGGCAAATTTTTGAAGTCCTCTTGTACAAGACTTACAAATCAAATATATATATATCATGTAATCCTATACACCAAGAGGGCATTACTCAAGTTTTACTAAGCATAACGGGTGGGTGGTTCTCGTAAAAGTGTACATCTATATATACACATGTTACGGAGAAAGTCCAAAGTCCAGATAAAGCTAGGACTACCCAGGTAAACCTGACATTACCCAGGCAGCTTTGGATAAGAAATCAAACTTTGGACTTACCTAAATCCTAACATTATCTGGATGTTCATCAGGCTTCACCCGGGTAAACCCAGTTCTACTCAAATTACATTGGGTGATGTGTTTACTGAGACTGTGCAGTGGCTTACATTTGACCCAAAACCTAGGATCGCCATATCCATGGCTAACCCTAACCCCAAACACTGACCCTATCCTTAAATATCATTTTTACCCAAGGGTGGTCAGTTAGTATACATATTACCCGGGGAAAACCTAGATGCTAAAGGCGAGACACAAATGGAAAACAGCTTGTCTTTAACATATGTATTACAACCGAGCCGCTTTGCCTGCAGCTGGAGTTGTAATGTACAGTGAAGGCGCAGGGTGATAACAGCAGCTGCGCTAAGTGCCACAATGTTATCTGCGCCAGGATTCCAAAGGACTCCATGGGGATGGAGGAGAGATTGCATGACTGAGATACGGTCAGGGATGTGGAGGGATACACGGAGGAACATTGAGACTATTTGTTCCAGTGTAACTCTTCACGCAGAACGGGGAAGTGGCGGATTGTGCCACTCTTGCCACCGAGGGAGCTGAGGTGAGTGTGGGATTTTTGGGTGGGCTTAGTTTTGTGTGTTATGTGATTGTGTTGAAGAGAAATCATATAGCACTCGAGTCTGAGAAACGTTATGCTTATTAGAATTACTTGTTCAGACGCAGATGGAGCGCAGGCTGGTTGGGATTAGGGATGAGTGTTTGGTTCGGATCTGTTCGGAGTTCAATTCGAACATCGACCGTTCGTCGAACTCCGAATATTTCCGCGTGTTCGCCGCATGTTCGCCCACAATGCACCACAATGGACCACAATGCACTTTTCCACTGGCCTGAAGCTTGTAATTGGCTACAGCCTTGCACCTGACCACAGGTCAGATGAAAGACAGGTGCAAGACTATGCCAATCACGGCTCAGAGTCATGATTGCGCAAATTTTGCCCAATCATGTGCTCACAGAGCTAAGTCCTGCAGCACACTATATAAGGCTTCCATGCCTGCAGCTCCAGCGTGTGTGTTTGCAGGAGTGAATCAGAGAGGAGAGGAGATTGTTCTGTCAGGGTGTACCAGTGACCTTGTAGGAGAGTTCTGGGAATTAGAATCTGTGTTGGCACTGCCAGGCTATCAGGGACAGTGTGTATCAGTGAGTTCTACCAGAGTTCAGCAAATTAGAATCGGTCTTGGCACAGCCTGTTATCAGTGTGTATCAGTGAGTTGTACCACAGTTCAGCAAATTAGAATCTATCTTTGCACAGCCTGTTATCAGTGTGTATCAGTGAGTTATACCACAGAGGGGTTACTTACGGTGTGAAGGCACTTGCTGCCACCAAAGGCACAATATTTGGGTGCACTGCCACTGACGCTTATACCAGATTCATATCATTTTAATATTAGACCACAGGGTCCACCACTGCACTCTTCCACAATACCACAGAGGGGTTACGGTGTGATGGCACTGTTGCCGACACTAAAGGCCCAATTTTAAAGCACCTATTGTTACTTTCATCCAAAGCCTGCATAAGTTTCATCATAATTTAGCCCAAAAAAATCACTAAACTTGTTCTGCGTGTCCTAAAACGTCTCCTCGTTTCATACAGGCTGCCGTCCCAAGCAGTTGTTTATGAATAGATTAAAGGAAAACCATTTACAGTCAATTGAAATGTCATGTTTTTGTTTTTAAATGTTTCTATACATTCTACAAATCCGCCACTTCACAGGCAGGTTATGGGGACCTCCTAGGCATGATATTTGAAGGAATTTTTCATTTTTATTCTTAACCTTTATTTCATGGAAAAAACTCACTGTTCCTTTTAAAAACTTTTTTTTTTTTACTTTTTGTCCTTGTTTCCTGTCCTCCAGGGCACTACCAGGACCCCATACACCTTTTGTGGCAAATATCTAGCATATATGCCCTCTTGGAGGGTGTGACGGGATGGAAGTCCGCCTGCGGCCCTGCTCTATCTGACCCCCCCCCCCTTTGATGGCGTCCAGCCCGACTACCGAGTGGCACGGCACTCGAGCGGCCTGGAGGATGAAATGGCGTTGGTCCGGCGTCTGGAGAGATGGTGCGGTGTTGCCTTGGGGATCCTGTTCCTGGGTTGAGTGGTGATGCAGGAGACCGCTGAGTGTCTCCTGCAATAGTGATTGTAGCTCTGAAATGAAGACACCAGACGCGGCTGTATGCTTTAAAACAGTGAACTGAATTTTATGGGTTTCAACAGGGTCATTTATACAACTTCACACAAACAGATTACCAACTCCCCCACCCACACTACCAGCACTGATTGGCTCCTTTCCCAGCCTCCTGTTCTCTATCAGGTCCCTTTCAGCCTTCCCATTGTCCAGGGATTAGGCAGATGAGGTCTTGGAAAAGCCTCAAATCAGCTGGCTTGCTGTATCCTCCATTTTGGGGCCTGAGATCCTTTGTCCTGTGAGACCATGCTGGGATGAGCAAAATGGCGACGGGGAAAAACACATACAAACTGTTTCTTACATATCTTACAGTTATATCACACAGTTTTTTACATCTCTTACAGTTAAAAATGTACTCTGTATGTTGTATTTACACCACACCAATAAAACCACATCTAGCAATAAAACAAAGTGTCCATATGTTCAAACGCAGAACCGAAGGGAAAACAGGAAAAAAGGTCTTTAAAAAGTGTTCAGTCTTTTAGTCCTGTGGCTCGCTGAACAGAGCCTCCATGTCCATTCCGTGACATTTCTCCCCCCTTCTAGAGTCCGACGGACACGGTTGGACCCACACGGGTCGACTCGGGGAAGTCGGAGCAGTCTTTGTGGCCCATAGTCTGTGGGAAAGAGGCGAGCCACCAGGCTTCTCCATTTGTCCTTGCGCAGTGCCTGGCGTGTTGGGGGTACAAGTCTTTGGGGGTACCCCCTCCGGAATAAGGGTCCTGTGGTCGGGGAGGGGTACCGCCTGTACCACCTCCGGAGGTATCGCGCACCCGGGACAAATGGGTGCTAAATGCACGCACCCCGAGTGCCCTGGTCAGCCGTTGGAAAAAACAGTGGCTGCATGGGGCCTCCGGGCCAAAGGGATGTGGAGATGGGCAGACAGGCTCTGCCCCATTGCCAGCGCATCGGCTGGGGGGGGTTCAAGGCCGAGGAAGGGTCCCCGGGCAGGAGAATGGCGTCTTCCATCTCCGGTGGGGTCAGTGGCTGCGGAATAAGCAGCCTGGGTGTATCCGCTTTCTGTTCCCTGAGGCAGGCGGTGAAGGTTGGGCAGAGGCTGGCGGCACTCAGTCCGGTTGCCAGCTCTTCTGTTGGGGAAGCGGGCACAGGAACGATGTCCAGGCAGTTGGATGGGGTCAATGGCTGCGGGGTAAGCAGCTCAGGGAAATCCTCCTTCTGCTCCTCGGGACAGACGAGGGAGGGTGGGCAGAGGCCAGTGGCACTCTGCCCCATTGCCAGCTCTTCTGCTGGGTAAGCGGGTGTGGGAACAAAGTCCAGGGGGTCGGATGGGGTCAACGGCTGCGGGATAAGCAGCTCGGGTAAATCCTCCTTCTGCTCCTCAGGGCAGATGATGGAGGGTGGGCAGAGGCCAGTGGCACTCTGCCCCGTTGCCAGCTCTTCTGCTGGGGAGGTGGGTACAGGAACAAAGTCCAGGGGGTTGGATGGGGTAAACGGCTGCGGGATAAGTGGAGGCCTGCGGTGGAGGCGCCATCGATGGTGTGGGGTAGCAGGGGGCCTATTAACCACTGGGACGCCCAGTAATGGATTAGGCAGTGGCTGAGTGACAGGCAACAGAGGGTTGTGGTAAATGGAGTTTATTCGGCGCAAGGTCTTGTTACCAGTGGGGTACCTCAGGGGTCAGTACTTGGACCCATTCTATTTAATATTTTTATTAGTGATATTGCAGAAGGTATTAATGGAAAAGTATGTCTTTTTGCTGATGACACAAAGATTTGCAACAGGGTTGACGTTCCTGGAGGGATCAGCCAAATGACAAATGATTTAGGTAAACTAAAAAAATGGTCGGAGCTGTGGCAATTGAGTTTTAACGTGGATAAGTGCAAGATAATGCACCTGGGACGTAAAAACCCAAGGGCTGAATATAGAATATTTGATACAGTCCTAACCTCAACATCTGAGGAAAGGGATTTAGGGGTTATTATTGCAGAGGATCTAAAGGTAAGTAGTCAATGTAATAGAGCAGCAGGAAATGCTAGCAGAATGCTTGGTTGTGTAGGGAGAGGTATTAGCAGTAGGAAAAGGGAAGTGCTCATGCCACTGTACAGAGCACTGGTGAGACCTCACTTGGAGTACTGTGTGCAGTACTGGAGACCGTATCTCCAGAAGGATATAGACATCTTAGAGAGAGTTCAGAGAAGGGCTACTAAAATGGTGTACGACTTGAAGGAGAAAAGTTACCAGGAAAGGCTTAATGATCTTAACATGTACAGCTTGGAAAAAAGACGAGACAGAGGAGATATGATAGAAACATTTAAATACGTAAAGGGAATCCACAAGGTAGAGGAAGGGAGTATATTTAAAAGGAAACAAAGTAGCAAAACAAGAGGACATAGTCTTAGATTAGAGGGGCAAAGGTTTAAAAGTAACATCAGAAAGCATTATTTTACTGAGAGGGTGGTGGATACATGGAACAGTCTTCCAGTTGAAGTGGTAGAGGCCAAAACAGTAATTGAATTTAAGCAGGCATGGGATAGGCATACGGCTATCCTAAACAAAAGATACATCCAGGTAAAATATCCATGTAATTGGGCAGACTAGATGGGCCGAAAGGTTCTTATCTGCCGACATTTTTCTATGTTTCTATAAGCAGCTCGGGGAAATCCTCCTTCTGCTCCTCGGGACAGACGGGGAGGGTGGGCAGAGGCCAGCAGCACTCTGCCCCGTTGCCAGCTCTTCTGCTGGGTAAGCGGACACTGGCACAGTGTCTTCTTGCGGGGGCGGGAGGATAACTTCCTCTCTGGGCCACTCGGACCTTTTACGTGGCCCATTCTGGTCGCTTGGCACCTGCCGTGCTTCTTCCGACCTGGCCGGCTCGTCTACTGTGGTCCCGACGGGGACCCATGGGAGCATCTCGGGCTCCAATATACTTCCGTGTCACTTGGACTGTCTGCTTCTTCGGCCAGACAGTCCCAGGTCATGGGGCTTAGGCCTGACTGTGGAGCGTCGTCCAACAACCTTCTGCAGGCCTTCTCAAGCTCCCATTCGCGCTCTACCAGGAACTCCAGTTCCTCTATCTCGAAGTCCTTGCTCTCGTATGACAGTTCCTCTTCCCGGCATTCCAGTATCTCCTCCAACCGCCACTCTGACTCTTCTCCAAACCTGGGGTCGTTGGCCATCCTTTCGTATAGCAGCCCTGTGCCGCCATAGTGGAGGCCTGCGGTGGAGGCGCCGTCGATGGTGCGGGGTAGCAGGGGGCCTATTAACCACTGGGACGCCCAGTAAGCGGCGTCCAGTGTGATCTCCTGCTGAACCAGGTATTGGAGCTCTGCCTCCCACTCTTCTGGGGGTTGGCCTTTCAGAAATGCTGCTCTGGCATTGTACTGCACTTGGTAGATGGCAGCGTCGGAGGGAACATTGACACCATGGTAGTCCCTTTCATGGTACAGTGCCTCGTACCAGAGTTCTTGGCGGATCTTGTCCCGCCACTCGGGCCCAGAGGGCTCAACTGTAGATCCATGATATCGATCCAGGCCCTCCTGTAGCCTTCTCGGGAATTCCGCCCTCGTGTCTGTGAGGGTGCTGGAACAGTGGCACCACCACTCAATGGGGGGGTGTGGCGTCCTCGGATGCAGCTCCAGGCGGGCTGTAAGCCTCCATCCAAGGGTCGCTGAGATGTGCGGTTTCCTCAATTAAAACTCCAGGCGAGCTGTAAGTCCATAAAGAAGTATCGCTGGGGGGGTGTAGATTCCCTGGATGAAGTTCCAGTCGAGCGGTCAACCTCGAACCAGGGTTCTACGGGGTAGGGTTCAGGGGCAGGGTATTCAGTCCTTTTTACTCGTAGCGCTGCCATCCGCAGCTCATGCTGACGGTCCTTCTCTTGCTCCTCTTCCTGCCGGACCACCTGGATGGCGTTGTGTATAGCGGCTTCTGACGGGGCGGCTCCGAAGAGGGCTAGCCGCTGCCGCACTTTCCTTTGGAAGGGATCTTCTGGGACCAATGCCTGGGTGGGTGGTAAGGTTGGCGTGCCCACGGCTCCCTGGTCCATTTCCTGCAGTTCCTCGATCAGGGCGGCTTTACTTTTTGAGCCCGGGGTGCCTCCTCGGCTCTCCAGGATGCCCTGCAGGGTGTCTTTCTGTAGTTGGCGTACCCTGCCATGCGGAGTGCTTTTTCTGGGGGTTCAGAGAGCCTATCCTCACCGCTTACCACCAATGTAACGGGATGGAAGTCCGCCTGCAGTCCTGCTCTATCTGACCCCCCCCCCCTTTGATGGCGTCCGGCCCGGCTACCGAGTGGCACGGCACTCAGCGTCTCGAGCGGCCTGGAGGATGAAATGGCGTTGGTCCGGCGTCTGGAGAGATGGTGCGGTGTTGCCTTGGGGATTCCGTTCCTGGGTTCAGTGGTGATGCAGGAGACCGCTGAGTGTCTCCTGCAATAGTGATTGTAGCTCTGCAATGAAGACACCAGACGCGGCTGTATGCTTTAAAACAGTGAACTGAATTTTATGGGTTTCGACAGGGTCATTTATATAACTTCACACAAACAGATTACCAACTCCCCCACCCACACAACCAGCACTGATTGGCTCCTTTCCCAGCCTCCTGTTCCCTATCAGGTCCCTTTCAGCCTTTCCATTGTCCAGGGATTAGGCAGATGAGGTCTTGGAAAAGCCTCCAATCCTCTGGTTTGCTGTATCCTCTATTTTGCCCTTTCAGGCTCCCACATTGTCCAGGGGATTAGGCAGATGAGGTCTTGGAAAAACCTCAAATCAGCTGGCTTGCTGTATCCTCCATCTTGGGGCCTGAGATCCTTTGTCCTGTGAGACCATGCTGGGATGAGCAAAATGGCGACGGGGAAAAACACATACAAACTGTTTCTTACATATCTTACAGTTATATCACACAGTTTCTTACATCTCTTACAGTTACAACATACATAGTACATTTTTATTTACACCACACCAATAAAACAAAGTGTCCATATGTTCAAACGCAGAACCGAAGGGAAAACAGGAAAAAAGGTCTTTAAAAAGTGTTCAGTCTTTTAGTTCTGTGGCTCGCTGAACAGAGCCTCCATGTCCGTTCCGTGACAGAGGGCACTCTAAAAATCGAACATTCGGGTCCCATCGACTTACATTGAGTTCGGATAATGTTCGAGTTCGAACTCGAACTTTTGAAATTGTTTGAGTTCGAAGTTGAACCGAACACGGGGGCGTTCGGCTCATCCCTAGTTGGGATAGCTCGCTCTCCATCTGCTGGGGCCACATTCGCTTATCCCATACAAAGTATAGGGGATGCTAATGTACAGTAACCTGGCGCAGCACCCGCGCTCCAAGTTGAGCTAGGATACGTAAAAACGAACTGGGTTAAGAGCCAGGAGAGAAACGTCAGACAAGCCAGAGCCGATAACAGGTATACAAAGGTTAAATTAACAACGAGCACTGAGAGGAGTGAAAACCACGTCATGGCAAGGAACACATCTGCATTTAAACCCGGCGGGCACTGTGTCATCACGCTGCGCCCAGCCGGCATCCTCGACCCGTGACCGTCAACGGCCAGTATTTCACTAGGCGGCCGGCCTGCGACCAAGGCGCTGCTGACTGCCGGGACTCCAGGACGGCATGAGACAAATACGATGTATATGCAGCATATGGTTGAAATGATAATAAGCCTTCTATGACTCTGAAATAAAAGTAAATTATCAGCATATTACACTATAATTTCTCACAGGGAGACACCCAGAAATAGAAATAAATTATCAGTATTTTACACTATCAGGGTAATTCAAAGAGAATCGAAAAGTCACCGCACGTTCGGTGACTTTTCGTTCTCTTCAATTTGGGGCGATTCAGCAATCCCATTCCGACGACCCTGCGGTGTATTCAGTAAGCACCACAGAGCCGTCGAAGTGCAGGGAAAAGCCGCCGCAAACGCGACGAAAACTCACCGCAAAAACCCGGTGAACGCACACCGAAACCCGCAAAAACATCTGGATGAACCCACCGAAAATACCGGAAAAACCCGAGCAAGAGCCAATCACACGCAGGGCAGCCGCTGCAAAAAGCCAACACCGCAGACGAATGCAGTGAAGCAATTAGAAAAACAGTTTGCTTGAATGTTTGAAAAGTGAAACACTGTTTGCAAACAAACTACTGAGCGAAAATGTCTGCAATTTACATATGAGATCCAATGAATGATAAGTAAAAAATATTTTTTTTTAACTAATTGAAAAAAAAATGATATTTTTTTTTAAAAAAAAAATCCTGAAAAATGCTTAAAATATCCTAAAAAATCTATAAATAAAGAGACTCTTTACTGCAGAATATTATATTGAACGGTTTATTAGATTTTGAATTAAAACGGATTATTAACATTGAAGCCTATAGGATTCGCCTGAAAAAAACTGCCGAATTAAACCACCGAATGACAGGGCATTTAGTTACATAGTTACATAGTTATATAGGCTGAAAAAAGACATGCGTCCATCGGGTTCAGCCTCTCCCACATAACCTACTGCTGTTGATCCAAAAGAAGGCAAAAAACCCAGTCTGAAATATGCAACATACCGGGAAAAAATTCCTTCTTGACCCCAGAATGGCAGTCAGATTTCTCCTTGGATCAAGAAGCTTTTACCCACATATTAAATATTATAACCCTCAATATTCTGTGTCTGCAAGAATTCATCCAGTCGTTCTTTAAAAGTCTGTACAGACTCTGACCCAACCACCTCAACAGGCAGAGAATTTCACAGCTTTATTGTTCTCACCGTAAAATAACCCTTCCTATGCTTTAAGCTAAATTTTCTTTCTTCCAGTCTAAATGGATGACCCCTTGTCCTATGTATAGACCTGTTAATGAATAGGTTATCAGACAATGGTTGATAATGGCCCCGTATATATTTATATAAGGTTATCAGATCCCCTCTAAGGCGCCGTTTCTCTAAACTAAACAGGTTTAAGCTTGTTAGTCTTTCCTCATAACTTAACCCTTCCATTCCCCTTATTAATTTAGTTGCCCGTCTCTGCACTTTTTCTAACGCTATATTATCTTTTTTTAAGACAGGTGCCCAAAATTGCACGGCATATTCAAGGTGCGGCCTGACCATTGATTTATACAGAGGCAAAATTATGTTTTCATCCCATGAGTGAACTCCCCTTTTAATGCATGCCAATACTTTGCTGGCCTTGGCGGCTGCTGTTTGACATTGCACATTGTTACTTAGTTTGAAGTCTATGATTATTCCCAAATCCTTCTCCTGCTTGGATTTCCCTATCTCCGTACCATTTAGGGTATAAATTACTTGCGTGTTCTTCACTCCAAAGTGCATAACTTTGCATTTATCTAGATTAAATCTCATCTGCCATTTAAGTGCCCAGTCCGCCAATTTATCTAAATTCCTCTGCAGCGAAGTAACATCCTGCTCACATTGTATTACTTTTCCTAGTTTTGTGTCATCTGCAAACATTGATACATGACTTTCAATGCCTATCTCAAGGTCATTTATAAATAAATTGAATAGTATTGGTCCTATAACAGACCCCTGAGGGACACCGCTTACCACTGGTGTCCATCTTGAAAATGTACCATTTATGACCACTCTCTGTACCCTATCTTTTAGCCAGTTTTCTATCCAAGAACAAGTATTTTCATCTAGACCATTTTTTCTC
Organism: Leptobrachium leishanense; assembly: GCA_009667805.1. Lineage (NCBI taxonomy): Eukaryota > Metazoa > Chordata > Amphibia > Anura > Megophryidae > Leptobrachium > Leptobrachium leishanense. The sequence continues at coordinate 436,336,142 of CM019064.1, forward strand.
AATTTAAATAGTAACCTTTTGTGTGGAACTGTGTCGAAAGCTTTGGCAAAATCTAAGTAAATCACATCCACTGCAACCCCCTGATCTATACTTCTACTTACTTCCTCATAGAACGTAATTAGGTTAGTCTGACATGATCTGTGTTTCATGAAACCATGCTGATTTTTGCCAATTACATTATACCTCCCAATAAATTCCTGAATATTATCCCTTAGTAACCCCTCAAATACTTTCACAGCCACAGGGAACCTTTCACAGCTGGTTTTTGTTCTCTGAATAGCCAAAGCATTGCTTCTCTATGGGGATTTCACTGCCCTCGAACCGGCACCGTATGTGCAGGCAATTTGCCAAGATTTGCCAAGAGAAATTTTTGGAAAATCATAAGTAACATATAATCACCCCCTGTCCACTCCCAACCAGCTGCTGTCAAAGTATACAACGAAACCCTGCAACACCCCCTAGATTTTACCAAATGCCTTTACTAACTATTTTGTTGGATGCACCAACACCCTGATTGCTAAGCTAGCAATTGAAACACATTCAGAAAAGCAGCACACAAGTCAGATCCTTCCATCTGTGCAAGAACCCTGTATCAAAGGGAAATTCAGTTTTAGGGCGGTGCCTGTCAGTGCCATTACTGAACTTCTCTGTAACCAAAAAATGAAACCAGTCAGGACTAGGGATGGGCTGGCGGTTCGATGCGAACATGAGTTTGCATCGAACATTGACCGTTCGTCGAACAGCGAACATTTCCGCGTGTTCACCCACAATGCACCACAATGGACCACAATGGACTTTTCCACTGACCTGAAGCTTGTAATTGGCTACAGCCTTGAACCTGACCACAGGTCAGGTGCAAGGCAGGTGCAAGACTATGCCAATCAGGGCTCAGAGTCCTGATTGGGCAAATGTTGCCCAATCATGGGCACACAGAGCTAAGTCCCGCAGCACACAATATAAGGCTTCCACGCAGCCACCGGCGTGTGTTTGTTGCAGGAGTGAATCAGAGAGGAGATTGTTGCATATCAGGGTGTATCATTGAGTTATACCAGAGTTCTGGGAATTTGAATCTGTGATGGCACTGCCAGCTATCAGGGTGTATCACTGAGTTATACCAGAGTTCTGGGAATTTGAATCTGTGATGGCACTGCCAGCTATCAGGGTGTATCACTGAGTTATACCAGAGTTCTGGGAATTTTAATCTGTGTCTTGGCACTGCTAGCTATCAGGGTGTTGCAGCCTGCAGGAGAGGAAGTGAATCAGAGAGAGAGTAGAGGACATTGGCAGCCTTGCAGGGAAAATATCAGTGAAATCGCTGACTTATAGCAGAGTTCTGCATATCTCCAATCTTTATACCAGTGTTGAATCAGAGTTCTGCATATCTCCAATCTTTATACCAGAGTTGAATCAGAGTTCTGCATATCTCCAATCTATATAACAGAGTTTTTATCAGAGTTCTGCATATCTCCAATCTATATATCACTCACCATGTCAGAAAGACCAAAAAGGACAGGCAGACGTTCCCAGACACAGATAAGAGGGCAAGCAGCCTCTGTGTCGGAAGGCTGTGCCCCTGGTCGACGTGGATATGGTGCATCCTCTGCAGGGGCACGCCTGTCCTTTCTAACTGGTGCTGGCCGTCTTAAGCAGCAGCAACATACAGAGGATTTGTAAGATTGGCTAACCAGTCCATCCTCATCCTCCGAGTCCTCTGCCAACCAGGCTCGTAGTGGTTTACAGTCCACCTCAGCTGCCAAAACATCTAATTCAGCCTCCATGTCCACAGCTACTCCTGCCGTAGCCTCACCATCATACACGGAGGAGTCAGCTGAATTATTTGACTATAATGACAGTGACATGCTGCTTGAGGATGTGCAGCAACTCCAGTGCTCTGATTCAAACTCTGAGGTTGAGGAAGGGAGTATAATCAGCCTAGAGGGAGGGGGTGCCAGTGACACACAAAGAACTGGCACTCATGTTCCCCCAGCAGCTGCAGCATATTGCCAAGTTGGCTACAGTGACAAGGAGATAGGGGGTGATGACAATGATGAGGTCACTGACTCCACCTGGGTGCCTGATCGAACAGAGGAGTCAAGTGAGGAGGAGGCACAACAGAAACAAGGCACAACGTCCTCTATGAGCAACCGTAGCCACTCCAAGGCATCAGATGTCAGAGCTGTTCAGGTGCAGGGTGCTGTTGTCTCAAAGCACACGTCCAGGAACTCTGCTGTCTGGGAGTTCTTCAGGACATGTGCAGCAGACCGCAGCGTTGCTATTTGTAAGCTATGTCTGAAGAGGATCAAGCATGGGAGAAACATCAGCCGCTTGGGTACCACATGACCACCTGTCATGCACCCTGTTGGCAGAACACTTACCATCAGTCCTCATCTGTCTCTACCCCCACTATATGTCATGCCATGTCTACAACCTCCACTGGCAGGGATGAAGTTATAGTAATGGGTGTACCAGGTCCTTTGTTAGAATGTGACAGCATCCTATCAGCTGCAGGTTTACGTAGTCAGATTTCACTGCCCCAGCTGCTGCAGCATAAGAAAAAAATATAGTCCCAACCATCCCCTTGCACAGCGTCTAAATGCCAGCTTGGCAAAATTACTTGCATTATAGCTGCTGCCTTTCCAGCTGGTGGACTCTACCTCTTTCCGTGAATTTGCTGAATGTGCTGTACCACAGAGGCAGGTTCCAAAACGCCAGTTCTTTTCACAGAAGGCCATTCCAGCACTATACAATCACGTTGGAGACAATGTTATAGAGTCATTGGGAAGGGCAGTCGGCAGCAAAGTGCACATTACTTTAGACTTTAGAAACGTGGTCCAGCAAGCAGGACAGGCCGTTACATTTCCTTCACGGCGCACTGGGTAACTCTTCTTGCAGCTGGGAGGGATCCAGGATGGGGCTCTGTGATGGAGCTTTTTCATCCACCACGCCTCCAGAAAGCTGCTTATATGAGATCTGTCTGCTCCACCACCTCTTCCTCCTTCTCTGTCTCTGGCAAAGTGGCAGTTAAACCGATGCGTGGCAGGGGCTACGCAATGGCTCAAGCAAAAAGATGCCATACTGTGCTTGAGCTGGTTTGTTTAGGGGATAGGAGCTACACCGAGCCAGAAATTCTGTCAGCTCTGCAGGGGCCGGTGCATAGATGGTTAACACCACGCCAGCTTGAGCTGGGAATGGTCGTCTGTGATAATGGCAGCAACCTTCTCTCCGCCCTATGCCTGGGTAAGTTGACGCATGTACCATGCCTAGCACACGTCCTAAATCTGGTGGTACAGCATTTCCTAACCAGGTACTCAGGGCTGGCAGAGCTTCTCAGCCAGACCAGAAAAGTCTGCAGCCACTTCAGATGGTCATTCCCAGCAAGCGTTCGCCTGGCAGAAATTCAAAGAGAATTCCACCTTCCTACAAACAGTCTGATCTGTGACTTGCCCACCAGATGGAACTCGACATTGGCAATGCTGCAGTGTCTGCACAAGCAGCAGAGGGCCATCAATGAGTACCTGTGTGAGTATGGCACAAGGACAGGTTCAGGTCAACGTGTTTTTTTCCCCCCGCAGTGGCTGATGATCAAGGATGCATGCACTGTACTGTCACCGTTTGAGGAGGCAATGAGGATGGTGAGCAGTGACAGTGCATGCATCAGTGACACAATTCCTTTAGTGTTCCTGCTGGAGCGCACTCTGCGGGGAATTATAGATGTGGCACTAGAGGCATAGCAGCGGGAGGAAGAGGAGGACTTCACTAGCTCTCAAGGCCCCAGTCTTTACGCAGACTGCATTCCTGCGGGTCCTCAGATCAGACAGGAAGAGGAGGAGGAATATTTAAGTTGTGGGGCATTGAAGGTGGGGATTCCTCAAGGGAGGGTTTTGTGTCCCCAGAATCCCAAGGACTAGTACGTGGCTGGGAGAAAGTAGTGTACGATATGGTCATCCTCAGTGACCAGGAACACTCGGAAGCTAATGCCACCTCCAACCTACGCTGCATGGGCTCCCTTAGCCTGCAAAGCCTGCTAAAGGACCCCAGGATTCGTGCTATCAAGGAGAGGGATCATTACTGGTTGGCAACCCTTCTTGTTCCACGATACAAGGGTAAGGTTGCAGAGCTCATCCTGCCCTCACAGAGGGAGGACAGGATGAAACAACTTGAGGACGCTATAAAGCGACACTTGTGTAACACCTTTCCAGGCACTGGTAGGTTACCAAGTGATGACACAGGTGCTTCTGAGGCTGGGGTTTATCAGAGGAAGAGCGGTGAAGGGGGCCGCTTGACTGATGCCTTTTCCAATTTTTTTAGTCCTTGACACCCAGGGACGTCAAATGTAGGCACCCATTGCCAGCATCTTCACCATATGGTGCAGGACTACCTAGGGGCAAGGGCAGTCATTGATACCTTTACAGCAGATGATCCACTGGCTTACTGGGTGTTGAGATTGGATCACTGGCCAGAACTTAGCCAATATGCTATGCAGCTACTAGGTTGCTGTCACGAGGCGTGTGCGGTTCTGGTATGAGCCCAGCAGGTGGCGACACAGAGGGGAGGCCAGACAGGAATCACGCAATGCAGATTCTTTAATAAAACATAAATGGTCCTTAACTGCAGGCAAAAGAACAAAGGGAATTGCAATAAAGTCCAGGGAGAGTTCTTGGAGAGTCAGAGGATTGTGGGTAGTGCAGTCCTAGACTGCAGACAGGGCCCACCAAGAAGAAGTCTGGACAGAGGACAGTGGTACCTGGATCAAAAAGGTCAGAGGGTGATGAACAACTGTAATCCACGGGTAGACAGATGGGTCCTGGATACGTAGGATAAGCTGGTACTGGAAGAGCAGGTTAGCACACCACCAAGTGACCTCAGTCAAGGATAACAATGCAGACCCACTGCTGGCTGGGTCTCTCTGCCTTTTAAGGAGGCTTAAACACAGATAGGCCTCAGCTGGAAGTCCAAGGCTAGAAAAGAAAGACCCAGGCTGGATCTCCAGGAGCCTGGTCCAGGTGCAGAGCCTGGGTAAAACCTGGAACGGAATCCAAGAAAAGGAGCATACATGGCAAAGTTCTAAGATCCAGGTGTGCAAGACAGGTACATGGGGTGGACTGTGACTTTACCCCCCCTGACGGGTGCCCACCGGGCACCAAGACTGGAACAGGCGATGGAGCATAAATCACCACCCTCCAATGTACTCAGAGTCTGGATTGCCATAAATGTCACCATAAGCACGCAGGGCCCTCTCAAAATGTGGCAGGTTTTCTTTTCGGACCAACGTGCCATTGGATGCCCAGACGCAACCCTCAGGAGCAAGACGTACAATGGGTGACGGTCCTTTGGCACGACCCGGTAGGGCAGCGCCCTTGGCAAGGCTTGATGGGGCAGCACTCTTGGCAAGGCTCGATGGGGCAGCGCCCTTGGCGATGACCGGTGGGGCAGCGTCCTTGGCGATGACCGGTGGGGCAGCACCCTTGGCGATGACCGGTGGGGTAGCGCCCTTGGCACGGCTCGATGGGGCAGCGCCCTTGGTGACAACCTTGGGACTGCATGGCCCAACAGCGACAATCTTGGCGAGGCACGGAGGGGCAGTGCCCTTGGCGAGGCACAGAGGGGCAGCGCCCTTGGCGAGGCACGGAGGGGCAGCGCCCTTGGCAAGGCCCTTGATACTGCACGGCTCAGCAGCGACCTGGGTACAGCACGGCTCAATGGTGGCAACCTTGGTGAGGCACGGCACTTGAGCGACCTCGGTACTGCACGGCACTTGAGCGACCTCGGTACTGCACGGCTCTGCGGCGACCTGGGTACAGCACGGCTCTGCGGCGACCTGGGTACAGCACGGCTCTGCGGCGACCTGGGTACAGCACGGCTCTGCGGTGACCTGGGTACAGCACGGCTCTGCGGCGACCTGGGTACAGCACGGCGGCTCTTGCTGGGCAGTGAGCGGCTTGGCCTTACGGCAGCATCGACGACCCCGTGGCGGTGATAGTTCAGGATAACCTGCGTGATGCAGGGCAGCGACCTCTTGAGATCCTGCGGGTTGCAGGGCAGCGACCTCTTGAGATCCTGCGGGTTGCAGGGCAGCGACCTCTTGAGATCCTGCGGGTTGCAGGGCAGCGACCTCTTGAGATCCTGCGGGTTGCAGGGCAGCGACCTCTGGAGATCCTGCGGGTTGCAGGGCAGCGACCTCCGTAGTCTGTGTCAAAGCAACCTCCATGGGCATATAAGGCTCCGAATCTGTGGGCAAGGTAGGTTCCATGTCCATGAGTTCAACGTCAGCAGGCTCAGATGACGGGGTCTCCAAGTAATCAGAGAGGGAGTCAACCTCTGTACTCTCCACAACAGAAGCTTTCCCTACATTCAGGCCTCTTAGATCTGGGTACCGGAGTGTGGCGAGACTTGCCAACTATGGTAGCCTGGCGAGGCCTAGCAGGAACAGAGACTGGGCGAGGTTTGGCTGTGGGCTAGCGAAGCTTGACAGCAGCTTGGCGAGGGCTGGCAGAGACAGGGTGCTGTCGAACTTTGGCTCTTGGAGTTCACTTAGACATTGTTGGCAAGGACTCAGCAGGTAATGTCTCTTTGCTTTTAGCATGCTCAGACACAGGAGGAGCAACCAGCCGAGAAGCAGGAGTAACAGGATTGACTCTGGTCTGTGGTGAGGATGGCTTGGGTAGGCGCACAGGGCACAAAGAAATGAAATGTGAGCCCGCACTACAATAGAAGCACAGTCCCAAAGACCTCCTCCTGGAGCGTTCCTCCTCAGACAAGGGTCTCCTGCAGCCAGACATAGAAGTAGAAGAGCGCACCTTAGGTGAGGTGCCCCTTAATCCTTGCAGCACTTTAAGCAACATAGAGTCCAGTTGCTGCAGGAAGTTCTCCACAGCCATTTTCATGGATGCCACCACCGCCTGTATCACCGCAGCGCAGACTCGTAATAAGATCGGGTCTGCATTCTGTCACGAGGCATGTGCGGTTCTGGTATGACCCCAGCAGGCGGCGACACAGAGGGGAGGGCAGACAGGAATCACGCAATGCAGATTCTTTAATAAAACATAAATGGTCCTTAACTGCAGGCAAAAGAACAAAGGGAATTGCAATAAAGTCCAGGGAGAGTTCTTGGAGAGTCAGTGGATTGTGGGTAGTGCAGTCCTAGACTGCAGACAGGGCCCACCAAGAAGAAGTCTGGACAGAGGACAGTGGTACCTGGATCAAAAAGGTCAGAGGGTGATGAACAACTGTAATCCACGGGTAGACAGATGGGTCCTGGATACGTAGGATAAACTGGTACTGGAAGAGCAGGTTAGCACACCACCAAGTAGACATGTGCACAGCACAAAATTTCGTTTTGAACTAATGGATTAGTCCTAAAATGCAATTTATTTAGTTGCTAAAGAAATTCGTTTTCAGTTCTTTAGTATGAGAACTAATTTCATTCATCCGAAAACCAGTGGATACAATTACTATTGTAGTGGCTCCTCAGAAGGCTGAGATCGCTGCTTGTTACAGTATCTCTCACTCTCAGCACAATGTGTGCCATATTACATAGCTGGTACTCACTTAGCCAGAGCTGTTGTAAACTTCCCAGAGCCATTATAGCCTATGGAGGTTTTCAGTTTACAACAGCTCTGGTTAAATTAGCACCAACATTGTAATACTGCCCCGTGTCAGGCAAAGCTGTTACAGTAACTGACTGCTGCTCATCACAGCGCTCAGAGTTTCAGTAAAACTAGTAAATAATATTTTTATATATAAGAGGTTAGAACAATATTATTTCCTTGTTTTACTGAAACTCTGAGCGCTGTTACAGTCAGTTACTGTAACAGCTGAGCCTGATACATTGTACTGAGAGATAATGTAACAAGCAGCCAATCTCAGCGCTCACAGTCACTGGATTTAAAGGGCTAAAAAAAAAGGCTCTTCTCTGTATAATGTTTAGAACATTCTCCTGCATTAATTAATACCCCTCTCTGTATAATGTATACAACATCCACCTGCATTAATTAATACCCCTCTCTGTATAATATATAGAACATCCTCCTGAATTAATTAATGTCCCTCTCTATATAGAACATCCTCCCCAATTTATACCTTTCTCTGTATAATGTATATAACATCCTCCTGTATTAATACCCCTCTCTGTATAATGTATAGAACATCCTCCTGCATTAATTAATGCCCCTCTCTGTATAGAACATCCTACTGCATTGGCATGTGGAGGGTGCAGAACTTCGAATGTTGCGATGTTGCGCTCTTCATTGCTGGTCTCCTTCACTCATCAATGTAATATCACATAAAGGACTGAAACTAAAATGTAGTGCATTTTATTTTAGTTTCTTTCGTTTTTTGTACTGAGCAGTTTCGTTTCTCTTGAGTCATACGAAAACTAAATTATCCCAAAATTCGGACTAAATCGTTTTAGTACTAAAACGAATGCACATGTCTACCACCAAGTGACCTCAGTCAAGGATAACAATGCAGACCCACTGCAGGCTGGGTCTCTCTGCCTTTTAAGGAGGCTTAAACACAGATAGGCCTCAGCTGGAAGTCCAAGGCTAGAAAAGAAAGACCCAGGCTGGATCTCCAGGAGCCTGGTCCAGGTGCAGAGCCTGGGTAAAACCTGGAACGGAATCCAAGAAAAGGAGGATACATGGCAAAGTTCTAAGATCCAGGTGTGCAAGACAGGTACACGGGGTGGACTGTGACAGTTGCCCTTCATCCAGCGTGCTTTCTGAAAGGACGTTCAGTGCCGCTGGAGGTTTTGTCACAGACAAAAGAGTGCGCCTGTCCACCGACTCTGTAGACCGGCTGACATTTATAAAAATGAATCAGTCTTGGATCAGCAGCTATCACTCCCCTGATGCTGATGTAACTGAATAGATCGGAGATCTCTTCTGCATTCACAAAATGTCATGGTTCTCGCCGAAGACGCCAGAGGAAGGGCAAGTAAGGTGCTGTTTCCCTTACAAAATCAAGTTCCAGTCCAGATCTTACCTCTGCCTGGTCTGGTGTCCAGACATTCAGGGATCCATTCCAACTTTCCCCTCACCTCACCAGCCTCAGGTGTGGGCTGATCCTGGACTCCCCATATAATCAGGCCTCACCCTTCAAGCAATGCTTCTGCATTATCCTTTCCTTCCTTGGAAGCCTCACGGTGTGCCTGTCCTGCACATTTCCAGGCTGAGAACCCCATTGTTATATCCCGCTGAGACCCCTCTTTGCAAGTACCCCGTGGAGACCACCTTCCCTGCAAGTAAAGTTTAGTGATTTTTTGGCTAAATTGTGATGAAACTTATGCAGGCTTTGGATGAAAGTAACAACAGGTGCATTAAAATTGGGCCTTTGGTGCCAGCTAGTGCCTTCACACCGTAACCCCTCTGAGGTATTGTGGAAGAGTGCAGTGGTGGAGGTTTTGTGTCACGGAGGTTTTGTGTCACGTTTTGTGTCACGGAGACCACCTTCCCTCGAAGTACCCTGTGGAGACCACCCTTCCTTGCAATATCCTATTGTGACCCCCTCTCATCGCAGCATTCCATCTACAGCCCCCTTCCTGGACATTCCCTACAATCTCCATTTCTGGACTTCCACTCCCATCACTGCTCCAGAGCCACCTTTTGATTTGACCTCCTGTGTATGACCATCTGTTATGGACTTTGACCACTCTTTGCCCGCCACCTGCCAAGACCTCTGCACGATCTGACCATTCTCCTGCTATAACCCTCCTGATACCACGTTGGATATTCTTGTTGTTTCTTCTGCCCTCTGTGTCTTATGGTCTGCTCTCTGTGTATTTAGTTATTTCTGTATTCAGTGTCCAGTCTAGTACCTGTCCTGTCCACCCTTGTGTTATTCTGTATTCAGTGTCTGTGCTATTCAGTGTCCTGTCCCATCTGCTCAGTGTGCCCTGCCCGCTGTATATATTATACTTTCCCAACCAGCTCCTGTAAGAGTTATTGCTTATTCATTGTCCCCTTTCCTGATTTACTTCTGTTCCTATTCTAAATAAATCATTCTGGTTAAAACCTACTAACCTGTCTCACAGTTTGTGTAACCACACCCTGGGCTCGTTAACTCCCCGGCACCTCCGTGACACAAAACCTCCACCACTGCACTCTTCCACAATACCTCAGAGGGGTTACGGTGTGAAGGCACTAGCTGGCACCAAAGGCCCAATTTTAATGCACCTGTTGTTACTTTCATCCAAAGCCTGCATAAGTTTCATCACAATTTAGCCAAAAAATCACTAAACTTGTTCTGTGTGTCCTAAAACGTCTCCTCTTTTCATACAGGCTGCCGCCCCAAGCAGTTGTTTATGAGTAGATTAAAGGAAAACTATTTACCGTCATTTGAAATGTCATTTTTTTTTTTTAATGTTTCTATACATCCTACAAATCCGCCACTTCACGGGCAGGTTATGGGGACCTCCTAGGCACGATATTTGAAGGAATTTTTCATTTTTATTCTTAACCTTTATGTCATGGAAAAATCACTTTCTTTAAAAACTTTTTTTTAAAAAAACTTTTTGTCCTCGTTTCCTGTCCCCCAGGGCACTACCCGGATCCCCATACACCTTTTATGGCAAATATCTTGCATATATGCCCTCTTGCAGGGCACTCTAAAATTCGAACGTTCGAGTCCCATTGACTTGCATTGAGTTTGAATCGTGTTCGAGTTCGAATTCGAACTTTTTCAAATGTTCGAATGCGAACTGAACATGGGGGTGTTCGGACCATCACTAGTCAGGACCTGACCAAATCCCAGCAATGCTGCTGAAAATCAGCGCGCCAGCAATTGCAAAACCTGTCTCAACCCTTATCAATGAATCACTGGCGACTAGATATATACCCAAACTTTGGAAGACTGCGAGAGTGGTACCTATCCATAAAAGTAGAGACAATACTTTGGTATCCAACTACTGTCCAATATCATAGTTTTCTGTAATGTGAAAAATTCTGGAAAAATGTGTTTACACTCAATTATGCGATTACTATAAGTATTGGAACTATTTAACCCCAGATCAATCCGGCTTCCGTCCAAATCATTCAACCACAACTGCCCTTTTAAAAGATTGCAATGATATCCAGGCTGGCATGGAACAAGGAAACCTAACTGGAGCCATCTTCCTTGATTTTACCAAGACCATTGACACCGTAGACCATGGCATCTTATTACAAAAACTTAACTCCGGTATTTGTGATCGCACGCTAACCTGGTTCCAATCATATGTATCTGATCAGTCACAATATGTGTCCATTTCTGAAAGCACGTCCCTCCCCCTCCCAGTCACGTGCAGTGTACCCCAAGGCTCGATACTCGGCCCCCTGCTATTCACAATATTCGTAAGTGATCTGCCCAATGTCTGCAAAGCCTCAACTGTACACATGTACGCAGACGACACCGTAATCTATACCAGCAAACCAAATCTCCCACAGCTGGAGGCCGTGCTGCAAGAACAATTCACAGAGGTAGAAAAGTGGATCAAACACAACAAACTTTTTCTAAATACTGACAAAACTGTTACAATGCTTTTTGGAACAGCACCTAAACTACACAAATTGCAAACACCCCATCTATGTGTTGGGACAAGATCAAATGGCACACTGACCACAGTCACTTCTCTCAAATATCTAGGTATGTGGTTAGACCCAAATCTATCCTTTGGCCCCCACATCGAAAAACTGTTATCTAAACTTTAACCCAAACTAGGTGCCATGTACAGAAACAAATCCTGCCTGAGCCCCGCGGAAAGAAAGCAGATTGTACAACAAATGCTTATGCCGGCTATTGAATACGGAGATGTAGTGTATGCAGCTGCCCCGGAAACACACCTTCATAAACTTACTACATTGTATAACTCATTCTGTCACTTTGTGCTACAATGTAACTACATGACCCATCATTGTTGTGACTAGGGATGAGCTGTTCGGGTTCGGATGGTTCGGGGTTCGACCCGAACTTAGCCTGTTCGAGCAGATCGCGAACCCCGAACATTTCCGGGTGTTCGCCGCATGTTTGACCACAATGGACCACAATGCATTTTCCCACTGCCTGAAGCTCGTAATTGGCTACAGCCTTGCACCTGACCACAGGTCTGGTGCAAGACTGGTTGAACACTATGCCAATCACCGCTCAGAGTCCTGATTGGGCAAATTTTGCCCAATCATGGGCTCACAGAGCTAAGTCCTGCAGCACACTATATAAGGTTTCCATGCAGCGCTTCTGCACGCATTTCAGAGGAGATTTCAAAGGAGATAGTTGTATGTGTGTTGTTACTGCCGGTCTGCCACGGGAATTTAGGTGATGTGTGTCTTGTCACTGTGCCAGCAAGTTTTATTGGGGTTTACAACTTTATTTAAAAAATTTGAGAATTGAGGTGATTTTCTGGGTCTTGTCACTGTGCCAAGTCACTGTGCCAGCAAGTCTTTTTGGGCCACATTTGATTTCCTTTCTGGTACTATTGAGATCCCATTCAGTAAAACAATTATTGTTGCTGGATTCTACCGCCCACCAAGTTCCCCAGTGCAATCCCTTTCTGACATAACCCAAATTCTTAGTAAATTAGTCGCTCAAAACCAAAAAAGCGAACTGCTGGTCCTCGGCGACTTTAATGTTGATTGGCTGAATCCTAAAAACAATAAACACTGCTCACTGTTTAAGGCTTTGCAGCTAACACAATTAATCTCCTCCCCCACTCGCATTAATATGAAAAGCCCTAACCACACCTTGCTGGACTGGATTCTCTCCTCATGTCCTGATCGAATACAGGAGGCAGGCGTTCTCGCTAACAGTTTCAGTGATCACTGCCTAGTGTACTGTGTGCGCAAAATAAGGGCCACAAAATGTCCACCAAAGGTAATAATCACCAGGTCTTTCAAGAAATTTAATCTTGAATCCTTCCTAAATGATCTCAAACAGCTCCCATGGTACAGACTAAACCTAGTCCCAGACCTGGACTGTGCAATTGAATACTTTCAAGCCGAGCTCCTGAAAGTCTGGAACACCCATACCCCACTGCGCAAAGTGCAAGTAAAAGGGGCCCATCTCCCCTGGGTTACAGCTGACCTCACGCATATGTACCAGTTTAGAGACTCCCTGTGGTCAAAGTTCAAGAGTACTGGATCCATGAACGATCACTGTGAATACCGAAAATGCCGGAATGAATGCACAAAAGAAAGCCCAATACTTCAATGAAAATTTAAACAATAACATATCAAACCCCAGAAATTTTTGGAAAATCATAAGTAACATACAAGCACCCCCCATCCACTCCCAACCAGCTGCTTTAAAAGTAAACAACCAAACTGTACAACACCCCCTAGATGTAGCAAATGCTTTTAATAAGTATTTTGTTGGATGCGCCACCACCCTGATTGCTAAGCTAGGAAATGACACGCAATCAGAAAGGCCGCACGCAGGTCAGGACCCACCAACAGTGCAAAGACCCCGTAACCCAGAGAAATTCAGTTTTAGGCCAGTGCCTGTCAGTGCCATCACTAAACTTCTCCATAACCAAAAAATTAAATACCAGTCTGGACCTGATCAAATCCCAGCAATGCTGCTGAAAATCAGTGTACCATCAACTGCAAAACCTGTCGCAACCCTGATTAATGAATCACTGGCAACTGGATACATACCCAAACTCTGGAAGACTGCAAGGGTGGTACCTATCCATAAAAGTGGAGACAATACTTTGGTATCCAACTACTGCCCAATATCACTGCTCCCCGTAATGTCAAAAATTCTGGAAAAATGTGTCTACACTCAATTACATGATTATTATCAGTATCAGAACTATTTAACCCCAGATCAATCAGGCTTTCGTCCAAACCATTCAACTACAACTGCCCTTTTAAAAGTTTGTAATGATATCCAAGCGGGCATGGAACAAGGAAATCTAACTGGAGCCATCTTCCTTGATTTTGCTAAGGCTTTTGACACAGTAGACCATGGCATCCTATTACAAAAACTTAAGAACTCTGGTACTGGTGATTAGGGATGTGCGTTTCGGGTTTCGGAATTTCGGAATTTTCACGAAATTTCCCGATTCGTGCATCCGGATTCGGCCGATTTTACGTCAATTTTCAGATCCGAAAACGAAACGAAACGAAAATTTGTTCGGAATTTTCGAATGGACTAGAAATGCGTAAAATCGAAAATCATTTTCGTTCCATTCGTAATTTCGGCTCCATTCCTGATTTCGGTTCCATTTCAGTAATTTCTGACAATGTATTTTTTGGTTATATCGCTGATTCTGTAATTTTGTATCATTCCCATCTCAATGTATCCTTCTTGTAAAATATGAGAAATCTCAATGTATCCTTCCTGGAAAACCAGAGAAATCTCAATGTATCCTTCTTGTGAAACCAGAGAAATTTCTGGAACGCTCTCCCTCGTACTGTCAGACTTTCCCCTAACTTCTCTTCCTTCAAACGCTCCCTTAAAACATTCCTATTTAGGGAAGCCTACCACCCAACTCACTGACGCAACCATCAATCACTCTCACCTTACAGTCCTCTCCTCCAGTTTCCAACCCCAACCCTCCCAGATTGTGAGTTCCTACGGGAATAGGGCCCTCATCTCCTCCTGTACTGTTTGTCAAATGTTGTTCAATGTATTGTAACCCTGTCTATACTGTGCTTATTGTACAGCGCTGCGGAATATGCTGGCGCTTTATAAATAAAGAATAATAATAATAATAAAAATCTCAATGTATCCTTCTTGTAAAACCAGAGAAATCCCAATGTGTCCTTCTTGTAAAACCAGAGAAATCTCAATGTATCCTTCGTGGAAAACCAGAGAAATCTCAATGTATCCTTCTTGTGAAACCAGAGAAATCTCAATGTATCCTTCTTGTAAAACATGAGAAATCTCAATGGCAGAATTATCGTATCGACAGAATTATCGTATCGACAAAGAAATATCGGATCCGAAAAACGATTAGTTTACGTCAAAACGAATAGACACTTTGAAACGAGGAGAACAGACGTTCCGAAAAACACGAAAATTTTCGAAATTACGAAAAAGTCGATACGAAACGAAAACGAAACGAACCGAACCGGAAATCGGCCGAAACGAGCCGAAACGAAAATTTACAAAATACGAACGAACCGAACCGATTCGAACCTAAAAAAAAATCGGTGCACAAGTCTACTGGTGATAGTACGTTAACCTGGTTCCAATCATATGTGTCTGATAGGTCTCAATTTGTGTCCATTTCTGACAGCACTTCCCTTCCCCTCCCAGTCACGTGCGGTGTACCCCAAGGCTCGATACTTGGCCCCCTTCTATTCACAATATTCATAAACGATCTGCCCAATGTCTGCAAAGCTTCAACTGTACACATGTACGCAGACGACACTGTAATCTATACCAACAAACCAAATCTCCCACAGCTGGAGGCAGTGCTGCAAGAACAATTCGCAGGGGTAGAAAAGTGGATCGCAAATAACAAACTTTTTCTAAATACTGACAAAACTGTTACAATGCTCTTTGGAACCGCACCTAAACTACACAAATTGCAAACACCCCATCTATGTGTTGGGACAAAATCAAATGGCACACTGACCACAGTCACTTCTCTCAAATACCTAGGTATGTGGTTAGACCCAAATCTATCTTTTGGCCCCCACATCGAAAAACTCTCATCTAAACTCTACCCCAAACTAGGTGCCATGTACAGAAACAAATCCTGCCTGAGCCCCGCGGTAAGAAAGCAGATTGTACAACAAATGCTTATGCCAGCCATTGAATACGGAGATGTAGTGTATGCAGCCGCCCCTCAAACACACCTCCAGAAACTTACTACATGGTATAACTCATTCTGTCGCTTTGTGCTACAATGTAACTACATGACACACCATTGTGACATGTTAAAAGAACTAAACTGTCCATCACTGGACTCTAGATGCACCCTTCACCTTTCCAGCCTGGTGTTTAAGAGCTTTTCTGGGAAGCTACCACCCTACCTGAATATGCTGCTTCCCCCGGCAGTTCCCTCATCCTATAACCTCAGATCCAGGACCAGCACCTTACTTGCAATACCGCAATACAAAAAGAAAATGGCTCGATCCTCATTTTCCTACAGAGTACCGCAAATATGGAATAACCTCCCAGACGCCATCAAATCTTCCCCCAGTCTAAAGTCCCTTAAGACTTCCCTATTAACATACCTCAATACGAAATGCACCTGTAAACATGTAACATAATGACTTTATTTCCTCCATATTTATTTTTCTGTTAATCTGTATATTTGGTCTTGTGTTAATATCTTGCATTTTACTATTTTGTATTTCTGTAACCACTCAATGTTCTCTAACCCAGGACATACTTGAAAACAAGAGAAATCTCAATGTATCCTTCCTGGTAAAATCCTTTATAAATAAATAAATAAATACATTTCTACCAAATATCAGGGAATTTAGGTGATGTGTGTCTTGTCACTGTGCCAGCAAGTTTTTTGGGGGTTTACAACCTTATTTAAAACATTTGTGAATTGAGGTGATTTTCTGGGTCTTGTCACTGTGCCAGCAAATCTTTTTGGGGCTCACTAATTTCTTTAAAACACTTGTGAATTAAGGTGATCTGTGTCTCGTCATACAAACAGTACCACGCTGTATTTTGGGGCTCACTAATTTCTTTAAAACACTTGGGAATTAAGGTGATCTGTGTCTCGTCATACAAACAGTACCACGCTGTATTTTGGGGCTCATTAATTTCTTTAAAACACTTGGGAATTAAGGTGATCTGTGTCTCGTCATACAAACAGTACCACGCTGTATTTTGGGGCTCACTAATTTCTTTAAAACACTTGGGAATTAAGGTGATCTGTGTCTCGTCATACAAACAGTACCACGCTGTATTTTGGGGCTCACTAATTTCTTTAAAACATTTGTGAATTAAGGTGATCTGTCTCTTGTCACTGGCTGCCAGCTATCAGTGTGTCTCACTGAGTTATACCAGAGTTATTTAAATCTTTATACCAGAGTTGAATCAGAGTTCTGTATACATTAATCTATATATTACTCACCATGTCTGAAAGAACAAAAAGGACAGGTTGACGCTCCCAGACACAGATAAGAGGGCAAGCAGCCTCTGTGTCGGGAGGCTGTGTTTCTGGTCGTGGTGGACGTGGTGCATCCTCTGCAGGGGCACGCTTGTCCTTTCTAACTGGTGCTGGCCGTCTAAAGCAGCAGCAACATACAGAGGACTTGGTGGATTGGCTAACCAGGCCATCCTCATCCTCCGAGTCCTCTGCCAGCCAGGCTTCTAGTGCTTTACAGTCCACCTCAGCTGCCAAAGCATCTAATGCAGCCTCCATGTCCACAGCTACTCCTGCCGTAGCCTCGCTGTTGTCTCAAAGAACACATGCAGGAACTCTGCTGTCTGGGAGTTCTTTAAGAAATGTGCAGCAGACTCCACCGTTGCTATTTGTAATCTATGTCAGAGGAGGCTGAAGCGTTGAATAAACACCAGACACTTGGGTACCACGTGCTTGAGGCGACATATGAACAAGTGCCACACATCCCGTTGGCGCAAAACTTTGCATAGGTCCTTCTCCTCCTCATCTGTCTCTACCCACACTGTATGTCCTGCCATGCAATTGCCTACAACCTCCACCGACAGGGATGATGCTACAGTAATGGATGTACCAGCAGGTCCTTCCTCACAATGTGACATCATCCCAGTAGCTGAAGATTTACGCAGTCAGATTACGTTGCCGCAGCTGCTGCAGCGAATGAAAAAATATAGTCCCAACCATCCCCAAGCACAGCGTCTAAATGCCAGCTTAGCAAAATTACTCGCATTGCAGCTGCTGCCTTTCCAGCTGGTGGACTCTGCTCCCTTCCGTGAATTTGCTGAATGCGCTGTACCACAGTGGCAGGTTCCAAAACGTTATTACTTTTCACGCAAGGCCATTCCAGCACTATACCAGCACGTGGAAGACAATGTTATCGAGTCATTGGAAAAGGCAGTCAGCAACAAGGTGCATGTGACTTTAGACACGTGGTCCAGCAAGCATGGACAGGGTCGTTACATTTCCTTCACGGCACACTGGGTAACTCTGATTGCAGCTGGGAGGGATTCAAGACGGGGCTCTGTGCTGGAGCTTGTTCATCCACCATGCCTCCAGAAAGCTGCTTGTATGAGGTCTGTCTGCTCCACCACCACCACCTCTTCCTCCTCCTCCTCCTCCTCTGTCTCTGGCGAAGTGGCAGTTAGACTGACGCCTGACAGGGTCTATGCAATGGCTCAAGCAAAAAGATGCCATACTGTGCTTGAGCTGGTTTGTTTAGGGGACAGGAGCTACACCAGGTCATAAATTTTGTCAGCTCTGCAGGGGCAGGTGCAGAGATGGTTAACACCACGCCAGCTTGAGCTGGAAATGATCGTCTGCGATAATGGCAGCAACCTTCTCTCCGCCCTGCGCAAGGGTAAATTGACGCATGTACCATGCCTAGCACACGTCCTAAATCTGGTGGTACAGCGTTTCCTAACCAAGTACCCAGGGCTGCCAGAGCTTCTCATCCAGGCCAGAAAAGTCTGCAGCCACTTCAGACGGTCATTCCCAGCAAGCGTTCGCCTGGCAGAAATTCAAAGAGAATTCCACCTTCCCACAAACCGTCTGATCTGTGACATGCCCACCAGGTGGAACTCGACATTAGCAATGCTGCAGCGTCTGCACAAGCAGCAGAGGGCCATCAACGAATACCTGTGTGAGTATGGCACAAGGACAGGTTCAGGTCAACTTGTTTTTTTTTCCCCCCGCAGTGGCTGATGATCAAGGATGCATGCACTGTACTGTCACCATTTGAGGAGGCAACGAGGATGGTGAGCAGGGACAGTGCATGCATCAGTGACACAATTCCTTTAGTGTTCCTGCTGGAGCACACTCTGTGGGGAATTATAGATGTGGCTCTAGAGGCAGAGCAGCGGGAGGAAGAGGAGGCCTTCCCTAGCTCTCAAGGCCCCAGTCTTTCCGCAGACAGCATTCCAGCGGGTCCTACTCAGATCAGACAGGAGGAGGATGAGGAGGAGGAGGACTATTTAAGTAGTGGGGGCATTGAAGGTGGGGATTCCTCAAGGCAGGGTTTTGTGTGCCCAGAAACAGAAGGGCTTGTGCGTGGCTGGGAGGAGGAAGTGCACGATACGGTCATCCTCATTGACCAGGAAGACTTGGCAGCTAATGCCACCTCCAACCTACGCTGCATGGGCTCCCTAATGATGCAAAGCCTGCTAAAGGACCCCAGGATTCGTGCTATCAAGGAGAGGGATCATTACTGGTTGGAAACCCTTCTTGATCCACGATACAAGGGGAAAGTTGCAGAGCTCATCCTGCCCGCACAGAGGGAGCACAGGATGACAAAACTTGAGGACGCTCTAAAGCGACACTTGTGTAACACCCTTCCAGGCACTGTTAGATTACCAAGTGCTGACACACGTGTTTCTGAGGCTGCAGGTGATCAGAGGAATAGCGGTGAAGGCCAGGGCCGCTTGACTGATGCATTTTTAAATTTTTTTAGTCCTTGACGCCCAGGGACGTCAAATGTAGGCACCCATTGCCAGTGTCTTCACCATATGGTGCAGGACTACCTAGGGGCAAGGGCAGACCTGGATATGTTTCCAGCAGATGATCCACTGGCTTACTGGGTGTTGAGATTGGATCACTGGCCAGAACTTAGCCAATATGCTATGCAGCTACTAGGTTGCCCTTCATCTAGCGTGCTTTCCGAAAGGACGTTCAGTGCCGCTGGAGGTTTTGCCACAGACAAAAGAGTGCGTCTGTCCACCGACTCTGTAGACCAGCTGAAATTTATAAAAATGAATCAGTCCTGGATCAGCAGCTATCAATCCCCTGATGCTGAAGTAATGGAATAGATAGGGGATGTCCTCTTCTGCATTCACAAAACCTCCAGCACTGAACTCTTCCACAATACCACAAAAGGGTTACGGTGTGAAGGCACTTGCATGAAAGGCACAATATTTGGCTGCACTGACGCCTGTGCCAGATTTATATAATTTTATTTTTTTGAACCGCAGGGTCCAACCCTGCACTCTTCCACAATACCACAGAGGGGTTACTGTATGATGATACTTGCTGGCCTGGTATTCTTGCACCAAAGGCACAATATCTGGGTGCACTGACACCCATTACCAGATCAAAAACTTTTCAATATAGGACCACATGGTCCACCCCTGCACTCTTCCACAATACTACGGACGTACTTACTGACTGACGACAAGGTAGTGGCCACACAGTCGGTTTTTTTCACTGTCGTATTTTTTGACTGATGTAGTATGGAAAATAAATTACAATGAAAGAACCTCCTGTCCGTCAAAAATGCTGGACGTAAAAATGCAGTTCGTCTGACCTTGTTGCATCTCTCAAAAACAAAAAATTATGCGGACGTTGTGGACGTGGCGCACTCTGCACGTCCGTTCTAGCAGTATTACGTTCTTGCATAACCTGCGTCCGTTTGCAGCGTCCGTCAGCCCCCGCACTTCTGTGCGGACGTACTTCGTGTGTGGGGCTCCATTTAACACAATTGTATGCTATCACGGACGTACTTATGTGCGGGCAACACGGACGTTAACACTGCGTTCGTCTGACCCCAGCCTTACTGTATGATGATACTTGCTGCCCTGGCAGTCTTGCACCAAAGGCAGAATATCTGGGTGCACTGACGCCTTAACCAGATGCATATCTTTTTAATATAGGACCGCAAGGTTCACCCCTGCACTCTTCCACAATAACACAGAGGGGTCACTGTATGATGATACTTGCTGGCCTGGCATTAAAGGCACAATATCTGGGTGCACTGACGCCCATTAACAGATAAAAAAAAACACTTTTCAATATAGGACCACATGGTCCACCCCTGCAGTGCACTCTTCCACAATACCACAGAGGGGTTACTGTATGATGATACTTGCTGGCCTGGCATTAAAGGCACAATATCTGGGTGCACTGACGCCCATTAACAGAAAAAAAAAACACTTTTCAATATAGGACCACATGGTCCACCCCTGCACTCTTCCACAATACCACAGAGGGGTTACTGTATGATAGTACTTGCATGCCTGGCACTAAAGGCACAATATCTGGGTGCACTGCCATTGACGCCTGTTTCAGATTCATATCCTTTCAAATGGAAATAAATTATCAGCATATTACACTATAATTTCTCCGAGGGGGACACCCAGAAATGGAAATAAATTATCAGCATATTACACTATAATTTCTCCGAGGGAGACACCCAGAAATAGAAATAAATTATCAGCATATTACACTATAATTTCTCCGAGGGGGACACCCAGAAATGGAAATAAATTATCAGCATATTACACTATAATTTCTCCGAGGGGGACACCCAGAAATGGAAATAAATTATCAGCATATTACACTATAATTTCTCCGAGGGGGACACCCAGAAATGGAAATAAATTATCAGCATATTACACTATAATTTCTCCGAGGGGGACACCCAGAAATGGAAATAAATAAATGGAAATATATTGAAAAGTGTTTTTTTTTTCTGTTAATGGGCGTCAGTGCACCCAGATATTGTGAATGTGCGGTGACTTTTCGATTCTCTTTGAATTACCCTGATAGTGTAATATGCTGATAATTTATTTCTATCTCAGGGTGTCTCCCTCGGAGAAATTATAGTGTAATATGCTTCCACAATACCACAGAGGGGTTACTGTATGATAGTACTTGCATGCCTGGCACTAAAGGCACAATATCTGGGTGCACTGCCATTGACGCCTGTTTCAGATTCATATCCTTTCAAATGGAAATAAATTATCAGCATATTACACTATAATTTCTCCGAGGGGGACACCCAGAAATGGAAATAAATTATCAGCATATTACACTATAATTTCTCCGAGGGAGACACCCAGAAATAGAAATAAATTATCAGCATATTACACTATAATTTCTCCGAGGGGGACACCCAGAAATGGAAATAAATTATCAGCATATTACACTATAATTTCTCCGAGGGGGACACCCAGAAATGGAAATAAATTATCAGCATATTACACTATAATTTCTCCGAGGGGGACACCCAGAAATGGAAATAAATTATCAGCATATTACACTATAATTTCTCCGAGGGGGACACCCAGAAATGGAAATAAATTATCAGCATATTACACTATAATTTCTCCGAGGGGGACACCCAGAAATGGAAATAAATTATCAGCATATTACACTATAATTTCTCCGAGGGGGACACCCAGAAATAGAAATAAATTATCAGCATATTACACTATAATTTCTTCGAGGGAGACACCCAGAAATAGAAATAAATTATCAGCATATTACACTATAATTTCTTCGAGGGAGACACCCAGAAATAGAAATAAATTATCAGCATATTACACTATAATTTCTCCGAGGGGGACACCCAGAAATGGAAATAAATTATCAGCATATTACACTATAATTTCTCCGAGGGAGACACCCTGAGATAGAAATAAATTATCAGCATATTACACTATCAGGGTAATTCAAAGAGAATCGAAAAGTCACCGCACATTCGGTGACTTTTCGTTCTCTTCAATTTGGGGCGATTCGGCAATCCCATTCCGACGACCCTGCGGTGTATTCAGCAAGCACCATTCAAAGAACTCCGAATTGGGGCTGAAAAATAACCGAACGCTGAATTTCAGGGTACGGTTACCTTTCCTGGCCATTCGGCTATTCAGAGAGCAGGCAGTTCGCCAAATGTTGGTAAATTGCCTGCACATAGGGTGCCTGTTCGGTGCCTGTTCAAGGGCAGTGAATCCCCATAGAGAAGCAATGCTTCTTCTATTGAGAGAACAAAAACCTGCAGTGAAAAGTTGACAAATGCCCTGCCATTCGGTGGTTTTATTCAATAGGTTTATTCAGGAGAATCCCATAGGCTTCAATTTTAATAATAACGCAGTTTTAATCCAATATCTAATAAACCGTTGATTATTGTATTCTGCAGTAAAAGGTCTCTTTATTTATTGATATTTTAGGATCTTTTAGGCATTTTTCTTTTTGCGAAAAAAAATTCAGTTTCTTTTTTAAATCGTTTTTTCTTTTTTCTGTAACAGCCCTTTTTATTATCATTCATTGGGTCTTATATGTAAATTTCATACATTTTCGTTCATTAGTTTCTTTGCAAACAGCGTTTCACTTTTCAAACATTCAAGCGAACTGTTTTTCTTTTTTTGTTCACTCCATTCGTCTGCGGTGTCGGTTTTTTCCGGCGGCTGCTCTGCGCTGTGATCGGCTTCTGCTCGGGTTTCTCCGGCGTGTTCGGCGGGGTTAATTGAGATGTTTTTGCGGGTTTCGGTGTGCCTTCGCCGAGTTTTGAGTGTTCGTTGGGTTTGCGGCAGCTTTTCCCTACACTATGACGGCCCTGTGGTGCTTGCTGAATACACCGCAGGTTTGCCGGAACAAGATCGCCAAATCACACCAAATTGAAGAGAACGAAAAGTCACCGAGCGTGCAGTGACTTTCGGTTCTCTTTGAATAACCCTGTATAATTTCTAAGAGGGAGACACCCTGAAACGGAAATAAATTATCAGCATATTACACTATAATTTCTCAGAATGAGACACCCAGAAATAGAAATACGCAACAGTTAGGCTAGGGACAGATGAGCGCATTTTCTGCGGCCACCGTCAAAATGTACGTCGATGCGTGCGCACGCATTTTTTCACGGAATACGCTTAAGTGGTCAGACGATGCGCAATTCTGGACGTATTTCATGACGATGGGGTGAAAAGAAGTCTAGGGAAATCCGGCTGTTTGAACGTTATGTTGGCCGCACACTAGCAGCGTCTGACATCTCCTAATCACGCACACACGCTGCTATGCGGCCGCAGCGCACTCTGTACGTCAGTACCAGCGGTTTAACGAAAAAATGCGTTCATTTTCCACTTGCGTTGCGCGGCCGGACTTTTGTGCGACCGTACTTCGTATATTGGCTGTCATTGCCCGGCATCTGCTGCTAGTGCCGCCGTGATTATGTGCGCCAGAACGCGCGTTCGCACTGCCTCAGTCTGACCCTAGCCTTAACCACTTCGATGCTGAGGACGCGCTCAGCGCGTCCTCAGCATTCCCGCTGGTATGCGGAGGACGCGCTGAGCGCGTCCTCCCATTGGGGTCAGCGTTCGGCCGGGTTCCGGCCGATCGCTGGTCCCCCCGGTGCGGGCTGTCATCCTCGATGTCAGCCGCGCATCCGGGACCGCAGCCGCCGGAATTAGGAGTCATCGCGGCAGCGCGATGACACCTAATTCAGGCGCCCCCCCCCGCATGTGCGGAGGAGGCGCCTGAAAGGGAGGGGGGGAGGTCCTTCAGACCTCTCTCCCTCCCGATCGGCGGCTCTGCGGGGTTAACCCAGGCATCATTTGGAAGGGCACAGCCTGCCCTTCCAAATGGTGCCTGGCATTAACCCCTGGGGAGCTGGATCGCGAATCGGCGCTGAAAAGCGCCGGTTCGCGATCCTTTCCTGGAGCTGGCCGACATCTTGGATGTCGGCCAAGCCTCCGGGAACTCCCCCTGAGGACTGCCAGTCCTGGACTTAACCCCTAACTGCCACCAACTGTGGAGATAGGGAGTTCCAATGAACTCCCTATCTCCCGATCCGTGGCAGTTAGGGGTTAATGTTTGGTATGGTTGGATCGGCCAGAGCATGGCCGTTCCAACGATACCAAACACTACTGTGAAAAATGAAAAATAAAAAAAAAAATTAAAAAAAAATTATAAAAAAAAAATAAACACTTTTTTTTTCTTTTTTTTGTTTTGTTAATGCAGCAATATTGTTCCCATTTCAATTATAATGCGAACAATGATGCTGCAGTAACGATTTTTGTATGCGGTGCGTTTGTTAAAAATAGTGTAATTTTCCCCAAAAAAAAATGTAACGAGACCCCATCTCTAATTTTTTTAACAAGCGCACCCCATACAAAATATAACCGCAATTGCTCGCATGTTAAAATGTGAAAAAAAACACTTTACACGTTGCAAATTATTGAAAATACATATTTTATTGCATTTTTTGTTATAATATACAGACATGACATAACGTATACATATAATAATGACATATTATGAATCTACCGAGTCTGACGGAAAGAACGATATATAATATGTCTGGGTCATATACTAAAATAAGCCTTCAAAACGCATTTAAACATGATGAGCAAAACCGGTAAAAATGACCTCAGCACAGGGGCGGGAAAAGCCTCAGCAGCGAAAGGGTTAAGAAACACAAATATTTTATGAAGGGGGAATGCTTGTTTTAAAAATAAATAAATGCTGAAATAATGAGATAACAGACAACACATATAAAGCTAGAGTGACTGATAGATTATGAATAGTAACATTGAGGCACATGTCCTGCTACACAGCAAATGTCAGCTGAGAAGGACTAGACACATTGTATCGGACGGGCAGAGAAAAGCAAACACAATCATGGTGCTAAAGGGATTTTCTAGCAACCATAACAACTTCTGCTTATTAGAAAGGTCACAGAATGTGGACTCGGTCCCTGTGGGACCACTTTTCAAAATGATTTAGCTGAAACCTGTCACACAATTCCCTGGCGTACACACTGACCTGGGCCCGGTGTTTGTGGCACAGGTCAGAGATCCATCTCATCTCAAGCAGGTATTTTATTTTTTTTAAAACCAACCAGTACCGGCTGGGTGGAGTAGAGATAACATCACTGCTCTGCGTGGAGAGACCCTGTGGAGTCATGGGTTCGATCCCGACGAGCACCTCTCCAGTAAGTGTCCTTGGACAAGACACCTAACGGTACATACTCACCACCCAGGACATACTTGAAAACGAGAGAAATCTCAATGTATCCTTCCTGGTAAAATGCTTTCTCAAAAATAAAAAAAAATGTGTCTGACTGACATCTTCCCAGCTTATCTTTCACAGAGCTCAGACATGTAGGAACAGGAACTCCATTTGGCCAGAAGATGGTGATATTCACCTGCCAGATAGGTTATCACAGTAAGGAATTCATTTGGGAATATTCCCAAATATTTCTTACTGTATGATTAATTAGCCCCTTCACTGCTGAGCCATTTCACATCTGTGTGCTGAGCTTGTTTTTGCTCATCATGTTTAAAAGGGATTTAAAGTCACGTTTTATTATACAACCCAGACATATTATATAACCTTTTTTTCGGCAGATTCATTATATATCATTATTACATATATACATCATGCCCTGCCTGAATGTTATAACAAAAAATGCAATAAAATTAGAATTTCCAATCCTCTACAGAGTGTAAAATGATTTTTTCCACATATTATTATCCGAGCTTTTGCGGTTATGCAGTATATTCTATGGGGTACACTTGTTAAAAATAATAGAACTGGAAACCTGTTACTTTTTTTTCTGAGAAATTATGTGATTTTAGCTAACTGCTCCCCAAAAAAAATCGTTAGTGCAGCATCGTTGTTCACATTATATTTGAAATGTGAACAATAGTGCTGCATTAATAAAAAAATATATATGTTTTTATTTTTATTTATTTTTTGTTTACTTTTAACCTGCTCATGGTACCATTGGAAAGGCCATGTTCTGGTCTTTCCAATGATATAAAGCATTAATATCTAGCTGTCAAAGATTAGAAGATAAGGTGATCCAAAGGATCCTTAAATCTCCACCATAGGGTCTCCCTAGGGAAACCCCTTGGCAGCTAGGGGTTAATGCTCACACTGACGTCACTGCGCCATGCGCCATGATGTCAGTGGGCGAGGAGAGGCCCCGGAGGCATGGCTGACATGCAGGAAGTCAGCCATCTGCAGGAGAGGTCAGATCGCGGATCGTCACTGCAGGGGTTAAAGAGAGGCAGCACTGCAAAGGGCAGACTCTGCCCTTTTCAGAATTGACTCTCTTTATCTTGCACCTCCTCCCGAAGGGACCCCTCCCTTCTTTCAGGCACTCTTCTAGCTTTGCCAGGGGTAGAAATCTCGGAGAGATCTCACTGCGATTTTTTTTTTTTAGAAATTGACCCCTGGTAAAGACCAAAGCCATGCAATAAACACAAAAAGATGGTTAGCACCCACAACTTGTACCACCACCGGTATCCCAATGCTGACCCAGATTGGCAGTGATTTCCCCTAAACCAGTGTAACAACAAACGGAAAAAATACGTATCTGGCAGCGCGATGGAAGTCGCTCTCGGGACCCAGGTGGTTCTCATAATACGAATCATCCACATGGATATGATATAAAAAGGAGGCAAAATACATATAATGGTGCAGAGCGTAGTAAATCAAATCTTGAATAATTTAGTACATATAAGTTCCAATCACAAATATAGAGCCCTATCACTGGCTCTGAGTGGGTTAGTGTGTGTGGGTAATTTTTAGGGATGTGGGTTTCGGAATTTCGGAATTTTCACGAAATTTCCCGATTCGTGCATTCGGATTCGGGCGAATTTCCTAACATTTTCAGATCCGAAAACAGCAGATCCGAACAAATTTTCGTGCCGAAACGAAAACTTTTCGGAATTTTCAAATGGACTAGAAATGTGTAAAATCGAAATTCATTTTCGTTCCATTCGTGATTTCGGCTCTATTCCTGATTTCGGTTCCATTTCAGTAATTTCGGACATCGTATTTATATCGCTGATTCTGTAATTAAATTTTGTATCATTCCCATCTCAATGTTTCCTTCCTGGAAAACCAGAGAAATCTCAATGTATCCTTCTTGTAAAACATGATAAATCTCAATGTATCCTTCTTATAAAACCAGAGGTATCCTTCCTGGAAATCCAGAGAAATCTCGATGTATCCTTCTTGTAAAACATGAGAAATCTCAATGTATCCTTCTTATAAAACCAGAGGTATCCTTCCTGGAAATCCAGAGAAATCTCAATGTATCCTTCTTGTAAAACATGAGAAATCTCAATGTATCCTTCTTGTAAAACCAGAGAAATCTCAATGTATCCTTCCTGGAAAACCAGAGAAATCTCAATGTATCCTTCTTGTAAAACATGAAAAATCTCAATGTATCCTTCCCATGAAACCAGAGAAATCTCAATGTATCCTTCTTGTAAAACATGAGAAATCTCAATGTATCCTTCCCGGGAAACAAGAGAAATCTCAATGCATCCTTCTTGTAAAACCAGAGAAATCTCAATGTATCCTTCTTGTAAAACATGAGAAATCTCAATGGCAGAATTATCGTATCGGCAGAATTATTGTATCGTATAATTATCGTATCCAAAAAACCATTAGTTTACATCAAAACGAATAGACACTTTGAAACGAGGAGAACAGACGTTCCGAAAAACACGAAAAATTTCCGAAATCACGAAAAAAAAGTCGATACGAAAAGACGAAACGAACCGAAACGAAAATCGGTCGAAACGAGTCAAAACGAAAATTTACAAAATCTGAACGAACCGAACCGAAAAAAAAATCGGTGCACAAGCCTAGTAATTTTCTTCTTGATGTTCTGAAGGTAACCCGCACCTTTCCCGAGTGAGTCCCGAGAGCGACTTCCATCGCGCTACCAGATACGTAATGCAATGCTTACAACTCATGTTCTTGGCATTATTCCAAAATGTACCGCACCATGATGTATGGGAAAAAAAATGAATCCGTTAATATAAATTCTGTTTTAATTTGTTCTGGTAATCGCTCTTTCAGCAGCAGATCCCGCCGTGTCGACTGATTAGCAGGAAGATAATTACATTTAATTCTTATTGATTAAGGTCTCTCAGTGTCACCTTTTCTTACTGAATAATTAAATAACTTGCTTGCTCCTCTAAACAACCACTGCATTGTGGACGGGTTTGTCCGTTTAGGCTCGTGTCAGACGAACGTAGTGTTAACGTCCGTGTTGCCGCACATAAGTACGTCCGTGATAGCAAACAATTGTGTTAAATGGAGCCCCACACACGAAGTACGTCCGCACAGAAGTGCGGGGGCTGACGGACGCTGCAAACGGACGCAGGTTAGGCAAGAACGTAATACTGCTAGAACGGACGTGCGGAGTGCGCCACGTCCACAACGTCCGCATAGCTTTGTGTGTGAGTGATGGAGCATGGTCAGACGGACTGCATTTATACGTCCAGCATTTTAGACGGACAAAATATTTTTTCATTTTAATCTATTTTCCCTCCTACATCAGTCAAAAATAACGTCAGTGAAAAAACGGACTGTGTGGCCACTACTGCGACTTCCGTCAAAAAGTAGGCTTGTGCACCGTTTTTTTTTTCGGTTCGATTCGGTTCGATTTTTCGGATTTTTAAACTTTTCGATTCGGCTCGTTTCGACCGATTTCGGTTTCGATTCGATTCGGTTCGGCCCGTTTTTCGGGTAAATTTTTTTTTTGGAATTTCGACCATTTTTCGTATTTTCGTGTCACTGTGCTCGGTTTTTGTATCGACTTTTCGTAATTTCGGAAATTTTCGTTTTTCGGAATTGCACATTTTTCGGGATATCGAACATTTTTCGTATTTTCGTGTCATTTTGCCCGTTTTTTGTATCGACTTTTCGTTTTTTCGAAAAATTTTCGTTTTTCAGAAAATTTTTGTTTTTTTCGGAACATCTGTTCTCCTCGTTTGACACATTTCAAGCCCATTCGAAAAATCCGAAAATATTTCGTTTCGGCTCGGAAAACATTTCGGATCTGAACTTTTCGGATCTCGGAAATTCGGCCGCATCCGAAAACACGAATCAGGAAATTTCGTGAAAATTCCGAAATTCCGAAACCCGAAACGCACATCCCTATCAAAAAGTGCGTCTGTACTGCACGGGCGCACAGTCCGTAGAAAACGCGCTCGTCTGATCCTAGCCTAACTGTAAAGTGTTTGTATGCGGCTTCGTACATTTCTCCTCCTTGTACTGTTTTATCAATGACTAATCCATATAAGGATGGAAGCTATATGGTCAGCTCCTAAAATGTAAAGGTGGATCTGAACATATATTGTATGGCGAGGCGGGACAAAAAGAAGCATTCTAACAATTTAATCTTTTTAATCTCAAAACAATGGGAGGTATAGATACAGGCGAAGTGAAGGGGCAAGCCATCATGGTGTTTTCTTTGCGCTGCATGGCTATTATTAACCCCTTCACTACCATGATCGTGTATACCAGTGGCTCCCAACCGCGGTCCTCAGGTCCTCCTAACAGGCCAGGTTTTAAGGATTCCCTTGGGGAAATGCAGACTGAATCCTGCAATCACTGAGCAGCAAATCATATCACCTGTGCTGTGCTTGAGCTGTCTGGAAAACCTGACCTGTCAGTGGGTCTTGAGGACCAGGTTGGGAAACACTGCTGTAGAGCAGTGGTTCCCAACCCTGGTCCTCAAGTACCCCCTAAGGCCAGTGTCAGACGAGCGCACTAGGAGGCACTAGGGGGCACTAGGTACTGAAGTGGCTTCCGGTATCCGTCGCAGCGTTGTGGCGCTGCAACGGGGCCGGCCAGACGCTGTTGCGTGCACACGAATTGCGTACAACAGCGGACGTGCTGCATCTGTGCAACAGGCCTGTCTGTCAAAGCACTAGGAAGCGCATTGATGGAGCTGCAAAGCGCGATCCTCCATTCTCCTCAGCAAGGTGGCCAGACGGGCGTCAGATGGGCGTCGAGTGGAAGGAGCGTCCATTCTCATGGACGTTTCTTCAGCTCTTCAAAACACTCGTTTGACCCCAGCGTAACAGGCCAGGTTTTAAGGATCGTCTTGGGGAAATGCAGACTGAATCCTGCAATCACTGAGCAGCAAATCATATCTCCTGTGCTGTGCTTCACATATCTGGAAAACCTGACCTGTAGTGGGTACTTGAGGACCACTGCTGTATAGGGTTGCCACATTGACCATATTATCCAGGACACATATTACTAATTCATGCAGAGGGAAAGCTCAGGAAATGGTCAGCCCTGCAACATGTGTAATTCATATGCGGCTAGCGTTAATGATGGCAGGTCACCTGGGATCCCTTTTTGATTTCTTACCTGCAGCGTATGGATTCTACATGCTGTGGGGTGACATTCTTCATGCGCTGCCCATCAGCATGAATAAATTATATGTGTCCTAAAAAATATGTCTGATAAGGCATCCCTAATGCTGTATCATCTCAAGTGAAATTAATTTCTTGCAAACAAATTTTTATTTCAAAAGATGGCCCCAAAGGTTTAGCAGAGTGGGCATAATGCACGGGGTGCTAAGGCTTTTTAAACCAGTTGAGGAATATCTGTAACTGACTTGTCCCACTCCCAAACTGATTATGCCCCAAGCACTGAACTGTAGTAACTCGTCTAGGCCAGTAGATGGTGACATCTGCCTGACAAATTCTTACATTAACCCCAGTTAGTTAGTGACCGGGCGTTATTAAGAAAATCCATCCTTTAGTGATCGCCGCTGTTTTTACGTTTCTGCGCTGTTTGTGTTTAGGTAAAATTTTCCTCTTACTCGTTTACGCAACCCACACATATTATACACTGTTTCTCCCACCATTAAATGGACTTTCTAAAAATAACATTATTTCCATCATATCGTATAATTTACTATAAAATATGGGGGAAAAATGGAAAAAACACACTTTTTTGAAATGTAATCCCCAAAATCTACAACCACCAAAAAAGACCCCACCCAGATAGTTTCAAAATTTTGTCCCGAGAATAGAAATACCCAATTTGTACATGTTTTTGCTTTTTAACCCCTTCACTGCTGAGCCATTTCACCTCTGTGCGCTGAGCTAATTTTGACCGTTTTAGGCTCATCATTTATAAATGCCAGCCTAGGTCCTATTTTAGTAAACCCCCCAAGAAAAATATTTAAAAATAAATAAATTATATTTTATTATTTTATTTTAGATTTTTAAATTAGTTTTTACAACAATGCTGAGGTCATTGGAAAGGTCATGATCAGGCCTTTCCAATGATATAAAACATGACCCTCTAGCTGCCACGGATCAGGAGATACGGGGATCCAAATGATCCCCATATCTCCACTTGGCAGCTAGGGGGTTAACTGGCCCACTGATGTCCTCACACATATGGTGAGGATGTCAGTGCGTGGGGTGTGACCAGGAGGCTTGGCTGACATCCAAGATGTCAGTCACCTCTGGGATTGAATCATGATTTGGCGCCGACTGGTCCGGCAGCAAACCGGTTACAAATGCCGAAAAGGGGAGATTCTCCCCTTTCCAGAGGTACAGTTTGTGAGGTTCTAGGTGGAACGGTTGGGGAAATAGAGGGCTCTAAAGGAGCCTGCCTCCCCTTCCAAGTTTTTCCATTACAGGCACTGGGGGCGTCTGCCGATGACGTCATCACGCAACGTGATGAGGTCACCGCGACTGCCGGGCCCCCTCATATGGCGGGGCAGACTCCAGGCCTGCCAGAACGCTGAGGGAGCCCAGCAAGGGAGGTGAGTATTGAGCGGGAGGACGGTTAGGAAACCCGGACGTACCATGTAAGTTTGCGGTCGGGAAGGGGTTAAAGAATACATTGGGAATATTCCCAAATATTTCTCACTGCATAATTAATTAAAATTATTTTCCAAAAAAAACAAAAAAACACTGTTATATGACAGAGTTTGTTTGACATTCACTTTGGGGGGTTATTCAGAGAGCACTGAAATGTCGCCGACATTTCGGTGCTCTCTTGTTCCCCGTGCTTCCCTGCACTTCGAGGAATCAAAGTTCCCCACCCTGCGGTGAATTCAGAATTCACCACAGGGTCCCCGGAATGCAGGGAAAACCCACCGCACACCCACTGAAAACCCACCAGAAAAAGCCGACAAGCTGACGAACGGGGTAAAAAAAACAATGCGAT
This sequence comes from Leptobrachium leishanense, assembly GCA_009667805.1. Classification (NCBI taxonomy): domain Eukaryota; kingdom Metazoa; phylum Chordata; class Amphibia; order Anura; family Megophryidae; genus Leptobrachium; species Leptobrachium leishanense. The sequence continues at coordinate 436,368,915 of CM019064.1, forward strand.
TGTAAGTGTCAAAATTTAAATGCTGTTTGCAATAAAACTACTGAACGAAAATCCCTGGGAATTACATATAAGATCCTATGAAAGCTCTGTTACAGAAAAAAATGCTTTTAGAAAAAAAAGGGGGGGGATTGCCTAAAAATGCCTAAAAGATCCTAAAAAAAAAATTATCAATAAAGAGACTATTTCCTGCAGAATCAAATAGTAAACGGTTTATTAGATAATGGATTAAGATATTTTTAACATTGAAGGCTATGGAATTTGCCTGAATAAACCTGCTGAATGAAACCACCGAACAGCATGGAAATTCCACTGACATTTCTCTGCTGTTCGGTGTCTCTGAATAGCTCCTTACTAGCATACCTCAAGAGCTCCTTACTAGCATACCTCAAGAGCTCCTTACTAGCATACCTCAAGAGCTCCTTACTAGCATACCTCAAGAGCTCCTTACTAGCATATCTCAAGAGCTCCTTACTAGCATACCTCAAGAGCTCCTTACTAGCATACCTCAAGAGCTCCTTACTAGCATATCTCAAGAGCTCCTTACTAGCATACCTCAAGAGCTCCTTACTAGCATATCTCAAGAGCTCCTTACTAGCATACCTCAAGAGCTCCTTACTAGCATACCTCAAGAGCTCCTTACTAGCATACCTCGGTACAGAATGCACCTGTAAACATGTAACATAGTAATTATATTACTTACATATTTATTTTCCGTGTTAATCTGTATATTTGTGTTTTGTTTTTTAACACCTTGCATTTTATCACTTTGTATTTCTGTAACAACTGTAACAATTCAATGTTCTTGAACCCAGGACATACTTGAAAACGAGAGAAATCTCAATGTATCCTCCTGGCAGTAAAATACTTTATAAATAAATAAATTAATTAACCATTGCTTCTCTATGGGGATTTCACTGCCGTCGAACAGGCACTGAACGTGCAGGCAATTTGCCAAAATTTGGCAAACTGCCTGCTCTCTGAATAGCCGAATGGCCCCAAAATGTCATCGGATGGGGAAATTCACTGTTCGGTGACATATCGAGGCCAGATCGTCTCTCTCTGAATAACCCCTTTGGAAGTGAAGGGGTTAAGGATCATGTCATCCATCCTCGCTTTGCACGGCATGGCTACCATTAATACTGCGGTTCCTCCATATCTTCTGAGTATTTTCCTGTACTGAATTCTGGAAACATGAGGTGGTGGGATAGGGGGACAAAAATGTGCCCCTATTAAGATACTCAAAACCATAAGATAAAATACAAACAAATCATTAAACTAAAAGATACTGTGGTTCTATACAGTATCTAACTTCTGCCCAGAACTAATCATACCCCTTTGCTTACTCCTAAAACTAACCCTAACCCTAAACTCACTCTAAAAATTAACCTTACTTGCAAACCTCTTCTCCCAAGCCCTCACTGGGACAGCCATTGGCATACGGACTGGGGGGATGGAGATGGACAGACCCCTCCCCCCACCCCGTCTCTGTTAACAGATATTTAAGAGCATCTCTATGAAGTTATCAGGTCTATTCAAAGAAAGGTGAAACTCAGGAGAATGACTGGAGAAATGAAAATTCTAGGTCAAAATAGCCAAACCAGAAAGATTCTCCCATTTATTTTACTGTCCAAATCGGCTATTTGGTCTAAATTCTTCTCTTCTCCTGCCAGTTCGCCTGGTTTGCACCTTTCTCTGAATAACCCTGTATGTTTTAGTCATATTACAGATGCTTGAAATGGTGCTATTGGTTTAACTGGGATGGTGATTTTGCGAAGGATTGCTTGTAAGTTACCGCTTCGATCAAAAATACGGTCTGTGTTTCATTTCCTTTTCGTTCATCTACTTTTTTATGCATTTTTCATAATATATGGAAAGGGAAATGACTTGTGACGGCAAAATGCTCAAAATTGGCTTGGCCTCCGGTGCTTACAACGGTCTCAGCTTCTCTGGCTTAAATACAAAATAAATAGGATCAAGAGTGGAAGCTGCAATATTATAATAAGCAAACACCAACAGGGTTATCCAAAGAGATTCGAAAAATCACCGCACGTTCGGTAACTTTTCGTTCTCTTCAATTCGGTTCCTTTTGCCGATTGCATTTCGGTGACCCTGCGGTGTATTCAGCAAACACCACAAGGTCCCCGAATTGCAGGGAAAAGCTGCCGCAAACCTGACGAAAACTAACCGAATGCAGGCTGAAAACAAGCAAAAACATCGGGATTAACCTTCGAAAAAGCCGAATATGAGCCGAACAGGAGCCGAACAGGAGCCGAATCACACAGAGCCGAAGCAGCTGTGATGTAGAGGAGGCAGTGAATAAATTAGAAAAACCATTTGTATGAACCTGGGAAAATGAAACGCTGTTTGCAAAGAAACTACTGAGCGAAAATGTCTGAAATTTTCACAGGAGGTCCAGGGAATGATAATAAAGAGGGCTGTTACAAAAAAAATAAGTAAACTGAAAAAAAAAAAAAAAAAAAATCGGACTTTTAAAAAAAAAAAAAAAAAAAAAAAATGCTTAAAGTATCCTAAAAAATCTATAAATAAAGAGACTCTTTGCTGCAGAATTTTATAATGAACGGTTTATTAGATATTGAATTAAAACGGGAATATTTTTAACATTGAAGCCTATGGGATTCTCCTGAATAAATTTGCCGAATTAGGCTAGGGTCAGACTGAGGCAGTGCGAACGCGCGTGCAGCCGCACTTAATCACGGCCGCACTAGCAGCAGATGCCGGGCAATGACGGCCAATATACGAAGTACGGTCGCACAAAAGTCCAGCTGCGCAACGCAAGTGGAAAATGAACGCATTTTTTCGAGAACGTGAAACCGCAGGTACTGACGTACAGAGTGCGCTGCGTCCGCTAGCGGCGTGTGTGCGTGAATTGGAGACATCAGACGCTGCTAATGTCCGGCCAACATAACGTCCAGATGCAAGAAGTGTTTTATTGATGATCCGTACAAAATCACGGACGAAAATGTGCATCGTATGACCGCTATCGCGTATTCTGTGAAAAAATGCGTCCATTCGTTCGAACGCACTTTTTCACAGACAACATAAAAATGCGTTCGTCTGACCCTAGCCTTAAACCACCGAATGGCAGGGCATTAGGGGAACCTTTCACTGCTGGTTTGTGTTCTCTGAATAGCCGAAGCAGTGCTTTTTCATGGGGATTTCCCTGCCCTCGAACAGGCACCGAACAGGCACCGTATGTGCAGGCAATTCGCCAGTATTTGGCGAATTGCTTGCTCTCTGGATAGCCGAATGGCCAGGAAAGGTAACCGAACGCTGATTTTCAGCGTTCGGTTACCTTTCTCAAGCAATTCGGATCTCTTTGGATAACCCTGCAAGAGTTATTCAAGAATTTATTTATTTATTTATTTATAAAGTAATTTACCAGGAAGGATACATTGCATTTGGGTAACGCAGTGGGTACCATGATAAAACTAATAGGGAAAAATGAACTCCCTTCACTACCAAGTGATTTTCCAAAAATCCATTGTCAGGAACCAGTGTTTTTTTATGAAGAATCAGTTTTAATGAATTATACAGTAAGACATATTTGGGCATATTCCTAAAGTATTCCTTCCTGTAATAATATATTTGGCCAGTAGATGGTGCCATCTACTGCTCAAATTGAGTTACACCCTTTACAGCTGCAGCTCGTGTTCCCTGCATCAGCTGCTGAATGTCCGATGTCAAGACATTCAGTAAAGCCAATTTTACACAGTTTTATCTCTTTGGAAATCATGCCCACAGGTCTAAAACTTTGGGGGCACCTTCTGTAGCCCAAAAGCAAACAAAATTAATTTGCTTTTGTCCTTCAAAGCTCAGATCGAGAGATCTCTATCGGGCACCGGGTGGTGCCTTTCGAAGCCCGAAATATCTCGATCTTGGTAGTGAAGGGTTTAAGGAACAGCAGGGGAAGCTGTCACCAATGAAACTTCCTCTGCTGATTTTTGATATCTTTTTCCCTAGCTGGATTGCAAAAGTTTATCTAATCGCGTGCTGTCTAACCTATCCCACCTTTTGCAAGGTGCCATTATAACCATATAATCAATGTAATTCACTTCCCCTGTCAGTGGTTTTAGGCTGGGGTCAGACGAGTGTAGTGTTCACGTCCGTGATTGCGCCTAAAAGTACGTCCGTGATAGCATGACAGAAAGCCCATTGGAGCCTGACACATGAAGTACGTCCGCACTGAACTGCGGACGCACAACGGCCGCGGCCCACGGACGCAAGGCAGGCAAGAACGTACAACCCCTAGAACGGCCGCACAAAGTGCGCTGCGTCCGCAACGTCTGCATAGCTTTGTGTGTGAGTGATGGAACGTGGTCAGACGGACTGCATTTATACGTCCAGCATTTTTCACGGACAAAATGGTTTTGCTTTTTAATTTATTTTCCCTCCTATATCCGTCAAAATATACGTCAGTGAATAAACGGACTGTGTGGCCACTACTGTGTCTTCCGTACTGACGTACGTCCGTGTGCACAGACGTACAGTCCGTAGAAATCACGCTCGTCTGACCCTAGCCTAAATGTTGTGGCTAATCAGTGTTTTGAATGTGTCATTTTGCAATTGACACACAAGCAGTACACACTGGACTCCTATTACTTTCACAGTATCCTGCTTTCAGCATTCTTTCCTTTTAAACCTTCGTGAATGATGTAATAATATTAATCCTGCCAAGGTCACGCTGCCCCGTAACTTTGCTTCTGTTAAGCAGAAGTCATAAACTCCCTACATTGTAATGGAAAAAACACTGTGTTATGATACAAATTCCAAAAATAAGTTAACTATTGCCTGCACTGCTGTCCATTTCGTCACAATTAGCAGTCTCTCTGAATATTACGTAAGGTTACTACCGCTGCGCGCGCTTCTAACACAACACTAAACCCAATGGGCTGTAAAATATTTTAGGAATAAAGAACCGAGACTAAAGTAATTTTAATAGGGATACAGACCTATTATATATTTTCTATGTTCTTCTTCATTATTTAAATCAGTCTTCAAATTGATATTAATTATGTAATGAAGAGACCCCATGATCATTAACCCCTTCACTCCCAAAGTTGAGTGATCTCGATTTTGCATTGTAATGCATAAGCACTAACGTAAAAATAATTATCTGATAATGTACACACTCATTTGCATATCAAAAGACAATTTTCACACTTTTTTTAAAGCATGATTAGTGTGTCCCCTGTGGAGAAATGAAATCCTTTGTTTTATGTCTCTCCAAGCACCCCGAAGAGACATAAAACCAGCTGCAAATAGCAGCCACTGTAACAAAAAGTTCAAATAGATTACAGTGGCATTACAACAGCCAGGGATAGGGCAGAATACAGTGAGAGCTCTGGGCTTACTCACTGCAGTACAGGGAAAAGATTCAGGGGGTTATAATGACTGACAATCCCTGTACAGTACAGACACAAGGTGTTACTGTAATTTCCATACACAGGCATTATGCAGCACATACAGATACAAGGTGTTGCTGTATTTTCCATACACAGGCATTATGCAGCACATACAGACACAAGGTGTTACTGTAATTTCCATACGCAGGCATTATGCAGCACATACAGACACAAGGTGTTACTGTAATTTCCAATATACAGGCATTATGCAGCACATACAGATACAAGGTGTTACTGTAATTTCCATACACAGGCATTATGCAGCACATACAGATACAAGGTGTTACTGTAATTTCCATACACAGGCATTATGCAGCACATACAGATACAAGGTGTTACTGTAATTTCCATACACAGGCATTATGCAGCACATACAGATACAAGGTGTTACTGTAATTTCCATACACAGGCATTATGCAGCACATACAGATACAAGGTGTTACTGTAATTCCCATACACAGACGTTATGCAGCACATGCAGATACAAGGTGTTACTGTAATTCCCATACACAGGCATTATGCGGCACATACAGATACAAGATGTTACTGTAATTACCATACACAGGCATTATGCAGCACATACAGATACAAAGTGTTACTGTAATTACCATACACAGGCATTATGCAGCACATACAGATACAAGGTGTTACTGTAATTACCATACACAGGCATTATGCACACATACAGATACAAGGTGTTACTGTAATTCCCATACACAGACATTATGCAGCACATGCAGATACAAGGTGTTACTGTAATTCCCATACACAGGCATTATGCAGCACATACAGATACAAGATGTTACTGTAATTACCATACACAGGCATTATGCACACATACAGATACAAGGTGTTACTGTAATTACCATACACAGACATTATGCAGCACATACAGATACAAGGTGTTGCTGTAATTGCCATACACAGGTATTATGCAGCACATACAGATACAGTGTTACTGTAATTTCCATACACAGGCATTATGCAGCACATACAGATACAAGATGTTGCTGTAATTTCCATACACAGGTATTATGCAGCACATACAGATACAGTGTTACTGTAATTTCCATACACAGACATTATGCAGCACATACAGATATTATGTTTTTATAATCTGTTGGTATTTTTGGAAGCTGCACTGCTAATAATCTCATTATTATCACTATAAATACTCATAAACAGGTGACCTCACCATTTTTATTATTTATCTCTATCACAGTTACTGTATCTAACACAAAGGTCTTTTATGCCTGTATGGTAATAATACAGACCCATTTTGAAATTGTGTTAGATAAGGGACACCATCTAGAGCTCAGAATCGTATATTTCAACAATATTTCTGTAAAGGACAAATGAATACATGAAAATTTTAAAATGAGCAAATTATCATTATTTTTATTTTTTACCTATCTCAGAATAACAATTTCTGTGCAAACTTCTATTTTACCTATATTTAATTATGAACTTCACATCCCATGTTTCAAACAAATGTGATGATGAAAACATTTTATTTCAATTAAAATCGCATGGTAGTGAAGGGGTAAGAATTAACCTAAAGGTTGCAGTCAGAACAGCACAATCAGGGGACAGTCTGTACTTTCTATAACCGTTAATAACGGCTCAAAATTAAAACAATGAATTATTACAACGTATATCGCTCTTTGTGGCTCTAGACGGTGTTCTGCAATAATTACTGACTCTGAGACTTGTGTTAAGTGATTTTGCTTTTGCAAAATCACTTAACACATAAATAAAACCTCCAAATATCCCAACCTTATCTCTAGTCCTTCGGCACAGAAGGTGGCACAATCTGCTGCTTCCTCTGCCCGCAAGCAGCAGAAGACTGGGACCAAATAGTTCCCAGTGTCTTTCTGGAGGTCCTTTGCGGCTCCCTCTCAACCACGAGCAGAGCTCGCTGCAGGGTCGCATTTGGCTCCATGGACTCCATCTCCTCCGGCTCAGCTCTGACAGCTGTGTGAATTTGAAGGTTTCCTCTGCCCACGCAGCTGTCACCCAGCAGAGGGTTTTTAGAACCTTAAGTTGTTCACGAATTCCCAAGTATTTAAATCCGTTCCCTTTGGTGCTTCTTAATTATGAACAACAATTCTTTGAAAATTAACACGTGAATGAAAATTTATTGCTGTGAAAAAAAGTCCCAAAATGAGTTTCCTGTGCTTGCCAAGTACCCATGACATTCACTCCCTTAAATTCAGTGCACGGTACAATGCATGAGGACAATCGATGCTGGTATTGTGTGAATGCTAGAGATTGCTAATTCAACCTTATATGATGAAGTACATTGCATTTATAGAGGGTAAAAGGTCAGCAACATTGTGACACCCTCCCATCCCACGCACCACTCCAGAGTTTGCCACAAATTGCAAACCTAGCCATGCAATCTGCGTGTACAGACATATTTGAAAACATGGGTCGTTCTGAAGAGCTCCTTTTCTATTCCGGCATGACCGTGCTCCAGTGCACATAGCAAGGTCCAAACAGACATGGCGGGATGAGTTTGGTGTGGAAGAATGTGACTGGCCGTGCAGAGCCCTGACCTCAACCCCATCCAACACCTTTGGGATGAACCGTAAAGGAGATTGTGAGCCAGGCCTTCTCGTCCAACATAAGTGACTGACCTCAGATTATGCTCTACTGGAATAATGGGCAAAAATTCCCACAGAACCCCCCCCCCCAAATCCTATGGAAAGCCTCCCCAGAAGAGTGGAAGTTGTTGTAGCTGCATAGGGGACCAACACATTAATGTATTTCTAATGTGACGTTTGTTTACAGCAGCACTTCCCATGTTTATTGTTTTTTGTATGGCATAACTAATCATATTTAACCCTATATGCTTAGGAATAGTAGATCCTTTTCTTCTATTACTTTTTTTTTAGAAAGTATTTAACCAGGAAGGATACATTGAGATTTCTCTCGTTTTCAGGTATGTTCTGAGTGGCAAGTTTGTACCGTTAGGTGTCTTGCTCAAGGACACTTACTGCAGTGGTGCTATTGCAGGGATTCGAACCTGTGTCTCCAGATATAGATCAATGATGTTACCTCTACTCCACCCAGCCGTCACATATTACTAATTCACACCTGCATGATAATATTGTTCCTAATATCAATGGTGATAAAGAACAAGCCAAAACTGGCTTTCAGGCATGCTGGGCAAATGATCAGTGGGACATGATGGCTATGAGGAGAACATCCAGTCCACAAAGGATTTCCAAACTGGGACAAGCAAGTTTGGCCAAAAGGTGGGGAAGAAGACCTGACCCAGTACTCCCTTAAATGCAAAAGTCATGCCTGTAATTAGCTGCAGTATTGTAACTAACAGATCACTTGGTGCCTGCACTAATACTGGAGCGACGCTAACCACAACATTTTACCTACTGCTCAGCCCTGGTGCTAACTCCAAAAAAACATAAAAACAGGTCCTTGTCCAAAATGAACAGGCAATTAACAGGCAATTGAAAGGAATGCAGCACAGGTGTTCTCTTGGTCCCATACACCATAGTAATGGATCTGGTCAGCAATGACGCTGATGTTGCAGTAGGCTCTATTATAAATGTATCCTTTATCCACATATATCCTAATTCTAATATATTGCCTTATTTTAAACATTTTATGCTGGGGGTTATTCACAGTATGTAAGCTGTTGATTATTAGGGTGACCATTTGTACCATGTTTAACCCTTTCACTGCTGAGGCTTTCACACCTCTGTGCTGAGGTCATTTTTACCGCTTTCGCTCATCTTGTTTAACCGCGTTTTATTTTGATATATGACCCAGACATATTATATATCGTTCTTTCCGGCAGACTCCACAGATTCATAATATGTCATTATTATATGTATACGTTATGTCATGTCTGTATATTGTAAAAAAAATGCAATAAAATTTGAATTTTCAATAATTTATTATGTGTAAAGTGTTTTTTTTCACATTTTAACATGCGATCGTTTGCGGTTATATTTTGTATGGGGTGCGCTTGTTAAAAAAATTAGAAATGGGGACCCATTACATTTTTTTGGGGGAAAATGTCGCTATTTTTAACAAACGCACCGCATACAAAAATCGTTAGTTCAGCATTATTGTTCACATTATAATTGAAATGGGAACAATATTTCTGCATTAACAAAACAAAAACAAAAAAAACTTGTTTATTTTTTTTTAGATTTTTTTTTAAAATATATATATATATATATATTTTTTAAAAAACTTTTTCATTATCATGTTTGATATCGTTGGAAAGGCCATGCTCTGGCCGATCCAACAATATCAAACATTAACCCCTAGCTGCCACGGATCGGGACCATTGGTGGCTGCTAGGGGTTAACTCCAGGACTGGCGTCATCGTGCTATGTACGATGACGCCAGTCCTCAGGGGGCGTTCCCGGAGGCTTGGCCGACATCCAAGATGTCGGCCAGCTCCGGGAAGGGATCACGAACCGGCGCTTTTCAGCGCCGATTCGTGATCCGGCTCCCCAGGGGTTAATGACAGCCACCGTTTGGAAGGGCAGGCTGTGCCCTTCCAAACGGTGCCTGGATTAACCTCCTGCTCCCCGGCGATCGGGAGGGAGAGAGGTCCGAAGGACCTCCCCCCCTCCCTTTCAGGCGCTTCCTCCGCACATGCGGGGGGGGGCGCCTGAATTAGATGTCATCGCACCGCTGCGATGACATCTAATTGCTCCGCCGGGGTCCCGAGTGCTGGTCTGACATCCAAGATGTCAGCCCGCACCGGGGGGCGCAGCAATCTGCCGGAATCCGGCGGATTGCTGCCTCCTGTGCATGGATGCGCTCAGCGCGTCCATAGCACAGTAGAACCACTTGGCTGGACGCGCTGAGCGCGTCCATAGCAGCCAAGTGGTTAAAGGGACACATGGATAAGTCTTGCCCTGAAACATGTATTATTTATGTTGCAGCAGGGAAATTATTGCCGCTCACCTGGCCTTCCTTCTGGATCTATTAAATGCAGTGTAATGATTCTACATGCTGTTGGGTGGCATTTATCATGCAATGCCCATCAGCAGCCTTAATTAATTAATTAATATATGAATAACCCCCTACATATATAACATGACCAGGAGGTAACACTGAGTGTTGTTAGCCAACTATCAGATCTCATTCAGCTACCATCTCTTATCTCAGGTAGCCAAGACAACACAATAGATCCCCGCTGCCTTGTCTAAACATTCACTCCTCCACCCCATTGTCTTTTCACTACTGTTTTATCCTATACCGCAGCTGTAAAGTATGATGTTTAAGATTCCAGTAACTGTTTCATAATGAGAAAAATCCACAAAATGGAAACAAGAGATAAAAACCTAACTATATTTTTCCTTTTTACATGCGATTAATTAAAAAAACCAAAAACACAGCAGCATGTGTTTCATAATGCGTGTTTTTTTGTTTTTTTTCTAATGCACATGTAATTAAGTTACAGTTTATATTAGTGGTTGTGTCCCATTAAATAAGACCTTAAGTATTAGAGATGTTAGAGGGGAACCTATAACTGCATTTATTGAAAATATAGGCCGCTGGTTGTTCCCCCTGAGTTTATTTCCTGTTTATCTGCCTTTTCTATTTATAATTCTGAAGCTAACACAGTTGCCTAATACAGAATTAACCAATTTTCCGAGATTTTGAAATCCAGGCGGCAGATCGAAAAGTTTCAGATCGAAAACAGAATTATTAAAGTGCAACAACATGTGAAATTGAGAAAGATTTATTTTTTCTTCTCACCTATAAAAAAATCGAGTGCCTGTTCGAAAAAATAAATAATGTTTGACAAAGTATTATTTACACGTTTTGGCAGTACAACATACTCCAGAGCTGATAGCATTGTGTTTCTTTACTTCATAAGGCTGCTTCAATAAGGAGATTTCTCGGTTCAAGCTGACATATTTGTGAAGCCAGATGATTCATGATAACCCGTGGCTAGGGCAACATAATAGAGAAAATAACAGAAACACAAGACGCTACTCACGTACGATTTTTTTTTTTTGATTTTTTTTGGCAGGTGTTAACGGATTCTGCAGAAGTGGAATCCGTTAACACCAAGTCCAGGCTGTGGTTAACTTTCCGCTAACCAGAGCAGGACGTTAATCAGCGTTGGGACTTTGTAATCCTAACGCTAAATAACACTTTGCGCTCCCCATGTTAAGTATAGGGAGCGCAAAGTACAGTAACCTCGCGCTGAAAAGCGCAAGATACCAAACGCAAACGTGTTACTTAACCCAAACTGCGCACCGAACTGCGAACGCACAACGCACATGGCAAACGGACGCAAGTTAGGCAAGAACGTAAAACGCTATCACAGATGCGCAGAGTGCACCACGTCCACCACGTCCGCGTAGCGTTCTGTGTGCGTGATGAGGAGACGTCAGACGCAGCATATTTGCGACGTCCAGCATTTTGAGGCACAAAATGCCTTTTCATATCCTTTTTCATATTAATTTTGTTTCCCATATTTCGCTTTTTCTCTACGTTCATCATAAAAAATGGACTGTGTTGTGTCTACAGTATCTTCCGTCAGAACGTCCGTCCGTTGTGCACGCACGCAGAGTGGGCTCAGACTGCGTTCGTCTGACTCTAGCCTGAAGCTCGGTTTTAGGGACGCCTACCACCCGACTCACTGACGCAACCCATCACTCTCACCTTGCAGTCCATCACTCCCACCAGTCCATTACTTTCACCAGTCCATCACTCTCACCTTGCAGTCCATCACTCTCACCTTGCAGTCCATCACTCCCACCAGTCCATCACTCCCACCAGTCCATTACTTTCACCAGTCCATCTCTCTCACCTTGCAGTCCATCACTCTCACTTTGCAGTCCATCACTCCCACCAGTCCATCACTCCCACCAGTCCATTACTTTCACCAGTCCATCACTCTCACCTTGCAGTCCATCACTCTCACTTTGCAGTCCATCACTCCCACCAGTCCATCACTCCCACCAGTCCATCACTCTCACCTTGCAGTCCATCACTCTCACCTTGCAGTCCATCACTCTCACCTTGCAGTCCATCACTCTCACCTTGCAGTCCATCACTCCCACCAGTCCATCACTCTCACATTGCAGTCCATCACTCCCACCAGTCCATCACTTTCACCAGTCCATCACTCTCACCTTGCAGTCCTCTCCTCCTGTTTCCACCTCCAACCCTTCTAGATTGTGAGTTCCCATGGGAATAGGGCCCTCGTTTCCTCCTGTACTGGTTTGTTCAATGTATTGTAACCCCATCTATAGTGTGCCCATTGTACAGCACTGCGTAATAAGTTGGCGCTATATAAATCAAGAATAATAAGCCACCTTGTTTTATTTTTAAAAAACCCCAAACACCACCACCACTAGAACCAAAAACAAACACTAGCTGCCGCAGCACTGCATACACACCACGTCTGGTATTCTCCAAACAAATACTTTATTGCCACAACCCACGCACAATATTTTCATACAAAGAGCACAGCTTATCGACATCCTGGCAGGCAGAGCAATACAGATTGTTATACCTTCCCCTTCCAAATACAGACGTATTTGCCAGCATTCATAACTCTTCCACCAGGCCTGATCAGTATAGGATGACCTTTATTCCGTCTTATTAATAAGCACGCAATCGAATCAATCATTCTTCGTAATTGCCCCATGCAAAACCTATTCAGATGCAATCATTGCATTCCTAAGGCGACCGTTGTAAAATGAAATGATTCCAAAAAGGTTTACATGCTTAGCTTTTTTATTATTATTATTATTATTATCTGAAGCTTTGTGCGTTTCCTGTTCATGTTATTTCACTAACCTTGGCACACGTAAGGATGCTGGTCAAGTGTAATCAACGAACAAGCAGTACTTCCCTTTCCTAGAAATTTGGGAGACGCTATAATGCTTTGTTCCAGGCAGTGATTCATCATTTTTTTACTAGATTTATTATTTTTTTATTTGGGGGTATTTCGCATTTTGTGCGTTCAATGACTAACGCTAATTACCCCAGTCATTTCTCGAAGACCCCGGTCAGTTTTTGGGGTACGAGAAGCTCCTTGCAGTAACGCTGACATTTAATGTCAAACAGTTTTCAAGCTGAAAGGATTTATTTCCAATTCTTCATTGTGTTTTCATCACCTTTTTAAAATATATTTTAAATATATATATAAATTCTATTTCTTGGTGCCTTCTCCGGTGATTAGAAGGTGATGATATCACTCTTTATTTATCATTTTTGAGATTGAGGTGAGATGCCCGACAATGGTAAAGGAATCATATGGAAAAAACAAGCAAAGATTCTAGACATTAAATCACAAGTTATAATGATTTCTTATCTTTCTTTACTTCATGCATGTAGTGTTTTATTTAAACATAACAACGCCCCTGACTACATCTCCTCCCTTATTAGCAGGTACATCCCGCCCCAACTACTTCCCTCTGCCAATGATCTGATGTTATCAGCTCCCCGTACTCGCACCCCGAACTCCCACCTTCAAGACTTCTCCCGAGCTGCCCCTTTTCTATGAAATTCCTTCCCTGCGACATTAGACTCTCCCCATCTCTCCAGTCCTTCAAGAAGTCTCTGAAAACGCATTTCTTTAGAGAAGCCTTTCATCTCACTCCATGATCTCCCCACTGTCATTTCCTGCTCCTCTTCCGTTCAGCCCTCCTGCAACCCACCACTTCACTTACTCTATTCACCCTCACCTAATTGATCACCCCTCTCCTCTTAGATTGTAAGCTCTTAAGCAGGGTCCTCCCTCCTTCTGTTCCATTTGTGTAATATGTATGTATGATGAGTGGTTGTTCAACTTTTACAACCGGACCTTAGGGGGAACAAAAGAGAGAATTCACATGGTGCAGACTATAGCATCTAGAAATTCGTATCACATGATATGGTCTCACTCACGTTCATCTGAGCCAGCCGGCTCTAGGATCTTGAGCTTTAGGGTATTAATGGCCACCCAATCGCCCTCTTGTAGTCGCGGTCAGTCCCAGAGTCTTAAAAAAGGGAAAATAAACGTAGTGCAGATTGACAGTTATAGTGAAAGCGGGAAAAATAAAAGAATTTTATTCCATAAAAACAATGAATAGCATGCCAAAACGTGTTTCACCTGGGGCATAACATCCCTGTGAAGCCAACTGATGAAGCCACAGGGATGTTATGCCCCAGGTGAAACACGTTTTGGCATGCTATTCATTGTTTTTATGGAATAAAATTATTTTATTTTACCCGCTGCTGAATCCTCGCATATCTTCTATGGATATTGTTTTTTATGGAAGTTGCACCATTTAAACAACCATCCAGGCGCTATTCTTCGGACCTGGATTGAGGTCCTGAATCACGTGAGTGAATCCAATTTTTACTATATGGCCGCACTATAACTGTCAATCTGCACTACGTTTATATTCCCTTTTTTAAGACTCTGGGACTGACCGCGACTACAAGAGGGCGATTGGGTGGCCATTAATACCCTAAAGCTCAAGATCCTAGAACCGGCTGGCTCAGATGAACGTGAGTGAGACCATATCATGTGATCCGAATTTCTAGATCCTATAGTCTGCACCATGAATTCTCTCTTTTGTTCCCCCTGAGGTCCGGTTGTAAAAGTTGAACAACCACTCATCATTGGAATTTCCCTTTTGCGCTACACTTATCACTTTTCGATCGACATTTTTTGGTTGTATTTGACAAGAACAACCCCACCAAGTGGGCAACGGCACTGGGACCTACCACTCTTTTAAGGTTTACCATCAGCGCCTATCTGCCTTTCTCTATACCTAACGTGTACGTATATTTGTTATTCTGTCTCTCCCATTGTACAGCGCTAAGGAATTTGTTGGCGCTTTATAAATACTTGTGACTGTAACTGTAATGGGACCTATTACAAACTTAACGCTAGCGGTAGCACTCTGCTATGTGAGCGTTAACGTTAGCTGAAGCGGCTTTAACAGATGCCCCCCATATTACATTCCGAATGGTAATGGGTTAAAAATCCCGTTAGTGCATCAGTGATTGCACTAGCTTGTGCTCGTTTACTGTACTTTGCACTCCCCATGCTTAACATGGGGAGCGTAATCAGTAATTAGCGTTAAAACTTTAATCCTAACGGTAATTATCTCTCTGCTGAAATCGTTAAGCTCAGCCACTTCTGCAGAATCAGTCAGCACCAGCTGGAACCCACCCAAAAAAAATCTGATATTCACCTCTCTTCCCGCTGTGCAAACGGTGGACCAGTCCGCCGCTTCAGGCTGCTGGGAGCAGAGTGAGACTGGGGATAAATAGTCCCCAGTCTCCCTCCACGATCACTCTGCGGACCTGCAGGATCTTGCAAGAGCGAGATCATGAAGGGCTAAAGGTCCGGCAGCACAACCCTATATGAAGTCCTATGGACTCCAGGAGGTGGTACTCGCGGCGGTCCAGGATCTTAGCATTGCGTTACAGGGCAGCGCTGATACGACGTCAGAATGGTGATGCTAAGGGGAAACCCGTTTTAGCGCTGAGTTCGTAATAGGACCCAATCTGTAAAAAGAGAGAGGACCAGGTCAAATTCCAAAAATGAGGGGCAGCAGAATTTGGAGTGACTAATGCAGCATCAACCCTGAATAAACCGAATGATTTTAATTCAAGTAAAATACTTTAATCCCTTTACTACCATGACTGTGTTTACAAGATCATCATCAGCAGCAGCAGAAGTCACAGCAGCCTGAGATTGTGTTAACGCAATCTAGGGCTATGCTGTGTCACTGCAAATGAAATTCGTTAGTTGCAAACGCCTTTCATTAGGGCTTCAGAAAGTGCCCCGTACGTTTTAGAACCATGTACATGATGCCCGAGGCGCTGACACTTTTCAAAACCAGCCGGAAAATGTCTCTAATGGACTTTTCCACAGCTGATCCTGCAAGGAGCTCGTAACTGCAGTAACTCCTTTTGGCCAGTAGATGGCGATATCTGCCTGCCAAATAGATTAATACAGTAAGGCAGGGCTCAAAATTTCAAGTCCCAAGCTACTAGCCAGGCCTTAAGAGTTACTCGCCACTAGTTGCCCCACCTAACCCTTATCCTGCCCTGCATCTGCATTTCCTCTCGCCCACATGTAATTTCCACTCGCCAAATGCGAGTAGGCGAGTGGAAATTTTGAGGCCTGCAGTAAGGAATACATAGGGAATATTTGCATATATAATTTGTACTGTAGAATTTAATTAAAAAATGATTTCTTTTTAAACACTGTTTTTTGGAAAATCACTTGGTAGTGAAGGGGTTAAATGCTCCGAAATTATCTTTCAGACGGTGTTGCTTCAAGGCATGTGTATAGCAAATAGTTCTTATTTTTGTAGGATTTAATTTTACACCCATACAGGGTAATTCAAAGAGATTCGAAAAGTCACCGCACATTCGGTGACTTTTCGTTCTCTTCAATTCGGTTCCTTTTGCCGATCCCATTTCGGTGACCCTGCGGTGTATTCAGCAAACACCACAGGGTCCCCGAATTGCAGGGAAAAGCTGCCGCAAACCTGACGAAAACGAACCGCAAAACCCACCGAATGCACGCCGAAAACCCCCAAAAACATCTGGATTAACCCATCGAAAAACCCGAGCAGGAGCCGATCACACGCAGCGAAGCAGCCGAGACCGCAGAAGAGGCAGTGAATAAATTAGCAAAACAGTTTGTGTGAATGTTTGAAAATTAAACGCTGTTTGCAAAGAAACTACTGAGCGAAAATGTCTGAAATTTACACAGGAGGTCCAGGGAATGTTAATAAAAAGGGCTGTTACAGAAAAAATAAGTAAACTTATAAAAAATAAAAAATCGGACTTTTAAAAAAAAATCTGAAAAATGCTTAAAATATCCTAAAAAATCTATAAATAAAGAGACTCTTTACTGCAGAATTTTATAATGAACGGTTTATTAGATATTGAATTAAAACGGGAATATTTTTAACATTGAAGCCTATGGGATTCTCCTGAATAAACTTGCCGAATTAAACCACCGAATGGCAGGGCATTTCGGGAACCTTTCACTGCTGGTTTGTGTTCTCTGAATAGCCGAAGCAGTGCTTTTTCATGGGAATTTCACTGCCCTCGAACAGGCACCGAACAGGCACCGTATGTGCAGGCAATTCGCCAGGATTTGGCGAATTGCCTGCTCTCTGGATAGCCGAATGGCCAAGAAAGGTAACCGAACGCTGATTTAGCGTTCAGTTACCTTTCTCAAGCAATTCGGATCTCTTTGAATAACCCTGATAGTTATTTTTTGTCCCATCTACAATGTCAGCCAGGGCCAACACGGATTATTATATTTTTATTATCATTTTCATGTCTCCCATTTTGTTCCAAAAGTATAAACATCACGAAAGTAAAAAGTACGATCAGACAATTAAGGTAATTTTTTTTTGCAAAAGGCCCCCCCCCCCCCGAATGCATCTTATTTATGGTTCCTTTCATGGACACGGGTCTGCATAAACCAGCAGAAAAAAAAAGTCGCGGAATATAAAACGAATGGTTTTAGATTAAATGAGTGGATTAAAACAGCAATCGCAATCAATATTTTAACAAAATTGTATCTTAAAAGTAACGTATGAAACATTTCCTACCTCCAAGAATCATGCCAGTTTGGCAACATTTCTTTAGTCGACAAGAAGGGCAATTCTTTCTTCGGACTTTATCGATAATGCAATCATTTCTTCCAGCGCATAAATAATTGTGCTGCCCTAAAATAAAAGCAATGTAAGAATAAATAAAACTATATTTAGTCACGGCATATTTCTGACAGATGTTAGCTGTATTCCTGCCTTCTGCATTTGTTAAGACAATAAAACCATCACTTTATAATAGAAAATAATTCAGTATTTTTTCCCAACTGGGTAAAACAGTGAGATTTTATTCCAAATATAAACATGCTAAATTAAAAAAAAATTAAATAAAATATATGTGAAATTATAGGACTTGAATTCAATGCAGCTGTTAACTATCAGGGTTATTCAAAGAGAGCCGATCTGGTCCCGAAACCGAACAGTAAAATTCAGCGTACGGTTACCTTTCCATTCGGCTATTCAGAGATCACGCAGTTCGCCAAATCTTGGCGAATTGCCTGCACATACGGTGCCTGTTCGGTGCCTGTTCGAGGGCAGTGAAATCCCCATAGAGAAGCAATGCTTAGTCTATTCAGAGAACACAAACCAGCAGGGAAAAGTTGACGAAATGCCCTGCCATTCGGTGGTTTAATGCGACAGGTTTATTCGGGAGAATCCCATAGGCTCAATGTTAAAAATATTCCCGTTTTAATTCAAAATCTAATAAACCGTTTATTATTATATTCTGCAGTAAAGAGTCTCTTCATTCATAGATTGTTTTAGGATCTGTGAGGCAAAAAAAGTTCCAGTTTTTTTTTTTAAATCGTTTTTTTCTTTTTTCTGTAACAGCCCTTTTTATTATCATTCATTGGATCTTATATGTAAATTTCAGACATTTTCATTCAGTAGTTTTTTTTTGCAAACAGCGTTTCAAATTTCAAACTTTCAAGCGTACTGTTTTTTTATTTTTTTCCACCTCGTTCGTCTATGTGTCGGGTTTTTCCGACAGCTGTTCTGCGCTGTGATCGGCGGCTAGTCGGGTTTCTCCGGCGTGTTCGGCGGGGGTTAATCCAGATGTTTTTGCAGGTTTCGGTGAGCATTCGCCGGGTTTTGCGGTGAGTGTTCATCGGGTTTGCGGCGGCTTTTCCCAGCACTACGATAGTCCTGTGGTGCTTGCTGAATACACCGCAGGGTCGCCGAAATGGGATCGCCAAATCGCACCGGATTGAAGAGAACAAAAAGTCACCGAACGTGCGAATAACCCTTTGAATAACCCTGTTAGTCTATGATGGCTCCATTCATAAATATCCCTGTTTCATTGGAGTTGTGGTTTAAGGCTAGGGACAGATGAGCGCATTTTCTGCGGCCACCGTCAAAATGTACGTCGATGCGTGCGCACGCATTTTTTCACGGAATACGCTTAAGTGGTCAGACGACCACAGTCGCACAGTCGCAGGTACTCACCAACGCAATTCTAGGGAAATCCGGCTGTTTGAACGTTATGTAGGCCGCACACTAGCAGCGTCTGACGTCTCCTAATCACGCACACACGCTGCCATGCGGCCGCAGCGCACTCTGTACATCTGTAGCAGCGGTTTCACGTTCTGAGAAAAATGCGTTCATTTGCCGGTTGCGTGGTGTCGGCGCACTTTTGTACGCACGTACTGCGTATATTGGCCGTCATTGGCCGTTATGTGCTGCTACTGCCGCCGTGATTTAGTGCGCCTGCACGCGCGTTCCGACTGCCCCACTCTGACCCTAGCCTTACTCGGATGCACACGCTATAGTGCCCGTTCACCAAGCTGTCCTTAAAGGGATATGCATGTCTAGAGATTATTTATTTTTTTGTAAATGACAGTTAAACACTTTTATACCAATAGACAAACTAAAATAAATTGTTAAAAAATCTAAGAATGTGTAAAAAATGTTTATTTTCTTGCTTTAAACTCTGTCATGTCATCCTCTCTGACCACGCCCCTCTGCTAGGGGTGTTTCTTCAGCTTCCACTTCCTGAATATGCCCCGCCTCCTCCCCACCCACTACTCCACCCATCAAAGCTTCACATGAACAAGCACAAGCTGTGCACGTGAAACCCTGTCTGTCTCTTGTGTGCACACGCTCTCGCTGTTTCTCTTGTGTGCTCTCTCTCTTTGGTTTTTTTTGCACTCTTGTTGCTTTATCTTGCTGTCTCTCTGAGATTTTTTTTATTGGAATGTCACTCAGCCCCGCCCTCCCCTCAGCTCACAGTGCAGGAATGAGGAGGAGCAACTCAGTCGCACATGCTCAGTGCATTTTTATGCATTCCACAGAATACACGCTGATTGCTTAGCTCAGTTAGACATTTTTAAAGGAAAGCTGACAAAGCATGAGTGTCTCTTTAGGCCGGTGTCAGAGGAGTGCACTACGTGCGTCCGTACTAACATGCCTCCCGACGCCCGTTGCTGTGTTTTGATGTTTCAGCAGGGTCAGCCAAACGCTGTAGCGCACGGACGAATTGTGCACTCTACAGCGAACGTGCTGAAAGCCTCCCCTTTGAAACTCTAGACGCGTGTTCGACAGGGCTGCAAAGCGCGATCCTCCATAGGAGAATCGAGCCTAGCAGCGCTGAGCCCACAAACTGCACTCAGCGAGCTGGTCAGATGGACGTCAGAGTGGAAGGAATGTTCCACTATCACAGATGTTCCTTCCGCTCTTAAAAAAACTCGTCTGACCCCGGCCTTAAGGCTGGGGTCAGACGAACGCAGTGCGAATGTGCATTTAGTCGCACTTTATTACGGTCGTGGAAGCAGTAAATGACGTCCAACGCAGGCCCACACACAAAGTACGGCCGCATGAAAGTTTGGCCACGCAACGCACGTGGCAAACGAACGCATTTTTGCAAGAACGTCGAACCGCTAGTACTGACGTACAGAGTACGCTGCATCCGCACAGCGGCGTGTGTGCGTGATTAGGAGACGTCAGACGCTGCTCATGTCTGGCCAACATAACGTCCAGACACCCAAAGTTTCCTGGTTTGAATCCGTAAAAAATCACGGCCGAAATTGCGCATTGTATGACCGCTATCATGTCTTCCGTGAAAAAATGCGTTTGGACGCATCAACGCACTTTTTGACGGTAGACGTGAAAAATGCGTTCGTCTGACCCTAGCCTTAGGGTCAGTGTCGTAGGAACCCGACGCAGGAAAATAGTTAAAACACCAATGTATTAAAACAGGAGGAGGGGTGCGGAGGACGTCAAGATGGGTTTATGCTTAGTCCTTCCATTCCTGCATCCTATTTTAACACTTTCATATCCCATTAATAGTTGTGGTGACAAAGTCGTTTGAGTTTATTAAGGGTTAACATTGAGTTGGAGCAAGTAAGACAAAAATTGTACATGAGCCATAAAGTCTTAGCAGCTCTCTCTTAAGCAGGTTTTGGGATAGAATTGTGTATTTTCTCTTGTATACACAGGGGGTTATGTCGCCGACATTTCGGTGCTCTCTTGTTCCCTGCGCTTTGGGAATCAAATTTCCCCACCCTGTGGTGAATTCAGCAGTTACCGCTGGATCCCTGGAGTGCAGGGAATCGGCCGCCGAATGCCTCCGCCGACCTGCTGCAAACCCACCACAAACCAGTTGCCCGTCGATGTCAACCCACCAAATATCTGCCGCAAACATGCCAGACAGCTGCCAAACGCAGCCAATGAGCCGC
Source organism: Leptobrachium leishanense (assembly GCA_009667805.1). Classification (NCBI taxonomy): domain Eukaryota; kingdom Metazoa; phylum Chordata; class Amphibia; order Anura; family Megophryidae; genus Leptobrachium; species Leptobrachium leishanense. The sequence continues at coordinate 436,390,593 of CM019064.1, forward strand.
CGGACACAGAGCCGACCAGCCGCAGGAGAAAGCTGACAAGCTGCCAGATGGGTAAAAAAAAACAAACAAACAGTACTATTGAAAGCGTCAAATTTGAAACTCTGCAAAAAAACTACTAAACGAAAATGTCTGGAATTTACATATAAGATCCTATGAATGATAATAAAAAGGTCTGTTACAGAAAAAAGAAAAACCGAAAAAATTAGAAGAATAAAATGCCCAAAAAATCCCGAAAATTGCCTAAAACATCCTAAAAAAGTCTATAAATAAAGAGACTTTTTACTTCAGATTAAAAAGATAAACCGTTTATTAGATATTGGTTAAAATTGGGAATATTTTAAACATAGAAACCTATGGGATTTGCCTGAATAAACCTGACGAATGAAACCACCGAACAGCAGGGCACTTTGGCAACTCTTCACTGCTGTTCGGTGTCTCTGAATAGATTAACCATTGCTTCCTTCTCTATGGGGGATTTCACTGCCGCCGAACAGGCACCGTATGTGCAGGCTATTCTCGAAAATTTGGCAAACTGCCTGCTCTCTGAATAGCCGGATGGCCCAGAAATGTTGCCGTACAGGGAAATTCCCTGTTCGGTGACATTTCAGGCCCAGATCGTCTCTCTCTGAATAACTCTACAGTTTAAACATGGTTGTGTGAATAGACTAGATGGACATACATTTTTTTCTGGCAATATTACCATGCTGCTGAAGGAAGTGCCCAGGAAATGAGGATATCACAGACACCAGGGTCGGATTAACATAGGAGCTGATGTAGCAGCAGCTCCAGGCCCATGCCCCAGAATAGGCCCAGAGAAAAGATAACTATGTCTGCAATGATTGACATTTGGACCCCTGTAACTCCAACTCCATGGCAGCTAAAGGGTCATGTGAGGTATCACTGGAAAGGCCAGAGCAGAGTATCTTTCCAATGATACCAAACATGACCAGGTTTTATGTAACATTAAAAATAAAAAATAATTCTTTATTTTTTCTTTCTAACACAGCAATATTTTTCCCTTTACAATTATAAAGTGAACAATGATGCTGCACTAACTCACCATCTCATTTATCATGTCACCAACAAGTGTGGAGGTGATGGCATAATCAGTTGTAACAATTTGTAATATCAAAACCTAAAACGCTGCACTGCAGCAAAGAGCTCGGGGGGGGGGGTGGACTTTGGAACCCTGTGTCACTAAACTTTACACCTCACAAGGTCAAGTGAGGTGTCATTGGACAGGTCAGAGTCTAAACGTGACCATGTAAAATCTAACAGAAAAGAAAGCAAAAAACTTTTTTTATTTATGTAACGCTCTTTTGCCGCTGGGGGCCGCCCCCGCTGGCACCCTCCAGCTGGGTTACACCTTCTTGCTTTACCTGTTGGTCCTGAGTTTCCGCATTTTGGGAATAAGGATACATAGTGTTGGCAGTGCCTCCACCTGTCTGGGCATCCATGGCATGGACTGTTTGCCCAGGCAGGAACCTAATAATAACAACTACACAGTGGTACAATAAACAATATAAACTTGTATTGAAATGCAAGTGGCAGCATAAAAGGATTTCAGGTAATACAGTAGCTAACTAGACACACCAACTGCTCTCTAACCTCCCAGCCCAGGACCCTCCCAAACAACTGGAACCACCCTGATCTTCGTCCTAATGACAGCGATGATGGGTACCAGTTGGTGCACATAAGAGATGGGGCCCTTTTAGCATAACGTAGCTGCCAGTACAGGAAAGGCTGTGGGTAATATCCGCTCAGCAGCTGTGTGATTCTTAGTTAGTGTAAAGATGGATAGAATGCTGTCAGCGAGACAGAGAGAATAGATGCTCGTTACCGCACAACTTCAGTTGCTCACAGTCCCAGGAAGGCCTCTTGAACGTTGTAGCAATCTGCAGCCTCTGGATCAATTCTTCCCACACGCAGAATGCAGAATCTCCTCTGCCTGAAGTCAATGCCACCAGCAAATCCCTCTGCCTGCGGCCTCCTTAACACAGGGCCCCTCTTCAAACACACTTGCCTCTAAAACAGTCCAGCACAATATACAGCAGACCAAGGTACACTCTCCAGCACTGGATGCTGCTGATTCTCTGTGCTCCAGCTTGCACAGATCCTGGAACATCTCTCTTATCTGACTGCTCACTTTCTTTGCTCACTTTGTTCTGCCCACGCTGCATGCATGCTTTTTACTTCCTGTTCCTTTTTTTGCTTGGGTCCTTCCTTTTTCCTGTAAGGGCATTCTGGGAGGTGTGGTCCATGAGTCCAATAAAGTATGTTCCCATACATATGCCTCTAGGGGGAGCCAGAGGACAAACAGCTGCAGTCCTCAGAGCCAAATTAAACACAGGACTACATTCTCCCCCTCGAAAAAAAATTCCTTGCCTTCCACTGGCAAGACCAGCCAGGTGCAAAAACACACACAAAAAAAAACAACGGCAACATATATATTTCTGCATGACAGTCCTATCTAGACAATTGTCAACTATCTTGAAGTCTGCTCTAATAAACCGGAGTTCCCATATTCATCATTTCTGCAAAAGCATACAGGAAATCAACAACTTTACAGTGTAGCTGAGGCACTGGGACATAGCTAGGTTCTCCAACGTGATCGTAAGTAAGAACCCTGGGAGGTTGTCTCGCTCTAGTGCCCTGTCTCAATTCTCTCTGAGGAAGTCCATAGTGTGCCTGGGAATCTTCGGCTCCTGCCATTGGGTTGGGGAGGTCACCAGAGGCTTGAGGCCCTGGCTTTCCCATGATACAAGAGTCTCTTTCAGGGGTCCCAGGCACAAAACTAGGGCTGTTTGGATCCAATGTAGAAGAGGCTATGGGAGGAGAGGGAGGTGGCTGCTGAGAAGTGTCTTGTACCATCCACCACTCGTCACTGTGGTCAGTGGATTCTAGGGTCTTTTCTTTAGCTCTCTCCACATTACAGTCTTGCACTGTCTCCTCCATGCCCCTTACAGGTGGTGCGGATATATTCTCACTCTCTTCATTTCCTTTCTGGAACTCTTCTTGGGAGTATAACACTGGCAGCAGATGGTTCCTGTGCCATGCCTTGATACGACCTTCTGGTCCCTTGATCTTGTATACAGGAAGTCCTGGCAACTTGGCGACCACTTCAAACAGAATGTCTTTCCATCTATCTGCAAGCTTATGTTTCCCAGGCACCCCTAGATTCCGGAGAAGAACTTTATCCCCGGGCTGTATCTCTCTATATTTTACTTTGGCATCATAGCGCCTCTTGTTTTGTTCATTCAACTTAGCAGCAGACTGAATAGATAATTCATAAGCTCTCTGAAGGTTCTGTTTCAGTGACTTGACATATTGATAATGAGAGACGAGACTCGACCCATCTGAAGAAACTCCCAGCCTCAAATCTATGGGCAAGCGGGCTTCCCTCCCAAACATTAAGAAATATGGTGAAAATCCAGTAGATTCATGTCTCGTACAGTTGTAAGCATGCACCATAGCTTCCACATGCCGACTCCAAGCTCTTTTTTCTACGTGTGGCAGTGTACCCAACATATCCAAAAGGGTCCTGTTAAATCGCTCAGGCTGTGCATCGCCTTCTGGGTGATAGGGAGTAGTCCTTGACTTATTAACGTTGAGCAAGCTCAGGAATTCCTTGATGATTCGACTTTCAAAATCTCTGCCCTGATCAGAATGTATCCGATTGGGCAGACCATAATGCACAAAGTACTTTTGCCACAAAGTCTTGGCTACCGTCAATGCCTTTTGATCTTTGGTGGGAAATGCTTGTGCGTAGCGTGTGAAATGATCTGTAACCACCAGGACATTTCCAATGCCAGCAGAGTCATTTTCAATACACAGAAAATCCATGCAGACCAGATCCAGGGGACCATTACTTTTAAGATGGCCCATGGGTGCAGCCTTTACGGGTAGGGTCTTCCTCTGTATGCATCTTTTGCAGGTTTTTATATACTGCTCCACCGTCTCTCTCATCTTTGGCCAAAAAAATCTATCTTGCACTAGACCATATGTTTTGTCTATTCCAAGATGTCCATGCTGATCGTGTAGGGCTCTCAGAACCATCCCCCTGAACCGGTGAGGGAGCACCAACTGCTTGCGATCTGGGTGATCATGGTACTCAATAATCCGATACAACAACCCTTCCTCCAGATGCAATTTGCTCCATTCTCGCCGAAATATCTCCTTCAGTCCTGAGGGAAGACTGGTCAGAAGGTTAGGATTCTTCGCCTTCACGGCCTTGATGACATTGCCTACATGCCAATCTTGAGCCTGAGCTCTCCGCTTGTCCGCTGTCGTGATATCTGACCAATGCTGTAGAATAATGGGAGCACTGAAGGCTTCGGGCACAACTCCAGGTGAACAGCTAATGGAGTCTATTCCCCTAAGTTCGGTAAAATCTTCTGGGTGTTCTACAACTACCGCCGTATTACATAGAGCCCTCACTCCAGGTCCAGGGACTTCTTCCCACTCCTCTTCTTCTTGATGAGGAGGAAGCCCGGGTCGCCGTGATAGCGCATCTGCACTGATGTTTTTGGGGCCCGGTTTATATCTCAGATGGAAACGGTAATTCGACAACGCCGCCAACCATCGATGTCCGGTGGCATCCAGTTTTGCTGTCGTCTGTATGTAAGTAACATCCGTTCTTACTTCAAACTCTGTCCCATACAGATAATCATGAAGTTTGTCTACTATTGCCCATTTAAGAGCCAAAAATTCCAGCTTGTGGACCGGGTAGTTCTTCTCACTCCCTGTTATGCTTCGACTAATGTAAGCAACTGGTCTCAGTCCCTCAGCATAACTCTGGTGTAGTACACCTCCTATGCCCTCCAGACTAGCATCTACATGGAGCACATAAGGCCTTTCAGGATCTGCATAGGCCAGCACTGGGGCTTCAGTGAGCTTCTTCTTCAGGGTGAGGAAGGCCTGCTCGCATTCAGAGGTCCATTTTTCCCCGAAGGAATCTCTGGAATATAACACTTTAGAACCATCTGCACTTAAAGAGCCTTTTAGGAGATTATGCAATTCGTGCGCTATCTTGGAGTAGCCTTCCACAAATCTACGGTAATACCCACAGAATCCAAGAAAGGACCTTAGTTCTCCAACATTATCCGGCTTGGGCCAGTTCACCACAGCTTCGATTTTGGCCGGGTCAGTTGCAACCCCTTGGGCAGAAACTATATGTCCCACGTAGGTGACAGAGCTTCTAGCGAACTTGCATTTGTCTAAGGATAGTTTTAATCCCTCAGCTTCAAGTCTATCCAACACTTTCAATAGTCGGTGCTCATGCTCCTCTGGAGTCTTCCCAAACACTATGAGATCATCCAAGTACACCAAGCACTCTCGAGGGTTCATATCCCCAACGGTTTTCTCCATTAGACGTTGGAAAGTGGCGGGAGCTCCAGTGATACCTTGGGGCATCCGCGTAAACTGGTAAAATCCCAGAGGACAGATAAAGGCGGTTTTTTCCTGATCATCTACCTTCATGGGTACCTGGTAATACCCAGACCTTAGATCAAGTACACTGAACCACTGACTTCCAGACAGAGCATTCAGCAGATCTTCTATCCGGGGCAACGTATACTGGTCTGGTATGGTGCGCTTATTTAGTGTCCTGTAATCTATGCACAGCCGGACTGATCCATTCTTCTTGCGTACTACTACGATTGGGGATGCATAGGGGCTACGAGATTCTGTAATAATCCCTGCTCCTTCCATCTGATGGAGAATATCCCTGACATCTTGTATGTCACGGGGTGGAATACGTCTAGATCTTTCCCGAAAGGGGGCAAAGTTGGATAATCGGATGGCATGGGTGGCACTTTTTGCACAGCCTACATCCATCTCTTCTTTGGAGAACACACTCTCTCTGGCTTGGAGTTTAGTTCGGAGACTATCCTTCCATTCCTGGGATAGGGGAGAATCCTCTAGACTGAAATCCGCAGGAGTCCCGGGCATCTTCCCCTCTTCAGCTGTCACTGCCATAATCGAGGAGATTTGGTCTAGCAGGTGGATCACTCCCAGCAGCTGACCCCGGTCTATACGCACTTCAGTGTGAGTTAGGTTTTGCACCATCACCGGAAAGGCTTGCCCCCGGTGGTTCTTCCAGTCTTTAACTTCAGGTATGACCATCCATCCTTTCTGAGCGTCATCCTCCGGAAGGGATTCAATTAAGTATTGTCGCCCACCATCTAAAATTCCATCATGTAGAGTTGCCGAGGCCCGTAGGGATAGTGTTTCACCTGGTCTGATGAACACAGCTCCAATTCCGATGTAATGGCATTTCCCAGCTTTAGCCTGCAATGCAAGTCGCTGACACTCTTCTCCAAGGTGCGGACTAACTTCCATCAGATGATCCAGTGAAGCACCCTTCGTTCCCCCAAGGTAGTTTCTGAATACATCCTGCACCACCCTGGCATTGGTCCCGAGTATGATGGGGGCACAAACTCTCTTCACATCTGGGCAGATTATGGCCTCCAACTCCATGCTCTGTTCTGTTCCGGTATTCAACTGAGGAATGGTGATGGCGACCTTGATGCTTCCATCAGTCTTGCAGACTTGATCTCCCATGCCCCATAGCTGCATCTCTTCAGTGGGCAGTAAGGGCAGATGCTTTAAATGCTGCTCATAGAATGACCTGTAAACTATAGTCACCTGTGACCCAGTATCTAACAGTGCTGAAGCATAGATGCCATTGATTAGTACATGGATGATAGACCTGGGCCCTACTTTGGGATTGGCCTGTAAACGAGGAGCTCTTTTTTTAGTCCAGTTTCTCCTTTTTTTCTTAATTTTCTTTGAGAAAACTGTACTGTCTTCCAGGGGTCCTATCACTAGCACATGCCCGTCTTCTTCTCCCGAAGGGGCAGGGCATTCCCTGGCAAAATGTCCTGGCTGGCCGCAAGTAAAACATTTCCTCTCCCTTGGTTGATTTCGAGTCAGCCGGGTGGGCTCTGCCCTTTTCGGATCCCGCTCGGACCGTGGAGGATGTGACTGAGACTCTAATTCTGCTAGTCTTTCCCTGAGGCTAGCCATTTCAGTGTTCTCTTTTTCCCGAGGTTTCGTCAGGTTTTCTTTGGAGGTGGCAGGAGAGAAATATCTGACTCTCGATCTCCTTCACTTGGGTTATGAGCAATATAAAATCTAAATCTTCTTTAGTCAGTCCTGCTCGCAAAGTAACAATTACTGGGTCATCGGACAAGGCACCCCGCAATACTTGTTTTGTCAATTTCACATGAGCTTGAGCAGGTAACACTACATTCTTTTCCATCAGTTTTCCCAAAAACACTTGCAATCTGGTAACATAGTCAGACAACCTCTCATGTTTCTTTTGACGGGTATTATAGAACTTATTAAGAAGACTTTCGGCATCCTCCACATCTCCATATACTCGTTGTAATACCAGTAGGTACTCCTGAGACTCAATTTCTCCTTTTAAGATTTTATGTGCATTCACAATGTCCGTAGCTGGGGACCGCAGACTCTCCATTATTCTCTGTCGTTTCATAGCATCAGTACAGGTCCATTCGCCCAGCAATTGTGCTGCATTCCGCTTCCATATTTCAAAACTCTCTTCTCCCGATGGAACGGGTTGCATCCCTGAGAATACCCTCAACTTGCGATAGCTATGAGTATGATTAGCTGTCACAATTGCCTCTGAGAGTTTCCTGAGTACATCTGGTATATCGCCATTACTAGCCTCAGTTGGGTTTGGCACATTGCTAGGTCTAGAAGACGTGGTCGGTATTTCATCCACAAAATCAATGTGGTTGACACGGAGCCTCTTCTCCTCTTGGGGTGGAATAGGTAATGTCCGGTGCCATCTCTTTGGAATGGCCCCTGCTTCTTCTTTGACACCGGCATATACAATCGGACAAAACTCTGATAGTTCATCGCTTAAATGAAGACCTATTGGCTTTGTGCAGTTCCTGAGATCCTTCAATGCATAAACCAGGATATATATCTCTCCTGTTTGGTTTCTCAACACATCCTTGATGGTCACCATAGTCTCTGGTATAAGATTCTCTAACACGCGAATGCATTGCATAGCCTGTCCTTGGGGTGGTATATTGCATACCATCAGGGCCTGGTATATGGGTATCCTCTGATTAATAGCCCACTCAGTTACAAACGACACCGTGGGTCGTGGCTCAAATGTAAGGTGGAAAAATGTATCCTTTTTCATCTCAGCAGTGCCTCCATCTGTAACGCTCTTTTGCCGCTGGGGGCCGCCCCCGCTGGCACCCTCCAGCTGGGTTACACCTTCTTGCTTTACCTGTTGGTCCTGAGTTTCCGCATTTTGGGAATAAGGATACATAGTGTTGGCAGTGCCTCCACCTGTCTGGGCATCCATGGCATGGACTGTTTGCCCAGGCAGGAACCTAATAATAACAACTACACAGTGGTACAATAAACAATATAAACTTGTATTGAAATGCAAGTGGCAGCATAAAAGGATTTCAGGTAATACAGTAGCTAACTAGACACACACAACTGCTCTCTAACCTCCCAGCCCAGGACCCTCCCAAACAACCTGGAACCACCCTGATCTTCGTCCTAATGACAGCGATGATGGGTACCAGTTGGTGCACATAAGAGATGGGGCCCTTTTAGCATAACGTAGCTGCCAGTACAGGAAAGGCTGTGGGTAATATCCGCTCAGCAGCTGTGTGATTCTTAGTTAGTGTAAAGATGGATAGAATGCTGTCAGCGAGACAGAGAGAATAGATGCTCGTTACCGCACAACTTCAGTTGCTCACAGTCCCAGGAAGGCCTCTTGAACGTTGTAGCAATCTGCAGCCTCTGGATCAATTCTTCCCCACGCAGAATGCAGAATCTCCTCTGCCTGAAGTCAATGCCACCAGCAAATCCCTCTGCCTGCGGCCTCCTTAACACAGGGCCCCTCTTCAAACACACTTGCCTCTAAAACAGTCCAGCACAATATACAGCAGACCAAGGTACACTCTCCAGCACTGGATGCTGCTGATTCTCTGTGCTCCAGCTTGCACAGATCCTGGAACATCTCTCTTATCTGACTGCTCACTTTCTTTGCTCACTTTGTTCTGCCCACGCTGCATGCATGCTTTTTACTTCCTGTTCCTTTTTTTGCTTGGGTCCTTCCTTTTTCCTGTAAGGGCATTCTGGGAGGTGTGGTCCATGAGTCCAATAAAGTATGTTCCCATACATATGCCTCTAGGGGGAGCCAGAGGACAAACAGCTGCAGTCCTCAGAGCCAAATTAAACACAGGACTACATTTATTTACTTTTAGTTCCAAAGCGATGGTATTGCCCATTTGTCACGTATAAGATGAGCAATACCACTGCCATTACTCACTTTCTCATTTCCCACACTGGGAGCAAGTTCAGTATTTTATACATAGTCATATTATTCATAAAATACCATCCTCCAAAACACAAGGGAAATATTAAATTTTTTAAATTTTTTGGGATAAAATGGTATATTTTCTCAGAAAAATGCAGTAACAGGTTCCCATTTCAATTTTTTAACAAGAATTTCCTATAGAATATGTAAGAATTGATATTCTTACAAATATATAACCACATTGGATGATAAAATTGGAAAAAAATAATTTTACACATTGAAATCTGAATGGACATTTCCTCACACAGTATCTGCCTGGTTAGAAATACCCGTATCTGTACGATTAAACAACCTAAAATATATTTTGATTTCACCAAATTCCAAATAAAGCCACCAAAATCTTCAGCTCCAGGTCCATAGAGATCCTAATCTGGCCCTGACAGACACAATACCATTCCCGTTACATGTGAAATCTGAAATCTCTGCACAGAAGCATTTCTAACCCATTAATCCAAATTATTTGTTTTGTTTAAAATACAGCAGCATCAAAACACCTTTATATATTTTCAATGTCCAATGGCGTCGTTAGCAACATGCTATAATAAAATATATTTTCAGTGTGAGAAACTAAAACTAAAACCAAGCAGACCATGAACAATGACCATGTAAGTGACGTGGCGATCCACCAAGTCACCAAACCTGTTCGCCAACTCAGTGGAGGCAGTAAAGTGTATCAAAAAACCTCCAAGGGGCCAATATACAGTATAAAACAATAGACAATTTATGCTGAATATTATAACACTTTTGTCACCTGTGAAGAGAGAAATACTGTTCAGCAAAGGGACACGGTCAGACTTGATTATGTTCTTAGGGCCCTAACACCTCCTTCAAGCTAACACTAGCGTCAGCGTTGCCTTTAACCCCTTATGGACCTTATGACTTTAAAGACCCTTGGTCCTTAAGGGGTAAAGGAGGTTTTAGCGCTGCACCAACATAGCCTTCAAATCACTAACGGGTTAAAAAAACCATTGCGCTCGTTAATATGCGATTCGTTGCGCGAGTTTCCTGTACTTTGCACTCCCTATACCTAACATGGGGAGGACAAAGTGATCACTTGGTTCCGCCGCTAGTTACTAAGAGCTGGCACTAACGAAAAAGTTACCACCAGCTCAGAGGTCCAGGTAATGGATTGCGCTGCTGCAGAATCCGTTACCTGCAGCTCAAAACACCCTAAAAATCACATACTCACCTCTCTTTCCGCAGCGAGAACGGTGGCCCGATCCGTTGCTTCTGGCCGTCGGGAGCAGAGAGAAACTGGGGGAAGAAAGTCCCCTGTCTCCCTCTGCGATCACTCCGTCAACCAGCAGGATCTCGCGAGAGGCGAGATCTTGCCGGTCATGTGACCCGGCAGCACGATCTTCCATGGAGTCCTATAGACACCATGGAGGGGATGTTCGGGACGGCGCTGTAGCGCTGCCTCCAGCATCCGCGAGCTTAACGATCACTAAGGGGCAGGCTGCCGGACTCGATGCCTGCCGCGCGATCTGCTGGGGAAAGCGGGACACTAAGGGCAAGTTAGCGATCGCTAGTTTTGTGGGTGGGTGTATATATATATCTGCGTGTTGATATATACGTATATATAGGTCTGCGTGTTGATATATACGTATATGTCTGTGTGTGGTATCCAGGGCCAGTGCAAGCATTTTTGTTTACTCAGGCGAAGTTGCATTTTGGTGCCCCCCTCCACCCAAACCGTGCCATGCCAATCGGGAGTGTTTGGTGTCCTCACGCATTGCCAATCTATGCTGTACCTGGTGCCCCTCCTGTGCCACAGGGCCCCTCCTTTGGCAATGTGGCATAGGAGGGGCACCAGGCACTGCACAAATTTGCAATGTAGCCTGGTGGTGCCCCCTGGTCTTGCTGTGTCAATATACCCACATATTTCAAACTGCCTGCCACTCCCAGTGTTTCCCTGTGATCCTGCTACCTACCACTCTCACTCTGTTGCTGTGGTCCACTGTCCGACTCCAGGTCTCCAGAAGCAGACTGGCAGCAGGGTCCTCGTCCTCTAATTCAATTCACTCCCCCTTAATTCATTTTTCCCCTTTAATTACTTTCACCCCCTCCCCCCTTAAATTTATTTCATATAGCGTATGATAGAGCTCCACAGCAATAAAACGCACAGTAATGTGCGCTGTGTATGAGCGTATGACAGAGCTCCACAGCAATAAAACTCACAGCAATGTGCGCTGTGTATGAGCGTATGACAGAGCTTCACAGAAATAAACCTCACAGTAATGTTCAGTTTGTGTGTATGAAAGTATCACTGAGCTCCACAGCAATAAAACTCACACTCACACACACTGTCCATTACTGTATCACAGAGCTCCACAGCAATAAAACTCACAGCAATGTGCAGTGTGTATGCGCGTATCACAGAGCTCCACAGCAATAAAACTCACACTCATACACGCTGCCCATTACTGTATCACAAAGCTCCACAGCAATAAAAATCACAGTAATGTGTGGTGTGTATGCGCGTATCACAGAGCTCCACAACAATAAAACTCACACTCATACACACTGCCCATTACTGTATCACAGAGCTCCACAGCAATAAAACTCACAGCAATGTGTGGTGTGTATGAGCGTATCACAGAGCTCCACAACAATAAAACTCACAGTAATGTACCGATATCAGTTTACTCAAACCCCCACCAGAACAACACACACACACACACACACCCAGCAGAACATTATACACACACCCTCAGCAGAACATTACACACACCTCCCCAGCAGAACATTACACCCCCCAGCAGAACATTACACCCCCCAGCAAAACATTACACCCCCCAGCAGAACATTACACCCCCAGCAAAACATTACACCCCCCCAGCAGAACATTACACACACACACCCCCAGCAAAACATTACCCCTCCCAGCAAATCATTACACCCCCCCAGCAGAACATTACCCCTCCCAGCAAAACATTACACCCCCCAGCAGAACATTACAACCCCCCGCCCCGAGCAGAACATTACACACACACACACCCTCCCCTACCACAGTTTATTCAAACCTTTTAAAAATCTTCTCTCGGCCTCTCTGCCCAGTCCTCCTTCACACTACAGTGGAAGCACGCAGGCTGACTCTGCTGCAGGGCCGCACCCTAAGCTTTGGGGTTTGTCCTCCAGGCTTTTCTGCTGCTGCGTGCCCTGGCTATGCGTGTCACGTGAGGGGGCGGTGCCAAATTATGCAGTGTGCCTGCTCATGTTTAGAATGTGGGACTGAGGCAGGCACACTGCATCGGTTTGAGAGTGCGCTGCTGGGCCCCTGGTTGATGTCTGAAGATCATTCATAGATCCACTTCCGGTATTTTAAAAACAGAATTTTTCCGCCCCTCACACTGACAGCAAGCCAGGACAGTAAGGCGGCCGCCTGTGCCGCCTTACACTAGTGCCGGCCCTGGTGGTATCAATGCATCAATACTCTATACACAGCGCTCCGTGTCCCTATAATATATATGATCAGGGGTTAACTTTTTTATATTTTTATACTATTCCTATTAAATTAACAGTAATTTTTGATGTATTTTATTCAGTAGAAACTTTTTTTTGCCTATATAACATGTGATTTGTGAAAATAAAACGGTTTTGTGTGTACATTTTAATTTACTGGGTGGATTCCTGTCCAGTGCGGTGAGAAGCAAACGTATTGCAGTGTAGACGCGCTGCGAGGCGGAGCGGAGTGAAGTCAAGCCTGCAAAATGTTCGCTTCGCTACGCTGTGTGTCGCTACACGCTCAGTGTATCTCAGCCTTTATTCCCGCATCGCTAGCTTACGAATCAGTTTGTATACTTGTTACTGACCATGCTTGTTCTGAGGACCCGATCTGTTGCCGACTTTGCCTGCCATTTGACTATTCTCTCTGTGTATTCCCTGCCTGTTCAGTTTGCTTCCTGTTGCTACTGGTGTGCGCCGATTCTCACCATATACAGTAGCGCAGTACAAGTGCCTAAACATTGCTGACCTGGTTTTGTTATAGCTGCTGATGTAACTGAATAGATTGGGGATCTCTTCTGCATTACCAAAACCTCCACCACTGCACTCTTCCACAATACCTCAGAGGGGTTACGGTGTGAAGGCACTTGCTGCCACCAAAGGCACAATATTTGGGTGCACTGACACTGACGCCTATACCAGATTCATATCATTTTAATATTGGACTGCTGGGTCCAACCCCGCACTCTTCCACAATACCACAGAGGGGTTACTTACGGTGTGAAGGCACTTGCTGCCACCAAAGGCACAATATTTGGGTGCACTGCCACTGACGCCTATACCAGATTTATATCTTTGTAATATTGGACCGCAGGGTCCAACCCTGCACTCTTCCACAATACCACAGAGGGGTTACGGTGTGACGGCACTGTTGCCGACACTAAAGGCCCAATTTTAATTTCATCCAAAGCCTGCATAAGTTTCACCATAAGTTAGCCCAAAAAAATCACTAAACTTGTTCTGTATGTCCTAAAATGTCTCCTCTTTTCATACAGGCTGCCGCCCCAAGCAGTTGTTTATGAATAGATTAAAGGAAAAATATTTACCGTCATTTGAAATGTCATTTTTTTGTTTTTAAATGTTTCTATACATCCTACAAATCCGCCACTTCACGGGCAGGTTATGGGGACCTCCTAGGCACGATATTTGAAGGAATTTTTCGTTTTTATTCTTAACCTTTATTTCATGGAAAACTCACTGTTACTTTAAAAACGTTTTTTTTTTTAGCGTTTTGTCCTTGTTTCCTGTCCCCCAGGGCACTACCCGGACCCCCATACACCTTTTATGGCAAATATCTTGCATATATGCCCTCTTGGAGGGCACTCTAAAAATCGAACTTTCGAGTCCCATTGACTTGCATTGAGTTTGGTTCGTGTTCGAACTCGAACTTTTGAAATTGTTCGAGTTCGAATGCGAACCGAACACGGTGGTGTTCGGCTCATCACTATTAGGGACACACGAGGAACAGGTCAGAATCATTGTTTAGAGCAGGGCTATCTATGAGCGACTTCCTACAAGACATCTCTGGTTCCCTCCTCTTCAAATACAAGCCTGTATTTCCCTCAAGGGGGTTCATTTAAATTTTGTGGAATTTCATCTACTTATTTGCCAATTATATTCATATGACACTTATATTGGCTGGAATTGTTTTGGTGATATAATGGCAAAGTTGTTACCCATATTAGCTGTCCTCGGGCATCTGCAGTCAGGTCCAGAAATATTGGGACATCGACACAATTCTAACATCTTTGGCTCTATACACCACCACAATGGAGTTGGAATGAAACAAACACAATGTGCTTTAACTGCAGACTGTCAGCTTTAATTTGAGGGTATGTACATCCAACTCAGGTGAACGGTGTAGGACTTACAGCAGTTTGCAGATGTGCCTCCCACTTGTTAAGGGACCAAAAGTAATGGGACAGAATAATAATCATAAATCAAACTTTCCCTTCTTAATACTTGGTTGCAAATCCTTTGCAGTCAATCACAGCCTGAAGACTGGAACGCATAGACATCACCAGATGCTGGGTTTCATCCCTGGTGATGCTCTGCTAGGCCTCTACTGCAACTGTCTTCAGTTCCTGCTTGTTCTTGGGGCATTTTCCATTCAGTTTTGTCTTCAGCAAGTGAAATGCATGCTCAATGGGATTCAGGTCAGGTGATTGACTTGGCCATTGCATAACATTCCACTTCTGTCCCTTCAAAAACTCTTTGGTTGCTCTTGCAGTATGCTTTGGGTCATTGTCCATCTGCACTGTGAAGCGCCGTCCAATGAGTTCTGCAGCATTTGGCTGAATGTGAGCAGATAATATTGCCCGAAACACTTCCGAATTCATCCTGCTGCTTTTGTCAGCAGTCACATCATCAATAAATACAAGAGAAACAGTTCTATTGGCAGCCATACATGCCCACGCCATGACACTACCACCACCATGCTTCACTGATGAGGTGGTATGCTTAGGATCATGAGCAGTTCCTTTCCTTCTCCATACTCTTCTCTTCCCATCACTCTGGTACAAGTTGATCTTGGTCTCATCTGTCCATAGGATCTTGTTCCAGAACTGTGAAGGCTTTGTTAGGTGTTGTTTGGCAAACTCTAATCTGGCCTCGCTGTTTTTAAAGCTCACCAATGGTTTACATCTTGTGGTGAACCCTCTGTATTCACTCTGGTGAAGTTTTCTCTTGATTGTTGACTTTGACACACATACACCTACCTCCTGGAGAGTGTTCTTGATCTGGCCAACTGTTTTCTTCACCAGGGAAAGAATTCTTCAGTCATCTACCACAGTTGTTTTCCGTGGTCTCCCGGTTCTTTTGGTGTTGCTGAGCTCACCGGTGTGTTCCTTCTTTTTGAGAATGTTCCAGAAAGTTGTTTTGGCCACGCCTAATGTTCTTGCTATCTTTCTGATGGGTTTATTTTGTTTCTTCAGCCTAATCATGGCTTGCTTCACTGATAGTGACAGCTCTTTGGATGTCATCTTGAGAGTTGACAGCAACAGATTCCAAATGCAAATAGCACACTTGAAATGAACTCTGGGCCTTTTATCTGCACATTGTAATTGTGGTAATGAGGGAATATCACACACCTGGCCATGGAACAGCTGAGAAGCCAATTGTCTCATTACTTTTGGTCCCTTGATAAGTGGGAGGCACATCTGCAAACTGCTGTAAGACCTACACCGTTCACCTGAGTTGGATGTACATACCCTCAAATTAAAGCTTACAGTCTACAGTTAAAGCACATTGTGTTTGTTTCATTCCAACTCCATTGTGGTGGTGTATAGAGCCAAAGATGTTAGAATTGTGTCGATGTCCCAATATTTCTGGACCTGACTGTACATAGAGGAACTATCTTTTTTCTAAGCTGGCTTCATTATTTGCAAAATTGGCCAATGGGTTTGTATTCTGGTGTGCTCTAACCTCAAGGATTATAGCAGCATTTCCTCTAAGTATATCAGTTGTGTTCTCATCTTTTTTCGTCATTTTAACTGATCACAATCATTAATAAAGTTATGTTTTTTATGCCCCTTGACCTACTGAGAGTTTCTTGGGAGGTTCCCACACTCTCTACTTTTGGTTTTTCCATATATACATCTCATTTTGTAATAATTTTCACTTACCGTAGATACTCGAGTATAACGCGACCCGAATATAACGCGATGGATAGAGATTTATTGTGGAAATGAGAGAATACTCAAGACTCGAATATAACGCGAGGAACAAAATGTTACTGTGCTGGTAAACCATTAAAATCCTTCCAGGTTCTCTTAACACAGTCAGGCTCCACCTCAGGCCAGGGTGCTCTGCTCTAGAATGATTGCAGTTGTTACTAAGTATGAAGCCACCGGCCACCCGTCTTCTTTACTAGTGATTAGATGACCGGCGGAGGCGAGCGAGGTTAATGATTGGCTTAAACCGAGCATGCCCTCTAGCCGTTATGGATCCCACCTCTCCCAAATCCAAGAGTTCCTGAAGTGTTTGCAAGTATCAGGAGCCCGCATTCACTTCAGCGAGACTACCGGAACTTCCGGGAGACTTGGGATCTAGAGCAACGCAAGTTTTTTTTCAATGCGATGCAGATGTCTCGAATATAACGCGACCCCTCCAATTTTAAGGTCAATTTTTGTCACCAAAATCTAGCGGTATACTCGAGTATCTACAGTATCTGTCTTTTCATTTGCCTTTGTAAATACATTTTAGAATTTGTAAAGGGACTTTATGGACACCCTGTATATCTATGTATACGGAAGTAACGGTATTTTTATTATTAAAGTAATCATATGTAAATAGGATGATTAGGCAGATCTAAATTGGTGGACATACATGCTGCAAGATGTAACGCTGTTTATGGCATTTAGAATATTGTTGGTTATCCAAAGAATCTCTTATTTCCGGAGGAATTTGTTTTCCTAATGGTCCATCCTTGAAAGTAACACATAGTTCTTTTTTGGCAGAACTCGTACTGGAGATTGCAACAAATACACTTCACGACGTCAACTAACTGCTACGCAAAAACACTCAAATTAAAAATAAAAAAAGACGGAAGGTCATTACACTCCAGATCAGCTTTGAATACAAGTGTTTTACGGTTTAGAGATCAATAGCCACGTTAATATACGTATAATTCAACGATTTGGTGCCCTGAAGACAAATCTCACATTTCTGATACATTTTTCAGGTTTGGGCAGCCATAAGAAAAGTTTCATAGTGCTTAAAAAGATACAGGGCTCTATTAAATTCATCGAGCAAAAGCCCACGCGCAGCGCTATTTTTTGCGGGAAGCGTTAAACGTTAACGCACGAAAATCACCGCTGGAATTACACTCCTTGCACATTTTTTCATTCGTCGGGAAATTGCGCTCGTAAAGCCGACGCGTAAAACTCAGTGAGCGCAATGTAATTTTTAACGCTGGTCCATCAGACGAATGCATTTTTGTGCAGACTGCGCACAAGACGGAAGACAAGGTAGTGGCTGTCATTTTTGATGCATCTAGTAAAAAAACCGTACGTTCTGACGGAAGACAGGGTAGTGGCCGTCATTTTTGATGGATCTAGTAAAAATAACGTGCGCATCGATGTTCTCCGTTGTGAATCCGCAGTTTGGTACGGTCAGGTTGTTACAATTTTCCGTTACCACCAGCTTTTCACAGACGTTAAAATTATGCATGCAAACGTCTGTTAAATTCTGCGCTAAGATTGTAATACCATGCACTTACCAGCGCACAAACGCATTTGCGCTCACATTGTTAAGTATAGGATGCTCGCACTAAATTGCGCTCACAAAGGGTTCACGCAGGGTCACTCGCGTTAGACGTTAACGTGCATTTTGTGCGCAAACGTCGTAATGCGACGTTCAGCACAAAGGGTTTTTCCCCTCGCGTTAATGCATTTTTGCGCACGCGTTAACGTTTGCGCGAAGAATTTAATTTAGCCCACAATAGGGCTAAAATGGGATGGGGAAGAAACGGAGGGGTTACACATTATCCCCTTCTGACCCCCACTGCAATCTTCCTTACATTTTAACCGTTGAGTTTCCTTTAAATAATCCCCTAAAGCCAATGCTGCTCTCCCTCTGATCCTTCCAGGATATGACATGCTTCCAGCTCAGCATGTTACAGGACCATGGGGGCCTGGGTACTCCAGCCAATCCAAACACTCTCAGGGCAGGAAGGCTCAGATGCAGCTGGTTCCCAAAGGTCCCAAAGCCAGGAGTAGCGTCGCTAGGTGGCGGCAGAGGGTGCGGCCCACACCAGGTGTCACCCGCCCTTAGGGTGACACCAAAGTGTGGCGTGCAGAGAGGGGGCGGTGACCCCAAGCATCCAGTTCTGGGGGGCATCCAAGTGCACCCCCGATTAGAGCGAGATCGCGGCTGGCTGGTGTATAGAACCCCAGGCTAGCGACAGATATTCATGCTGGCGGCCGTACGTAAGAGGAAAAAGCATGCAGCCGCCAGCAGGATCTAATTGGGGGAGCAGACAGGAGGTGAGAGCTGGGGGCAAATATACCCATATGAGCTGGGGGGCAACTATACCCATATGAGCTGGGGGCAAATATACCCATATGAGCTGGGGGGCAAATATATCCATATGAGCTGGGGCAAATATATGCATAAGAGCTGGGGGGCAAATATACCCATATGAGCTGGTCTGGGGCAAATATAACCAAGTGTGAGCTGGTCTTGGGCAAATATATCCTTGTGTGAGCTGGTCTGGGGCAATATATCCATGTGTGAGCTGGTCTGGGGCAATATATTCCATGTGTGAGCTGGTCTGGGGCAATATATTTCATGTGTGAGCTGGTCTGGGGTAGGGATCAGCTGTTCAGGTTCGGATGGTTCGGAGTTCGGCCCGAACTTTGGCAGTTCGAAAGTTCGCGAACTTCAAACTTTTTGGGTGTGTTCGGTTCGAGTTCGAAAAAAAAAGGAAATTTTGAAAAAAGTATAGAAAATGCATAAAAAAATACTAAAAAATATGGAAATAAAGAGACTCTTTACTGCAAAATATTATAAGCAACGGTTTATTAGATATTGAATTAAAAACTAATGTGTACGTGGAAAGATTATCAACTCTAAATGACCTCTGTTCACAAACGGGCATAACACCAGGTGTTTTTAGTCTGGTAATCAATTTGATACATTGTACAATATACTGAGGGGGTGGGGTGGTGTCTGCTTCTGATTGAGATTTGAGAATTAATTTCCCTCCTAAAACATCCTATTATGCTGCATTTAACTGGTGTTTGAAAAAAATTCAAAATAACATCTACAGCAATGTTATTTTTCACCTCGGGATTAAACATTCACAGGGTTATTCAGAGAGCGGTGAAAAGCAGGAGAATAACTGGAGAAGTGAAAATTCTAGGTCAAAATAGCCAAACCAGAAAAATTCTCCCATTTAACTCACTTTCCAAATTGGCTATTTGGTCTAGATTGTTCTCTTCTCCTGCCAGTTCTCCTGACTTTCACCTCTCTCTCAGGGTTGTTCAGAGAAAGGTGAAAACCAGGAGAATGGCAGGAAAATAGAACAATCTGGACCAAATAGCCGATTTGGAAAGTGAGATAAGGCTAGGGTCAGACTAACGCACTTTTCGCAGCGACCGTCAAAAAGTGCATCCGAACGCATTGCCGTATTTTTTCACGGAATGCGCGAAAACGGTCATACGATGCACACTTTTGTGCGTGATTTTTTACGGATCCAAACCAGGAAACTTTGGGTGTCTGGACGTTATGTTGGCCGGACACGAGCAGGGTCTGACTAGGGATGAGCCGAACACTCCCCGAGTTCGGTTCGAGCCCGAACCTGAACTTCCCATTTGTTCGGGACCGAACCCGAACCCGAACCCGAACCCCCATGCAAGTCAATGGGGCTGAAAATTCGTTTTATTCAAGAGGGCATATATGCTACATATCTGCCATAAAAGGTGTATGGGGGTTCGGGTAGTGCCCTGGGGGACAGGATATAAGGACAAAAAGTTTTAAAAAAAAGTTTTTAAAGGGACAGTGAGTTTTCCATGAAATAAGGGTTAAAAATAAAAACAAAATATTCCTTCAAATATTGTGCCTAGGAGGTCCCCATAACCTGCCCGTGAAGTGGCGGATTTCTAGGATGTATAGAAACACTTAAAAACAAAAAAATAACATTTCATATGACGGTAAATGCTTTTCCTTTAATCTATCCATAAACAACTGCTTGGGGCGGCAGCCTGTATGAAAAGACATTTTAGGACGCGCAGAAAAAGTTTAGTGTTTGTTTTGGCTAAATTATTGTGAAACTTATGCAGGCTTTGGATGAAAGTAACAATAGGTGCTTTAAAATTGGTCTTTTAGCGTCGGCAACAGTGCCGTCACACCGTAACCCCTCTGAGGATATGAATCTGATACAGGCGTCAATGGCAGTGCACCCAGATATTGTGCCTTTAGTGCCAGGCATGCAAGTACTATCATACAGTAACCCCTCTGTGGTATTGTGGAAGAGTGCAGGGGTGGACCATGCGGTCCTATATTAAAAAGATATAAATCTGGGAATGGGCGTCAGTGCACCCAGATATTCTGCCTTTGGTGCAAGACTGCCAGGCCAGCAAGTATCATCATACAGTAACCCCTCTGTGGTATGGTGGAAGAGTGCAGGGGTGGACAATGTGGTTCTATATTGAAAAGTTTTTGATCTGGTAATGGGCGTCAGTGCACCCAGATATTGTGCCTTTAATGCCAGGCCAGCAAGTATCATCATACAGTAACCCCTCTGTAGTATTGTGGAAGAGGGCAGGGGTGGACCATGTGGTCCTATATTGAAAAGTTTTTTATCTGTTAATGGACGTCAGTGCACCCAGATATTGTGCCTTTAATGCAAGGCCATCAAGTATCATCATACAGTAACCCCTCTGTGGTATTGTGGAAGAATGCAGGGGTGGACCATGTGGTCCTATATTGAAAAGTTTTTGATCTGGTAATGGGCGTCAGTGCACCCAGATATTGTGCCTTTGGTGCAAGACTACCAGGCCAGCAAGTATCATCATACAGTAAGGCTGGGGTCAGACGAACGCAGTGTTAACGTCCGTGTTGCCCGCACATAAGTACCTCCGTGATAGCATACAATTGTATTAAATGGAGCCCCACACACGAAGTACGTCCGCACAGTTCTGCGGGGGCTGACGGACGCTGCAAACGGATGCAGGTTAGGCAAGAACGTAATACTGCTAGAACGGACGTGCAGAGTGCGCCATGTCCACAACGTCCGCATAGCTTTGTGTGTGAGTGATGCAACAAGGTCAGACGGACTGCATTTATACGTCCAGCATTTTTAACAAACAGAATGTTCTTTCATTGTAATTTATTTTCCCTGCTACATCAGTGAAAAAAACGGACTGTGTGGCACTGGCCACTACCTTGTCGTCACAGTCAGTAAGTACGTCCGTACTGCACGGACGCAAAGTCCGTAGAAAATGCGCTCATCTGACCCTAGCCTAACCCCTCTGTGGTATTGTGTAAGAGTGCAGGGATGGACCATGTGGTCCTATATTGAAAAGTGATTTTTTTGATCTGTTAATGGGCGTCAGTGCTCCCAGATATTGTGCCTTTTATGCCAGGTCAGCAAGTATCATCATACAGTAACCCCTCTGTGGTATTGTGGAAAAGTGCAGGGTTGGACCCTGAGGTTCAAAAAAATAAAATGATATAAATCTGGCACAGGCGTCAGTGCAGCCAAATATTGTGCCTTTCATGGCAGCAAGTGCATTCACACCGTAACCCTTTTGTGGTATTGTGGAAGAGTTCAGTGCTGGAGGTTTTGTGAATGCAGAAGAGGACATCCCCTATCTATTCCATTACTTCAGCATCAGGAGATTGATAGCTGCTGATCCAGGACTGATTCATTTTTATAAATGTCAGCCGGTCTACAGAGTCGGTGGACAGACGCACTCTTTTCTCTTCGACAAAACCTCCAGCGGCACTGAACGTCCTTTCGGAAAGCACGCTATATGAAGGGCATCCTAGTAGCTGCATAGCATATTGGCTAAGTTCTGGCCAGTGATCCAATCTCAACACCCAGTAAGCCAGTGAATCATCTGCTGGAAAGGTATCCAGGTCTGCCCTTGCCCCTAGGTAGTCCTGCACCATATGGTGAAGACACTGGCAATGGGTGTCTACATTTGACGTCCTTGGGCGTCGTGGACTAAAAAAATTTAAAAAAGCATCAGTCAAGCGGCCCTGGCCTTCACCGCTATTCCTCTGATCACCTGCAGCCTCAGAAGCACGTGTGTCAGCACTTGGTAATCTACCTGCCTGGAAAGGTGTTACACAAGTGTCGCTTTAGAGCGTCCTCAGGTTTTGTCATCCTGTGCTCCCTCTTTGCGGGCAGGATGAGCTCTGCAACTTTCCCCTTGTATCGTGGATCAAGAAGAGTTGCCAACCAGTAATGAACCCTCTCCTTGATAGCACGAATCCTGGGGTCCTTTAGCAGGCTTTGCATCATTAAGGAGCCCATGCAGCGTAGGTTGGAGGTGGCATTAGCTGCCGAGTCTTCCTGGTCAATGAGGATGACCGTATCGTGCACTTCCTCCTCCCAGCCACGCACAAGCCCTTCTGTTTCTGGGCACACAAAACCCTCCCTTGAGGAATCCCCACCTTCGATGCCCCCACTACTTAAATAGTCCTCCTCCTCCTCATCCTCCTCCTGTCTGATCTGAGTAGGACCCGCTGGAATGCTGTCTGCGGAAAGACTGGGGCCTTGAGAGCTAGGGAAGGCCTCCTCTTCCTCCCGCTGCTCTGCCTCTAGAGCCACATCTATAATTCCCCGCAGAGTGTGCTCCAGCAGGAACACTAAAACACACTTGCTGGCTGTGTGACGAGACACAGAAGATCACCTCAATTCACAAATGTTTTAAAGAAATTAGTGAGCCCCAAAAAAACTTGCTGGCTGTGTGACGAGACACAGAAGATCACCTCAATTCACAAATGTTTTAAATAAATTAGTGAGCCCCAAAATACAGCGTGGTACTGTTTGTGTGACGAGACACAGATCGACTTAATTCACAAGTGTTTTAAAGAAATTAGTGAGCCCCAAAAAAACTTGCTGGCTGTGTGACGAGACACAGAAGATCACCTTAATTCACAAGTGTTTTAAATAAATTAGTGAGCCCCAAAATACAGCGTGGTACTGTTTGTATGACGAGACACAGATCACCTTAATTCCCAAGTGTTTTAAAGAAATTAGTGAGCCTCAAAGAAACTTGCTGGCACAGTGACAAGACACACATCACCTAAATTCCCTGATATTTGGTATAAATGAGACCCAAAAAGATTTGCTGGCACAGTGACAAGACCCAGAAAATCACCTCAATTCACAAATGTTTTAAATAAAGTTGTAAACCCCAAAAAAACTTGCTGGCACAGTGACAAGACACACATCACCTAAATTCCCTGATATTTGGTCGAAATGAGACCCCCCCAGACCACCCGAGTAGCGTGGCAGACCGGCAGTAACAAGACACAACTATCTCCTTTGAAATCTCCTCTGAAATGCGTGCAGAAGCGCTGCGTGGAAACCTTATATAGTGTGCTGCGGGAAAATTTGCCCAATCAGGACTCGGAGCGGTGATTAGCATAGTGTTCAACCAGTCTTGCACCAGACCTGTGGTCAAGGCTGCAGCCAATTACGAGCTTCAGGCCAGTGGGAAAATGCATTGTGGTCCATTGTGGTCGAACATGCGGCGAACACCCGGAAATGTTCGGTGTTCGCGATCCGCTCGAACTGGCTAAGTTCGGGTCGAACCCCGAACCGTCTGAACCGAACAGCTCATCCCTAGGTCTGACGTCTCCAAATCACGCACACACGCCGCTAGTGGACGCAGCACACTCTGTACGTCCGTACTAGCGGTTCTGCGTTCTCGTAAAAATGCATTCATTTTCCACTTGCGTTGCGCAGCCGGATTTTCGTGCGACCGTACTTCGTATATTGGTCGTCATTGCCCGTCATTTGCTGCTAGTGCGGCCATGATTAAGTGTGCCTAAACGCACGTTAAAAATTTGCTAGTCTGACCCTAGCCTAAATGGGAGAATGGGAGCTATTTTGACCTAGAATTTTCCATTCTCCAGTCATTCTCCTGCTCTTCACCACTCTCTGAATAACCCTGACAGGGTTATTCAGAGAAAGGTGAAACTCAGGAGAATGACTGAAGAGAAAATTCTAGGTCAAAATAGCCAAACCAGAAAAATTCTCCCATTTATCTCACTTTCCAAATCGGCTATTTGGTCTAGAATTTTCCATTCTTCAGTCATTCTCCTGCTTTTCACCGCCAAAAAATCAGTAAACTTTTTCTGCGTGTCCGAAAATGTCTCTTCTTTTCAT
This sequence comes from Leptobrachium leishanense, assembly GCA_009667805.1. Lineage (NCBI taxonomy): Eukaryota > Metazoa > Chordata > Amphibia > Anura > Megophryidae > Leptobrachium > Leptobrachium leishanense. The sequence goes on from CM019064.1 coordinate 436,415,315, forward strand.
ACAGACTGCCGCCCCAAGCAGTTGTTTATGGATAGATTAAAGGAAAAGCATTTACCGTCATTTGAAATGTCATTTTTTGGTTTTTACATATTTCTATACATCCTAGAAATCCGCCACTTCACGGGCAGGTTATGGGGACCTCCTAGGCACGATATTTGAAGGAATTTTTCATTTTTATTTGTAACCCTTATTTCATGGAAAACTCACTGTCCCTTTAAAACGTTTTTTTTTTACTTTTTGTCCTTGTTTCCTGTCCCCCAGGGCACTACACGGACCCCCATACACCTTTTATGGCAAATATCTAGCATATATGCCCTCTTGGAGGGCACTCTAAAAACCGAATTTTCAGCCCCATTGACTTGTATTGAGTTCGAGTTCGGGTTCGGATCCGAACTTTTGGAAAGTTTGGGTGTGGCTCCGAACCGAACCGAACTCGGGAAGTGTTCGGCTCATCCCTAGTCTGGGGCAATATATCTATGTGTGAGCTGGGGGCACTATATCCATATGTGAGCTGGGGCACTATATATCCATATGTGAGCTGGGGCACAACGGTATAAATCCATGGGTGAGCTGCTGGGCGCAATATATAATTGTGAGCTGGGGCAATATATCCAGAGCTGCTGGGGGCAATATATATCCATGTGTGCCTTCACTTTCACTGCCTTCGAACAGGCACTGTACTTGCTGGCAGTTGGCAAAAATTTGTGTGTGAGCATATGAGAGAGCTCCACAGCAATAAACCTCACAGTAATGTGCGCTGTGTATGAGCATTCAGTGTTATATGGGAGTACTGATTTATGAGTAAGAGTAGTTAAAAAAATCCATAAAACTCGGGGGGGGGGGGAACCATAAGTTACCGCACTGGGTGACACCAATCCTAGTGACGCCACTGCAAAGCCCTGAAACCTGACATCATATCTAACTGAGCTCTGGATGTGTTTGGGACTAAGCCCTTCACATTATTATTATTATTATTATTATTCTTTATTTAGAAAGCGCCAGCATATTCCGCAGCGCTGTACAATAAGCACAGTATAGACAGGGTTACAATACATTGAACAACATTTGACAAACAGTACAGGAGGAGATGAGGGCCCTATTCCCGTAGGAACTCACAATCTGGGAGGGTTGGGGTTGGAAACAGGAGGAGAGGACTGTAAGGTTAGAGTGATTGATGATTGCGTCAGTGAGTTGGGTGGTAGGCTTCCCTAAATAGGAACGTTTTAAGGGAGCGTTTGAAGGAAGAGAAGTTAGGGGAAAGTCTGACAGTACGAGGGAGAGCGTTCCAGAGAGTGGGGGCTGCGCGTGAGAAATCCTGCAGTCTATCATGGGAAGAGGTGATGCGGTGAGAAGCTAGGCGCAGGTCACTGTTTGACCTTAGGGAGCGGGCTGGGGTGTATTTGGTGATTAGTGAGGACAGGTAGTGGGGAGCTGAGTTAGTGAGGGTTTTGTAGGTAAGGATAAGGATTGGAAGGCTACGTGAGGACAGGAGGTTCACAGCAATGTGACCCCTCATGCAGTGGTGTATTTTGGCCTAGGCCGACTAGGCCTAGGCCTAGGGCGGCACTTTCCAGGGGGCGGCGCCCCCCCCCTAAAAAAAAGAACTTTTTTTTTTTTTTTTTTACTTTAGCAAAGTATTTTACCAGGAAGGATACATTGAGATTTCACTAATTTTCAAGTATGTCCTTGGTAGGCAAGGCCTAGGCTTTCACTTTCCAGGGGGCAGCAAAAAACCTCACCACTAAATGGGTTACTCACAGAGCACCAAAATGACGCCAACATTTTGGTGTTCTGTAGTTCCCTGCACTTCGGGGAATACAATTTCCCCACCCTGCAGTGAATTCACCATTCACCGCAGGGTCCCCAAAGTGCATGGAGTCGGCCGCTGAATGCTGCCACCGCAAACCCGTGGCCTGCAGTTTTCAGAAGAACTACTGAACGAAAATGTCTGGAATTTACATATAAGATCCTATGATTGATAATAAAAAGGTCTGTTACAGAAAAAGAAAAACTGCTATTTAAAAAAAGGGGGGAAATTTTGCCAAAAAAAAATCAGAAAAATGACTAGAAGGTACAAAAAAATAATCAATAAATAAAGACTTTTTACTGCAGATTAAAATAATAAATGGTTTATTAGATATTGCATAAAAACGGGAATATTTTTAACATTGAAACTAGGGATGAGCTGTTCGGGTTCGGACGGTTCGGAGTTCGACCCGAACTTTGGCAGTTCGAAAGTTCGCGAATTTCGAACTTTTTGGGCGTGTGCGGTTCGGGTTCGAAAAAATAAAGAAATTTTGAAAAAAGTATAGAAAATGCTTAAAAAAATACTAAAAAAATCTAGAAATAAAGAGACTTTTTACTGCAGAATATTATTAGCAACGGTTTATTAGATATTGAATTAAAAACTAATGTGTACGTGGAAAGATTATCAACTCTAAGGCTAGGGTCAAACGAAAGCATTTTTACACGCGAACGTAAAGAAGTGCGTCCGAACGCATTGACGTATTTTTTCATGGAATACGCGAAAACGGTCATACGATGCGCATTTTTGTGCGTGATTTTTTACGGATCCAAACCAGGAAACTTTGGGTGTCTGGACGTTATGTTGGCCGGACACGAGCAGGGTCTGACGTCTCCAAATCACACACACACACCGCTATGCTGCTGCAGCGCACTCTGTACGTCCGTACTAGCGGTTCTGCGTTCTCGAAAAAATGCGTTCATTTTTCACTTGCATTGCGCGGCCGGACTTTCGTGCGACCGTACTTCGTATATTGGCTGTCATTGCCCGTCATTTGCTGCTAGTGCGGCCGTGATTAAGTGTGCCTAAACGCACGTTAAAAGTGCGCTGGTCTGACCCCAGCCTCAATGACCTCTGTTCACAAACGGGCATAACACCAGGTGTTTTTAGTCTGGTAATCAATTTGATACATTGTACAATATACTGAGGGTGGGGTGGTGTCTGCTTCTGATTGAGATTTGAGAATTAATTTCCCTAAAACATCCTAATATGCTGCATTTAACTGGTGTTTGAAAAAAATCTAAAGCAATGTTATTTTTCACCTCGGGATTAAGCATTCACAGGGTTATTCAGAGAGCTGTGAAAAGCAGGAGAATAACTGGAGAAGTGAAAATTCTAGGTCAAAATAGCCAAACCAGAAAAATTCTCCCATTTATCTCACTTTCCAAATCGGCTATTTGGTCTAGATTGTTCTCTTCTCTTGCCAGTTCTCCTGGCTTTCACCTCTCTCTCAGGGTTGTTCAGAGAAAGGTGAAAACCAGGAGAATGGCAGGAAAAGAGAACAATCTGGATCAAATAGCCGATTTGGAAAGTGAGATAAGGCTAGGGTCAGACTAACGCATTTTTCGCAGCGACCGTCAAAAAGTGCGTCCGAACGCATTGCTGTATTTTTTCACGGATTGCGCGAAAACGGTCATACGATGCGCATTTTTGTGAGTGATTTTTTACGGATCCAAACCAGGAAACTTTGGGTGTCTGGACGTCATGTTGGCCGGACATGAGCAGGGTCTGAGTCTCAGTACCACCTGACTGGCTGAACCACGTGACACGCACGCATGCAGCTGCCCGCCCTTTCGTTAACACAGACTCTCATTCTATTCTCCTGCTTTTCACCGCCAAAAAATCAGTAAACATTTTCTGCGTGTCCGAAAATGTCTCCTCTTTTCAAACAGACTGCCGCCCCAAGCAGTTGTTTATGGATAGATTAAAGGAAAAGCATTTACCGTCATTTGAAATGTAATTTTTTGGTTTTTACATATTTCTATACATCCTAGAAATCCGCCACTTCACGGGCAGGTTATGGGGACCTCCTAGGCACGATATTTGAAGGAATTTTTCATTTTTATTTTTAACCCTTATTTCATGGAAAACTCACTGTCCCTTTAAAAATGTTTTTTTAAAAACTTTTGTCCTTTTTTCCTGTCCCCCAGGGCACTACCCGGACCCCCATACACCTTTTATGGCAAATATGTTATTTATTTATTTATAAAGGATTTTACCAGGAAGGATACATTGAGATTTCTCTCGTTTTCAAGTATGTCCTGGGTTCAAGAACATTGAAGTGTTACAGTTACAGAAATACAAAGTAATACAATGTAAGATATTAACAACACAAATATACAGATTAACAGAAAATAAATATGTAGGAAATAGTCATTATGTTACATGTTTACAGGTGCAAATATGTAGCATATATGCCCTCTTGGAGGGCACTCCAAAAAACTGAATTTTCAGCCCCATTGACTTGCATGGGGGTTTGGGTTCGGTCCCGAACAAATGGGAAGTTCGGGTTCGGGCTCAAACCGAACTCGGGGAGTATTCGGCTCATCCCTAATTGAAACCTATTGGGTTCGCCTGAATAAACCTGCTAATTGAAACCACCGAACATCAGGGCATTTCACTGCCATTTCTCTGCTGTTTGGTGTTCTCTGAATAGATTAACCATTACTTCTCTATGGGGATTTGCACTGCCTTCAAACAGCACCGTACTTGCTGGCAGTTCGCCAAACTTGTGTGTGAGCATATCACAGAGCAGTGGTGTATTTAGGTGAATGGCGGAGGGCGGACCGCCCCAGGTACCAGTGATTATTGGGGTGTCATTAGGGGGTACTAGAAGGTGCCACTGTCACTGTGTGTCAGCTTTGAGCTGTGTTCTCAAACAACTAGTAGCGGAGCAGGGCGTTTGCATATGGAATAAAATCGAATAGAATAAAAATCCCCCTCTCCTCCCTCCATAGCTCCTCCGCTGCCCCGCAGAAGCTCTAGGAGAGGGGAGGGGGATGTGATTTGTGTGCAGAGAGAGAAGATGACAGTAAACGGCAGGTAAGGGGGGGTATCAGCAGAATATGAAGCCCTGTCTGCTTACTGCTGTTTAAAGTGGACCTTTCCTTAACCAGCACTGCAGTGATAGAAATTTGTCATTGAGCTGCCTGGCTCCTGGTGAAGCTGCGTGCGTGCAGGTCACGCGGTCCGGCCAGTCAGGTGGTACTGAGTCTCAGTACCACCTGACTGGCTGAACCACGTGACACGCACGCACGCAGCTGCCCGCCCTTTCGTTAACACAGACTCTCACTCTATTCTGGACTGAACACCCACCGGGAAGGGAATCAAAGCCACGGTGCACCCTCTGGCAGTGGCACCCCACTGCTGACAAGATGGCTCCATGCACAGGCACAGCCGCGATCCTAACGTGGCCTGGAGGGACCTCCTGCTGAGTTCGTACACAGTCCCTGCTGACTCTGCACACAGCCCTACCGCGGACGGAGGCCGGTAAATATAGAATAAATAATTGCTGTGTGCTCATATACACTCGGTTTGCTGGGAGTTTTATTGCAGTGGATTCTGATGCACTCATACACACCGCACATTGCATTGCTGGGAGTTTTATTGCAGTGGATTCTGATGCACTCTTACACACCGCACATTGCATTGCTGGGAGTTTAATTGCTGTGGATTCTGATACACTCATACACACCGCACATTGCATTGCTGGTAGTTTTATTGCAGTGGATTCTGATGCACTCTTACGCACCGCACATTGCATTGCTGGGAGTTTAATTGCTGTGAATTCTGATGCACTCATACACACCGCACATTGCATTGCTGGTAGTTTTATTGCAGTGGATTCTGATGCACTCTTACACACCGCACATTGCATTGCTGGGAGTTTAATTGCTGTGGATTCTGATACACTCATACACACACTGCACATTGCATTGCTGGAATTTTTACTGCTGTGGATTCTGATACGCTGACACACACCAAACATTGCATTGCTGGGAGTTTATTGCTGTGGATTCTGTGATACACACTGCACATTACTGTGAGTTTTATTGCTGTGCAGTTCTGTGATATGCTCATACACAGTGTCCATTTCTGTGGGTTTTATTGCTGTGCAGCTCTGTGATACGCTCATATGCAGTGTACGTTTCTGTAGATTTTATTGTTCAACCAGTTAGAGCGGCTGTGATCCAGTATACTTGACATGCGTGGCTGTTTTTTGTAAAAATAATTGAATTTAAACATTTCATAATTTTATTTATCTCAATAGATACATTTGAAATGGTATACAAAATATACAAGTAGGCACTTGGTATCCACTTTTAATATAAAGAGAGGAAAAGGCGGAGCTCTGAGAGGAAAAGGTGGCGCTTAAAAGAGGAAGGGTGGGGATTAACCAGGAAGAGGTGTGCCCTTGACAGGAAGGGGTGCCTCAAATTTAAATTGGGGGGTGCACGAGTTTAGTCAGGCCTAGGGCAGCACAAAACCTAAATACACCACTGCCCTCATGTAACATGATCGCACTACAGGGGTTATTCAAAGAGCACCAAAATTTCAAGGCTCTTTTCATTCGCACTTCCGCGAGCACAATTTTCCGACCCTGCAGTGAATTCAGCATTCACCACAGAGTCTCCAAAGTGCGTTGAATCGATCCAACAAGCACCGCTGATAAACCCGCCGAATCAATGCGATAAACCACCAAACACCACTGAAAAATCACCGAACAGACCACCGAACGCATCCTCAAACAGTCAAATGCAGCCAACGAACCGACCGCCGAACGCAACCAGCCACTGAAGAAAGCAGTCCAGCCGACGAACAGGGGTAAAAAAAATAAAACACAACTTTTAAAAGGCGTTTTAAACAAAAATAATGCATAGAAAAATTTGAAATAATATATACGGTCCTATGAATAACAATACAAAGGTCTGTAACAGAATTAAAAAACTCTGTCATTTAAAAAAAATCTGAATCAAACATTTCGCCAAAAGAATCTCAAAAAATGCCTAAAAAAAATTCTAAAAAATTATCTAATAAAGACAATATTTTTTTTTTGAGAAAGGGAAGGATACATTGAGATTTGTCTCGTTTTAAAGTATGTCCTGGGTGGCGAGTATGCACCGTTGGGTGTCTTGCCAAGGACACTTACTGGAGAGGTTGCTTGCTGGGATCAAACACATGTCTCCACAGGCTCACTCTATGCAGAGCAGTGACATTACCTCTACTCCACCCAGCCAGTACTTATTTGCTGTAAGTTAAAACAATAAATGGTTGAATAAAAATTTAATAAAGACGGGGATTTTATTTTTTACACTGAAACCTATGGGATTTGCCTGTTTAAATCTGTCGAACAAAACCAATATTTGGCGAATCGCCAGTTCTCTGAAAAGCTGAATTTCCACAAAATTGCATCGTAGGGGAAATTCAGCATTAAGTGCAATTCGGTGGAAAGTGAATAACCCCGTAACATACAGGGTTATTCAAAGAGAATCGAAAAGCCACCGCACGTTTGGTGACTTTTCGTTCTCTTCAATTTGGTTCGATTTGGCAATCCCATTTCGGTGACCCTGCCAGGGGTCAAGTCGAGGGGGAACGCGTGGGAACGGAGTTCCTGCACTAATTTTGCAGAGGGAACGGAGTTCCCTTTGGTCCCATACTCTATAAAGCTTGTAGTCAGGTGTTCAATCACATATTTCTCTATTAAGTCACAATAAATATAGGATTTATCATATATTTTTGCTATATTTCACATATTTATTTATAAAGTATTTTACCAGGAAGGAGACATTGAGATTTCTCTCGTTTTCAAGTATGTCCTGGATTCAAGAACATTGAATTGTTACAGAAATACAAAGTAATAAAATGCAAGATATTAAAAACAAAACACAAATATACAGAAAATAAATATGCCACTATGGACTGGGGGAAGATTTGTTGGTGTCTGGGAGGTTATTCCATAATTGTGGTGCTCTGTAGGAAAATGAGGATCGAGACACTTTCTTTTTGTAGTGTGGTATTGCAAGTAAGGTGCTGGTCCTGGATCTGAGGTTATAGGATGAGGGAGCTGCTGGGGGAAGCAGTCTATTCAGGTAGGGTGGCAGAATCCCAGAAAAGCTCTTAAACACCAGGTTGGAAAGGTGAAAGATGCATCTAAATTCCAGCGACGGCCAGTTTAGTTCTTTTAACATGTCACAATGGTGGGTCATGTAGTTACATTGTAGCACAAAGTGGCAGAATGAGTTATACAATGTAGTAAGTTTATGAAGGTGTGTTTGAGGGGCAGCTGCATACACTACATCTCTGTATTCAATAGCCGGCATGAGCATTTGTTGTACAATCTGCTTTCTTATTGACATATATACATAAACTGATCAGAGCTGAGTGTGTGTTTGTGTTACGTGCGACGTGATAATTGCTTATTGGGAGACAGAAATACTGGTGAGTTCCCACACTTCTTTTTCTAGGACTTGATCCCTGGACCCTGCGGTATATTCAGCAAGCACCACAGGGCCGCCGTAATGCAGGGAAAAGTCACGGCAAACCCGCCGAAAACTCATCGCAAAACGAGGGCGAACGCACACCGAAACCCGCAAAAACATCTGGATTAACCCCGCCGAACACGCCGGAGAAACCCGAGCAGGAACCGATCACAGAGCAGAGCAGCCGTGGAAAAACCTGACACCGCAGACGAAGGAGGTGAAGAAAAACAAAACAGTACACTTGAATGTTTGAAAAGTGAAATGCTGTTTGCAAACAACCTACTGAGCGAAAATGTCTGAAATTTACATATAATCATCCAATGAATGATAATAAAAAGGGCTGTTACAGAAAAAAGAAAAAACGATTTAAAAAAAAATGAAAAAACAATGTTTTGAAAAAAAATCCAAAAAAATGCCTAAAAGGTCCTAAACAAAATCTAAAATCCTTTGGATCCCCCTATCTCCCAATCTGTGGCAGCTAGAGGGTCCTGTTTTATACCATTGGATCATGGCCTTTCCAATGATATCAAACATGACCAGGTGTGGTGTAAAATAAAATTTAAAAAAATAGAATTAAATGAAAAAATAAAAAAAAAATCATGTTTTTGTTTTAAAAAAATTGTCTGGGGGGGTTTACTAAAATAAGACCTAGGCTGGCTTTAAAAAATTATTAACATAGAACAATCAGAATGAGCTCAGCGCACAGAGGTGAAATGTCTCAGCATTTGGGGTTAAAAAGCAAAAACATTTAAAAATTGGGTATTTCTATTCTCAGGACAAAATTTTGAAACTATTTAGCCGGGGTCTTTTTTGGCTGTTGTAGATTTTGGGGATTTAAATTTTAAAAAAGGGTGTTTTTACCATTTTTTCCATCAGAGTTCATTTTTTTTTTTTTTAGTAAATTGTACGACATGCTGGAAATAATGGTATTTTTAAAAAGTCCATTTAATGGTGGGACAAAACGGTGTATAATATGTGTGGGCTGCATAAACGAGTAAGAGGAAAATTTGACCTAAACACAAACAGCGCAGAATTGTAAAAACAGCAGTGGGCACTAAAGGAGGATTTTCGTAAAACCGCCCGGTCACTTTGGGATTAAGTTCCTTTGCTATTATTGTGTTATTTCCTCTCTACTAATGGTTATATCTCCCTGTCATTTCTATCAGGTCAGGACCACTTTTTAGGAGTTTCTGAGAAACACACATGTCCAAGTTTGAGTAAGTTTGAATACTCCTGTCCAGCTTGTTTTATATCTACTCATTTCTGGCGACCCCCACCCCACACATACCATATGGATGATATGTACTGATAGTACAATTTTGCAGTTTATTTTCTAATTCTCACCTTAACAGGAGCCAATATAAAATGCTTTTAACTCCCCTCTGATTAGCCTCGTCCTAATAATTACCCACAATCTGGTTACACATCTCTTCTACACAACGAACATGAAATTAAGGGGTGGACCCAATGATTTGCTTAATGCTGGTTTCGCTGGATCTTCGTTTAATACTCTTTTATTTATTTATTTTTTTAGAGATCACGTCTGCTCTTATATCGCTATCTGTCCTCCAAGGTTCCTTGCTGGCTCCATGTAATACAGATATATAAACAAATTATTCTCACATTAAGGGCGATTGCTTAGCAGCAAAGTGTTCAAATGCTTACTTTGCAGTGGCACATGAATAATTAGGAGCGAGGCTACAATTAAAGACAAGGGTCCTTATTCCGACCTTGTCTGTAACAGGGAGCCGCTAAAGGAAAATATCGTTGCGAGCCAATAACCCTTATTGGTTCCCTGTTACTGGCTCTATTATGACAAAGATTCTGTGTTAGTGAGGCGTAACAATAAGGAGCCACTACACAATACCAACAGTGGTCCCATGAAGATAAGTGCGGCCCTACACGAGTTTGCGTAAGCAGGATCACACTAGAGATGTGCATTTGTTTCGGAAAAATTCAGAATTTGGAACGAAATTTGATAATTCGTATTCAGAAGTACTTCCGAATAACGAATCGATACGATACGAATTTGAAACGAAACGGTATATAACGAATTTATTCTGTTTTACACTGTGTCATCATCATAAGAACAATTTGAATAACTGATATCAACTATCGAATTTGAAATGATGTATCAAATTGATATCAACTATCGAATTTGAAATGAACTATCAAATTGATCTTAACTTACAATACAAGTAATAGTCAGCAAATGACTATGAAACAAATTAATTTTGTTTCACTATTTAATTTGACTCAGAACTAAATCTGTGACACAGCTTAAAATTTTACCCTAATGTAGTGCTCACCCCTGGAGGAGCCGCTGAATAAACCTTGGGATAGTCTCATCGCACTAGGAATTATTACACATCAGCACTGTTATGGATTTTTCTAGTTTTATATACTTTACTAAAGGATACAGTGTCAAAGAATGTAAATGCGCGTTGAATGAATTTACAGGTTTTGTCATGTGGGAAAAACATAACGCAGAAAAGAACGGTTAACCCCCTCAGTTCTGGAGTGTAAGTCCCATAAAATAGCTCAAAATATATATATATATATATATATATATATATATACACACAAGGTTTAGGGTACCCAGGTACTGTGTTCGACTGGCCAGTGAACGAAAGGAGCAATCTTCGACTAGTCACCGTTGGGGTCCTGTGAATTGAAGCAATAACAAGCATGCGTTTCTGTTTCGGAACTGTGGGCCTAGGGCCTCTCACCCATCCGTCGAACGAACTGTCCCACACTCAATGCCTCGACCAAAGGATTTTTCTCCACTGTATACTGGGACTCTGTGCCACCGAATCTGCTCCCCGCTTGCGGAATCTCCGCAACTGGAACAATCGATCTGCCGCCTGCACTCCCAATAGATCGTCGCGGCCTCCTAATGCGGGGTCCTGCCGGAAGCAGCTCGTCCTCCAAATCTCTCAGCGCTGGGTATGTAGGTCACAGCACGATTTCTGTCCAGGTCTCCAGTACCAGTAAGACAGCATCTGCACTCCGGCCTGGTTGCGATCCCTGACAGCTCCAACGTGCGTCCTCCACCTTTCATGGCTCCCCTCACTCTCCGCGCCAAACACGAGGCTGCTCCAGTATATCCTCCACCTTGTACCACCCACTTCCTGTCCTCCGCAAAGGGTGCTGGGAGATGGAGTCCACTTTGTCCAGCATAGTCCACAATGTCTCTAGCTCTGTCTCCCTCTAGTGGCAGTAATAATTCAATGCACCAGAGCACAGTTTTTAAAGAAGCGCTACACTAGCTTTTCTTTTAACAGCAAAATTTGATTAATTGGGGTTTTATCTAGTGATCCAAAATTTGAATTGATATCAACTATCGAATTGATATATGAAATTCGAATCGATTCGAAATTTCAAATCGATCTGAGATTTCAAATTGATCCGAAACTAAACGAAATACGAAACAAAATTGGTTACGAAATTCCGAAAACTAAATTATTTAAAAATGTAACGAAATGAGACTAAACTAAACAAATTTGTCAGCCATGCACATCCCTAGATCACACAGGGATGGTGGAAGGACACAGGGAACTATTTGTTTCCTGTGTACCACTGCATTTGACCAGAGGAGGCAGCAGATCACATCACTCTCTGCACCATGGGATCATACCTTTTAGTTTTAGGGACATTTGGCGTTATTATATTTAGGTCTTGTGGGATTTTGCGATGGTTCAAGCCAGTAGATTAACAGCTAGAGCTGCTACTCTGATCGAGCTAATAGCTTTGCCTGTGACTCGGAATTAGCGTCTCTTTACTGTACATTGGTATAAGAGTCGTTAATAACAACGCAAAGCAAGGGCAGTGAGTTATTCCAGTGACCTCAGCTCAAGGAATCATCACAATAGTTAAGTCTCCAAATAAAATAAGACGTACAATTCGGACGCTTCAGAATGTAACACCGCATGTTGATTTTTGGAGGCACTTGAAAATTTTCACATGTTATTTTCTGCAGCTATCGAATTTTAGGGTTAGGGTTACTTTTATCGTTAGGTTTAGGATTTGGGATAGGGTTAGTGATTGCAATTAGGTTTATGTTGCTATTCGTGCTTGTGCATTGGATAGCTTTCCAAAATGTTCAATTGCTCCCCTAAAATATGTCCCAATTCAAGCATCTTTTTTTATTCCATGACTTAGGCCAGTGTCCGACGCGCGTCTTTGGAGAGCGGAAGGAACGTCCGTGAGAGTGGACATTCCTTCCACACCACACCAGTCTGGCCACCTCGCTGAATGCACTCAGTGCGCTCAGCGCTGCAAAGCGCGATCATCCTATGGAGAAATGCGCTTTGCAGCTCCGTCAACGCGCGTCCTAGCGCTTTGACGGAGGGGCTTGGATAACGGACACTTGTTGCATGCGCATTTTGTGCATGTGCACAAGCGTCCAGAAGCGTGTGACCGGTCCCGTTGCAGCGTCACAACGCAGGTTTGTGAACCCAATGTGCAGTATTGCATGCACAATGGAGAACATGGAGGCAGATTGCTGGAAATTGGTCCTTTAGGCAGGCAGGGTTTTAGCCGTGTCAAAGGTTAAGCAAGAGGTCTGTAGGCAGTCAGCGTTCAAAGCAGGGTCGGGAAGAAGCAGGGTTCGGTAACGAGGATAATCATGCAGCATATAGGAGATGAGGATCCAGATGAGGCAATAGGATTCTTGGTAAAGCAGTGTTATGCTCTCTGCTTGTTCAGATGGTTCTTGGTAAAACAATAGGAGGGTTCTTGGCAAAACATAAAAATTCAGGATCCGAGGAGGAGCAGCAACACGTTAGGTACTTTCTTTGAGTGGTGAAAGACAATAATGTTTGAGCATTGGCTGTTTGGAGGTGTAGCCTTTTATTACGTGCAGCCAATGCATGATTAGTCACGAGTTGCATACGACTGATCTACAACCAGGGAAGGCCAGAGGTATAAAGACATCACAGAAAAGGTGCTGCCTTGAACAGGATGCAGCACTGGTTTGGGTCTTTTTATGGCGGTGACTTCGTGAAACCATACATAGCCCCCCCAACAAGGGACGAATTTGAAGCGGCTGTCTCAGGATGTCCATTAATTATTATAGCCTCAGGGACGTCCACAAGGTCTGGTAATAAACATTCAGGCATGCCTTCCAGTTCTGGAAGTACAGAGATAGTAGGCATATGAATGTCTGGTGATGTAGCAGTAATGAGTTTCTTGTGGATATGAGTGTTGGGAGTGTCCACCTTAGTCACTCCTGAGAACCTTCTGGGAGTGACAGATTTGCATGGGGAGGTGGCTGGATTTGGCCTAAGGATAGTGGAGGTGGTGGTATTAATTAGGATCTTTTAGCTGAAATGATGGTATATCCTTAACCCCACTACTACCACAAAACACTACCAGGTGCTAAAACAGTTTAAATTTGTCTGGGGAATGTCCTGATTTATCAGGCTTTCCCCAGCTGACGCATGGAGCCACAAGGTGCAGCTCTAACTGTAGTATCTCATTTTGGCGAAATCTACCTGCTAGTAGGATATTACAGGAAGATATACAAATCGGGATATTCCTAAACATTTCTTAATGTATAAATAATTAAAATTGATTTTCCAAAAAAGAAAACACTTGTTCTTGGCAGTGAATTTTTGGAAAAATCACCCAGTAGTTAAGAGGTTAATTAAATTTGCTGCATCAAAAACTATCCAAATTGCAATAGAAAAAATTGTAAATTATGGAGTTAAATCAAGCCCCTGGTGTTATGTGATTCTGCATTTGTCAATCAAGGTTTGTTCTCACGAATAAGATATGAATGTATTCTCAAATTGTATGAGCTGTGTCAGTACAAATGAGGTCACTCTGTTCCTCTATTAAGCAACTCATGGAGAACTCAGGGCCTTTTATGTAAAATAACCATGTGACTATTTACGTTAAAGTGCACCAATCATGTCCAAAACAAATTTTACATATTTGAACATTCTCCCAAATCTGCGTATACATTGTGTTAGCCAAACTGCTGACAGATGGATAGTATTTTCAAAAAAACATTGTAAAGAAATCTCTCTGAGCTTCCTGTTTGCTACCAGTGCTGCGGCATGCCGCATGACGCGTTTCCCTGGGGAGTGATTTATGGCTCTAACAGCAGAGGAAACTCCCAGAGCTGCCTGATGTCTGATCTCAAAATCCCAAGACAGCATTTGCAAATGACTTGACTGGCCTCTCTCCAGCATCTCTGTACAGATACAGATTCTCCATAACCCTTCCCTAGAGTATTGTGATCCCTCTGCAAGTGCCTGCTAAATAAATATAGTTCTGGAGGTAAAAATGGGATATATAGAAAAATAGAAACTATATATACATATATGTGTGTGTGTGTGTGTTTTACACTGCATCGAAGCAGTGGGATTGGGTGTGAAACAACCCTGAGCCATTCAGAGTTAATATTGCAAGCATCTTTTCTATCTGAACACCCCTCTCAAATCGAGCCACCCAGGACTAAGCTGTCAATCACACATCATTAGATGGTTAATCCCTCCCACGACAGAGAAGAAACAAAAACATGATCGACTGCATGAGAAGAGAAGGCAGATTAGAAACTACTAAACTCCATTGAGGGAGTTGTAGAATAAAAAAGTTTATTGGTTTAATGAAGTTACGACAAAACAGGTATAAGTAACTCTACAACAGCTGGCAGGTGCACTTTAAGGACACGTAGGATTGGTTGAGATATACACAGTGGTGTATTTAGGTTTTATGCTGCCCTAGGCCTGACTAAACTCGTGCACCCCCTAATTTAAATTTGAGGCACCCCCTCCTGTCAAGGGCACACCTCTTCCTGGTTAATCCCCACCCTTCCTCTTTAAGCTCCACCTTTTCCTCTTAGAGCTCCGCCTTTTCCTCTCTTTATATTAAAAGTGGATACCAAGGGCCTACTTGTATATTTTGTATACCATTTCAAATGTATCTATTGAGAAATAAAATTATGAAATGTTTAAATTCAAGCATTTTTACAAAGAACAGCCACGCATGTCAAGTATACTGGAACACAGCCTCTCTAATTGGTTGAACAATAAAATCCACAGAAACGTGCACTGCATATGAACGTATCACAGAGCTGTACAGCAATAAAACTCACAGTAATGTGCAGTGTGTATGAGTGTATCCCAGAGCTCCAAGGCAATAAAACTCACAGTACTATGCAGTGTGTATCACAGAACCCACAGCAATAAAACTCCCAGCAATGCAATGTTTGGTGTGTATGAGTGTATCAGAATCCACAGCAATAAAACTCCCAGTAATGCAATGTGTGGGTCAGCGTATCAGAATCAACAGCAATAAAACTCCCAGCAATGCAATGTGCGGTGTGTATGAGTGCATCAGAATCCACTGCAATAAAACTCCCAGCAATGCAATGTGTGGTGTGTGTCAGCGTATCAGAATCCACAGCAATAAAACTCCCAGCAATGCAATGTGTGGTGTGTATGAGTGCATCAGAATCCACTGCAATAAAACTCCCAGCAAACCGAGTGTATATGAGCACACAGCAATTATTTATTCTATATTTACCGGCCTCTGTCCGCGGTACGGCTGTGTGCAGAGTCAGCAGGGACTGTGTACAAACTCAGCAGGAGGTCCCTCCAGGCCACGTTAGGATCACAGCTGTGCCTGTGCGTGGAGCCATCTTGTCAGCAGTGGGGTGCCACTGCCAGAGGGTGCCCCGTGGCTTTGATTCCCTTCCCGGTGGGTGTTCAGCCAGAATAGAGTGACAGTCCATGTTAATGAAAGGGCGGGCAGCTGCGTGCATGCGTGTCACGTGGTTCAGCCAGTCAGGTGGTACTGAGACTCAGTACCACCTGACTGGCCGGACTGAGTGTGACCTGCACGCAAGCAGCCTCACCAGGAGCCAGGCAGCTCAATTATTATTATTATTATTCTTTATTTATAAAGCGCCAGCATATTCCGCAGCGCTGTACAATAAGCACAGTATAGACAGGCTCAATGACAAATTTCTATCACTGCAGTGCTGGTTAAGGAAAGGTCCACTTTAAACAGCAGTAAGCAGACAGGGCTTCATATTCTGCTGATAACCCCTCCCCCCCTTTTACCTGCCGTTTACTGTCATCTTCTCTCTCTGGACACAAATCACATCCCCCTCCCCTCTCCTAGAGCTGCTGCTGCGGGGCAGGGGAGGAGCTATGGAGGGAGGAGAGGGGGATTTTTATTCTATTCGATTTTATTCCGTATGCAAACGCCATGCTCCGCTGCTCGTTGTTTGAGAACACAGCTCAAAGCTGACACACAGTGACAGTGGCACCTCCTAGTACCCCCTAATGACACCCCAATAATCACTGGTACCTGGGGCGGCTCGCCCTCCGCCACTCCTCTAAGTACACCACTGCTCTGGTGATATGCTCACACACAAGTTTGGTGAACTGCCAGCAAGTACGGTGCTGTTTGAAGGCAGTGCAAATCCCCATAGAGAAGTAATGGTTAATCTATTCAGAGAACACCAAACAGCAGAGAAATGTCAGTGAAATGCCCTGATGTTTGAGGTTTCAATCAGCAGGTTTATTCAGGCGAACCCCATAGGTTTCAATGTTAAAAATATTCCCGTTTTTTATGCAATATCTAATAAACCATTTATTATTTTAATCTGCAGTAAAATGTCTTTATTTATTTATTGATTTTTTTTGTACCTTTTAGCGATTTTTCAGAATTTTTTGGGCTAAATTCCCCCCCTTTTTTTTAATAGCGGATCTTTTTTTTCTGTAACAGAACTTTTTATTATTAATCATAGGATCTTATATGTAAATTCCAGACATTTTCGTTCAGTAGTTCTTTTGAAAACAGCAGGCCATGGGTTTGCGGTGGCAGCATACAGCGGCCGACTCCAGGCACTTTAGGGACCCTGCGGTGAATGGTGAATTCACTGCAGGGTGGGGAAATTTTATTCCCCGAAGTGCAGGGAACTACAGAACACCAAAATGTTGGCGTCATTTCGGTGCTCTGTGAGTAACCCAATTAGTGGTGAGGTTTTTTGTTGCCCCCTGGAAAGTGAAAGCCTAGGCCTTGCCTACCCAGGACATACTTGAAAATTAGTGATATCTCAATGTTTCTTTCCTGGTAAAATAGTTTTCAAAAGTAAAAAAAAATAAAAAAATTTTTTAGGGGTGGGGCCACCCAGCGGGCCGCCGCCCCCTGGAAAGTGCCGCCCTAGGCCTGGGCCTTGTTGGCCTAGGCCAAGATACACCAGTGGATATACATAGGGACAGAATGGAAGCTTGACAGAGAAAGCCATTTCTCTCTCAGATAAATAATAATAACAATAAAATCACCATCACGTTCACGACAGTAAAGAGTCTTTAAGCCACATTAACTAATAATATACAATAATTAATGCTTTGTCAGTTTGTTTAGAAATATGTAACTAACATTCTATATCTACATTCTAATTAGCATTTCCCTTTACATAAAAGACTTTTAGGTACATATATACAGTATATACCAGTTACCTACTTATACATGCACCATTAGACATATGTTTATACAAATTGTTTAATTAAGTAAACCAGTTAAAGAAACATTTCCACTCCCTTCCTCCTTTTTGAGTTAAATTCCCTGCTCCGCGCAGCATTAATTTTCTCCCAGTTCACAATGCCAGATGGAGAATATCCTGTGGCTTTGTGTGTAATATGATTGTATGCATGAATAATTTGCAGCAAGCAGTGTTCCCATTAACTCCTTTCGGTACATGCATATCATATTTCCTGCAGTATACGCTGCCTCGATTCCTGCTTATTGGACATTAACTGCTGACAGATCTAATAGAGATATTTGTAACTGTCAAATAGAGAACTGACAAGGGGATTGTAAAATCGACCATTCCTCTATAGAAAACTGGCAGCTTGTTATAGTCTGTAAGAAGGAGGAAGTGTATGTGGTACCACTGATTTTTATTCCATTTTTAAAATTTCTCGCTTGATTAAAAACGTTTATAAAAAACTGAAAAAATATATGTATTTTTTTAATAAAATTATTAAAATATATTAAGTATATTTCTTTTATGCGTTGTTGTTATTATTATTATATTATTATTATCAATATTAATAATAATACTATTAATATATTATGAAATAAAAATATATTAATAATAATTATAATTAATATTATTAATTATATAATGAAAAAAGCAATTAATGTGTAAAATAATTAAATAAAAAATGTACGCCCATTTAGATTAATGTCATAATAATAATAATAAAAATAATATGATTGATTTGAAGAGTAAATTAATGCTAGTTAAATCAGTGTTTTCATTAAGAAGGTAGTAAAATAGTAAAACATAATATACAGCAGTTAGCGTGAAAAAAATGCTGCCTTAGGTGATCAATCCAAAAGTAAATACGCCCAAACAAAAAAGAAAGCAACTTGTTGTAAGGAATTTTTTTTAATATAAAATACAATAGGCTTCCATAAAGGCCATAATGACCTCTTTAATGGCTTACCTTCAATGGCTCTCTTGAAGAACACTTTACAGCTGCCGCAGGTGAGTACACCATAGTGGCAGCCCGAAGCCTCATCAGCACAGATTAAGCATATCTTCTGGGGTAACGATGCAAAGCTGTACGACGAACTTTGATCCGTTTCACTGTGAATAAATGAAATAGGGAGGTAATGCTATTAAAAGGAAAAATACCCAAAAATTAACCTTCATAAAATATATTACATCAAAGTTAATTAGCTATAAATGTGATCATGTCATACACGTGGTATCTTGTGAAGGACCCAACCGGATCAGCCTCCATTGACTGGAATGCTTTGGCTCAGAACGTGTACTGTAAATTGCTAGGTGTTGCGTTCCGAATTCCTCATTGTTTTGTGTAGGGATGTGTGTTTCGTTTCGTACCAATTAGTTTTTTTCACGAAACGGGCCGATTCGGTACTTCGGATTCGTCCGACGTTCCGAACCGGACCGGCAACGAAATACACACCATCCAAAATATTTCCCGATACGAAACGAAAAAAAATTGTTATTTCATATGGACATGAAATTTGTAAAATCGCAAGTCATTTTCATTCTATTCGCGATTTCGGTTCCGTTT
This sequence comes from Leptobrachium leishanense, assembly GCA_009667805.1. NCBI lineage: Eukaryota > Metazoa > Chordata > Amphibia > Anura > Megophryidae > Leptobrachium > Leptobrachium leishanense. The sequence goes on from CM019064.1 coordinate 436,434,667, forward strand.
CGGTTCATTTTGGACAACTTATTTTTGTATCGTTTTGAGTCCGTTTCGGTTCCGTTGCTAAGTTCGTATCGTCAGTCACTTTTTTCACTTGTTCCAGTGCTTTCTTTCTGCATCAATAACATATTTATTTTAAATATTTAATTAGCTTTTCCCTAAATCCCCAGTCTAACAGTACAAGATATTGATATTTTATATGATTAAATAAAGTTGTGCAATGCATATTCATAAGAAAAAAAGGATCTTTCATAAAAAACGATAGGTCCGAAGGAACGAATCGGCAGGATTACCGTATCGACCGAAATATTGGAGCATCCGAAATATCATACGTCTAAAGTCAAAACGAAGATCCAAGAACACGGACGGTCCCTTTGAAACGAAGAGAACAGACGATCCGAAAGACCCGAAATTTCCAGATTTCACGAAACAAAAATCGATTCAAAACACCGAGCCAAAATGAAAATGGGCCGAAATGATCCGAAACAAAACTTCTCAAAAACCGAACGTGTCGAAACTAAACAAAATATTAAAAAAACGCGTGCACATCTCTAGTTTTGTATACAGTCCCTCACAACAAGACCTCGTTACAGTTTAGTAAATCCTCACATTGTGTGCTGGAAATAGATATCGATCTAGACATAAGGGGATATTCAAAAAGAGCCGAACTTGCCACCGAATTGCACAAAGCGGTGAATTTCACCGAACGGTGCAATATCGTGGCAGTTCAGCTATTCAGAAAGCTGTCAATTCTCCAGATAATGACGAATTGCAAGCGAAATGTGGTGCAATTTGCCTCAGATCACCACAATTCGGAGACCTTCGGCAAAGGTGAAATTGACCCATAGAGAAGTAATGGTTAATCTAGTAAGAGAACGCGAATTGCACCGAAATATTGGCGAAATGCCCTGATTTTCGGTGGTTCAGTTTGACGGGTTAAAACAGGAGAATCACATAGGATTCAATGTAAAAAAATTTTTATCGTTTTTATTATTTTTTTATTCAACGGTTCATTCTTTTCATTTGCATTGGCATTTTTCTGGATTTTTTTCCTGAAATTTTGATTTCGGTGGCGTTCCACGAATCGTCGGCTGTCTTCGGGGGAGTTTAGCGGGCTGATGGGCGGCGTTCGGTGGGCTGATCGTTGGCGTTCGGTGGATCCTGTTTGGCGTGAAATGAGAGAGCACAAAGATTTCAGTGCTCTCCGAATAACCGCTATAGTGATATGAAAGTGGACATCTTCATCTATTGGCTTTAGTCAGGGCCATTCCAAACCTTAGTGGGGCACCTTGCACAATGTGTAGAAAAGGGTAAGGGTCCTAGTGGCGCAGTGGGTGCTTCCAAATATGGAGCAATCTAGATGAGTATTTCTAAATGCTGATATTATGGCTCAACTCTATTTATGAGGTGGTGATCGATAAAAGTACTCAAGTGAGTCAATGTTACACTAGTATTGTGCAAATAGCAATTCTGTGCAAATGAACAACCTTGTGCAAAATAAGCAACAACAATGGTGATAAATCCTTAAGTCATGCGTAAAAATCTGCTCCTATAGCACAAAGTGTATAATAATCCACATGTGCAAAATGCATATAAAGTACATATAAAGTACATATAAAGTGCATGTGCTCATATATCCTATTCCATTCATAAAGTGCAGACACAAAATTTGTGTTGATGTGACATCAAAAAAGTCATAAGACAGTCCTATTTATTAGGTTATCTGATAGTCTCTGGATGGCCTATGACTGTATAAAGTGCACGTGAAAAAGTGCAAATCTCAAAATGAACAAGGTCCGTGACTCCTAGTCAACATACAGTATGTAGGTCACACTTCAGACAAAATGTTCCAACGTTATGCTTCCTCTCCTCAGTTGGTAGATTCCGTAGCATATATGAGGAAGACAAAAAGAGAGAGACAATAGTGCAGACTGTAGTAATTTGTGAAGTGAATATATATATGAAAATCACTCACAAATTATAGAGCCTAATAAGTCCTGGCTCTAGGTTGGAATGCCTCACGTCAGATACAGGGTGACGTTCCCCCTTTTCCTGGGTCTTCCAGTTATCCTCAAATAAAACACATACAGAGAGACAGCGCTCCCATAGCGGGACACAGTACGTATATTCTGAGTAATTGCAATTTTTTGTTCAACTCACCGATGTTGGAGCCTCGGTTTTCTCAGGCTCAGCTTAAAGGCTGGGTGGAGTAGAGGTAATGTCACTGCTCTGCATGGAGAGAGCCTGTGGAGTCATGGGTTCGATCCCAGCGTGCAACCTCTCCAGTAAGTGTCCTTGGCAAGACACCTAACGGTACATACTCGCCACCCAGGACATACTTGAAAACGAGAGAAATCTCAATGTATCCTTCCTGGTAAAATCCTTTCACAAGAAAAAAAAAAAAAAAGGCAAATGGTACTTCTTAGTTAGGTGAGTACCTTACCCCTCTCTCCTGCAATGCCTTTCAGCTTCTGTCTCCAGCTCTGTATAACCATACAGATGGGGGCGAAAAAGGGAGGGAGGGGGGTGGAAGAGAAAAATTCCTCTGCTTTCACCTTTAAAATATTCTCCTCACTCTAAAGGGATAAAATAGTAAGGGGGTATCCCATAACAGAGTAAAACCAGAGATGAGAATCAAGTTAAAATATCAAAGATTTATTCCAAAAATAGTGGGGGGGGGGTTACTGGACGCGTTTCGGCACTACACCTGTGCCTTCTTCAAGCAGTATAGCATATGGGGTAAGGGTCCAAACCTTAGTGGGGCACCTTGCACAGTGTGTCTGGTTGGACCCTTTCCTAATTTAGGGCCAGGTGGTCTGGCAGAGAAACTCAGTATTAGGTGAAGGTACTGTAGTATAGCAACAGCTCGGGATCCTTGGTTCCAGCCAAACAACACAGTCCTCTAGGGAAGAGACAGCTGCAGACTTTAAACTTGCGCAAATTGGAGGTCTTTTATTCCAGCATATACTGTAGCAGCAAACAGCAGACAAGGCTTTGGAATCACTATTGCTGGTGATTCAGTGAAAAAAAAAACTACAAAAAAGAAAACCTAACTCAAATGAGAGCTCTTACTAAACATCCAGCGCTCCTAACCATCACAAAACCATAATCTCAAACAAAATAAAAAATCACATCATCTCTTTAGAAGTGCAACTGCTCCACACCCTGCTCTGAGCAGTCTGATTAAACACACTTCTATCTAGCAGTCAGCAGAATGGGACTTTACCTGCGGCTTTAATTGATTAATTGGCAACACATATGTGAGAGGGTAGAGGCTGTGCAGGATTCTGGGTCCTATATACCTTCCCTTGATTACTCTCCCAGACATCCTGTTACCCAACCCCTGCACACCGTCACAGTACATATACGCAGGTAAACACACATATTCTGAGACAACTCTGTCCATCCATCACCTTTTGGAGCAATGGTGCACCAGACCACCATAGAAAAAAAAAAACAATCTCTATGTGAACGGTTCCGTGGCATGGGAACTGATTCTCTCAAAGAGCCTTTGCCCTGCTCACCCCACCCTAAAGGCGGCCCTGGCTTTAGTCCAACACTTGTTTCGGGCTGCCTATATTAATTACCGTTTGGAATACGATGGTTAGCTCTTGAACACGTTCTTATAATGCACAAAACACTTTAAGCGATGGTTCATATTTCAAACAGGACGTTCATACAATTAACAAGTCAAGTGGTAAAAAAAAAATCTCTAGCGTTACACTTCTCTAAATGTGTGGGCAATAAGACCATGGTCAACAGTCCTCAATTTAATCTGTTGTTTTGTACATATGCTTGCTTACAACAACACACGGCAAAGAAAAAACTGGGGAAGGAAAGAGTGGGGAAACAAACGGTGTAACCTGCGTATTAACCCCTTCGCTGCTGAGCCTTTTCACGCCTCTGTGCTGAGCTCGTTTTTACCGGTTTCGCTCATCATGTTTAAACGCGATTTGAAGTCACATTTTATTATACAACCCAGACATATTATATATCGTTCTTTCCGGCAGACTCGGCAGATTTATAATATATTATTATTATATGTATACGTTATGTCCTGCCTGAATATTATAACAAAAAATGCAACAAAAATTGAATTTTCAATCATCTACAGCGTGTAAAGTGTTTTTTTTTCACATTTTATCATGCGAGCATTTGCGGTTATATTTTTTATGGGGTGCGCTTGTTAAAAAAATTAGAAATGGGGACTCGTTACATTTTATTGGGGGGAAATGACATGTTTTTTAGCAAACGCCCCTATAGAAAAAAATCGTTAGTGCAGCATCATTGTTCACATTATAATTGAAATGAGAACAATATTGCTGCGTTAATAAAACAAAAACAAACAAAAAAATGTTTTTTTAATTTTCAATTTTTTTTTACATGGCCATGTTTGGTCTTATTGCAAAGGCCATGCTCTGTGTGTGTGTGTGTGGATTATGTATATATGGTTTGTGTGTGTGTGTGAATTATGTATATGTGTGTGAATTATGTATATGTGTGTATTATGTGTGTGTGGATTATGTATATGTGTGTGGATTATGTATATGTGTGTGTGTGTGTGGATTATGTATATGTGTAGATTATGTATATATGGTGTGTGTGTAGATTATGTATATAATAAAAAGGGCTGTTACAGAAAAAGAAAAAACGATTTTAAAAAAGAAATGCATAACAAATTTGCAGAAAATATCCCTAAATGTCTAAAAGATCCTAAAAAAATCTATAAATAAAGATGGCCATTTAGAGTAAACTAAAGCCTCTAATTGTGTTTTGTTTCAGATGGTGTTATAGGAATAAGTGCAGATGACACCTTTTTATACATGTTGCTGGGCTGGATACATTTGGTGCTTGCAGCCGCCACATTGGGGAATAGGCGCGACCCCGCTCCTCCTGTACTATCTATAAATAAAGAGACTTTTTACTGCAGAATAAAATAATAAACGGTTTATTAGATATTGAATTAAAACAGCAATATTTTTAACATTGAAGCCTATGGGATTTGCCTAAATAAATCTGCCGAATGAAACCACCGAACAGCAGGGCATTACAGCAACTTTTCCCTGCTGTTTGGTGTCTGAATAGACAAACCATTGCTTCTCTATGGGTGAAAAGGCACCGTACGTGCAGGCAATTCTCCAGAATTTGGCAAATTGCCTACTCTCTGAATAGCTGAATGGCCCCGAAATGTTCCTGTTGGCTGAATTTCAGTGTTCGATTACATTTCGGTGACATTCTGGATCTCTCTGAATAACCCTCATAGTGATACTTTGTGACAATTTGAAGCTTTGTGTATTTTCTGATACGACGTTACAGCCAGGGGTGAGCGGGACAGACCCAAGAGGCAGTTATCATATATTTTACAACCGAGCTATAAAACATTTGAAAATTACCACTGCAGTATTGGAGTACACCGGGGAACCAATTTTCTTTTAGACTTTGCTCGGTGTCATACTGACACATCAAATTATGGATGCACTTAGGTAGTAAGGAGCGCAGACAGTGAGACATATTCCATTCTCAGACTATTGGAAAGAAGTATATGCACCTCTGCTTGATTTTGAAATATATACAGGCATGTTCATAAACAAAAACACACAAAATACAGACGCATTTCGAAGACAGTGAAAAAATACCATAGCGTGTCTATTCCTAAAAAGATTTTTATACATACAAGGTCACGGAGTAAGTCCATCAGTTGTTATGGCCAAAACGTGCCAGGTTATGATCCTGTTAAAAATATATTTTTATATAAAACTAGGTGGAAAGCCCGCCCAGAGGGCAGTCTATTGTTTTCGCCAGCTCAGAATTCACGTCCACATAGTTTTTTTTCAATGTCCTATCCAAGAGTATCTCTCTATATAAATGCGTTTGTAACGCGTCCATCGCCATCCCATCCGCAACAGGAGGGACAACTGAGCAGCTGTGATGGGCGTGCGCAGCTGACAGCGCATTACAAAGGCATTTATATATTAGAGCAGGTTCCTCTTCCCTCTTAGATTGTAAGCTCACGGGAACCGGACCCTCAGATTGTAAACTCGTGGGACCCCTTAGATTGTAAGCTCATGGGGCCCCTTAGATTGTAAGCTCATGGGGCCCCTTAGATTGTAAGCTCATGGGGCCCCTTAGATTGTGTTGGGCTTGGGCGGGCATTTTTTTTGTAGCGTATACATTATGCGGATATTTAATGGCACGTGGTATGCATGGCATGGCAGGTTGGTATTTAGGCACACTGGTATTATGAGACACTGGTATTATGCATGACAGACTGGTAATATGGCTGGCAGACTGGTATTGTGCATGGCAGACTGGTAATATGGCTGGCGAACTGGTAATATGTTTGGCAGACTGGTATTGTGCATGGCAGACTGGTATTGTGCATGGCAGACTGGTAATATGGCTGGCAGACTGGTATTGTGCATGGCAGACTGGTAATGTGCATGGCAGACTGGTAATATGGCTGGCAGACTGGTATTGTGCATGGCAGACTGGTAATATGGCTGGCGAACTGGTAATATGGCTGGCAGACTGGTATTGTATATGGCAGGCAGACTGGTAATATGGCTGGCAGACTGGTAATATGGCTGGCGAACTGGTAATATGGCTGGCAGACTGGTAATATGGCTGGCAGACTGGTTTTGTGCACTGGAGACTGGTATTGTGCATGGCAGACTGGTATTGTGCATGGTAGAATGGTATTATGCATGGCAGACTGGTATTGTGCATGGCAGACTGGTATTATGCATGGTAGAATGGTATTATGCATGGCAGACTGGTAATGTGCATGGCAGACTGGTATTGTGCATGGCAGACTGGTACTGTGCATGGCAATGTGCATGGCAGACTGGTATTGTGCATGGCAGACTGGTACTGTGTATGGCAATGTAAATGGCAGAATGGTATTGTGCATGGCAGACTGGTACTGTGCATGGCAATGTGCATGGCAGACTGGTACTGTACACAACAATGTGCATGGCAGACTGGTATTGTGCATGGCAGACTGGTACTGTGCATGGCAGACTGGTATTGTGCTTGGCAATGTGCATGGCAGACTGGTATTGTGCATGGCAGACTGGTACTGTGCATGGCAATGTGCATGGCAGACTGGTACTGTGCATGGCAGACTGGTACTGTGCATGGCAATGTGCATGGCAGACTGGTATTGTGCATGGCAGACTGGTACTGTGTATGGCAATGTAAATGGCAGAATGGTATTATGCATGGCAGACTGGTAATGTGCATGGCAGACTGGTATTGTGCATGTCAGACTGGTACTGTGCATGGCAATGTGCATGGCAGACTGGTATTGTGCATGGCAGACTGGTACTGTGTATGGCAATGTAAATGGCAGAATGGTATTGTGCATGGCAGACTGGTACTGTGCATGGCAATGTGCATGGCAGACTGGTACTGTGCACGACAATGTGCATGGCAGACTGGTATTGTTCATGGCAGACTGGTACTGTGCATGGCAGACTGGTATTGTCTATGGCAATGTGCATGGCAGACTGGTATTGTGCATGGCAGACTGGTACTGTGCATGGCAATGTGCATGGCAGACTGGTACTGTGCATGGCAGACTGGTATTGTGCATGGCAATGTGCATGGCAGACTGGTATTGTGCATGGCAGACTGGTACTGTGCATGGCAGACTGGTATTGTGCATGGCAATGTGCATGGCAGGCTGGTATTGTGCATGGCAGACTGGTACCGTGCATGGCAGACTGGTACTGTGCATGGCAATGTGCATGGCAGACTGGTATTGTGCATGGCAGACTGGTACTGTGCATGGCAGACTGGTATTATGCATGGCAGACTGGTATTAAGGCAGGCAGACTGGTATTGTGCATGGCAGACTGGTATTGTGCATGGCAGACTGGTATTGTGCATGGCAATGTGCATTGCAGACTGGTATTGTGCATGGCAATATGCATGGCAGACTGGTAACATGGCTGGCAGACCGGGCACTGAGGAGATGGAGGCCGGGCACTGAGGAGACGGAGGCCGGGCTTGAGGAGATGGAGGCCGGGCTTGAGGAAATGGAGGCCGGGCTTGAGGAGATCGAGGCCGGGCACTGAGGAGATAAACAAATCCGATCCATTGGAGAGGCGCTGTGCTGTGCGCCTCTCCAATGGATCGGATTTGTTTTGTCCCACTCGCACGCCGCGGCTGTGCGCGTGCCGCAGCCGTTGGATGCGCGCGCATCCATAGGGCAGTTTGGCGATGGCGACAGACACACCTGCCCTTACTCTTTTATAGTATAGATAATAGAATATAATTTTTTTTTTAATAATAAATATTCTTGCTACAGCATTTTTTCACCGGCCCTGCACACTGAGTTTTCTTTCATTCTATTACCCCAAACCAACCTTATTCCTAGTGAGCAAAAACAAGGGGCTCTATTCCATAGTTGGTGCTAATGTAGCATCTCGATATGTAATCGGTAGTAGAGATGTGCATTCATTTTGGAAAAATTCGGAATTTGGAACGAAATTTGATAATTCGTATTTCGGAAGTACTTCCGAATAACGAATCGATACGAATTCGAAACGAAATGAAACGGTACATTACAAATTTATTTTGTTTTACAGTGTCATCATCATAAAAGAAATGTTTTAATAATTGATATCAACTATCAAATTTGAAATCGATTCGAAATTTCAAATCAATCCGAACCAAAATACAAAACGAAATTAGTTACGAAATTCCGAAAACAAAATTATTTAAAAACGTAACGAAACGAAAGTAAACGAAACAAATTTTTCAGTCATGCACATCTCTACTCGTAGCTCTCGGAGAAGTAAGTTTAACCCCTTAAGGACACGCCTGTGGTGCCCTTAAGGGGTGGCTTTCACCGGCGAGGCGTACAGGTACGCCTCAGCGACAGGTGCAGTCGCGCGGCACTGATTCAGGCCCTCCCCACAGCTGACGCGGAGCACACATCATTGGCTGCAGGGGATGGCTTGATTTCAGGCTGTCTCAGTGCAGCCAATGACGCGCGCCGGCTCGAGGGGCCGAGGCGGCCCCTTGAAGACAGTGGGGCATATACACCATGCGTCTTCAAAGCCTGTCCACCGCCAGGATGGCATGGAAAGCCCTGCGGCGGGAAGGGGTTAACATCTGTCATTGATTAGAGGTGTGCAATCCTTGCAATCGTTTCGTAATGAATCTCAATTCGTTTGAAAATTTGTATAATTCGTATTTCGGAAGTACTTCCGAAATAATGAATTGGTTTCATCCGAATTGAAACGAAACAGTATATAACGAAAATGATTCATTATACTGTTTCACAAGAGAACCATTGATTGAATGATTGATTGTTTTTTTCTGTAATCCGAATCGATTTTGAATCGATCCCAAAGCACAAACAAAATTATGAAAACTAATCAGTTTTGTTTTACTGTTTCACAAAGCGCCCCGTCCCTGTCAATTGACTGTGGTGCTGAATCTGTTGTATTCAGCACCACAGACCAATAGACAGCTCAATATTTAACCCCGGCTTGCCTTTTAACCCTCATATTTAACCCTAATGTAACAGTAATTGAGCAGGATTTGATTTGGTTTTTTTTCAGTGATCTGCATCGATTTCGAATCGATTTCAAATTGATAGCAAATTACAAACGAAATTCTGAAAATGAATCAGTTTCGTTTCACTGTTTCACAAAGCACTGCTGTATTTGGAATTTCCTCCACCCACTCAGCGTCACCAGCAGCCAGGTAGTTTGAATTTCCCGGCTGCTGGTTACTACTTGGTTACTAGTGACACAGCACGCAGGGAGCATGCCGATGCCGCAATCTCTGAGACCAATCCGTCTCGGAGAGGCCGCAATAGATCGGAGCTGTGCTTGCGCGGAGCTGCTCTATCGTTCTGCGCAGGCGCTACAGGACTTACATACTTAAAGTTTGCAAGTCCCGTGCCGGTGCACAATTTGCGTTCCCTACGCTACGCAAGAAGTGCATATTGCCAGAAAAGCCTCAGGGACTTCCAGGTTCGGGAGTCCCTGAGCAGAAGAGGAGGAGCTGCACGCGGCGAAGGACAAAAGTGAGTAATATCAGCGAAAATAAGAAAAAAGAGTAAAAAATAATTGTGCAGAGGCTGTGGGTAGCTTCTGCCCAATTATTTAAGGACAAAAGAAAGGACACTCTATTTATCAGTAGAGTGTTCCTTTAAATAACGAGTCTAACATGTGACATGCAACACAAGTACTGTTACCTTATAAGAGAAAGAAAACTGTTTCCAACCTTCCGTCTGAGATAATACAAAGTAAACTTATCTCTACTGATGTTTTTCTTATCATTCTTGAGCTAGGAAAGGCCCTTTAGACTCCCTAAAATTACAATTAGGTATAAAGCACCAACATGTTCCACAGCGCTGTACAATGGGAAATAGTGATTAATGGTCACATGACTTAAATTGAGGTCAGAGGGGAATGGACTCTCCAAACTGCAAACTGTGTACAAATTATTATTATTTTTGTCTATCAGGGTTATTCAAAGAGAAGCGAAAAGTCACCGCACATTCAGTGACTTTTCGTTCTCTTCAATTCGGTGCGATTTGGCGATCCCATTTCGGCGACCCTGCGGTGTATTCAGCAAGCACCACGGGGCCGCCGTAATGCAGGGAAAAGTCGCTGCAAACCCGCAGAACCCGCAAAACGAGGGCGAACGCACACCGAAACCTGCAAAAACATCTGGATTAACCCTGCTGAACACGCCGGAGAAACCCGAGCAGGAGCTGATCAGAGCGCAGAGCAGCCGCCGGAAAAACTCGACACCGCAGACGATGGAAGTGAAGAAAAAAAACAGTACGCTTGAATGTTTGAAATTGAAACGCTGTTTGCAAAGAAACTACAGAATGAAAATGACTGAAACTTACATATAAGATCCAATGAATGATAATAAAAAGGGCTGTTACAGAAAAAACTTTAAAAAAAAAAATTGGGAAAAAGATTTGTGCAAACAAAATCACGTAAAATGCCTAAAAGATCCTAAAAAAATCTATAAATAATGAGACTCTTTACTGCAGAGTATTATAATCAACGGTTTATTAGATATTGAATTAAAACAGGAATATTTTTAACATTGAAGCCTATGGGATTTGCCTGAATAAACCTGTCGAATGAAAACACTGGACAGCAGGGCAATTCGGCAACTTTTCACTGCTGGTTTGTGTTCTCTGAATAGACGAAGCATTGCTTTTCTATGGGGGTTTCACTGCCCTCGAACAGGCACCGTATGTGCAGGCAATTCGCCAACATTTGGCGAACTGCCTGCTCTCTGAATAGCCGAATGGCCAGGAAAGGTAACCGAACGCTGAATTTCACTGTTCGGTTACCTTTCACCAGCAATTTGGATCTATTTGAATAACCCTGTATATTTTGCAGCCCAGCAGATGTAGCTGCACGTGTTGATTTACGAAGTGATACAGTGACACGTCTACTGATTCCAATCTTATTTATGTTCTAAAACGGAAGACAGATAATTTAATTTAAAAAAAACAAGCTCTCCTTTTATATATATTTTTAGAATATAGCACTTAACAATATATTAAAAAATGCTACGAATCATATTAGACAAAAATGATCTTTTTGTTTTATAATATATTAATAGTTTTAAGAAATGTGTTTCTTTAAAGAAATCGGAAAAGGGTATTTTGGTTTGTAAAGCGGATGATAAAAATGCGGTAATTTCCATAAATACCATAAATAATAAGCCTACCGCTTGAGGCTGGGTCTCTGCTGGGTACACTGATCATAATCTTACAGCAGAAGATGAGAGAAATACATGGAATGAAAGTAACACCACGGATAATGTGACCCGAGCACAAAAAAACACTTTAAGAGTCGTATCATTAACCTTTATTCCTTAATTAATGCTTAATATTATATCATCTATAACTGGCATCTCTCTCTTCAATAAAGTCATCAAAAATATTTTTCCATATTCTTTAAAAAAGTGTTTGTTTTTTCTTTCCCAGGTCTCCTTCTCTCCAGGACTCCAGCCACTTCTCCGGACACTCAGGAATAAAACGACATCTGATCCTGCAAGAAGCGCAGACCAGCACAAAACAAGCTGCTCGTTCAGCTCGCACGCCCAACGCCAAATTCGGAAATTGACGTGAGGACGAAAAACAGATTTACCTTTTCATTGGCTATATTTCGGTGATATCTGAGTAACCAACCGAGGGGTATATGGGCCCCTGAATGAGTACTGTGAAAGACCCTAAATACTGTTTTCCCTAGAGCCGGTTGTGGGCTCCTTCAAATGTGAGTTGAATACAAATGAGATATAATTCCACTTGAAGTTGATGTACTGCGCAATTCCGGTCTCCTCTGCTTCTTTTCACAGTATTGGTTCCACTGTTAATACCATAAAGAAACAAATCGTTTGGAAATGAAGATTACTGCATCTATGGACATATAACGTGTGTATTCCATTTTCTTGCAGACTAAGGTCCACCTGGGTGGAGTAGAGGTAACATCACTGCTCTGCACGGAGAGAGCCTGTGGAGTCATGGGTTCGATCCCAGCAAGCAACCTCTCCAGTAAGTGTCCTTGGCAAGACACCTAACGGTACATACTCACCAGCCAGGACATACTTGAAAACTAGTGAAATTTCAATGTATCCTTCCTGGTAAAATCCTTTCTAAAAAAAAAAAGGTCAATAAGTGCTGTGTTGTGGTATTGTTTTGAAGGTATATAGAGGGACCTCCATATACAGCATTCAGCGAGTGGTCTAGACACGTATTTCTGGTGGGCGCTTCACCCATCTTGATTTGTATACATACCTGTCCTGCGCTCCCTCGCTGACCCCCACGTTCTCAGTTTCCTCCAGAGATCGCGGCATTTTGCTTCCTGGTTCCCTTCTCGGGAGAAGGGAACCAGGAAGTGTGACATCGCGATCGTCCAGAGGTGACAGCGGGAGGACAGCGAGGGAGCGCAGGGCCAGGTAATGTATACAGGCCTGAGTGTGGCTCGGGGATAACGTTTTCAGCCTGCCGAGCCGCACTAATACCGCTAGGGGGCTGAAAAATATTGTAACGATTATGACATAGAAATTATGTCAGAATCGTTACGCCAGGGAGGCTAATGGACATGCTACCCTGAGGCGTTTGGGTAGATTGCGAATTACCTGTGTAAACCCCAATGTTTGACTTTATTTTGGCCCTTAACCAGAGGTCAATTCGTTAAACAAAAGGTGTGGGAAGTCCCCAACATTTCTGTTCATTCCAGTCGTAAAGAATACTGGGAGGCGCAGCCGCTGCAGCACTTCTTTATGCATGAGAATGAGAATGCCATTCCTCTGGCAAACACTGAGAATTGTTCATTTCCATCTCTTCCCAATGTGCTTAAATCCAGGAAAACCCTTAAATATAGACGGTTTCATAAAATTGTGTCTATATAGAAAGGTATTGCAGCTTCCCAGTGTATCAGCCAAAAGGGAACTAAGTTCCTCCTGCTAAAATAGTGAGGAAATTGCGTTCCCAAGCGTTCCTGCAAGACTTGACTCCTGCCTTTAACCCAAGTTGCTGGGTAATGTCAGTTTCTCCTGGGTAAACCTAGGTTTATCCTGTTTGGATACTGCTTGTAACATATATCTCTATCTTGAGGATCTTGGCACCTGATTTTTATCCCACAAGAACTAGAAGGAAGGGAGTTCCCGGTCTGCTGAATTACACACTAATATATATATATATATATAAAATACAAAACAGCAGAAGGTTGCACTCAACCTCAAAACTAAGCGGGTGCATCTTAGTTTTGAGGTTGAGTGCAACCTTCTGCTGTTTTGTATTTTATATACACTATATTGCCAAAAGTATTCGCTCACCTGCCTTGACTCGCATGTGAATTTAAGTGACATCCCATTCCTAATCCATAGGGTTCAATATGACATCGGTCCACCCTTTGCAGCTATAACAGCTTCAACTCTTCTGGGAAGGCTGTCCACAAGGTTTAGGAGTGTGTTTATGGGAATTTTTGACCATTCTTCCAGAAGCGCATTTGTGAGGTCACACACTGATGTTGGACGAGAAGGCCTGGCTCTCAGTCTCCGCTCTAATTCATCCCAAAAGGTGTTTTATCGGGTTGAGGTCAGGACTCTGTGCAGGCCAGTCAAGTTCATCCACACCAGACTCTGTCATCCATGTCTTTATGGACCTTGCTTTGTGCACTGGTGTGCAGTCATGTTGGAAGAGGAAGGGGCCAGCTCCAAACTGTTCCCACAAAGTTGGGTGCATGGAATTGTCCAAAATGTCTTTGTATGCTGAAGCATTCAGAGTTCCTTTCACAGGAACTAAGGGGCCAAGCCCAGCTCCTGAAAAACAACCCCACACCATAATCCCCCCCCCCACCAAACTTTACACTTGGCACAATGCAGTCAGGCAAGTACCGTTCTCCTGGCAACCGCCAAACCCAGACTCATCCATCAGATTGCCAGATGGAGAAGCGCAATTTGTCACTCCAGAGAACGTGTCTCCACTGCTCTAGACTCCAGTGTCGGCGTGCTTTACACCACTGCATCCGACGCTTTGCATTGCACTTGGTGATGTATGGCTTGGATGCAGCTGCTCGGCCATGGAAACCCATTCCATGAAGCTCTCTGTGCACTGTTCTTGAGCTAATCTGAAGGCCACATGAAGTTTGGAGGTCTGTAGCGATTGACTCTGCAGAAAGTTGGCGACCTCTTCGCACTTTGCACCTCATCTGAACCCGCTCCATCAGTTTACGTGGCCTACCCCTTTCGTGGCTGAGTTGCTGTCGTTCCCAAACACTTCCACGTTCTTATAATACAGCTGACAGTTGACTGTGGAATATTTAAGAGCGAGGAAATTTCACGACTGGATTTGTTGCACAGGTGGCATCCTATCACAGTTCCACGCTGGAATTCACTGAGCTCCTGAGAGTGACCCATTCTTTCACAAATGTTTGTAAAAACAGTCTGCTTGCCTAGGTGCTTGATTTTATACCCCTGTGGCCATGGAAGTGATTGGAACACCTGATTCTGATTATTTGGATGGGTGAGCGAATACTTTTGGCAATATAGTGTATCTAGTGAGCTGACAACTCCCATTTGGTTTGCACCCCTACCTGTTCACAGGTGCTCCACCATGACAGCCTATGAAGACATCGAGCTGCCGGGGAGCTCCAGGGTGAGTGGTTCCTGTAAGTGCAGACTCGGTCAAGTTAGATAGGACCTGTCAAAGATGGGGTACATTGGCGACTGTGACAGGCTTAAGCAAATTATGATCATAACATTGTGAACTGAATCCCCATCATTTTAGCTCAGTCAGGATTTTATAGAGCATTTTTTAAAACTGTGTTTTTTTTTTTCCCCACAGAAAATGGTGGAAGAAGGTGGTCAATAATATGGAGTGCTCTTTCTTGGTATACATATATATTCTGTTAACATTAGTCCAATAAAAAGGTATCACTACTTGCTGCTATAATCTGGTGATTATATATATATATATAAATCACGAGTATAGCAGTATGTAGTGATACCTTTATTATTTGGACTAACGTTACATTTAAAAGACAAGCTTTCGAGAGGATTCCTCTCCTCCTCATGTCTGGAAGCTTACTGATCAGTTCCTAGAATTAAACATTAAGGGTCACATGGGTGGGGGGGGTTTAGATGTCATAAAAAGTGAGAGTCAAACGGTATGTTCAAAATGGGAAAATAAACACAAGATTCGGACGCACACGGAGACTGGCTTAGATGAAAATAAAAAAGTGTTTATTTAGAAAAACATTAACGTTTCAGTTCCCAATGGAACTTTCTTCAGGATGATATATATATATATATATAATGTTTGGAGAAACAAATGAATATGTTGTTAAAAGTCAGGCTTCTGTTCTATCATGATCATATCGAATACGAGAATAATTATTGCGTTTTCTGCCACGTAGTCTCATAAAACATACTATAACATTAAATCATTAATGGAGAAAAAAATCCCCACAAATAAACGTAAACAGAAATGAAAGGTGAGGAAGATAAACCGCGTTTAAGATATCACAAACTAGCTTATACTGTATGTAAATGGTTTGAAAGGAAAAAACCCAAACAAATGTGTTTCCCTGTGCTAACGCGCCCTAAAGAACGTCTAATACAGGACTGATCACTTGATATAAGTGACACGTACGTCCATACGCTAATAATAATCATGGATTCTGAACAGGAAACCCCTCGCTAACTTGTAATATGGATTTCAACTTGACGTACATACAGTACATTAGGAGTGTTAGATTAAAGGTTGATGATAAAAAGCAGATCTTTACCTGATATACTGAATAAATGGTAGCTGGAGGTGTTGCAGATAATTCTCCTTCAAGGCTGTTGACTGGTAGACAAGGTGCTGTTGGCTACTGAGACTCAGGGGTTGGTAGAGGTTTTGGGGTGCTGTGGAAGTACTTGGTAGGATACAATAAGGGGAATCAGTTCCTCTACCATGAGATCCCCTAAAGGGGTCGTAAACAGTTGCAAGGTCTCCTCTATGTAGACTAAAATCCAAGGATTCATCCGGATCAGGGTTCCTAGACTGCTGGGTCGTTATCCTAAAATCTGGACCCATGGGGACTATTGTGGCTTTCAAATAAGAGATCTCATGGTCTTCCTCTTTTATCTTGGCATCTGGATGTAGAGCAGGAGGCAAGTAGGAGACCTGTTTGGTATCAGGTTGAGGAATGGCGCATGTGGCCATATGTTGGCTTAGGCTTGGAGATATAGACTTCAGGTTACTTTCTTCCACGTTCAACACCTGTGCAGTCCTGGTCACCAGATATTTTGGGTTGAGTGTAAAAGCCGGCATGGTAATAAGGTTAAGTTTTGTCGGAATTGATGAACAGGTGGTGGAAACCGCTTCATAATGGTCAGTCTTTATCGCAAATGCTTCCACGTTGACTTCTTCCATGGTGGCTTTCTCCTTTGCTTTTGAGGGCATGGACTCGTCTGTCCCTTCAATCTTAGGCACAGTGCCCTCGGACCAGATGCTGACCTGGTCAGTTAGGTGGCCACCAGGAGTCCTAAATTTAGGAGAAGAGCTAAGGAGAGTTGTCAGTTCAGGGACAATAAATTCGGACCATGAATCAAGATGACTTGGTGTTAAGTCCAGAATAGTATCCAGGACACGTTGGAGCTCATTGTTATCTGAAGATATTGGTCCTTCCCCTTTCAGATAGGAGTCTTCATCTTCCATTCTCTGAGAAAACAGACTGTCCAGTGATAGAGCTGTTGGATTGGAGACCTCTAGCATGTTGTCCACCTGGCCTTCAGATCTTAGTGGGTACCTGCTAGTGGCCACTGCCCCTGGGCAGCTCTGTGAAGATGGACCTGTGGTATTTGTTCCTTCTTTCTTCTCTTCCATGGTGTGGGTTTCAAAGCAGGCTATTTAAAAGAGAAATATCATAAGGTCTCCTGCTGATGGACAGTGTGATGGTTTCCCTTTTGTTTGAGCTTAGGAGCTTTAGACAATCTGTGCTCCTTAAAAGGTGCAGGAGAAACTTCACAAAAACCTTCTATAACATCCAAATGGGGATAACAGGAAAGCTCAGCTCCTGTGCATCTGTATCTGTAGTGTGTGCATTAAAGAGGGAAGTCAGCCTCCTCATCTCACAGCTGCCAAGCCGACTGGCACAGCTCCCTGGCACACCTGTGAGCACTGCCCAGCAGACTGGCAGGTCTTAGTGAGCACCAGGCACTGCTTCAAGCAGATCCCAATGCCAGCTGTGGCAGATCCCTTTCAGTTATGTTTCAATGTGTGGGTAAAGAGTGAGAGAAGCAGTGCTCACAGCAATTCTCCTGTCTTGTTCCTCATATAATTCATTTCCCTCTGAGTTTCTTTTGTCTTTTTTTCTCCCTTTTTCCCCTGTTTTCTTTCTGTGCAAGTTGCTGGTTGCATTAACACTTCTAGAAGTCTTCTGTGCAGTGTGTGCATTGCCTGACCTCACCCACTTTCAGGGTTCTTCTGTGCCACTTCCATGTTTGATGGCTCTCACCCTACTGCCCCCTGCTGGCAGCTGCATGAACCACAGTCTCAGTGTTTAGTAACTGCGACTTAGACATGATTAACTCTTTCATGCTATAGAGCTATACCCAAATAACCATCAGCATGCATCATCTCCTCATCATCTCCTCATCACAAATAATTACAATTATTTATTAAGTTCCCACTTGGTGGTTGCTGCCCAATGCCTATAGAATGTTAAAGGGACACTATCGCCAAAAGCAAATGTCCTTATTGTGTTTATTTGTTATAAAGTATTTTACCAGGAAGGATACATTGAGATTTCTCTAGTTTTCAGTATGTCCTGGGTTCAAGAACATTGAAGTGTTACAGTCGTTACAGAAATACAAAGTAATAAAATGCAAGATATTAACCCCTTCGCTGCTATGGACGCGCTCAGCGCGTCCAACCGCAGGTATCGTTCCTTGCGGTGGACGCGCTGAGCGCGTCCTCCCTTTGGGGTCAGCGTTCGGCCGGTTTCCGGCCGATCGCTGGCCCCCCCGGTGCGGGCTGACATCCTCGATGTCAGCCCAGCACCCGGAACCGCCGCCGGAGTAATTAGGTGTCATCGCGGGGGCGCGATGACACCTAATTCAGGCGCGCCCCCCCCCCGCATGTGCGGAGGAGGCGCCTGAAAGGGAGGGGGGAGGTCCTTCGGACCTCTCTCCCTCCCGATCGGCGGCGTGCAGGGGGTTAACCCAGGCACCGTTTGGAAGGGCACAGCCTGCCCTTCCAAATGGTACCTGGCATTAACCCCATGGGGGCCGGATCACGAATCGGCGCCGAAAAGCGCCGGTTCGTGATCCTTTCCCGGAGCTGGCCGACATCTTGGATGTTGGCCAAGCTTCCGGGAATGCCCCCTGTGGACTGGCGTCATCATGCATAGCATGATGACGCCAGTCCTGGAGTTAACCCCTAACTGCCACCAATGGTGGAGATAGGGGGTTCCAATGAACCCCTATCTCCCGATCCGTGGCAGTTAGGGGTTAATGTTTGGTATTGTTGGATCGGCCAGAGCATGGCCGTTCCAACAATACCAAACATGAGTATGAAAAAAGTTTATAAAAAAAAATAATAAAAAAAATAAAAATAAAAAAATATTTTAAAAAAATAATAAAAAAAAAAAAAAAGTTTTTTTTTTTTTTTGGTTCGTTAATGCAGCAATATTGTTCCCATTTCAATTATAATGTGAACAATAATGCTGCACTAACGATTTTTGTATGCGGTGCGTTTGTTAAAAATCGCGTAATTTTCCCCCAAAAAAAATGACCCCATCTCTAATTTTTTTAACAAGCGCACCCCATACAAAATATAACCGCAATTGCTCGCATGTTAACCCCTTAGTGACCGGGCGGTTTTACACAAATCCGTCTTTTAGTGACCGATGCTGTTTTTACGTTTCTGCGCTGTTAGTGTTTAGGTCAAATTTTCCTCTTACTCGTTTATTCAACCCACACATATTATACACCCTTTTTCCCGCCATTAAATGGACTTTCTAGAAATACCATTATTTCCATCATATCCAATAATTTACAATAAAAAAAATATGAAATATGATGAAAAAAATGGTAAAAACACACTTTTTCGTAATTTAATCCCCAAAATCTACAACCACCCAAAAAGACCCCGGCTAAATAGGTTAAAAATTTTGTCCCGAGACTAGAAATACCCAATATTTACATGCGTTTGCTTTTTAACCCCTTCACTGCTGAGACAGTTCACCTATGTGCACGGCGCTCATTCTGACCATTTTGTGCTAATTATTTTTAGATGAAAGCCTAGGTCCTATTTAATTAAACCCCCCCCCCCAGACAAAAAAAACTTTAAAAAAAAAACATTTTTTTTATTTTATTTAATTTTTTTATTATTATTTTTTTTTTAATTTTTTTTTTTTAAACCAAACCTGGTCATGTTTGGTATCATTGGAAAGGCCATAATCAGGCCTTTCAAATGATGTCAAATATGACCATCTAGCTGCCATGGATCGGGATCCCCTTAGGATCCCCTTATCTCTACATGGCAGCTAGAGGGTTAACTGGCCCACTGACATCCTCACACATATGGTGAGGTTGTCAGTGGGTGGGGGGGGACCTGGAGGCTTGGCTGACATCCAAGATGTCAGCCCCCCTCCAGGTTCGAATCGCGTTTTGGCGCCAATTACCGCCGAAAAGCGATTCGGCAGCGAACGGGTTAATGCCATACACCGCTGAAAAGGGGAGACTATCCCCTCTCCAGCAGTGCAAACGGAATCTCCCTAGCTTCAATGGTTGGGGAGATAGAGGGCTCCGAAGGAGCCCCCCCTCCCCTCCATTGAATTGCATGGGGACGCCTGCTGATGACGTCACCACGCAGCGTGGCGACGTCATCAGCCTCGCCTGCCCATGTAAATCACATGGGCAGGCTTCCTCCCTGCCAGATCGCCGTGGGATCCAGCGAGGGAGGTGATTATCGGGCGGGAGGGGGATTAGGCGCCGCTGACGTACCCTGTTCGTCCGCGGGTCTAAGGGAGACCCGAGAACAGGACGTACAGGGTACGTCAGCGGCCCTTAAGGGGTTAAAATGTGAAAAAAAAACACTTTACACGTTGTAAATGATTGAAAATTCATATTTTATTGCATTTTTTGTTATAATATACAGACAGGTCATGACGTATACATATAATGATGACATATTATGAATCTGCCGAGTCTGACGGAAAGAACGATATATAATATGTCTGGGTCATATACTAAAATAAGCCTTCAAAACGCGTTTAAACATGATGAGCAAAATCGGTAAAAATGAGCTCAGCACAGAGGCGGGAAAAGCCTCAGCAGCGAAAGGGTTAAAAAACAAAACACAAATATACAGATTAACACAGAAAATAAATATGTAGGAAATATGGTCACTATGTTACATGTTTACAGGTGCATTCTGTATATAGTCACTATGTTATATGTTTACAGGTGCATTCTGTATATAGTCACTGTGTTACATGTTTACAGGTGCATTCTGTATATAGTCACTGTGTTACATGTTTACAGGTGCATTCTGTATATACTCACTTTGTTACATGTTTACAGGCACATACTGTATATAGTCACTATGTTACATGTTTACAGGAGCATTATGTATATAGTCACTGTGTTACATGTTACAGGCGCATTCTGTATATAGTCACTGTGTTACATGTTTACAGGTGCATTCTATATATAGTCACTATGTTATATGTTTACAGGTGCATTCTGTATATAGTCACTGTGTTACATGTTTACAGGTGCATTCTGTATATAGTCACTGTGTTACATGTTTACAGGTGCATTCTGTATATGGTCACTATGTTACATGTTTACAGGTGCATTCTGTATATATAACAAAGAAAAAATGTCATCTGCGCTAATTCCCATTATACCGTGTGAAACTAAACACAATTAGAGGTTTGGTTTCTTATCAATGGCCATTATAACACTAAGCTCACCCGCCAAACATCAAGGCACCTCTAATGAGGGTGAGTCCTATCCAAAATTGAAACCACAGGCTGCTGCATAGCAAACCATACCTGCTCATGCTGCTTGTCAAACATGAGGTAGACTGGTGGGCCTTTATTTATGCTCCCCCAGAAACAAAATCCACTTTGGGATCGAAAACAATGACATTCTGTATATAGTCACTGTGTTATATGTTTACAGGTGTATTCTGTATATAGTCACTATGTTACATGTTTACAGGTACATTCTGTATAATCACTGTGTTACATGTTTACAGGTGTATTCTGTATATAGTCACTATGTTACATGTTTACAGGTGCATTCTGTATATAGTCACTGTTTTACATGTTTACAGGTGCATTCTGTATATAGTCACTATGCTACATGTTTACAGGCGTATTCTGTATATAGTCACCGTGTTACATGTTTACAGGTGCATTCTGTATATAGTCACCGTGTTACATGTTTACAGGTGCACTCTGTATATAGTCACTCAGGGTTATTCAAAGAGAATCGAAAAGTCACTGCACGTTCGGTGACTTTTCGTTCTCTTCAATTCGGTGCAATTTGGCAATTGCAATCCCATTTTGGCGACCCTGCGGTGTATTCAGCAAGCACCACAGAGCAGTCGTAGTGCAGGGAAAAGCCACCGAAAACCTGCCGAACACTCACCTCAAAACCCAGGCGAATGCACACCGAAACTCGCAAAAAAATCTGGATTAACCCCGCCGAAGAAGCCGACATCGCAGAAGAATTAGTGAAAAAAAAAAACAGTACACTTGAATGTTTGAAAAGTGAAACGCTGTTTGCAAACAAACTACTGAGCAAAAATGTCTGAAATTTATAAGATCCAATGAATGATAATAAAAAGGGCTGTTACAGAAAAAAGAAAAAATGCTTAAAAACCTTTTTTCAAAAAAAATCGACAAATTTTGTTTTGCACAAAAATCCAGAAAAATGCTTAAAAGATATGAAAAAATAAAAATCTATAGATAAAGAGACTTTTTACTGCAGAATATTATAATAAACGGTTGATTAGAGACAGGTGCATTCTGTAAATAGTCACTGTGTTACATGTTTACAGGTGCATTCTGGATATAGTCACTGTGTTACATGTTTACAGGTGCATTCTGTATATAGTCACTATGTTACATGTTTACAGGTGCATACTGTATATAGTCACTGTATTACATGTTTACAGGTGCATTCTGTATATAGTCACTGTGTTACAGGTTTACAGGTGCATTCTGTATATACAAAAAAGAAAGTGGACGGCGCCCAAACTTGTACCGCCACCAATTAACCAATGCCGAACCAGAAAATCAGTGGTTTCCCCCAAACCAGTATAGAAAACAATATGGTAATAGTACGTATCTGGTGGTGCGATGGTAGTCGCTTTTGGGTATTTGGTGGTTCTCTTAATTCATTTTATCCATATGGATCACATAAAAGGAAGCAAAATAATGTAATAGTGCAGATTGTTTTATACAAAATTGGTAAAAACTAGTATGCAATAGTTCCACTCACAAAACTAGAGCCCAGGCACTGGCTCTGAGTGGATAAATGCTTTCGGGTACTTTGCTTCTCCACTTTTAAGGTGACCCACACCTTATGATCTCTGAAGGAATCTCTTCTCACATGAAAATATAGAAAAACGAGAAGACTTTCTTGCGTAGATCTTACAGGTCCAATGCCATATAATAAAATATAGATTGCCAACTCACATTTGGTGGAGCTTTAAGACCAAGCTCTTGGTGTGTGCGCCTATGGACTTATTACCAGGTTAAGTCCATAAAAACCCTCTTGAACTTCAGAACACCGGGGGATTTAAGCTCAGTTAAAAATTTATTAAAACATAAATGCAAATTAACAAAATAACTGGCACAGTCAGATGACCAGGACGCGTTTCGCCAAGTAAAGTGGCTTCCTCAGCAGGTTTACAGGCTGGTTCCAACATGGTGTTTATATAGTATCCTTAAAAATGTCTCCACATGTTCATAATCGTGTAATCAGCATGCATTCCACGCCTCAAACCACACCATATTGGGCATGAGGCGGGCGCCGCCATTTTGCGCATGCGTATCAATTTCATATGCGTCCCACTCTGCGTGTCACGCCATTGTCCCGGATCGTGTATGCGTTCCACTGCACGTGTCTCGCTGGATCTCAGATCACGCTGGTCCTTTGACTCCTTCCTCATTGCGAAACACTTAATACATTCGCCATCTGCGGCCCCCGGGCGGGTTTGCATCCTCAACAGAGGGAAAAACATCAATTCAAATAAAACACAAACTCTGCAATAAATCCCATAATCTTCCCCAACTCTACCCCATATGGGGGGTGAGGGCGCATATAATGCATATATCAATTATAAATCCTGTGTACATATCCCTAGTCTAGCACCAATTATAATATATCTTCATTACTAATCAATAAAGTGCTAGTATATCCCAAGCTAGTGAATAGTTGCTAAGTGCATGAATGATTTTGTATAAAAACCCATGATGATGTACTTGAAATTTTTTATATGTATACTCACATATCATATTAATTGCTGTGCAATCTTGCTCCTCAATGTGTGAAAAATAAACTCGTAAATACTATGATATCTTACTCTCAAAAATGGGAATCTAGCCAATACGTGTATATTGTAAAAAGTGTTTATTTGTTGTACCATAAAGTGCAATATTATTTCCCTTATTTAAAGTGCTGTCATAATAAAATGCTGGAATTGAGTGACTAGTAATGCCCTTAATAGATGACAGAAATAATTAATATTAGGACTCATCCTCTTATTTTAATAAAATACACTATGTAAAATACCCCCATCATTAATGAAATATTATATGTGTATTAAATTCTTTCTACATAGGACCACTAGTGGTGTGCTTTTAAAACTTCCATCTCGTGTTATTAATTCCTGTGCAATCTTATTCCTCAATGTAAGGGAGTCAAACCCAATAACTACATTATGTTAAAAGTGTGTACCTATTGTGTCACAGAATGTAATATTTTCACATTATTTAAAGTGCTGTGTAGAATAAAGTGCTAAATTAAATAACCTATGTTATTCTAATTAACACCATAAAAGTGTCCAATTAATATTGGGACTTTTATTTTAATAAAGTGCATACTGTAGATTGAAATCCTAAAACTGTGAAATGTAAATTGAATTTTAAATTAAATTTTGATAACTTTTTGTAACCAACATATAACCCGATGTAATTGTAGAAATAAATATAAAAGGTTTATTTCTTCTTTAATATTAAATAACCCCAATGGTATAGAGTTGGAGAAGATGCTTATCATAAAAAATTAATAATCTCAAAATCATCATTCAAACCGTTGGGAGTTAGTGTGTCATTATCGAAAATGAGTCTCATCTCTTCTCTTCTTAGCTTGTTAATCGCATCTTCTTCAATCTCTACTTTTTTAATCTGTTTTATTGCCCAAAATTTTAAACCTACAGGGGAGTAGGGATGTGCGTTTCGGGTTTGGGAATTTCAGAATTTTCCCGAAATTTCCCGATTCGTGTTTTCGGATGCGGCCGATTTTCCGAAAATTTTTAGATCCGAAAATGGCAGATCCGAAAAGTTTTCCGAGCTGAAACAAAATATTTTCGGAATTTTCGAATGTACTTGAAATGTTTCAAATCGAAATTTATTGCTTTGAAACGAGGAGAACAGACGTTCCGAAAAAACGAAAATTTCCGAAAATACGAAAAGTCGATACAAAAAACGAGCTAAGTGACACGAAAATACGAAAATTGGTCGAAATTCCGGGAAAAAAATGTACACGGAAAACGAGTCGAGCTGAACCGAATCGAAACAGAAATCGGTCGAAACGAGCCCAATCGAAAAGTTTAAAAATCCGAAAAATCTAATCGAATCGAACCGAAAAAAAAATCGGTGCACAAGCCTACAGGGGAGCTGTTATGACAATTTTTAAAATGTAGGGAGACCGAATGTTTCTCGAAGTTTTTCCTAACATTTTCAGCTATCCTAACATTAAAAGCCCTCTTAGTGCGGCCTATATAGGACATAGTCTTAGATTAGAGGGGCAAAGGTTTAAAAGTAACATCAGGAAGCATTATTTTACTGAGAGGGTGGTGGATACATGGAACAGTCTTCCAGTAGAAGTGGTAGAGGCCAAAACAGTAATTGAATTTAAGCAGACATGGGATAGGCATAAGGCTATCCTAAACAAAAGATAAATCCAATTTAAGTATCCATGTAATTGGGCAGACTAGATGGGCCGAAAGGTTCTTATCTGCCGACATTTTTTCTATGTTTCTATGTTTCTATATAGCATAGGCCGCAGAGGCATTCTAACATATAAATAACATAATTAGAAAAGCAATTTACGTACTATTACCATATTGCATTCTGTATATAGTCACTATGTTATATGTGTACAGGTGCATTCTGCATATAGTCACTGTGTTACATGTTTACTGGTGCATTCTGTATATAGTCACTATGTTACATGTTTACAGGTGCATTCTGTACATAGTCACTATGTTACATGTTTACAGGTGCATTCTGTATATGGTCACTGTGTTACATGTTTACAGGTGCATTCTGTATATAGTCACTATGTTACATGTTTACAGGTGCATTCTGTATATAGTCACTATGTTACATGTTTACAGGCGCATTCTGTATATAGTCACTGTGTTACATGTTTACAGGGGCATTCTGTATATAGTCACTGTTACATGTTTACAGGTGAATTCTGTATATAGTCACTATGTTACATGTTTACAGGTGCATTCTGTATATAGTCACTATGTTATATGTGTACAGGTGCATTCTGCATATAGTCACTATGTTACATGTTTACAGGTGCATTCTGTACATAGTCACTATGTTACATGTTTACAGGTGCATTCTGTATATGGTCACTGTGTTACATGTTTACAGGTGCATTATGTACATAGTCACTATGTTACATGTTTACAGGTGCATTCTGTATATAGTCACTGTATTACGTTTACAGGAGCATTATGTATATAGTCACTATGTTCCATGTTTACAGGTGCATTCTGTATTGAGGTATGTTAATAGAGATCTCTTAAGTGACTTTAGACTGGGGGAAGATTTGATGGTGTCTGGGAGGTTATTCCATAATGGCGGTGCTCTGTAAGAAAATGAGTATCGAACCATTTTCTTTTTGTATTGTGGTGTTGCAAGTAAGGTGCAGGCCCTGGATCGGAGGCTATAGGAGGAGGGAACTGCTGGGGGAAGCAGCCTATTCAGGTAGGGTGGTAGCGTCCCAGAAAAGCTCTTAAACACCAGGGGCCACATTACATACTTGATGCTAACGTCAGCGCTCACCTGCGTGAGCATTAACGTTAGCCCTGGTGGCCCTAACGCGGGCCACTCATATTACAATCCAAACGCTAATGGGTTAAAAAACCTGTTAGCGATTGGAATCTTGCACTTTTCAACGCGAGGTTATTGTACTCTGTGCTCCCTATACTTAACAGGGGGAGCGCAAAGTGTTAAATAGCGTTATTATTGCAATGTACTAGCGCTGATTAACGTCCGGCTGCGGATAGCAAAAGGTTAACCACAGCCAGGACTTGGAGATAGTGGTTACCGCTGCTGCAGAATCCGTCAGCACCAGCAGTAACCCCCCCGATAAATTCAGATACTCACCCCCTATCCCACAGTGAGGACCGCGGCTCCAACCACCTCTTCTGTCCTCCGGGAGCAGGGAGAGACTGGGGGGGAAAGTCCCCCAGTCTCCCCCTGCGGATCACTACGCCAACCTGACGGATCTCGCGAGGTGGGATCCGGCAGGTCATGTGAGCAGCGCTGCCTCCTTCAATGGAGTCCTATGGACTCCATGGAGAGGATGCGCGTGGCGACGCTTAACGCTGCCACGTGCATCTCGGGGTTTAGAGCCCGACAACAATGCAGGCAGCTTTTTAATATTGCGCTAAAACGGGGGCGCAAAGGAGAAACCTGCAGGCACAGATTTTTCTCTCTAGCTTCTCCATTTTAGCACAACCATTGTAATGTGGCCCCAGGTTGGAAAGGTGAAGGGTGCGTCTAGATTCCAGTGACGGCCAGTTTAGCTCTTTTAACATGTCACAATGGTGGGTCATGGAGTTACATTGTAGCACAAAGTGGTAGAATGAGTTATACAATGTAGTAAGTTTATGAAGGTGAGTTTGCAGGGCCGCTGCATACACTACATCTCTGTAGTCCATGACCGGCATACGCATTTGTTGTACTATCTGCTTTCTTACCGCGTGACTCATGCATGTCGCTGATATCTTACATGTGCTTTCTTTTTCTCTTGTATGTTTAGTTAATAAAATATTTTACTCTGAGTCACTGAGTCATTGTGTGATCTTTCTGTTGTAAACTTTCCCTTTATGTACTTCTCACTGTGTGGCTTTGGCTATAGAATGGAGTCTATGGATAGATCACTAACTCACATCATTTTATTGTGTGAGATGTATTCAAAACCTTTCCAACCAGTGGCTATAGTAATAGTATTTTAAGCTCCCTGGCTTATCTCATTCAGCTGCCAGCTCTTATATCAGTTAGCCTGGAGAACAATAGCCTCCTGCCACCTTATCTAAACAGTCCCTCCTCCACCTCATTAACTGTTAAATACTGTACAAGATAAACCACAGCAAGTAAAACTGTTGCCAAGATTTTGGTAAATATTCCATTATGGGAAAAATCCACAAAATGGAAACAGGAGAAAACAAAGAATAATTATAGCAGCATGTGTTTAATAATGAGTTCTTATATGTAATGCACAAGTAATGTAGGTTATGTAAGTGGCGGTGTCCCTATTAGGGATGAGCCGAACGCCCCCGTGTTCGGTTTGACTTCAAACTCGAACAATTTCAGAAGTTCGAGTTCGAACTCGAACACGATCCAAACTCAATGTAAGTCAATGGGACCCGAACGTTCGATTTTTAGAGTGCAATCCAAGAGGGCATATAGGCTAGATATTTGCCATAAAAGGTGTATGGGGGTCCGGGTAGTGCCCTGGGGGACAGGAAACAAGGACAAAAAGATTTAAAAAAAGTTTTTAAAGGAACAGTGAGTTTTCCATGAAATAAAGGTTAAGAATAAAAACGAAAAATTCCTTCAAATATCGTGCCTAGGAGGTCCCCATAACCTGCCCATGAAGTGATGGATTTGTAGGATGTATAGAAACATTTTAAAACAAAAAATGACATTTCAAATGACGGTAAATGGTTTTCCTTTAATCTATTCATAAACAACTGCTTGGGGCGGCAGCCTGTATGAAAAGAGGAGACGTTTTAGGACACGCAGAACAAGTTTAGTGATTTTTTTGGGCTAAATTATGGTGAAACTTATGCAGGCTTTGGATGAAAGTAACAATAGGTGCTTTAAAATTGGGCCTTTAGTGTCGGCAACAGTGCCATCACACCGTAACCCCTCTGTGGTATTGTGGAAGAGTGCAGAGTTGGACCCTGCGGTCAAATATTAAAATTATATGAATCTGGTATAGGCGTCAGTGGCAATGCACCCAAATATTGTGCCTTTGGTGGCAGCAAGTGCCTTCACACCGTAAGCCCTCTGTGGTATTGTGGAAGAGTGCAGTGGTGGACCCTGCGGTCCAATATTAAAATGTATGAATCTGGTATAGGCGTCAGTGGCAGTGCACCCAAATATTGTGCCTTTGCTGGCAGCAAGACCCTTCACACCGTAAGTAACCCCTCTGTGGTATTGTGGAAGAGTGCAGGGTTGGACCCTGCGGTCAAATATTAAAATGATGTGAATCTGGTACAGGCGTCAGTGCACCCAAATATTTTACCTTTGGTGGCAGTAAGTGCCTTCACACCGTAACCCCTCTGTGGTATTGTGGAAGAGTGCAGGGTTGGACCCTGCGGTCAAATATTAAAATGATATGAATCTGGTATAGGCGTCAGTGGCAGTGCACCCAAATATTTTACCTTTGGTGGCAGCAAGTGCCTTCACACCGTAACCGCTCTGTGGTATTGTTGAAGTGGAAGTGGTGGAGGTTTTGGGAATGCAGAAGAGATTCCCGATCTATTCAGTTACGTCAGCATCAGGGGATTGACAGCTGCTGATCCAAAACTGATTAATTTTTATAAATGTCAGCCGGTCTACAGAGTCGGTGGACAGATGCACTATTTTGTCTGTGACAAAACCTCCAGCGGCACTGAACATCCTTTCAGAAAGCACGCTGGATGAAGGGCAACCTAGTAGCTGCATAGCATATTGGCTAAGTACTTTAGGGTTATAGTGGGAGAAATATGGAACAACAATAACATTGTTAGGACTGGCCATGAAACGCGATTAAACTAGATGAATAATTCCAGGATGACGCATTGTACTATCGTGAACTGTTGGAGGTCATTTAGGGCATATTGCAGGGACATGGTACGTCTTGCTTTGATTCTCCTTTTCCGCTTTCAGTCTGGCAATACGTATGATATTTCCTTTATTTGGCTGTTGAGTCACTGGGTTATAGCTTCTCCGCCATTGCACATCCTGTAATAACCACCACTTTCAGTATATGTATATTGGATGTCACATTTAGCATTTGAACACAGTTCTTAAGGGGCCGTCTTTCTTAATGCTGATATATAGAGCAATTCAGAAATCCCTTCTGGCTCACAATTAAAACCCCATTTTCTCTATATTGAAGTCCCAAGACCAAAACTCGCTGGTAGTAACTGCATCCATCACAGTTTGAGAATTGGACATCTTTATTTTAACCATCAAATAGAATGTATAGCATCTTGAATGTTTTCAAATTCTATTCTCTCCACAAGCACAAAACCATAGACAGTTATATTATGTTTCTTCTGATATTTTCTCACATGCAATTTGACATTTAGTATTATATAAACTCCATGTATCCCTCTGCATCTAGGCTAGATTTTTGCACCAAACAAGAAACTAATCAGCATTCACTCAGAGCTGATCCATGGGTCGGTTGGGGCAGCGCCCCACCAGTGACATTTTGCAAATAATAACAAAAATCCATTGAAAAGGTTGAAACTTGCAATTTTGTAACTAAAAAAACAACTTAGAATAAAAACACAGCTGTGTTGTATGTGTGTTATAAGCATATCAACACAGCCCAAGGGAAAACCATACACGATGGAGTGCGCTTGACTTGGGACTCCCCTATTTCTGTACTTTTTTGTCTTGTTGTCTGGACAAGAGCAACAATGACAAATTTAAGAGCGGCACCATCTACATCGTTATTCATTATGGTTAGCGCTGTACTGCATCTCTTTA
Source organism: Leptobrachium leishanense (assembly GCA_009667805.1). NCBI lineage: Eukaryota > Metazoa > Chordata > Amphibia > Anura > Megophryidae > Leptobrachium > Leptobrachium leishanense. The sequence goes on from CM019064.1 coordinate 436,465,401, forward strand.
TCTATTGTCACAATTTGTGCTATTTTGTAATAACATTGGAAAAAAAGTCACAAATTGACATGTTCCGGTGCTGTCAATAGAATGGTAAAAACCTCTCAAAAAAAAATGTCTGCTTAAATATTTCTGCTTTCAATGATTAACCTAAATTGCTTCTCGATTTTATTTTAGTGCATATGATTTTTATTACAGTTAAATCGCACGTTTTTATTTCTTTGACTTTGTTCCAGAGACGGTTGCAAGATGTTTTCTGGCAAAGCGATATGTGCTGATCAAAACCAAATTCCGAGCATAATTTCACGTTAAGCTATAAACAAGTAAGTAGTAGTTATCATTCCTAGGCAATAGATCGTGCTGGTCTTCTTAAAAAGTCAGTTATCGGGATGTTTACTGTAAGCTATAACAAGGAATTTTTAGATTTATTGTAAAAATCATATTTTGACACGTTGAAAACCAAAACAAAAACAAATGCTAAGTGGTAACCACACTATATGGGCAAAAGGATTGGGACCCCTGACTGTTACACCAACGGGGAGCTTTATGACATTAGAGATGTGCATTCGTTTCGGAAAAATTCAGAATTTGTAACGAAATTTGATAATTCGAAGTTCGGAAGTACTTCCGAATAACGAATCGATACGATACGAATTCGAAATGAAACGGTATATAACGAATTTATTTTGTTTTACACTGTGTTATCATCATAAAAGAAAAATTTGAATAATTGATATCAACTATCGAATTTGAAATGAACTATCAAATTGATCTTAACTTACAATATAAGTAATAGTCAGCAAAGGACTTTATGAAACAAATTAATTTTGTTTCACTGTTTAATTTGACTCAAATACTAAATCTGTGACACAGCTTAAAATTTAACCCTAGCTTTTCTTTTAACAGCAAAATTTGATTAATTGGGGTTTTGATCCAAAATTCGAATTGATATCAACTATCGAATTGATATATGAAATTCGAATCGATTCGAAATTTCAAATCGAAACGAAACAAAACGAAATACGAAACAAAATTAGTTATGAAATTCCGAAAACTAAATTTAAAAACGTAACGAAAGGAAATTAAATGAAACAAATTTTTCAGCCATGCACATCCCTATATGACATAGCATTGGAAATACATACAGGTCTATTCAAAGAAAGGTGAAACTCAGGAGGACTGTCTGGAGAAGGGAAAATTCGAGGTCAAAATAGCCAAACCAGAATAATTCTCCCATTTATCTCACTTTCCATATTGGCTATTTGGTCTAGATTGTTCTCTTCTTCTGCCAGTTCTCCTGATTTTCACCTTTCTCTGAATAACCCTTATAGAGATCAATATGGAGTTTCCTTCCCCCTCCCCCGCCCCATATAACAGCTTCCACTCTTCTGGAGAGGCTTTACACAAGATTTTGGGGTGTTTCTGTGATAATTTTTGCCTGTTCATCCAGTAGAGCATTTGTGAGGTCAGGAACTGATGTTGGATGAGAAGGGCTGGCTCGCAATCTCCGTTCCAGTTCATCGCACTTTGCTTTGTACAGTGGGTGCAGTCATGCTGGAATTGACTGAGGAAGATGGTCCAACACTGGTGAAACGTGTATCCATGACCCAGAAGCCCATGTAGAGGAAAGTATTTCTTCTATTTGTATTATGTATATTCATTTGTTTAAATAAATACATATACACTTCACTTTTATCTTTTGGCTCCATATATACCCCATATCCATTCTGTGGCTCCACATATACCCTGCACCTGACCTAATTTTGGGACCCTCAAGGTGGATAAAGAAGGGAGTGACAGCATCTCTATGGTCGTCAAAGGCGTAAAATACTAGAGCCTGGTTTACAGGCTCTAAGCCATTTTAGCATATCCCTGTTTATTCTGCTGCCCTATACCATAAGGACGTACTACACCATAAGGCTTTTTCTGTTCCTTTCCCCTTGAGGAGACTTGAACACTTCTTGGAAGGTGGTGGATGGTGTTTCTCCCTCAAACCTGGCACAATACGCAGTGCATAGAGCCATCAGGAGGCTCTTCCAAGGCCGACCCAAGCCACTGTGCTGCCTGGAGTGAAGGAGGAAATGCTGCCACCCCCCGAAAAAAAACACAAACGCATGACATGTATGAGCGTATCACAGAGCTCCACAGCAATAAAACTCACAGCAATGTGCGCTGTGTATAAGAGTATCACAGACATGGGTAGCTCTCGGCACCACCAGTGTCACGGATCCCCCTGATACTAGAGTGGTGGTCCCTATACGCAGGACTCTCTCTACCCTTCCGATCCTTAGAGTGGTCGGCACGACTAGACAGACATAGGATGATACACAAGACCTTAGAACAATTAGCTCTTCCCAAGACCCTAACAACACAAGGGGTAGTCTGATGTGTGCTTAGGGTGCCACACAGACTGACCTCAATACCAGAATTAGAAGAGTTAATGCCAATACCAGGGGTTACGCACAGAATGGTTCGTTCGCCAATGCCAAGGGTCATACACAGAGTGGTTCGTTCGCCAATGCCAAGGATCATACACAGAGTGGTTCGTTCGCCAATACCAAGGATCATACACAGAGTGGTTCGTTCGCCAATGCCAGGGGTCATACACAGAATCGTTAGTTTGCCAATGCCAGGGGTCATGCACAGAATCGTTAATTTGCCAATGCCAGGGGTCATACACAGAATCGTTAGTTTGCCAATGCCAGGGGTCATACACAGAATCGTAGTTTGCCAATGCCAAGGGTCATACACAGAATCGTAGTTTGCCAATGCCAAGGGTCATACACAGAATCGTAGTTTGCCAAAATATATTCAAGAGCTCTGCGGGAAGTAACTACCACGTCAGGGCACCGGCGTCTCTGTGAGTCTGGGCTTTAAACCCGGCGGGTCCGCGTCTCGCCGCCAGGCCCCGCCCCCCGGCGTCTCACGTGTGCGGAAGCGTCCGCAATATCACTCGGCGCCTGGCCAGCGAGCAGCGAGGAAGCTGCTGCCAGGCGCCGGAGGGGCGCGGGGGCCACCGTGACAGAACCCCCCCCTCTACGGGCGGCCACTGGACGACCCCCAGGAGCGCGGGGATGAGCCACGTAGAAGGCCTTCACCAACCGAGGCGCATGGACCTCAGCAGCCGGGAGCCAAGAACGATCCTCCGGCCCGTAGCCCACCCAGTCGACCAGATACTACAAAGTGCCCCTTGAGACCCTGGCGTCCAAAATGGCCCGGACTTCAAACTCTTCCTCACCCTCCACTGAGATAGGAGGAGGTGGGATACGGGCCCTGGTGTACCGATTACATAAGAGAGGTTTTAAGAGGCTCACGTGGAACACGTTGTGTATCCGGATATGGGGAGGTAATGCCAAAGCATAGGAGACGGGGTTGAGTCGTCGTAAAACCTTGTAAGGGCCTATGAATCTAGGTGCCAACTTCATGGAAGGCACTAGGAGCTTAATATTCCGCGAGGAAAGCCATACCCTGTCCCCAACCTGATATACGGGGGCCTGCCTCCTGTGTCTGTCAGCCTTGATTTTCTGGATGGCACTACTTTTCTTGAGTGCCTCCTTGACTTTCCCCCAGGTGTCCTTCAAGGACGCCAAATGGTCATCCAAAGCAGGTATCGTGGTATCCGAAAATGTAGTCGGTAACATAGGAGGGTCGAAACCATAAACGGTGAAGAAAGGGGAATGTCCTGTGGATTCGCTCACCGCGCTGTTCAAAGCATACTCAGCCCATGGTAGCAGGTCTGACCAGTTATCTTGCTGTTCTGAGATAAAGCACCTGAGATACTTTTCTACATTCTGATTTGCACGTTCTGCTGCTCCGTTGGTCTGGGGGTGATAGGCCGAAGAGAAAGACAAGTCTATCCCCACATTCTTACAAAACCCTTTCCAAAACCTGGAGACGAATTGGGTACCCCTATCGGAGACAATCCCAAGAGGAATACCATGTATGCGGACCACGTGGTTAATGAATATGGGCACCAGTTCGGCTGCCGACGGTAGCTTACGAAGAGGAACATAGTGACCCATCTTGGAGAACCGATCGATGATCGTAAGTATAACTGTGTTCCCTCTAGAATCGGGTAACTCCACTATGAAGTCCATAGCTAGGTGCGACCATGGTCGTTCTGGGATAGGCAGAGGTTGGAGCAAACCAATGGGTGCTGTCTTGGGATTTTTATGTCTTGCGCAAACCTCGCACACAGCTATGTAATCCTTAACATCTCGGCGCAACGTGGGCCACCAAAAGATTTTATTAATACTGGACACCGTTTTGGTGATTCCCATATGCCCGGACGTTTTATTATCATGGTAAAGGTTTAATATTTCTTCTCTTTCACATTCAGGTACAAAGAGTTTCGCGGGAGGTTTCCCTTCAGGAGCCGTGCCCTGCACGGTTTGTAACCTTTGCAACAAGGGAGACGAGACATTGATTGTGGTAGAGGCTATAATCCTTTCTTGGGTACAATGGGATGCTGATCTTGGACGTTAAATTCGTAGGACTCATGTTGTCTAGATAAAGCATCTGCCTTAACATTTCTGGACCCAGGTCTATAGGTCAGTACGTAATTAAAGCTTGAAAGAAACAACGACCATCTTGCTTGTCGGGAATTTAACCGTTTAGCATCTCCAATGTATGTGAGATTTTTATGATCGGTTATGATAAGGATGGGGTCACTAGACCCTTCCAGTAGGTATCTCCATTCTGCCAAGGCTGATATGACTGCTAACAACTCTCTGTTTCCTATGTCATAGTTCCTCTCTGCCGGGGAGAGTTTCCGGGAATAGAAGCCGCATGGATGCAATGGTTTGTCGGGTGCCTCCCTCTGGGACAAGACTGCACCAAGACCTATCTCGGAGGCATCAACTTCCACTTGGAACGGCAGAGCCGGATCCGGATGTCTGAGTACCGGGGCCGTAGTAAACGCTTGTTTGAGTGCTTCAAAGGCTTGACTGGCTTGGGGTGTCCATTTCTGATTACCCACCCCTTTCCTAGTCATGGCCGTGAGGGGAGATACCAAAACCGAAAACTCTTTAATGAACCTCCTATAATAATTTGTGAATCCTAGAAACCTTTGGATGGCTTTAAGTCCTTGGGGTAGAGGCCAGTCTAGGATTGCTGTAAGTTTCTTAGGGTCCATCTGGAACCCCTCCGGTGTTATTATGTAGCCAAGGAAATGTACTGTCCTTATGTCAAATAAACATTTCTCTAATTTACAATACAATCCAGCCTCCAACAATTTTTTCAGTACTATTTTCACGTGGACATGATGGGTTATGATATCAGGCGAGTATATCAGGATGTCATCAAGATATACTATGACAAATACTTGCAGGAATTCTCGTAAGGTATCATTAATGAGGTCTTGAAAAACAGCCGGCGCATTGCATAGGCCAAAAGGCATCACCAGGTACTCATAATGCCCACTTCTAGTATTGAAAGCCGTTTTCCATTCGTGTCCCTCTTTAACCCTTACGAGGTTGTAAGCCCCGCGTAAATCAAGTTTGGTATAAATATTGGCCCCTTTAGGCGATCGAACAGTTCTGTGATAAGTGGTATGGGATAGGCGTTCCTTATGGTAATCCTGTTCAAACCTCTATAATCTATACAAGGCCGCAGGTCTCCCTCTTTTTTCGATACAAAAAAGAAACCTGCCCCTGCTGGAGAAGAGGACCGTCTGATGAAACCTCGTTCCAGGTTCTCCCTTATGTACTCCTCCATAACGTCATTTTCTTTTTGGGACAAGGGGTATACATGTCCCCTAGGAGGCATAGTACCAGGGAGTAAATTTATAGCACAGTCGTACAGGCGGTGCGGCGGTAGGACCTCAGTCCTGGACTTAGAGAAGACCTCTTTCAATCCCAAATATTGTTCAGGCACCTCTGTAGACAAGGGAGGGGCTGTGGCAACGTTGAGGCTAGCGATTACGTTGACCCTGCCCAGACAGTGCGATTGACAACGAGGACTCCAGTATTTTATGTCTCTTTGGACCCAATCAATAACCGGGTTGTGTTCTGCCAACCACGGAAACCCAAGCACGACAGGACAAGAAGGGGACTCAATGATTTGGAAACATATGTATTCGTGGTGCAATACTCCTGTTTTCATACATACAGAAACAGTGTCGTGGGTGATATGGGGGCAGGATAGAGGGTTACCATCTATAGCTTCCACCATAAGAGGTCTGTCCTTGAGGACCAGGGGTATGAGACATTTAGCAGCAAACTGTTTATCCATAAAATTGCCTGAGGCCCCAGAATCTAAGAAGGCCTCAGTCTTAATGTGAACCTTGTCCCAGGTCAATGATATTGGTACCAGGATCCTGGACTTTTTTTTTTCGTTGTTTACGAAAGAGGCATAAAGAGATCCTATAACCTGGGTATTGGCTGGTCTCTGGCTTGCTCGGCCACTCTCACCCCTGCTCCCCCTAGGTCTCTGAGGACATTGAAGGCGGAAGTGGTCTGCCCCGGCGCAATAGAAGCAGAGTCCCTTCTCCCTTCTGTGAGCTCTCTCTGCCTCCGATATACCAGTCTTTCCTATCTGCATAGGCTCAACAACAGGTAGATCTGATTTAACGTTTTCCTGGTTACCGGAAGTAACGGTAGTTCTGGATGATAAGGGTAAAGGAGGCAAGAGCCTTCTAGGTCTATCCCTGGGGTGTCTCCTTTCCCTAATTTGATCATCCATAGCGATACAGAAGTCGATCAAATGATCAAGAGTCTCTGGCAATCTTAGAGGAGCCAACTCGAACATAAACGCGTCGTTCAGCCCTTCAGTAAAGGCCAAGTTTAGGACATCGTTCGGCCAGAGGACCTCTGAAGTCAAGGTCTTAAATTCTATTGCGTATTCCGCAACCCTCCTATTACCTTGTTTAATATGAAATAATGACCTCCCTGCATTGGTAGCCCTTCTAGAGGGGTCAAAGGTGCGTTTAAGCTCTGAAGTAAAACCCTCATAATCGTATATGATGGGTTTTTTGTTCTCCCACAAGGGAGTAGCCCACAATAAAGCCTTCTCCGTTAAATGACTAATTAGATAGCCCACCTTAGCTTTATCTGACATACATGAGCCTGGGTTGTTCTCGAACAATATCTCCAGTTGGGTCAGAAAGCCCCGGCACAAGTTTGGTGTCCCATCATAGCGTACGGGTGCTTTCATACTGAGCCTGCATCCCTCAGGAGAGGCCGGACTGATCCTAGGCACTACTGGGTCTGGAGGACTTGCAGTCCCAGAACTAGATCGGTTTAACAGGGTCTGCAGGGCAAGAGCAATCTGGTCCATCCTATGGTCCTGCTCTTCTTGTCTGGCTGCAATACGAGTCAACTGATTAGAGAGGTCTGCGGGATCCATTGGCCCTGACGTAATGTCACGGATCCCCCTGATACTAGAGTGGTGGTCCCTATACGCAGGACTCTCTCTACCCTTCCGATCCTTAGAGTGGTCGGCACGACTAGACAGACATAGGATGATACACAAGACCTTAGAACAATTAGCTCTTCCAAGACCCTAACAACACAAGGGGTAGTCTGATGTGTGCTTAGGGTGCCACACAGACTGACCTCAATACCAGAATTAGAAGAGTTAATGCCAATACCAGGGGTTACGCACAGAATGGTTCGTTCGCCAATGCCAAGGGTCATACACAGAGTGGTTCGTTCGCCAATGCCAAGGATCATACACAGAGTGGTTCGTTCGCCAATACCAAGGATCATACACAGAGTGGTTCGTTCGCCAATGCCAGGGGTCATACACAGAATCGTTAGTTTGCCAATGCCAGGGGTCATGCACAGAATCGTTAATTTGCCAATGCCAGGGGTCATACACAGAATCGTTAGTTTGCCAATGCCAGGGGTCATACACAGAATCGTAGTTTGCCAATGCCAAGGGTCATACACAGAATCGTAGTTTGCCAATGCCAAGGGTCATACACAGAATCGTAGTTTGCCAAAATATATTCAAGAGCTCTGCGGGAAGTAACTACCACGTCAGGGCACCGGCGTCTCTGTGAGTCTGGGCTTTAAACCCGGCGGGTCCGCGTCTCGCCGCCAGGCCCCGCCCCCCGGCGTCTCACGTGTGCGGAAGCGTCCGCAATATCACTCGGCGCCTGGCCAGCGAGCAGCGAGGAAGCTGCTGCCAGGCGCCGGAGGGGCGCGGGGGCCACCGTGACAACCAGTCTCCCAGGACAATAGCAGCTCCTGTAACCCTTGCAGTGCTGCCAGGACCCAGGTTTAAGCTCACTGGCTGCTTCTGCCCTTAAGTCCCTGATTAATGGCATTTGGTTATCATTGCAGAAATTGATGGGTTAATAAATATGTCAAAACATAACAAGGAAGGAGAGTGTCATCTGCGCTCATTCCTATGTGTTCCATGTACAACAAAAATGAGGTTTTGTTTGTTTCAATGGCCATTGCAACGTAAGCCCACTCGCCACTTCAAGGCACCTCTTTAGAGTGGGTACCTAACAATTGTAACCAAAAGGCCGCTCTACTGAGCAGCTCCAAGCCCCTCCAGCTGCTTTTCAGCCAAGGAGAGGCAAAGATGGTGGGTTTTATTTATACACGCACCAAGCACTTCCCATTTGGGATCAAAAACAAAAACATGGAAAGAGGAACAGCTGCAAAACGACGGACTGGTGTTACAAGCATGATATACATAAATACAGAAAAAATGGCGTCGCCATTTTTGTTGTACATGGAACACATAGGAATGAGCGCAGATGACACTCTCCTTTCTTGTTATGTTTTATACATTTACTGGGCTGTTACTCCTGGCAGTTGCCGCCGCTCCAAAAATAAGTGAGTATGGGCGCGACGCCATTTTTTCTGTATTTATGGATATCATGCTTGTAACACCAGTCCGTCGTTTTGCAGCTGTTCCTCTTTCCATGTTTTTGTTTTTGATCCCAAATGGGAAGTGCTTGGTGCGTGTATAAATAAAACCCACCATCTTTGTCTCTCCTTGCTGAAAAGCAGCTGGAGGGGCTTGGAGCTGCTCAGTAGAGCGGCCTTTTGGTTACAATTGTTAGGTACCCACTCTAAAGAGGTGCCTTGAAGTGGCGAGTGGGCTTACGTTGCAATGGCCATTGAAACAAACAAAAACCTCATTTTTGTTGTACATGGAACACATAGGAATGAGCGCAGATGACACTCTCCTTCCTTGTTATGTTTTATACATTTACTGGGCTGTTACTCCTGGCAGTTGCCGCCGCTCCAAAAATAAGTGAGTATGGGCGCGACGCCGTTAATAAATATGTCACCCTGCCTTCTTCACCCTGGCCACCTAATTATTTATTAATTCACCAGGTAAATCGGATGAGACAGGGCAGGCACACATTTGGGGTGACGTGAGCTATCATTAATTATAGGTATCAATGATACCTATAATCACCAGGTAAATAATTAGGTGGCCATGGTGAAGAAGGCAGGGTGACATATTTATTAACCCCTCAATCTCCTGCAATGATAACCAAATGCCATTAATGATACCTATAATTATTGATAGCTCACGTCACCCCAAATGTTTGCCTGCCCTGCCCTGCCTCTTCTGATTTACCTGGTGAATTACTAAATAAATAGGTGGCCAGGGTGAAGAAGGCAGGGTGACATATTTATTAACCCCATCAGGTACCAAACTGAGGGGAGGTTTTGCACCTTAGCATCAGGTGCACAGACCTGTTGGAGTCAGGATTCCCGTTGTCCCTGGGTCCAGCTTTAGCTCTTTAAAGTTTAGTTTCGTCCCTGATAGTTAATAGCACCTGCCCCCCAGCAGCAAATCTTTTCCGAATTGCCCCATGTACCACAGCACAGTAACTCACCACTCCGCACCGATCACAGCCATTACAGCGGGCTCCACAAGGACTGGGCGCTCAGCATAGCTGACCTGGACACGAACTGCCACCTGGAGACAAAGGTTCTGTTCCGGCTGAGTCACCCACAGGTCACTCACACTCCATCACGCCACTGGCCTGCACGGGAATCGGCGGCAAACACACGAGCAAGGGGGTGGAAGGATCCGCACGCACCTTAATCACACTGTTCAGTAGCCACTCCTTCTCCTGCCCGGCTGGCCGCATGTGTGTGGGCACGGTCAGCCGGTGGCTCTGCTTTCAAGATGCCGACCCTCTGATTAAAAAAAAAAGTGCAGCGCCGACGGCGCCAAAATTTTCTGACACTGCCGCCTGTCACTGCAGGAGGAGATCAGAGCATCATGCTCTGTCTCCTCTGCTCGATTGGGGTTGCTGGCTTCGTACCGGCACGTACCGCCTGAAAAAAAGCCCTGAATAGATCCATAATCTGCCCCAGGCTAGGCCACAGACATACCTGCCTCTGGTGCGTAGCTGGCTGCCTGGTCCAGCAGCAGGGCCCGGCGGGAACCGGAGGACGGGACCAAGGCAAGGACGACTCGAGTCTCTCTCCTCGAGTAAGTTCACAAGTTGGTTGCTGGCGTGGCGTGGCGCGGCACGCGCGCCACTCTGTTCATCGCTGGCCTGGTGTGCTCCCGCAGCCTAAGGATCCCTCTGCCTGTCGTCCACCCACCCACACGTAAAGGCGTCTTGATACCGCGCTGGCACTCTGGACGCCTGCGTGTGTGGTGGGCGTGGTCAGCGGCGGTGGCGTCAATGACTTGTGAGAAGGGAAGGGCCAACCATGATGCGCCGGCGGCAAATTAGAAGCTGCTGCGGTGCAACGAAAAATAGTGCAGGGCAGTAAGCAGCAACGGACGGCCGCTCTCAAATTTCCGCCGCCTGGGGCAAGTGCTCCGCACTGCTCCATGGTCGGGCCAGCCTAGGGCTCTTCCATACGGGAGTGGGATACCCACTACTGTTTAATATTATCTAGCATCAGCGCTAGCTTAAAGGAGGTCATAGCGCTGCACCCACATCACCTCCGAATCGCTAACAGGTTAAAAAACATTAGCGTTCGCTAATTTGCAATTCGTTGCGCCAGTTTACTGTACTTTTCGCTCCACATACTTAACATGTGAAAGCACAGAGTAACTAGCGTTAAGATCACTTGGTTGCAGTGGCGACTCTAGGAATAATATTTAGGGGGGGCACATAGGATACCGCACTCAAAACTGGGGGGGCACTAATAATTTTCACCGCTAAATCATATCACTGAATAAAACTAAGGGCCCTGTCACCTGTATGTGCTAAAACACCATCACTAAAGGAAAAATTTAGTGCGAGTCGTTAAAACTTAGTGCCTGACGACCTAACAGATCACCTTGTCCGCCGTAGTCCATGAACAAGGTCATTTGGCACACGCTAGGGAAACTAATGCGGCTGTGTACAGAATAGAACTGTTTTTTTTTCCCAGTGCAGAATGCCGGGCCATACCTATCCCCCGCCCTGACAAGCTTGAATATGGACACATCCAGTGAATAACCTCTCACCCCTGCATTATTAAAATCCTCCACAGTGTTCGTATCATCCATGTTTTGATGCACACGTATATTAAGGCTGATGGGCATTGCATGATAAATGCCACCCAACAGCAGCATGTAGAATCATTACACTGCATTTAATAGATCCAAAAGGAAGGCCAGGTGAGCGACACAAATTTCCCTGCTGCAGCATATAAAGAATACATGTTTCAGGGCAAGACTTATTCATGTGTCCCTTTAAACATTGTCCACACAGTCACCCTAATAATCAACCGCTTCCATACTATGAATAACCCCCAGCATAAAATGTTTAAAATTAGGCAATATATTACAATTAGGATATATGTGGATAAAGGATACATTTATAATAGAGTCTAATGCAACAGCAACGACATTGCTGACCAGATCCATCACTATGGTGTATGGGGCCAAGAGAACACCTGTGCTGCATTCCTTTCAATTGCCTGTTAATTTTGGGCGAGAATCTGTTTTTTCTGTCTTTTTGGAGTTAGCACCAGGGTTGAGCAGTAGGTAAAATATTGCAATTAGCGCCCCTCAAAAAATTAGCGCTGGCACCAAGTAATCTCTAGCGCTCCCCATGTTAAGTAAAGGACGCAGAAAGTACAGTAAGGTCGCGGTACAAATCGGTAATAGCAACGCGCTATGTGATTTTTCCCGTTTGTAGCGGGGGCAAACGATCTGTTGGTCAAACGCTAGACTCTATTAACCTGGCGCTAACGCAAAACCTGCCGACGCAAGGGTTAGCTCACACCAGGTAATAGTGCCCTAAATAAATATATATAAATAATATTGCAAAACCCCAGAGTAATGTGATGCTATGAGTATTGTGACGCAATGATGCCTTTTTATTGTACTAACCTGATACTTAAATTCAATATTTTATTTGCCACAATTCGGCAGTTTTCGTTGAATGTCTGATTGCTGCTTCAGCGACTCCACTTTTAGCAAATTACAGTGACCATTCGCTAAATAGGGAATTCACCTTATTTTCGGCTAAATAAATTCCCCGAAACGTGACGAAAAGCAGAGCATCTAAAAATAAATAGACCCTTTAGATTCTAACTTCCATAATAACCCCTAAAATGCCATAAACCCAGGGAAATACAATAAAATGAATATGCAAATGATCAAGGGAAAACATGAAATGAATACACTGCGACATGTAGCCAAACCCATTAACCCCTAAAATGCCATTAATCAAGGAAAAAATTAAATGTATACTGTGAGAGATGAAGCCTATCCATTAACCCTTAATATACAACTAAACCAAGGCAAAAACTAACGTAATACACAATGTAATGTATAGTCTGAACATTAACCACTTCACTGCTGAACCATTTCAACCCTATGAAAATGTTTACGTTTAAGTGCACGTTTTTATTTAATGTTTTATGACTTTTACTTTACACCAAATATGGTCATGTTGGGTATCATTGGAAAGGCCAGAATCTGCCCTTTCCAATGACACATAGAACGTCCATATACGATTTACGGGAACGGAGATATCGCGGTCCGAAAAGTATGGGAAGCTGGATGCTGATTTTTGGTGGGGGGGCACATGGGGGGGCAAGGAATAACCTAGGGGGGGCAATTGCCCCCCCTTGCCCCCCTGTAGAGACGCCTATGCTTGGTTGTAACTCTAGTTACTAAGAGCTGGCGCTAGTACACCCCGCAACCAGGTACAGTGATGGGCCTCTCCTTCGACCCACTGACACTCATCACTGACTGCAGGGTAAAATGCGCTGGGCGTGGCTAAGGTGGTCCATAGAAGTCAACGGGGCGTACTAGTATGCTCTGCGGCTTCAAGGCCCACTGCAAAGGCGGCATAGTACGCCCTGCAGCAGGAAAGGGTTAAACACCTATTAGGAGAATAGGAAAGCCCCCCCCCAAGTTCCGTGGAGCTTTCCAACTTTTTTGTGGGACTTTGGCGACTCCACCTTCGCCACCCTATGGTGAATATTGAGCTTATTGTAGGTTCGGCAAAATAAAATCACCAAAGTGCAAAGCATCGAAATTTTGGTGCTTTGTGAATAACCCCTATAGCGTCTACATATAGCGTCTACTTCCATTCCCCTGATATCAGGTTCCACTGATCAATGTCTATGGGTCTCCTAATCCACTGATATCAGGATTCACTGATCAACTATCAAAGCCGGTTAACCCCGACAGGAAATATTACTAGCAAGACATTCAAGTGTCAATTGTTCTTGAAAAGATTTTAGTTTCTAGTAAAACACGTGGAACTAGATTTCTTTGTGTTGCTGGAAGGAGGAGAGGCATTAAACTGAAGACACATTTCAGGCCCAGGAACATTCTGTTCCTGGATATTATGTAGATCTGTTTAAAGACCATTATAATAAATCAGTATTTTCTTCCTTTGTTCAGTGGAAGAAAATAAAAATGGTTAACGGACAAATACAAACAAATGATTGGAAAGAAGTGATTCGCTTTTAAGAATGAACAGACCTATTGGAGTTATTCACTAAATACTGCTGTTATGTAGAATAACGGTGGATTTACTTTGGCAAACAATGGGGGACTATTCTGGATCAACTACAGTGAAACCATCAGGGTTATTCAGAGAAAGGTTTCACCCTTCTTTGAACAGACCCTCATGTGTAAGGATGTGAGCAATGTGCTGAGCCCAATGTGCTTGTGATAACAAAACAAACTGAAGCAGCACGGGGCAAGGGATTTATTTAGGGCTTGAATTCTGCGGGAACGCGTGGGTATGACTTCTCCCGCAGCGAAAACGTTTCAGCAACGCATGTTATCGCTGTGGGCCAATTTAGTTAATCACTGGGGCTGCTAGCAGAATGCATTAACAGCATTCCGATAGCAGCCCCCTCAACCGCGTGTTCCCCCCGAGTGCCTGCGCCAGCATGCTCCCTCGGCCACCGTCCTCAGCCCTGTGAAGGCTGTGACACGGCCTACTGCCGAGATCTCGCAAAATCTCGCGAGAGGCGAGCACGTCACAGCATTCAGAAGCCGGTGGCTGCGTTGAGGAGCAGGCTGGAGCACGGAGGAAAACGCGGGCCACCTGATCCGAGGTCTGTCTGGGTAAGTATAACTCTGGGGTCTGACTGCCTGGGTATATATAATTCTGGAGGCATGTGCTGTGTGTGTGTGTGTGTGTGTATATATATATAATTCTGGGGTCTGTGCTGTATCTATATAAGTCTGGGGGCATGCGCTGTATTTATATATATATATATATATAATTCTGGGGGCATGTGCTGTATATAAAAATAATCCTGGGGTCTGTGCTGTATAAATATAATTCTGGGGCATGTGCTGTGTACATATAATTCTGGGGGCATGTGCTGTATATATATATAAATCTGGGAGCATGTGCTGTATACATATAATTCTGGGGGGATGCGCTGTGTACATATAATTCTGGGGTCTGTGCCTGGGTATATATAACGTTTATTATTGCATAAGTCATTTGCACATCACAGCAATTCAAAGAACTGCATCACTGAGCTCCTGTGCTACATTCCCCATATGCAGCAAGGAACTTTGAGTAAGGCTAAGGTCAGACGAAAGCAGTTTTAACGTGCGTTTAACCGCACTAAATCACGGCCGTGCTAGCAGCAAATGACGTCCAATGCCGGGCTGCATATGAAGAACGGCCGCACAAAAGTGCGGCCACGCAACGCAAGTGGCAAACGAACGCATTTTTTCGAGAACGTCAAACCGCTAGTACTGACGTACAGAGTGCGCTGCGTCCGCATAGCGGCGTGTTTGCGTGATTGGGAGAAGTCAGACGCTGCTAATGTCCGGCTAACATAACGTCCAGACACAAAAAGTGTTTTATTGATGATCCGTACAAATCACGGACGAAAATGCGCATTGTATGACCGCTATCGCGTATTCCGTGAAAAAATACGTCCATTCGTTCGAACGCACTTTTTCACAGAAAACGCGAAAAATGCGTTAGTCTGACCCTAGCCTTAGATATGCAAATGACATCTGACTCACTTTTTTGCATCCTGGGTCTGGTTTCACAGAACCCTTCAATCAATGCCATGCCATACTAGATGGCATTTTTTAGCAGAGATCAGGTTTATGCTTTGACCATTTGCCAGCAACCGGCAAGTACGGTGCCTGTTCGACGGCAGTGAAATCCCCCATAGAGAAGAAATGATTTAATCTATTCACAGAACACCGAACAGCAGTGAAACGTTGCCGAAATTCCCTGCTGTTCGGTGCTTTCATTCGGCAGGTGAACCCCGTAGGCTTCAATGTTAAAAATATTCCTGGTTTTATCCAATATCTAAAAAAAAATTTATTATTTTAATCTGCAGTAAAAAGTCTCTTTATTTATTGATTATTTTTTTTAGGATCTCTTGGGCATTTTTCGTAAAAAAAAAAAAAAATTCCTTTTTTTTTTAATTAAATCATTTTTTCTATTTCATGTAACAGCCCTTTTTATTATCATTCACAGGATCTTATATGTAAATTCCAGGCATTTTCGTTCAGTAGTTTTTTTGCAAACAGCGTTTCAATTTTTACACTTTCAAGTGTATTTTTTTGGGGTTTTGGGGTTCAAATTTCATTCAAATCAATTCAATGTTGAACGGAGTGAGTGTAAAAATATATAGGGCTAAATTACATTCTTCACGCAAAAACGCACGCGCAAAGCGTGAATTTGTGCGCCAAGCGTTAAACGTTTACGCGCGCACATCACAGCTGGAATTACAATCCTCGCGCATTTTTTTCATCTGTCGAGCAATAACGTGCGTAAACCGGACGTGCACAAATGCTCGCGCAGTACCGTTGCGTGCAGAAATCAGTGTGCGCACTGTTTTTTTCTCGCGATTCAGCCAATCAGAATTAAGAACCACAATTATCTCACGTTAACAAATTGCGCCTGTCAAAGTCAATTTGCGCATATAAGCTGCATCAAAAAAAATGCACGCACAACTTCTCCGTTTTATTGGTTTGGTATGTGTAGAATGTGTAACTATGCTGTGCATTTTTTTTTGGGCTGGTGTATTTGGTTTTGGCCAGGTTGATAGAATTTGCCATTAACACCAACTTTTAGGAGTTGCTAAAATTATGCGCGCAAAGGCTGTGCGTTACAAACTGCGCATAGATTGTAATACCATCCGCGTACCAGCGCACAAACGCATTTGCGCTCACAATGTTACGTATAGGACGCGCGCAGTACAGTAAGCTCATGCAGCGTGCACAGGTTCACCAGCGGTAGACGATTACGCGCGTTTGTTGCGCTGACAATGTAATACGACGTTCAGCGCAAAGGGTTTTACATAAATTGTAATACCATCCTCGTACCAGCGCACAAACGCATTTGCGCTGAAAATGTCAAGTATAGGACGCGCGCAGCACAGTAAGCTCGCGCAGCATTTGCGCAGGTTCACCAGCGGTAGACGATTACGCACGTAATCGTTGTTTCTCATTTTTTGATGAATTACTGAAATCAATCTTGTCCAACCCAAGGATGATGGGCATTGATGGCAACTGAGAGTAAGTCCAAAGTGTTCCTACCAGCAGTTCACTAGGACGCTGTATGCATTCTTTTGGCTGGTACAAACGTAGTACCTCTGTGGAAAAACTGTATAGCGCTCAGATACTTTGATTCTAGGAAAATGCAACACCACGCCTTTCCATTACATCTTGACAGAGGTTGCTATGGCAACCCGAGTCAGGGCAGCATGACACGCGAGTCTGAGCTGCTTAGAAGTCTTTACTTGTTCATCTCATCAGACTAGCTGAAGCTTCAAAAGCCATTTGGGCTGAAAATAAATAGAACACTTTGACAAGCTTTCCTCTTCAATGTCCACTTACCAAAAAAAAAAAAAAATGTGTTCAGGAGCAATGAAATATTAAAAAATCAGAAAAAAACAACAGAGAGAAGTAATTAGGTAAATTCATGATGAATACACAAATTGATTACATTGAAGACTTTCATCAGCTCGTGTAGACAAGGTTTGGACGATAACGTTCAATGGGGAAAAGTAAGACCGTGCAGAAAAAATAATGGTCATGAAAGAAGTTGTCAATTGGATAAAGGTGATTGGATCTATTGTTTTCACAAATGTGATCAGCCACAGGTTTTTACAATAAAAATTCAAAATATGTAGATTTTCATCAAGATATCAGTTGGAACCCTAGAGTTATATATAACAATGTATCGATAGCTGCTTCCAGTTTTTCCTCCAGGTGAGCAGCACATCCATCGGTTGGTAGGTTTATGTAAACCAAGGCTAAGGTCAGACAAAAGCAGTTTTAACGTGCGTTTAGCCGCACAAAATCACGGCCGTGCTAGCAGCAAATGACGTCCAATGCCGGGGAACATACGACGAACGGCCGCACGAACGTTCGTCCGTGCAACACAAGTGGCAAACGAACGCATTTTTTCGAGAACGTCAAACCGCTACTACTGACGTACAGAGTGCGCTGCGGCCGCATAGCGGCGTGTTTGCGTGATTGGGAGATGTCAGACGCTGCACACGTCCGGCCAACATAACGTCCAGACGCAAAAAGGGTTTTATTGATGATCCGTACAAAATCACGGACGAAAATGCGCATCGTTTGACCGCTATCGCGTATTCCGTGAAAAAATACGTCCATTCGTTCGAACGCACTTTTTCACGGACAACGTGAAAAATGCGTTCGTCTGACCCTAGCCTTAGACAACATAATAAAACTCTGGCGCGACATGATCCTATGTCAAAGTTAGCTTGGTCTAAGCTTTTAAAGGTTTTAGCGTCATAAACAAATCATTGTAGAATTGCATTCTAAAGGGCAAGACAATACTATGAAGAGAAAATTTGCCTTTGACCACATTTGCTTCACCTTTCACGAATGCACAGGTCTATTCAAAGAAAGGTGAAACTCAGGAGAATGACTGGAGAAGTGAAAAATCGAGGTCAAAATAGCCAAACCAGAAAAGTTCTCCCATTTATCTCACTTTCCAAATCGTCTATTTGGTCTAGACTGTTCTCTTCTCCTGCCAGCTCAACTGAGTTTCACCTTTCTCTGAATAACCCTGACAGTTATTAGGATGTTGCACTTATAGCCCGCTCCCTAAGGTCAAACAGTGACCTGCGCCTAGCTTCTCCCCGCATCACCTCTTCCCATGATAGACTGCAGGATTTCTCACGCGCAGCCCCCACTCTCTGGAACGCTCTCCCTCGTGCTGTCAGACTTTCCCCTAACTTCTCTTCCTTCAAACGCTCCCTGAAAACATTCCTATTTAGGGAAGCCTACCACCCAACTCACTGATGCAACCATCAATCACTCTCACCTTACAGTCCTCTCCTCCTGTTTCCAACCCCAACCCTCCTAGATTGTGAGTTCCTACGGGAATAGGGCCCTCATCTCCTCCTGTACTGTTTGTCAAATGTTGTTCAATGTATTGTAACCCTGTCTATACTGTGCTTATTGTACAGCGCTGCGGAATATGCTGGCGCTTTATAAATAAAGAATAATAATAATAATTATCTATTCTACATATTTAAACCAGTGATTCTGACCATGAAAGCTCAGATGTGTCAGAAATGCATATTCTAAGACTCTAAACCAGCCTAAGAATAAGCATCATGGAATGTGAAACTCTGCAACAACAGTTGTGTCAAGGTTAGCCATCACGTCTCAAGATGAAGCCAGGTACACTAACACAATGCATGTTGCAAAAACCTGGATCAACGGGTCTTCCTGTTCAGCCTCTCCTCACCTGTCGTAGGTCGCTGTCTGCTCCCATGTCGAAAACGTAGGGCAACTGGTGACCTTTTTGCCTCAGCACACAGATGGTCTGTGGGTGCACTTTGGGTGGTGGGTCTTTGATGTCCGAAAACTAGGTTGCTGTTGTTATGGATGCCAAGTGACATCTGCTCTGACATTGGTGGGGGAGGTTCATGGTTGGACCTGGAGAGAAAGTGTTGTTAATCCTGAGTGCCCAGTTTAATTCCCTCAACCCAGGTAGAAGATACATAGCTGTTTTGTGCTTCCATGTGATTCATACCTCCTTAGTGT
Source organism: Leptobrachium leishanense (assembly GCA_009667805.1). NCBI lineage: Eukaryota > Metazoa > Chordata > Amphibia > Anura > Megophryidae > Leptobrachium > Leptobrachium leishanense. The sequence continues at coordinate 436,484,796 of CM019064.1, forward strand.
CCATCTGATTGACCTTCTTGGCTGTTCTGGGGTTGGGTTCTACCTGCCTTGACTCCAAGTTATTCTATGGGATTGTCTTTCGAATTACCCTTCCTGGTTAGAATTTTAGGGACTGCCTAGTTGCTCTCATCCCCCAAAGTTACACTGTCAATCTGCCAACTCTTGATTGATAAAAGAATTTAATTGTCACTGCAATATCCTGTTACGGTGAGTTACCCTGGATGACCAAACTTACTTCTGGATACTCCTTAGGATGTAAAGATCAACTAACGGAATGTACAGTCAATCACCTCAAATCACTGCCTATATAAAATCGTAATCTCTTTGCTTCCACCCTAGTTCCCTAGTTCAAACAAGTTTATGCACCAAATGTTAAAATATTGTCCTCTTTACTAAATTATATGAACAGCTTGTTTCTTTTCAACAATGTAGTTGACAGCTCTGTGCACAGATCGGGAGGCTCGTCTACCTTTTCCCCTTGGCTTGCCAGGCAATTAATTTTCTCCAACATAAGCTCTGGCTGACAGACCACTGCAAACTCAGTAGTAGTGTCGGACAATGTTCCCATTTATCAAGAATTTACCACACATATCTTCTTGCATAATTATTTCTTCATCTCACCCTTGCTAATGCCGTGCACAACCTGACCAATATGCATAATATATTAAAATCAGACCATGCCCTAATTGAATCGGAATTGACGACGGGGCCACCCTTACAACCTTTCAAACAATGGTGATTCCCATCACATATCAGCATGCCTGAAGTTTTCCAGGCATTCCTTGAGTCTGCATGGATAAATTCGCTGGAAGCAGAGCTTCCCTGTAGAGTTAGCGAGGTCTTCGACAAAGAACAACTGTGAGACACTGATATGATGCAGAAATTAACCCCAACAATTGTATGATTAATGAAGGCTCAGACAACTCCCTTGGCAGATTGGTGCATGTTGATGTAGGAGCATATTTGTGCAGTATATCACTAATCCCATGAACATTTGCAAACTGAAATTCCATACAAATACTAACGTGAGCACTATGGGCGACCACCTATTTGCAGGGCCGGATTTCCCATTAGGCACAGTAGGCATTTGCCTACAGGCGCCTGCCACAAGGGGGCGCCTTGCTCTGTGTGTAATCATTTATTTTTTTACAATTTGCAATAATTTAGACCACTGTATCTCTGGAGCCCTAGAGGGCTAGAGGGACATATGAGGTATCATTGGAAAGGTCAGTTTATAGCCTTTCCAGTGATACCAAATATAACCAGGTTAGATTTATGTAAAAATAAAATATCTATTAGAAACAAATTTGAAAAATATTATTTTAACATGGCACTATTATCCAGTTTACAATTATAAAGTGAACAGTGATTCTACACTAACTCACCTCATTTACCATACTGCCAGCAAGTGTGTATCTGGTGAAGCAACACATTGTTTAAGTCAAAACTTAGACCTGCAGTGAGGAGGGACAGGGGGAATGGAAAAAATAAATGCAAAATATTTTTTTTCTGTTCTACAGCAGAGGCAATATTTCCTTTTACATATAAAACAAACAATTCTGCTGCATTCACTGCCCTCCTCCTTTAGCCATTCTACCCCACTGACTCCCTCACTCCCTGCCCCCTCTTCTACAATGTCTTCCTTTTCTACAGTCTCGGAGGAGGATGTAACAGAACTTCTTATGTGTTCCTACCCGACCACCTGTCCACTTGATCCTATCCCCTCACACCTTATTCGGTTTGTCCTACCAGTTACTGTCCCTGCTTTGACTCATATTTTTAACCTCTCCTCTGGAATATTCTCCTCTGTATTCAAACGTGCTTTGATCACCCTATTCTAAAAAAGCCATCTCTTGATGCTACCTCCCTCTTGAACTACTGTCCCATCTCTCTGCTCCACTTTGCCTCCAAAATCTTAGAACCTCTGGTCGATAACCAGCACGCCGGTTTTCTTGCTTTCGCTCCCAACAATCTACTAATACTGCTCTGACCAAGGTGATTAATGCTTTAGCTTCTGTTGAAACCAAAGGTCCCTTCTCCCTCCTTATTCTTCTTGACCTTTCCGCTGCATTTGACACTGGCGATCACCCTCTTCAGCTCCTCTCGCTGCGTCAACTTGGCCTCAGTGACATCCCTCTCTCCTGGTCCTCTTCCTGTCTCTCTTTTCGCTCCTTCAGTTTCTCCTTCTTTGGTGTCTCTTCACCACAAGTTCGTCTTTCAGTTGGGGTACCTCAAGGCTCTGTTCTGGGTCCCCTACTCTTCTCGATCTATACTGCATCTTTGGACAACCTCATCTCTTCCTATGGATTCCAATATCACCTCTATGCTGATGACACCCAAATCTATCTTTCCTCTCTCGATCTCTCTTCTCCGGTGTTGGACCGTGTTACTGCCGGCCTATCGGCTGTCTCTGACTGGATGACTTCCTGTTTCCTAAAGCTCAACCTCTCGAAAACTGAACTTCTCATCTTCCCTCCCTCGAAAAACCTCCATTCCTGCGCCAATTTCTCTTCAGGTGAATGGTGCCACCATTACTTCTACCTCTCAAGCTCCATTGCCTCAGGGTCCTCTTGGACTCCAATCTATCCTTTACTGCTCACATTCAGTCTCTTACCAAATCCTGCTACTTCCACCTAAAAAACATTGCACGCATCCGTCCCTTTCTTAATCCAGACTCTACTAAAATGCTCATCCAAGCTCTTATTACCACCCACCTTGACTACTGTAACCTCCTTCTCTCTGGCCTTAAGAGATCCCAGATTTGGCCTCTGCAGTCTGTAATGAACGCCTATGCCAGACTCGGCTTCAAGACTTCTCCCGAGCTGCACCATTTCTATGGAACTCCCTCCCCCGCAACATCAGACTCACCCGTCTCTCCAGTCCTTCAAGAAGTCTCTGAAAACGCATTACTATAGAGAAGCCTATCTGCTCACTCCATGATCCCCCACTGTCATTTCCTGCTCCATCTTCCCATACAGTCCTCATGCAACCTGTTACTTCAAATACCCTATTCATCCTCACCTAATGTGTCACCCCTTTCCTTTTAGTTTGTAAGCTCTCGAGCAGGGTCCTTCCTCCTTCTGTTCCGTGTGTGTAACATATATGTATATTTGTTATTCTGTTTCTCTCATTGTACAGTGCTAAGGAATTTGTTGATGCTTTATAAATACTTGTAACTGTAAAGGCAGAGGCTATGACCCCTGTGTAGTGTTGTGCGTATGGAACCCAATGGCAAGCCGAAGAAGGAGACCAGGAGATATATATGAGCAGTTGAGTATTTACGGAGATGAAACAAAATATAAGTCCAGAACAAAAGACTAACGCAAAGGGTATCCTTGGCAAGTATAAAGTCCAGAACAGGGAATTGCGAGTAATGGTTTTCGGATTTAGAAGGGGCACAACGTAAGTCCAGAACGAAGGGTTGTAGAAGAGGGTAACATGAGCTGTGGTCTTTGAGGCAAGCCTGGTAGAGGATCTGGAACTGGACGTGGAAGCAAGTCTGGAGATGGATCTGGTACCGTGGAAGCAAGCCTGGAGATGGAACTGGTGTTGGTATCGTGGAAGCAGGCCTAGAGATGGAACTGGTGCTGGTACCGTGGAAATAAGCCTGGAGATGGATCTGGTGTGGTTATCGTGGAAGCAAGCCTGGAGATGAATCTGGTGCTGGTATCGTGGAAGCAAGCCTGGAGATTGATCTGGTGCTGGTACCGTGGAAGCAAGATTGGATGCGGGGTCTGGAGCTCGTACCGTGGAGACTGGACTGGATGCAGGGTCTGGAGTAGGGATGAGCTGTTCGGGTTCGGTCGGTTCGGAGTTCGGCCCGAACTTTGGCAGGTCGAAAGTTCGCGAACTTTGAACTTTTTGGGCGTGTTCGGTTCGAGTTCGGAAAAAAAAAAGAAATTTTGGAAAAAGTATAAACAATGCTTAAAAAATACTAAAAAAATCTAGAAACAAAGAGACTCTTTACTGCAGAATATTATAAGCAACGGTTTATTAGATATTGAATTAAAAACTAATGTGTACGTGCAAAGATTCTTCTCACCTCTAAATGATCTTTTTTTTTTTTCAAACGGCATAACAACAACAGATGTTTTAGTCTGGTGTAATCAATTTGATACATTTTATGTAGAATGAAGGTGTGGGGTGTCTGCTTCTGTTCTGAGTGAGTGTTAATTTCCCTCCTAAAACTTCCTAATATGCTGCATTTAACTGCTGTGTGAAAAAATACAAAATTTCCTCATTGCCCGCTTTTAACATCTAAAGCAATGTTATTTTTCAACTCGGGATTAAACATTCACAGGGTTATTCAGAGAGCGGTGAAAAGCAGGAGAATAACTGGAGAAATGAAAATTCGAGGTCAAAATAGCCAAACCAGAAAAATTCTCCCATTTAGCTCACTTTCCAAATCGGCTATTTGGTCTAGATTGTTCTCTTCTCTTGCCAGTTCTCCTGGCTTTCACCTTTCTCTCAGGGTTGTTCAGAGAAAGGTGAAAACCAGGAGAATGGCAGGAAAAGAGAACAATCTGGACCAAATAGCTGATTTGGAAAATGAGATAAGGCTAGGGTCAGACTAACGCATTTTTCACAGCGACTGTCAAAAAGTGCGTCCGAATGCATTGCCGTATTTTTTCACGGAATGCGCGAAAACGGTCATACGATGCGCATTTTTTTGCGTGATTTTTTACGGATCCAAACCAGGAAACTTTGGGTGTCTGGACGTTATGTTGGCCGGACATGAGCAGGGTCTGACGTCTCCAAATCACGCACACATGCCGCTAGTGGACGCAGCGTACTCTGTACGTCCGTACTAGCGGTCCTGCGGTCTCGAAAAAATGCGTTCATTTTCCACTTGCGTTGCACAGCCAGACTTTCGTGCGACTGTACTTCGTATATTGGCCGTCATGCCGCTAGTGCGACCGTGATTAAGTGCGCCTAAACGCACGTTAAAAATTCGCTAGTCTGACCCTAGCCTAAATGGGAGAATTTTTATGGTTTGGCTATTTTGACCTAGAATTTTCCATTCTCCAGTCATTCTCCTGCTCTTCACCGCTCTCTTAATAACCCTGACAGGGTTATTCAGAGAAAGGTGAAACTCAGGAGAATGACTGAAGAGAAAATTCTAGGTCAACATAGCCAAACCAGAAAAATTCTCCCATTTATCTCACTTTCCAAATAGACTATTTGGTCTAGAATTTTCCATTCTCCAGTCATTCTCCTGCTTTTCACTGCCTAAAAATCAGTAAACTTTTTTCTGCGTGTCCGAAAATGTCTCCTCTTTTCATACAGACGGCCGCCCCAAGCAGTTGTTTATGGATAGATTAAAGGAAAAGCATTTACCGTCATTTGAAATGTAATTGTTTTGGTTTTAAGTGTTTCTATACATCCTAGAAATCCGCCACTTCACGGGCAGGTTATGGGGACCTCCTAGGTACGATATTTGAAGGAATTTTTCATTTTTATTTTTAACCCTTATTTCATGGAAAACTCACTGTCCCTTTAAAAACGTTTTTTTTTACTTTTTGTCCTTGTTTCCTGTCCCCCAGGGCACTACCCGGACCCCCATACACCTTTTATGGCAAATATCTAGCATATATGCCCTCTTGGAGGGCACTCTAAAAAAAACGAATTTTCAGCCCCATTGACTTGCATTGAGTTCGAGTTCGGGTTCGGATCCGAACATATGGAAAGTTCGGGTTCGGGCCCGAACCAAACTCGGGGGGTGTTCGGCTCATCCCTAGTCTGGAGCTGGCACCATAGAGGCAGGACAGGATGCAGGGTCTGGAGCTGGTACTGTGGAGACAGGACTGGATGCAGGGTCTGGAGCTGATTCCGTGGAGGCAGGACTGGATGCAGGGTCTGGAGCTGGTACCGTGGAGGCAGGACTGGATGCAGGGTCTGGAGTTCAGGATTCACTTGGAACAGGATGAAGAGGGAACACTGGATAACTGAAGCGTGAAACACAGTATAACCTGGTTAATGAACTAAGAAAGGCATCAGGTTTAAATTAGGGATGTGCATTTCGGGTTTCGGAATTTCTGAATTTTCACGAAATTTCCCGATTCGGGTCTTTCGATGCGGCCGAAATTCCGAAATTTTTTAGATCCGAAAAAGTCGAATCCGAAATGTTTTCCGAGCCGAATCGAAAATTTTTCGGAATTTTCGAATGGACTTGAAATGTGTCAAATCGAAATCTATTGCTTTGAAACGAGAACAGACTTTCCGAAAAAACGAAAAATTTTCGAAAACGGCAAATCCGAAAAGTTTTCCGAGCCAAATCGAACATTTTTCGGAATTTTCGACTGGACTTGAAATGTGTCAAATCGAAATTTATTTTCCCTCTATTCATGATTTCGGTTCCATTCGGGATTTCGGTTCCATTTCGGTAATTCTGAACATCGTTTATTTAACTATTATCGGTTATATCGCTGATTCTGTAAATTTTGTCTTTGTAAATGTGCTGGGGCAAATCAATGAGCTGGGGCAAATCCATGTGCTGGGGCAAATCCATGTGCTGGGGCAAATCAATGTGCTGGGGCAAATCAATGTGCTGGGGCAAATCCGTGAGCTGGGGCAATATCCTATAAGCTGGGGCAAATCCATGTGCTGGGGCAAATCCATGAGCTGGGGCAAATCCATGTGTGAGCTGGGGCAATATCCTATGTGCTGGGGCAAATCCATGTGCTGGGGCAAATCAATGTGCTGGGGCAAATCCATGAGCTGGGGCATCCATGTGCTGGGGCAAATCCATGTGCTGGAGCAAATCCATGAGCTGGGGCATCCATGTGCTGGGGCAAATCCATGTGCTGGGGCAAATCCATGAGCTGGGGCATCCATGTGCTGGGGCAAATCCATGTGCTGGGGCAATATCCTATGAGCTGGGGCAAATCCATGTGCTGGGGCAAATCCATGTGCTGGGGCAAATCAATGTGCTGGGGCAAATCCGTGAGCTGGGGCAATATCCTATGAGCTGGGGCAAATCCATGTTCTGGGGCAAATCCATGTGCTGGGGCAAATCCATGAGCTGGGGCAAATCCATGTGTGAGCTGGGGCAATATCCTATGTGCTGGGGCAAATCCATGTGCTGGGGCAAATCCATGTGCTGTGGCAAATCCATGAGCTGGGGAATCCATGTGCTGGGGCAAATCCATGTGCTGGGGCAATATCCTATGAGCTGGGGCATCCATGTGCTGAGGCAAATCCATGTGCTGGGGCAATATCCTATGAGCTGGGGCAAATCCATGTGCTGGGGCAAATCCATGTGCTGGGGCAAATCAATGTGCTGGGGCAAATCCGTGAGCTGGGGCAATATCCTATGAGCTGGGGCAAATCCATGTGCTGGGGCAAATCCATGTGCTGGGGCAAATCCATGAGCTGGGGCAAATCCATGTGCTGGGGCAAATCCATGAGCTGGGGCAAATCCATGTGCTGGGGCAATATCCTATGAGCTGGGGCAAATCCATGTGCTGGGTCAAATCCATGTGCTGGGGCAAATCAATGTGCTGGGGCAAATCAATGTGCTGGGGCAAATCCATGAGCTGGGGCAAATCCATGTGTGAGCTGGGGCAATATCCTATGTGCTGGGGCAAATCCATGTGCTGGGGCAAATCAATGTGCTGGGGCAAATCCATGAGCTGGGGCATCCATGTGCTGGGGCAAATCCATGTGCTGGAGCAAATCCATGAGCTGGGGCATCCATGTGCTGGGGCAAATCCATGTGCTGGGGCAAATCCATGAGCTGGGGCATCCATGTGCTGGGGCAAATCCATGTGCTGGGGCAATATCCTATGAGCTGGGGCAAATCCATGTGCTGGGGCAAATCCATGTGCTGGGGCAAATCAATGTGCTGGGGCAAATCAATGTGCTGGGGCAAATCCGTGAGCTGGGGCAATATCCTATGAGCTGGGGCAAATCCATGTGCTGGGGCAAATCCATGTGCTGGGGCAAATCCATGAGCTGGGGCAAATCCATGTGCTGGGGCAAATCCATGAGCTGGGGCAAATCCATGTGCTGGGGCAATATCCTATGAGCTGGGGCAAATCCATGTGCTGGGGCAAATCCATGTGCTGGGGCAAATCAATGTGCTGGGGCAAATCAATGTGCTGGGGCAAATCCATGAGCTGGGGCAAATCCATGTGTGAGCTGGGGCAATATCCTATGTGCTGGGGCAAATCCATGTGCTGGGGCAAATCCATGTGCTGGGGCAAATCAATGTGCTGGGGCAAATCCATGAGCTGGGGCATCCATGTGCTGGGGCAAATCCATGTGCTGGGGCAAATCCATGAGCTGGGGCATCCATGTGCTGGGGCAAATCCATGTGCTGGGGCAAATCCATGAGCTGGGGCATCCATGTGCTGGGGCAAATCCATGTGCTGGGGCAATATCCTATGAGCTGGGGCAAATCCATTTGCTGGGGCAAATCCATGTGCTGGGGCAAATCAATGTGCTGGGGCAAATCCGTGAGCTGGGGCAATATCCTATGAGCTGGGGCAAATCCATGTGCTGGGGCAAATCCATGAGCTGGGGCAAATCCATGTGTGAGCTGGGGCAATATCCTATGTGCTGGGGCAAATCCATGTGCTGGGGCAAATTCATGTGCTGGGGCAAATCCATGTGCTGGGGCAAATCCATGAGCTGGGGCATCCATGTGCTGGGGCAAATTCATGTGCTGGGGCAATATCCTATGAGCTGGGGCATCCATGTGCTGGGGCAAATCCATATGCTGGGGCAATATCCTATGAGCTGGGGCAATTCCATGTGCTGGGGCAAATCCATGTGCTGGGGCAAATCAATGTGCTGGGGCAAATCCGTGAGCTGGGGCAATATCCTATGAGCTGGGGCAAATCCATGTGCTGGGGCAAATCCATGAGCTGGGGCAAATCCATGTGCTGGGGCAAATCCATGAGCTGGGGCAAATCCATGTGCTGGGGCAATATCCTATGAGCTGGGGCAAATCCATGTGCTGGGGCAAATCCATGTGCTGGGGCAAATCAATGTGCTGGGGCAAATTCATGAGCTGGGGCATCCATGTGCTGGGGCAAATCCATGTGCTGGGGAAAATCCATGAGCTGGGGCATCCATGTGCTGGGGCAAATCCATGTGCTGGGGCAAATCCATGAGCTGGGGCATCCATGTGCTGGGGCAAATCCATGTGCTGGGGCAATATCCTATGAGCTGGGGCAAATCCATGTGCTGGGGCAAATCCATGTGCTGGGGCAAATCAATGTGCTGGGGCAAATCCGTGAGCTGGGGCAATATCCTATGAGCTGGGGCAAATCCATGTCCTGGGGCAAATCCATGTGCTGGGGAAAATCCATGTGCTGGACTGCTGGGGCAATAGAGTTAGACAGCTTTGAAACGAGGAGAACAGATGTTCTGAAAAAAACGAAAATTTCCGAAATAGCGAAAAGCCGATAACCAAAAAACGAGCAAAGTGACACGAAAATACGAAAAATAGTCGATATATACCGAAAACCATGTACAATTCCGAAAAACGAAAATTTCCGAAATAACGAAAAGTCGATACAGAAACCTAATAAAGTGACCCGAAAATACGAAAAATGGTCGATATTCCGAAAAATAAATGTACCCGAAAAACGAATCGAGCCGAACCGAATCGAAAAAGTAAGCAGTCGAAACGAGCCGAATCGAAAAGTTTAACAATTCGAAAAATCGAATCGAAAAAAAAAATCGGTGCACATCACTAGTTTAAATAGGGTTCAGAGGATCATAAGAACACCGTTCACCTGGGACTCGTAGGTGGAGCTGGGATACCTGAGTACTTGATAGGTTAATTGGTGCATACGAGGATCTCCAGTGCAGGTGTAATGTAGTACCTTTACTTGACCAGCGGAGATGTTACTGTAATTCCCATACACAGGCATTATGCAGCACATACAGATGCAAGGTGTTACTGTAATTTCCATACACAGGCATTATGCAGCACATACAGATACAAGCAGGGCCGGCGCTAACGTAAGGAGGCACAGGCGGCCGCCTTACTATCTGGCTTCCTGCCAGTTTGAGGGGGCGGAATTTTTGACTGGCCGCCGGCTGGGGATAGACCCGGTGCAGCGCAGCACCACCTCACTCTGGCCCAGCGAGCGGAGGTGGCGCTTTGCCGATGTTGTCATTGGTGGGGGTGGGCCGTACCGGGCACTGCCATTTTGGTGAAGACCAATAGGGGCAGAGTCTGCCACTATCTTGGTCTCCACCAAGATGGCGGCGCCCGGGGGTGGTTCTCCCTAGGCGAGCGGCCACTGGAAACATGCAGCTTGGCCACTCACCAGGGATGGGAACCACCTGGCAAGCGCACGATCTCGCGAGAACGCGGCTGGTCAGGTGGTTCCCGGCGAGCGGCCAAACTGCAGCTTGCACCGGCCCTGGATACAAGGTGTTACTGTAATTTCCATACACAGGCATTATGCAGCACATACAGATACAAGGTGTTACTGTAATTTCCATACAAAGGCATTATGCAGCACATACAGATACAAGGTGTAATTCCCATACACAGGCATTATGCAGCACATACAGATACAAGGTGTTACTGTAATTTCCATACACAGACATTATGCAGCACATACAGATACAAGGTTTTACTGCAATTTCCATACACAGGCATTATGCGGCACATACAGATACAAGGTGTTACTGTAATTTCCATACACAGGCATTATGCAGCACATACAGATACAAGGTGTTACTGTAATTCCCATACACAGACATTATTCAGCACATACAGATACACGGTGTTACTGTAATTTCCATACACAGGCATTATGCAGCACATACAAATACAAGGTGTTACTGTAATTTCCATACACGGGCATTATGCAGCACATACAGATACAAGGTGTTACTGTAATTTCCATACACAGACATTATGCAGCACATACAGATACAAGGTGTTATTGTAATTTCCATACACAGACATTATGCAGCACATACAGATACAAGGTGTTACTGTAATTTCCATACACAGGCATCATGCAGCACATGCAGTTACAAGTGTTACTGTAATTCCCATACACAGGCATTATGCAGCACATACAGATACAAGGTGTTACTGTAATTTCCATACACAGGCAGTATGCAGCACATACAGATACAAGGTGTTACTGTAATCTCCATATACAGGCATTATGCAGCACATACAGATACAAGGTGTTACTGTAATTCCCATAACACAGGCATTATGACACATACAGATACACGTGTTACTGTAATTTCCATACACATGCATTATGCAGCACATACAGATACAAGGTGTTACTGTAATTCCCATAACACAGGCATTATGACACATACAGATACACGTGTTACTGTAAATTCCATACACAGGCATTATGCAGCAGATACAGATACAAGGTGTTACTGTAATTCCCATACACAGGCATTATGCAGCACATACAGATACAAGGTGTTACTGTAATTCCCATACACAGGCATTAGGCAGCACATACAGATACAAGGTGTTACTGTAATTCCCATACACAGGTATTATGACACATACAGATACAAGGTGTTACTGTAATTTCCATACACAGGCATTATGCAGCACATACAGATACAAGGTGTTACTGTAATTTCCATACACAGGCATTATGCAGCAGATACAGATACAAGGTGTTACTGTAATTCCCATACACAGGCATTAGGCAGCACATACAGATACAAGGTGTTACTGTAATTCCCATACACAGGTATTATGACACATACAGATACAAGGTGTTACTGTAATTCCCATACACAGGCATTATGCTGCACATACAGATACAAGGTGTTACTGTAATTTCCATACACAGGCATTATGCAGCACATACAGATACAAGGTGTTACTGTAATTTCCATACACAGGCATTATGCAGCACATACAGATACAAGGTGTTACTGTAATTCCCATAACACAGGCATTATGACACATACAGATATATTATTTTCATATTCTATTGGTATTTTTAGAAGCTGCATTGCTAATAATCTCATTAATTATCACTACAAATCCCCAAAAGCAGGAGAACCATTGTTGTTACTTTTATTTATCAGTTACTGTATCTAACACAAAGGTCTCTTCTGCCTGTAGGACGATAATGGAGACCCTGGTTAAAATTGTGTAAGATAAGGGACACATCTAAAGCTCAGAATCTAACATTTCAACAATATTTCTGTAAAGGATAAACAAATACATTAAGGCTGGGGTCAGACCAGCGCACTTTTAACGTGCGTTCTGGCGCACATAATTACGGCCGCACTAGCAGCAGATGACGGGCAATGACGGCCAATATACGATGTACGGCCGCACAAAAGTCCGGCCGTGCAACGCAAGTGGAATTTGAACGCATTTTTCTGAGAACGCAGAACCGCTAGTACTGACGTACTGAGTGCGCAGCTGCGGCATAGCGGCGTGTGTGCGTGATTAGGAGATGTCAGACACTGCTAATGTCCAGCCTACATAACGTCCAGACGCAAAAAGAGTTTTATTGACGATCCGTACAAAATCACGACCGAAAATGCGCGTCGTCTGACCGTTTTTGCGCATTCCGTGAAAAAATACGTCAATGCGTTCGGACGCACTTCTTCACGTTCGCGGGGAAAAATGCTTTCGTCTGACCCTAGCCTAAAAATGAGCAAATTAACATTATTTTCCTTTTTTTAACTAAGCAACAATTTTTGTGCGAAACTCCTATTTCACCCCATAATTGTTAACTTCACATCCCATGCGTAAAATGTTATGATAAAAAAATCCAAAAAAAAATCGCTTGGCAGTGGAGGGGTTAATAACCTGGAAAAGTCAAATACACGCATAAGAGGAGAAAAAAAATATAAGACTGTGAAAAAATAACCACAATAAAGTCAATAGTTAAAATATCAATTTATTGAAAAAAGAAACTATATTTCCTTTATATACATATTTAATTCAATATACACATTTCAAGAGAGCCCAGCAGACGTTTCGATGAAATAAAAAGAACATGATGAACAGTACAGGTTTTTTTTTGCATACATATAAAGAACAAATTACAATGCTTTTCGTCAATGGAGACAGTGATTTCTTAATGCAGAAATTTTACTATAAATTGGTATATATGTTTTAACTTACTTTTTTTAATATACTTTTAACATATGCAACATAGGACTCGATTTAATATGGCCAGGAAGTCACAATCGACACCTTTTGTGGCTGCATTTCAGCCGTTTTTTCCGTTCGGTAGAGTCAACATTGAGCTTACCAGCATTTCGATTCTTGATAAAAATTTGCCTTTTATAGATAAGCGTCTTTTCTGTTTTTAATAGAAATATTTTCAATTCAGATTTATCGCTAAGCTGATTTTTGAAAACATATTGGGCACTATCACGCTGCCCTCGCTAAAACCTGGATGCAAAGGGGAAAATTATTGTTTGCTTATTTCCCCTTTGCGTCCCGGTTTCCCCAGCAGATCGCAGGGCGGGCGTCGAGTCCGGCATCCTGACCCTTAGTGATTGCTAAGCTCGCGGATGTTGGGGGAGCGCTACAGCTCCATCCCCAGCATCCTCTCCATGGCATCTATAGGACTCCATGAAGGATCGTGCTGCCAGGTCACATGACCGGCAGGTTCTCGCCTCTCGTGAGATCCTGCTGGTCGGCGGAGTGATCGCGGAGGGAGACAGGACTTTCTTCCCCCCAGTCTCACTCTGCTCCCGGCGGCCAGAAGCAGCAGATCGGGCCGTTGTTCTCGCTGCAGGATAAGAGGTGAGTATGTGATTTTTGGGGTGTGTTGAGCTGCGGGTATCGGATTCTGCAGCAGCGCAATCCATTACCTGCACCTCTGAGCTGGGGGTAACTTTTTCGTTAGCGCCAGCTCTTAGTAACTAGCGTCGGGACCAAGTGATCCTAACCCTGGTTACTCTGTGCTTGCACTTTGTGCTCCCCATGTTAGGTATAGGGAGTGCAAAGTACAGGAAACTCGTGTTACGAATCGTTTTTTAACCCATTATCGATTCGAAGGCGATGTGGGGGCAGTGCTATGACCTCCTCTAAGCTAACGCTGATGCACGTGTTAGCTTGAAGGAGGTGACCGAGACCCATAAGTGCTGAAATGGTCTGAAAAAATGTATTTTTAAGGCAGGGAAATAGAGGGAATCAGACTGAAAACCTTAATTGTTTTTATAAGCATCGGATTTTTAAAATAGTCATTCTTAAAAGCCAAAATGTACATGATGCAGGAAAAAATGGCCATGATGCAAGCGTTTCAACAGCCATTTTTTTTTTCTTGGATGAGCATAATTTTTTTGAAATTTGCTATATTTGACTCAATTGAAATGTGCCATTATTATTATCTTTTCTTTCAAAATATCTGCAGATAGAATTAAATTGCGCACATACAGGGCTATTCAGAGAGAGGTGAAAACCAGGAGAATGGCAGGAGAAGAGAATAATCTAGACCAAATAGCCGATTTGGAAAGTGAGATAAATGGGAGCATTATTCTGGTTTGGCTATTTTGACCTAGAATTTTCACTTCTCCAACCATTCTCCTGGTTTTCACCTCTTTCTGAATAACCCTGATATTGTTTTACACCAACAGATAAATACGTTTATTGTGATATTATGCAATTTTATAGTTCTGTAGGAAAGAATACAAACATGGATACCTTTCTATGCTTTAATCATTGAGGTGACTAAAGTGGCTTCTTTAATATTGTAAAAACGTAATTAAATAACATGGATTTGTTAGGAGAAAGAAAATCCATTCCATTCAATACAGCGTATGTTCTGGGGTTTAGTCACTATGCACCGTGATTTGCCGTTGTTGTAATGATGGTAAATTTTAGAGTTAAATTAGAGGGAAATTCAAACAGTGGCAGGCATAGGTGTGCCCACAGGGTGTGCCTGGTGTGCCCAGGCACACCCTAATGTCGGGTGAAGGGTTCATCTTTGACCCGGGTGCCGGACAAAATCCCTACAGCCAGCTTCCCTAATGCCAACATTCCGACAGCCAACTTCCAGACAGAACAACTGCCGGACATCCCAACTACCCTACACGGCCAACTTCCAGACATTCAAAATCTCAGTGGCTAACCCTAATACTAACACCCTAACCCTAGGTTTAGGGGGGTTAGGGCTAGGTTTAGGGGGGTTAGGGTTAGATTTAGGGGGGTTAGGTTTAGGGCTAGGTTTAGGGGGTTATGGCTAGGTTTAGGGGGGTTAGGGCTAGGACTAGGTTTAGGGGGGTTAGGTTTAGGGGGGTTAGGGCTAGGTTTAGGGGGTTATGGCTAGTTTTAGGGGGTTAGGGTTAGGGCTAGGTTTAGGGGGTTAGGGATAGGTTTAGGGGGGTTAGGGGTAGGTTATGGAGGTTAAGGTTAGTGCTAGGTTTAGGGGGTTAGGGTTAGTGCTAGATTTAGGGGGGTTAGGGTTAGGTTTAGGGGGGTTAGGGCCAGGTTTAGGGGGGATAGGGATAGATTTAGGGGGGTTAGGGATAGATTTAGGGGGTTAGATTTGGGGGGTTAGGTTTAGTGGGTTAGGGATAGATTTAGGGGGGTTAGGTTTAGGGCTAGGTTTAGGGGGTTAGGGCTAGGTTTAGGGGGGTTAGGGCTAGGTTTAGGGGGTTAGGGAGTAGGGTTCGGGTTAGCTTCTGGGATTCTGAATGTCTGAAAGTTGGCCGTCAGGGAGTTGTCTGTTTAGGGAAGATGGCCATGTAGGGAAGTTGGCCGTCAGGGAGTTGTCTGTGTAGGGAAGTTGGCCGTGTAGGGAAGTTGGCCGTCAGGGAGTTGTCTGTGTAGGGAAGTTGGCCGTGTAGGGAAGTTGGCCGTCAGGGAGTTGTCTGTTTAGGGAAGATGGCCGTGTAGGGAAGTTGGCCGTCAGGGAGTTGTCTGTGTAGGGAAGTTGGCCGTGTAGGGAAGTTGGCCGTCAGGGAGTTGTCTGTGTAGGGAAGTTGGCCGTGTAGGGAAGTTGGCCGTCAGGGAGTTGTCTGTTTAGGGAAGATGGCCGTGTAGGGAAGTTGGCCGTCAGGGAGTTGTCTGTGTAGGGAAGTTGGCCGTGTAGGGAAGTTGGCCGTCAGGGAGTTGTCTGTGTAGGGAAGTTGGCCGTGTAGGGAAGTTGGCCGTCAGGGAGTTGTCTGTTTAGGGAAGATGGCCGTGTAGGGAAGTTGGCCGTCAGGGAGTTGTCAGTGTAGGGAAGTTGGCCGTCGGGATTTTGGCATTAGGGAACCTGGCTGTAGGGATTTCGACCCAAACCCCTTTGACCCCCTACATAGATATTGTGGATGTTCCGTATATCTGTTTCATGATAAATTACATGAATAGTGACTGTATCTCAGCGTAAACATTGGTTATGCCTGTAGGTGTGCACAGGAGGTGTGCCTGGTGTGCCCAAGAAGATGATGAAGAGGTCCTTTTTCACCTCCTACAATGACATTTTAGATGATGCTCGTTATTTCGAATGAAAAATGTGCGTTTTTTAAAAAAAATCTTCTAAATTTTAGTTTTCAGTTATTAAATGTTCTATGGGTGCACACCCTAATGTAATTCACTGCGCGCGCCAATGGTGGCAGGACAAGCTTCAGTAATGAATCTCATCCTGCTGCAGTTTGGATTTCCCTATTGAGAATCTCCATAGTTTAACAAAAGCACTTATTGCCGAAAACAATGGTAAATAATGAATATCCCATATAGTGCTAATATCTACAGTTAGTGGAAACCGGATGCGTCTAATTCTCTTTTATTGGGATAGAATGTAACACGTGTGCACGCAACCCAGTTACAAATATCTGTGACTCGATCATTTTTTCCTTTTTTGTGGAATCTTTCCTGGGCATCTTCTGTGCGTTAGGCAAGTTGTCAAATGTGCCCGGCATTTTCATTGCAAGTGTTCGATATGTGCTATGTAACACATTTACAGGGTTATTCAGAGAGATCAGAAAAGTCACCGCATGTTCGTTGACCATTCGTTCCCCGCACTACCGGGCGATTTGGCGATTCCTAGTTTGCCAACCCTGCGGTGTATTCAGCAAGCAACGAAGGGCCCCCATAGTGCAGGGAAAACCCACCGCAAACCCGCAGAACACTTGCCGACCACTCACCGAACACTCACTGAAAGCCCGCAGAAACCACCGCAAAAACCACGCCAAAAATGCAGGAAAAAGCCGACGAGCCGCCAATCACAGCGCAGACCAGCCGCCGGAAAAAGCAGACAAGCTGATGAACGGGGTAAAAAAAAAAAAAGTATGCTTGAAAGTTTAAAAATTTAAACGACTGGAATTTACATATAAGATCCAATGAATGATAATAAAAAGATCTGTTACGGAAAAAAAAAGAAAAAAACTATTAAAAAAAAAAAATTGCTAGAAAAATGCCTAAAAGATCCTAAAAAAATCTATAAATAAAGAGACATTTTGCTGCAGATTAAAATAATAAACGGTTTATTAGATATTGTATAAAATGGGAATATTTTTAACATTGAAGCCTATGGGATTCGGCTGAATAAACCTGCCGAATGAAAACACCGAACAGCAGGGCACTTCTGCAACTTTTCACTGCTGTTCGGCGTCTGTGAATAGATTAACCATTGCTACTCTGTGGGGGGATTTCACTGCCGTTGAACAGGCACCGTACGTACGTGCAGGCAATTCGCCCAAATTTGGTGAACTGTCTGCTGTCTGAATAGGCGAATGGCCCCGAAATGTCACTGTACGCTGAATTTCAGTGTCCGGTTACATTTTGGACCTCTCTGAGTAACCCCTCTTGTATTTATGCTGCAAAATGCCAATTTTACTTTTCTTATTTAACTACAGCTTGGGTTTTGTTTTTTTTATGCTGTGATCAAGGTTCGGAGGAAAAGACCTCGTGAGAGTTTGTAGCTTAATTCTTAAGAAAGCAGACACTTTTAATGAGTATAGTCCATCATGAGCAGCTACATCCAAGTGCTATGAAATGTGTCTTGCTAGACGCTTGCGGAGAGCGATTCCTCCGTAGCTATGAATGCTGTTCAATATTGACAATCCAAAACCAGTCTTAGACTTGCTCTGCCAGATTTCTAAATTACTGGCAATCCAGTCTATGCCACGTGCATTCAACCTTAAATTACATAACAGTGCTTAAATTATTGGCTATTATGGGGGCCGTGGTGTAAAGCCGCTTAAAAACAATGTAGCACAAGAATAATTCAGCCCCGGCAGCAAAATAATTGCTTTATATATCAAATGTCCCTCAGTGGCCATATGTAAGAATATATGGAACATTGCGCAGGTGTCAGCTGGTTCTTCCAGCTCTCACTTTCCTTTTAAATTTTTTATTGGTCTTTGGGACAACCCCATAGTAAGCATGACAGACAGACGGACACACACACCATTGTGCACTGAATACAGATAGAACTAAATCAGAGAATGGGAAATACAGAATCTCTCAGTCTCTGCTCTAAATCCAGTAATCGCACGTCCATTGTGTAGATTTTAATACTGACATGTAGGGTGGACTTGCATTTTATTTACTGACTATTGTGAGAAGTAAATGTGCGTGTGCTATCTAGAAGCTACTCAATTCCACATTGATTCAAACTTTCCCCCTTTTCCCCTTCATTACCAAGTGATTTTCCATAAAACCACCACCAGGACCCAGTGGTTTCATGGAAAATGGCTTTCCATTACCCACATAGTAAATCTATACAGAGGCATCCCACAGTACATGTTCACTGAAGGTAAGCCCTTTTTAAATAGGTGCAGGGCTCCCTCTGCTGGATGAAAAGTGCCACTACATTTACATGATAGCTTGGGCTCTGTTTCTGTAAAGGAACAATGGATCTCAAAGCTTTTCAAATCATTTCAACACATTGTCTGTCATGTCTGGTGGATTTAAACTGCAGGTGCACGTTCTGGAGCTCTTTTGCAAATAAATTTTGTTCGCAATAAATAAAATTCCTTTGCATTGCTCCTGAATAAGACCAGATCGAGTTTACTCCATGTTGGTCTCTTGCAGGAGCTTTTCTAACATCGAATGTACTCAAGAATTCTGGTGAAGGGGTTAATTTGGATCCATCGTTAAGTCTATACTCAATATTGTAGCACCAGCAGGAGCTTTTGAAGATCGAGTATACTCAATCTCTATACTGAAGGGGTTAAGGCTGTTTTTTTTTCATATCCGTCTTTTATATTCCCTCAATAGATTTATTCAAGTCCAATTTTCTTATCAGAGTAATTATTTTCTGAAAGTTACATTACAAAAGGGCAATCACAAAGCCGAACAGCCTATAAGGAGAGATAAAGACCGTATAATTATTACTATTATTACTATATTATTATTTTATCTTCAGTTTAGGCAATTTTACATTTTTAACACCGTTTCTTGTAGTATCAGAAATTTGTTCTACCTATATATAAATGGGTACTTTTGCATATTAAAGATAATAGTTTGTATGAGGATTTTTTTTTCCCATTCATTTCTGCCTGGAATCTGGATTCATATGGTCGGTTAACTCCAAATGATTGACAATATCCCTGTGCGGGATTCTAATAAGGAAATGATGATTACTACAAATGGAGACATTTTTTTTTTCCGAGGAACACAATTAGAAAAATAATAGTTGCATAGTAGGAACAGTTCTGTGACCGCGATTCCTAGAGATAAGAAAAACAACTTAATACTACCTATAAGTTATTCTTATTATGATGTAGTTGTTATTAAGGTGATATTTTGTATATATATACAGTCGGGTACAAAAATATTGGGACATCGACACAATTCTAACATCTTTGGCTCTATACACCACCACAATGGAGTTGGAATGAAACAAACACAATGTGCTTTAACTGCAGACTGTCAGCTTTAATTTGAGGCTATGTACATCCAACTCAGGTGAACGGTGTAGGACTTACAACAGTTTATTTATTTTATTTATTTATTTATTTATTTATAAAGGATTTTACCAGGAAGGATACATTGAGATTTCTCTCGTTTTCAAGTATGTCCTGGGTTCAAGAACATTGAAGTGTTACAGAAATACAAAGTAATACAATGCAAGATATTAAAAAAACAAATAAAAAAAAAAACAACACAAATATACAGATTAACAGAAAAATATGTAGGAAATATAGTCACTAGGTTACATGTTTACAGGTGCATTCTGTATTGAGGTATGTTAGTAAGGAGTTAGTAAGTTTGCAGATGTGCCTCCCACTTGTTAGGGGACCAAAGGTAATGGGACAGAATAATAATCATAAATCAAACTTTCCCTTCTTACTACTTGGTTGCAAATCCTTTGCAGTCAATCACAGCCTGAAGTCTGGAACGCATAGACATCACCAGATGCTGGGTTTCATCCATGGTGATGCTCTGCCAGGCCTCTACTGCAACTGTCTTCAGTTCCTGCTTGTTCTTGGGTAATTTTCCCTTCAGTTTTGTCTTCAGCAAGTGAAATGCATGCTCAATGGGATTCAGGTCAGGTGATTGACTTGGCCATTGCATAACATTCCACTTCTGTCCCTTCAAAAACTCTTTGGTTGCTTTTGCAGTATGCTTTGGGTCATTGTCCATCTGCACTGTGAAGCGCCGTCCAATGAGTTCTGCAGCATTTGGCTGAATGTGAGCAATAATATTGCCCGAAACACTTCAGAATTCATCCTGCTGCTTTTGTCAGCAGTCACATCATCAATAAATACAAGAGAACCAGTTCCATTGGCAGCCATACATGCCCACGCCATGACACTACCACCACCATGCTTCACTGATGAGGTGGTATGCTTAGGATCATGAGCAGTTCCTTTCCATCTCCATACTCTTCTCTTCCCATCACTCTGGTACAAGTTGATCTTGGTCTCATCTGTCCATAGGATCTTGTTCCAGAACTGTGAAGGCTCTGTTAGGTGTTGTTTGGCAAACTCTAATCTGGCCTTCCTGTTTTTGAGGCTCACCAATGGTTTACATATTGTGGTGAACCCTCTGTATTCACTCTGGTGAAGTCTTCTCTTGATTGTTGACTTTGACACACATACACCTACCTCCTGGAGAGTGTTCTTGATCTGGCCAACTGTTGTGAAGGGTGTTTTCTTCACCAGGGAAAGAATTCTTCGGTCATTCACCACAGTTGTTTTCCGTGGTCTCCCGGGTCTTTTGGTGTTGCTGAGCTCACCGGTGCGTTCCTTCTTTTTGAGAATGTTCCAAACAGTTGTTTTGGCCACGCCTAATGTTCTTACTATCTCTCTGATGGGTTTGTTTTGTTTTGTTCAGCCTAATGATGGCTTGCTTCACTGATAGTGACAGCTCTTTGGATCTCATCTTGAGAGTTGACAGCAACAGATTCCAAATGCAAATAGCACACTTGAAATTAACTCTGGGCCTTTTATCTGCACATTGTATTTTTTTTTTTTTTACTGAGAGGGTGGTGGATACATGGAACAGCCTTCCAGTAGAAGTGGTTGAGGCCAAAACAGTAATTGAATTTAAGCAGGCATGGGATAGGCATAAGGCTATCCTAAACAAAAGATAAATCCAGGTTAAGTATCCATGTAATTGGGCAGACTAGATGGGCCGAAAGGTTCTTATCTGCCAACATTTTTCTATGTTTCTATGTTTCTAATGAAGGAATATCACACACCTGGCCATGGAACAGCTGAGAAGCCAATTGTCCCATTACCTATGGTCCCTTAACAAGTGGGAGGCACATCTGCAAACTGCTGTAAGTCCTACACCGTTCACCTGAGTTGGATGTACATACCCTCAAATTAAAGCTGACAGTCTGCAGTTCAAGCACATTGTGTTTGTTTCATTTCAACTCCATTGTGGTGGTGTATAGAGCCAAAGATGTTAGAATTGTGTCGATGTCCCATTATTTCTGGACCTGACTGTATATACTGTCCATATGAAGTCTCTTTACAATTTCAAAACTTTATTCCAAAGGCAAATGAAAAGACCGATAAGTGAAAATTATTACAAAATAAGACGTTTATATTTAAGGTTTTTTTGCCTCATTTATTACACCTCTATATGGGCACCATTAGTTGCACGAAGCACATCAAGACGGTACTCAATTTCTTGCCATGTTCCTTGTTGCATCCCCTCATCAATGGTGGCAATGGCATCAGTGATCCTCTGCTTTAGGGGCTTTCTGCCCCTGAATAAAATATTCATCATACTACTACACTGGGGGTCCTACTTTTCCTTTTTTGTGCCTTCTGAAACCTATGTCTGCATCCACCTGTAGTCTACGGTAACAGAAAAGGAGGCTGAGCAGTGCGTCGCTTTGAACTTGGGATACATGGGCTAGAGATGTATTTGGGAGGTGCAGGCCTGATGTTCTATATTATTTCCATGCCCCCTCCTATGTTGAGGTCACCTTGTACATAGGAATATAGGTGCAGGGTGTTTGTGTCGTTAATATATATATGAATACTGTTATTGTTGATATTGTTATTGTCTATGTTTATCGGTTACTATCTGCTGATAGGGGGTATGGAAAAGACACACAGTAAAACTATCTGGAATGTGTTTGTATCTGTTAAAGGTTTGAATGGATATTGTTCTGGCTTGTTTGCAAATGTTGAGCAATACTAATCCCATTATCTGTCCTTGGTCTAATTATGTCACAGATGCCGAGAAGCAGAGCAGGAACTGCAGAGCAGTAAGCACAGTATTCTACGGAAGGGATTATGATGAAGTGCAGTAAGACGTCAGGGTGTCATTTTCCATTGGCTTCCAGGCTCCGCCTGGCACTGTATATATTTTTAATTAAGGCTCACTTAAAGCTGTCTGTTCTAAACCTCAAGCTCTGCGTGCTGCCTAATTTCTGGGGATGCTATTAAAGCTCTTTATGTGTACCCATCTTTAAGTTTCGGCTAAGGGCTAGGGAACAGCACAAAAGACTGCTGGAGTGAGAACGGGGGTCCAGCAAGGAAGCGGCATTAACAGATCTGACCCAGGAAAGGTACGGAGATCTGTTAGAGAGGCCCTTCCCAGGTTTTGGGAAAAAGAGGATATGTTACTCTTCACCAAATTTTTCTCAGCATTATCAATGTGACGGTTTGTTTCTTTCCTTGGTTTTTACTATTTCCTTGTACAAACAATGAAAACAAAGGGTTTTCTTTGTCTATCATTAGGTCAACAGCGCCGAGTGCAACATTTATTTTCTGATAGCATCAACAAATACAACTGGAGTAGACCTATGTTTCCATGCCTTCTCACAGGTGAACGCTAAAGGCGTAATCCACTAAACCTTGACGTTCGCCAGTGTTGCTGAAATGGAGAGAGTCACCTATATGCATAAGCATATTCCTGTCGAATAATGCATACAGAATGAAAATGTGCTTCTGAGGTTGCCAGGCACATTTTTAATGTATGTATAATGCAAATTTCCTTTCCATACGTCCACTGGGTCCTAGCCGTGGTTTTATGGAAAACAACTTGGTAGTGAAGGGGGTGAGTAATAGTAATAAAACCCAATTAATAATGTTTATACCATTACAACCAATGTATACAGTTTAACAAAAGGGATATTTATGTAGCTTACATTGTTTTTTATCCAGGACCAGATTCATATCCTCATACCAAGGGCAAAGTAATGCATTTAAAACCTCTTGTGCAACATGGCAGAGCTAAGTGACCATAAGTGAAGAGCGTAAAGCCAACCCACAAACACCCACATCCTTGTCACTTGCGTCTAGATCTGCCATGCATCCAACATAGTTATGGAAGGTCTGAATAGTACTATTTAAGCTATAAAACGCTGCATCATAAATTGTTACGAAAGTCGTGTTGAAATTATTTAGATTGCTTCTTTGTGAAAATTACAGTGATTGATAAAATAGCTTGTATATGTGAGCGGTGCAGAGTGACATGCTGCATGTATACCTTTCAATCCATCAACAGAACATCTCAATGACTGAACCAATATTATGTTATGTGATATATATATATATATATATCACCTTTTTGTTTATACTAGTTTACAATCAAATGTCCCCTTATATTGATTACTTATTGGACAGCGCTGTGGAATATGTCAATGCTCTATAAATAATAACATTTTATACAACACTTTCAAGCAGCCCATGAACACTTAAGCCGTAAAGAATAGGTCATCTGATCTATATCATTTAAGCCAGGTATCTGAAACTATGGCCTCCCCCCCCCCTTATGTTTCTGAACTACAACTCCCATGGTTCTCTGCCTATAATTCGCAGAATTCCTTAAATGCAATTGGTGGCCAATCAACATCTTGGGGGTGGAGTTCGGGATCCCAAGCCCTACCCCTTCCCTTTAGATTGTGAAACTTCATATTCATTTTATAAAAGTTCCAAATACTGTAAGGACTGTTCCCTCTATGAATTTAAGTGACTTCTAATATGGTAGGTGGCCATTAATAACATTATATATAAATATATATGGCTTTTCTACAAGTAGATGTTTTGGGCGTACAATATGAAATATGGCTATTATATATAATAACAAATTGTATATATTACAATGTATATATATTTAAAAATTGCATCCTGGACCTGTTAATGTCGAGGAATACTTTTTATATTATGAATTTAAATATTTAACTTAACCTGCCCCTCATTTGTATCACTCAGCGTACAGTGTTTCTGTAACTCTCCCTGGATAAGATATCAGTTTGTAATATTTAGCACAGTTTTGCTTTGGAAGTCCTCATAATAATAATAATAATTAGAAGAAGAAGAAGAAGAAGAATATGGTGCAGATGGCAACTTATTAAATTGAACATAGCATGGATAAACAGACAGCTGATATTCCTGCACGGCTCTACTGTAGCTTGGGTTCGATGGACAACCGCTCCCCCAGTTTCCGAATCAACTCGGCCAGGTCTTCTGTGTTGTGAGACTTTTCTTCCAGAAGCTCGTACCGAAGGCTTGAGATGTCCTGTTTAATTTCTTTAAGCTCCCCTAAAAAATAAAAGTATATGCACAGATATAAGGAAAGTGCTCATTCCTCTTGTCAGAACATGGGTCTCGATTTATACAAGGAAGATGTGGTGCAGTTGGCGCTTCTTGTCCTGTTTAGGCCTCCCTGGTGGTGCACTCTTGGGCTCACTGCATGGTTCCTTACGATGTCGAACTCCTCCGCGATGTCGGACTCCTCCGTGGCCCTGAAAGAATAAACAAAACTCACATAGAGTAATATCGTATATGCAGAGTGTATATAAAGAATGAAGATATGTAACTCACATTTACTGGTGTCTCATCAATCAGACACTAGATGTTCAGGCAGCCAGTGACTTCATAAGGTGCACTGGATCACCTATCAGCCTCAGCCACCTCCTCGGGGAATGAAAGTATCCAGGACCCAGGATAGGTGTAAAATCAGACACGATATTTATTAATTTATAAAATAGTAAAAAAGTCCACCGAAACGAGTTTTGCTAATAAAGCTTCTTCAGTTGGTGTTACTGACAGTAACACCAACCGAGGAAGCTTTATTAATAAAACGCGTTTTGGTGGACTGTTTTACTATTTTATAGATTAATAAATATCTTGCCTGATTTTTACACCTATCCTGGGTCCTGGATACTTTCATTCGCCGAGGAGGTGGCTGAGGCTGATAGGTGATCCAGTGCACCTTATGAAGTCACTGGCTGCCTGAACATCTAGTGTCTGATTGATGAGACACCAGTAAATGTGAGTTACATATCTTCATTCTTTATATACACTCTGCATATACGATATTACTCTATGTGAGTTTTGTTTATTCTTTCAGGGCCACGGAGGAGTCCGTCATCGCGGAGGAGTCCGACATCATAAGGAACCACGCAGTGAGCATAAGGGAGGGAGGCCTAAACAGGACAAGAAGCGCCAACTGCACCACATCTTCCTTGTATACTGTCATTTCTAGTGGGAAAGGGATATACTACTTCAGTGGTTTGGAGAGGCAGCTAACTCCGTAAATTGCAAGACTTGTTTTCTAACTTTTGTTGGGAATTATTTGCACTTACAAGCAACCTGGTATATACCAGACAGGACTGTATATAATACTTTCTGCTTTTACTGCTGTTTGCACTGTCTTTTAGTTATATTGTTTTATTTTATACATCACGGTTGCAATCCCACCACCGGGTGGCGCCAGTGTCACAGATTTTATTGTTATGTTCCTCGATTTAATTCGGCCCGATCACTGAAGTTTACTGTTAAAGATGCAAGTCGGCCATTTTTTCCAGTTCGACACATTTAATTAAAGTCATGATGTGCATTTTGATTCCCTGTAAACATTTGACTAAATTATCGGCACTCCCACCTACGCTCAATGAACATTTCGGCTTTAGGGATTCATTTTCGTTTTAACAGTAGGCCAAATATCGAAAAAAAAAAATATATTAACGGGTGAAAGGGATTGATAAATGGCTCTTTGGCCAGGGGTACAGAGAAAATCACACCAAATACCATTGAACCCTTGGACAGAGAAAGGGAGCATCCTCACATACTTGGTGGACAGGGTGGACATGTGCAAATGATACCTCATTGACATAAAAAAATAGATCTGACTTGGCAGATCATTTTCCCCTTTCCAGCGGTACCTTCCCTTTTTTTTATACGTTAAGCGGTTTGGGAGGGAGAGGGCTTCAAAGGAGGCCCCCCTCCCCTTTCCTGTTTTCCTATACAGGCACCGGGGGCACCTGGCAATGATGTCATCACACATGATGATGATGTCATCGTGACTGCTGGGCCCCCTGAATAGGCAGGGCAGACTTCCAGCCTGCCAGACCGCCACAGGAGCCTGGACAGAGAGGTGAGTATAGGGAGGGAGGTTAGGAGACCGTGACGTACATAGTATGTCCACGGTCGTTAAGGGGACTTTTCCACAGGACGTACTATCTACGTCAGCGGTCGGGAAGGGGTTAATGGCCATTCAAGTAAACTGAAACCTCTGATTTTGTTTCGTTTCGCATGGAGCCACAGGAGTGAGCGCAAATGACAATATTTTTTCTTGTTATGTTTTATACACGGAACAGGCTGGATACTTCTGGTTCTCGCAGACGCCCTAATAGGGAAACCGTTTTTCTGTACATAACGCTAAATAACTCTAACCCGACCCAAAAAATACCCTGACAGTCCTGGACACCAGGGGTTATTTGTAGGGTTATTTTTGAGTTCGGGTTAATATGAACAAAACATAAATTCCTGGCGCACCTTGTATATTAGAACATAGTTTTAGAATACAATATGTATGATACAATTGTAAGTGAACAGTGGGTAAAAAATATTGAGTATGTATTTTTTTTTTTTTCTGTTGTTTTTTCCTTGTGTTTTTTTTTTTTTCCCTCTTAACACTGAAAACACTCAAAAAATTCAAACAAATTCAAAAAAATAGAGAAATCAGAATACTTATATTAGTAATGATGGTATCTTTATCTTCCTCCTTTCCTCCTTGACAAATCCTCTGGAGTTAGCTTTTTTTTCCCCCAATGGTGACTCGTTTATTCCTATAAATTCATATAAAAATAGACCATATGGTATGCATAATTAAAAAAGTTATTTAAAAAGTAATCGTAAAAGGGGATCCCCTTTTACGATTACTTTTTAAATAACTTTTTTAATTATGCATACCATATGGTCTATTTTTATATGAATTTATAGGAATAAATTTTTGAATATAGCAGCATATCGTCCTGCTGCATATTTATTACTTTAGCACCTGTCTATATAAGGTTTGCTCCCTCCCCTCCCTGAAATTTATATAGCACCTCCATATACCATCGAATGAGCTAATGAATAAACGAGTCACCATTGGGGGGGAAAAAAAGCTAACTCCAGAGGATTTGCCAAGGAGGAAAGGAGGAAGATAAAGATACCATCATTACTAATATAAGTATTCTGATTTCTCTATTTTTTTGAATTTGTTTGAATTTTTTGAGTGTTTTCAGTGTTAAGAGGAAAAAAAAAAACACAAGGAAAAAACAACAAAAAAAAAATACATACTCAATATTTTTTACCCACTGTTCACTTACAATTGTATCATACATATTGTATTCTAAAACAATGTTCTAATATACAAGGTGCGCCAGGAATTTATGTTTTGTTCCTTTTATATTATTTGTGTCCTTGGAGGTGTGTGGTCACTGCACATTCCACTACGGCAGCACCTACCCTAATTAATATCTATTTATTTTGCACGGAAGCGCTGCCTTCACATATACACGCTTTTCGGGTTAATATGAGACAATTTCTGGCAGCAAATGTGTTTTATGGGGCCTATTACTGGCCCAATTTGTGTGCTGTAGGGAAACATTTTTTGGAGTTCAGACAATTGAATCAAAACTGTCCCCCCCCCCGAAAGATCAGCTGATGGAATTAAATTGAGCCCTTAGTTTAGTTGATGGATACGTTATTTCTTAATTTTTATAGGTTTATATTCATTTTCATTTGTATCATTATTACAAAAATGAAAAATAGAACGGAACGCAGACATTTCACTCACCTTCATTGACCTCATCGCTCTCCTTGTCTATCTGAGCTTTCAGAACATATCTTTTTATAAGGCGCTTCATTATTTTCTGAGGATAAAAAAAATTGGAAAAGACTATAAAATCAGAACCTCACAGGACATTTATCTCCCTTTATACATTTAAGCGTAGAGTAAATCCTTATTAATGCCCTGCGTTTCCTTTTAGTCCTTAGATACTATTCAATGAAACTCATCTGTGCAAGAGCATGGAGTGAAACGGCTATTATGATGATCGTGCTAAAACGGGGACGCTGCGCCTGCAGGTTTCTTTTTAGCGTCCCCGTTTAATGTGGTATTACAGGGCAGGCACTAATCCGCTAAGTGCCGCCGAGAGCATCCCTTCCAACAGGAAGTAGTTAATCAGGAAGTCAGAGACATGGACACTGACTAGAAGTTAGAGCTGAGGTTTATAGATCTTGTTATAAGTTATTCTGTTTATTTAATTATTATTAATTATTTATTATTATTAATTTATTAACAGAATAACTTATTAGAACAAGATATATAAACCTCAGCTCTAACTTCTAGTCAGTGTCCATGTGTCTGACTTCCTGATTAACTACTTCCTGTTGAGCTGCAGTGCAACATATATTAAACGTCCCCTGGAACCAAACACTCTCTGTTCTGGTTCCATACATATTGATACAAGAACAACTTTGGATAATCTGGAAGCGGTTATATTAATGCATTGCATGAAGGGATTATGACTTTATTATGACAGTTGTGTATTCTCTCATATGTAGAAACTGAGCTGTGTATTAGGAGTCTACAGGAAGAAACTAAAGACTGTTGAGCCTCCTACAAAGTGGAGGAACCATGATAGCAACAAGAAAAACTCTCATCTAAAATTTACCCCAAACTAGGGGCCCTGTACAGAAACAAATCCTGCCTGAACCCCACGATAAGAAAGCAAATTGTACAACAAATGCTTATGCCGGCTATTGAATACGGAGATGTAGTGTATGCAGCAGCCCCGCAAACACACCTTCAAAAACTTACCACATTGTAATGCAAAGCGGCAGCATGAGTTATACAATGTAACTACATGACCCACCATTGTGACATCTTAAAAGAGCTAAACTGGCCGTCGCTGGAATCTAGACGCACCCTTCACCTTTCCAACCTGGTGTTTAAGAGCTTTTCTGGGAAGCTGCCACCCTACCTGAATAGACTGCTTCCTCCAGCAGTTCCCTCATCCTATAACCTCCGATCCAGGACCAGCACCTTACTTGCAATACCACAATACAGAAAGACAGTGGCTCGATCCTCATTTTCCTACAGAGCACCGCAGTTATGGAATAACCTCCCAGACGCCATCAAATCTTCCCTCAGTCTAAAGTCACTCTAGAGCTCCCTATTAACATACCTCAATACAGAATGCACCTGTAAACATGTAACATAGTGACTATATACAGAATGCACCTGTAAACATGTAACATAGTGACTATATACAGAATGCACCTGTAAACATGTAACATATTGACTATATACAGAATGCACCTGTAAACATGTAACATAGTGACTATATACAGAATGCACCTGTAAACATGTAACATGTAACATAGTGACTATATACAGAATGCACCTGTAAACATGTAACACAGTGACTATATACAGAATGCACCTGTAAACATGTAACATAGTGACTATATACAGAATGCACCTGTAAACATGTAACATGTAACATAGTGACTATATACAGAATGCACCTGTAAACATGTAACACAGTGACTATATACAGAATACACCTGTAAACATGTAACACAGTGACTATATACAGAATGCACCTGTAAACATGTAACACAGTGACTATATACAGAATGCACCTGTAAACATGTAACATAGTGACTATATACAGAATACACCTGTAAACATGTAACAAAGTGACTATATACAGAATGCACCTGTAAACATGTAACACAGTGACTATATACAGAATGCCTGTAAACATGTAACATAGTGACTATTTCCTACATATTTATTTTCTGTTAATCTGTATATTTGTGTTTTCTGTGTTTTTTTTAATATCTTGCATTGTATTACTTTGTATTTCTGTAACAACTGTAACATTTTAATGTTCTTGAACCCAGGACATACTTGAAAACGAGAGAAATCTCAATGTATCCTTCCTGGAGAAATACTTTATAAATAAATAAGTGTCCGACATGGGCTCCTAATCATTAATAAAGGGGTAAAATATTTACCAGATATTTCAGAGGACGTGTAATCTTAATGTAAATTGTTTATTGTCACCGTAATCCCAAGCATTTTTCCTGACTTTGCTGCCAAGCAACACATTTTTATTTATGCCACATAAGATCTGCCAACAATTATACTTGGATCAGGAGGCACAGCTTATAAGCACTTTGCATTATTATTTATATTTTGCATTTTGGCTCGTAGACACGTGTTGGGCACACAAGAAGGAAGAGAGTATTACACTTATAATGGGGCTTATTCAGAGAGCACCGAAATGTCGCCGACATTTCGGTGCTCTCTCGTTCCCCGCACTTCCCTGCACTTCGGGGAATCAAAGTTCCCCACCCTGCAGTGAATTCAACATTCACCACAGGGCCCCTGGAGTTCAGGGAAAAGCCACCACAAAGCCACCGAATACCCCCCAAAAACCACAACCCGCTGGGAAAAGCCAACAAGCTGACGAATGGGGTAAAAAAAAACAAAAAAAACAATACGTTTGAAAGTGTCAAAATTGAAACGCTGTTTGCAAAAAAACCTCTGAACGAAAATGCCTGGAATTTACATATAAGATCCTATGAATGATAATGAAAAGTTCTGTTACAGAAAAAAGTAAACACGTTTTAAAAAAAAAGGAAATAAACTTTGCTGAAAAAATCCTGAAAAATGTCTACAAGATCCAAAAAAAATTCAATAAATAAAGAGACTTTTTACTGCAGATTAAAATAATAAATGGTTTATTAAATATTGTATAATAACTGGAATATTTTTAACATTGAAACCTATGGGATTCTCCTGAATAAACCTGCTGAATGAAAACACCGAACAGCAGGGCATTTCAGCAACTTTTCTCTGCTGCTCGGTGTCTCTGAATAGATTAACCATTGCTTCTCTATGGGGATTTCACGGTCTTCGACCAGGCACCGTACGTGCTGGCAATTCGCCAAAATTTGCCGTACTGCCTGCTCTCTGAATATCCAAATGGCCCTGAAATGTCACGGTATGGGAAAATTCCCTATTCGGTGACATTTCGGGGCCAGATCGGCTCTCTCACCCTGAAAGTCTTTTGGTGACTGTGACGGGACGGCCGCCACTATACCGTAGCGCGGTACAAAAGTTTAAAAATGTTGTTTTAGTATGGTGTATTAAAGAATTCGTTAGGTTGTATTTTAATAAGTTCCCCCTGTAATTCTCCCCATGGTTGACCTGTTCCCCGCCTGTCCACAGCCCCGGGAAGACGCCCGGTCTGTGAATGCCTCGAGCCGCCGCTGACTGTCTCTGCCAAGCCGCCCAAACTTGCCCGCCTTGCCCCGCAGCGTGGAAACCACGCAGAAGAGCGCTTCTTGGCCAGTGGACTCCTAAAAATAGGTGCTTACGGGGGTGCGAATTATAGAACGAAACACCCCGAGAAACCCGAACGCCGACCAGGGATCCCTCGCTGGGAGCGCGGCCGGCAACCAGTGACTCTTGCTCGGGTACAGCCGCCGAACTTTTCCCCTTCGCAGCTCGGGCTCCGTGGATCCGATCCGGGCGCTTTTTGGACTGAACCAGCCCCGGACCCGAGCTACCAGGCTGTACCCCCAGCATGCCGCCGCTCCCAGGGGATCACCCCGAAATCCCTGGTAAAACCCCAAACTCAGGCAGAAAGCCACAAGGAGCGCTCACACCACAGGGGGGGCCGGGCGCTGGCCAAACAGGGAGAGGCTCTGGGAGGGGGGAACAGACGAGCTGGCGCCGAGACCCGAGATAAGGGCTGCGCACCGTAGGGGTTCCCCCAGGTTAACCAAGGCAGATTGGGCTATGGCTTGAGGTACAAACAAAGATCACCACAGGAGGACTGAGGGCGGGCCAGGGGAGAACAATGGTTTCATTTCTCATAAATAACCCTGTATTCTCCATGTTAAAATAAACTCATTCCTGTTTGAACCTTTACTCTTGCCTCGGCTAGTAATTGGGGATAACAGGGCTTGGGGAACCGCGACGCTGCAAGGACCGTGGAAAGAAACGCTGGATCACCGCTGAATCCCTACCGCCCGCTACCCCTGACTCTACACCCCCAGACCAGTTCGACGCTGACGGCGGATCTACCCGGGCAGGGTAGCAGGGATCCGCTACAGTGACGTAATGCATTTTTTGGTTTTTATATAGAATTTTATTGCTTACTTCTTATAGGAATAATTATTAATCTTCAAATGAAATAATATTTAATCTGTTGTCATCGGGGG
The DNA here is from genome assembly GCA_009667805.1 of Leptobrachium leishanense. Classification (NCBI taxonomy): domain Eukaryota; kingdom Metazoa; phylum Chordata; class Amphibia; order Anura; family Megophryidae; genus Leptobrachium; species Leptobrachium leishanense. The sequence goes on from CM019064.1 coordinate 436,517,634, forward strand.
CTGTGGTTGCTCAGGTGCAGAGGGGACTTCCATGGCATTCCTGGGTGATAACATTCTGATTTTGCATACTGTTTTAAGCCTCCTCTAATGGCACTATTGACATAAAACCTTGTGAAACCTGAGCAGGGACTCACCAACAAGGCAGGACACTAGTGTCGTTGCCCATTCTCGGGACCCTCACAAACCTTGTGATGTTGCCCATTCTCAGGACCCTCACATACTTTAATCACTCACATTTAATCTGTGGTAACATTTAAGGAGTATACATGCTGAACTTTTTATAAAGGCCCATTCTCAACTCAGGATTGACCACAGGGAGGGTCCCTAGGGTTTGGTGGAAAATCAATGATGTAGGAACTGATTGGTTGTCCATGACTGAAGTGTATTTTGCAGGGCACGCAACACTGGTGAGGAGTTGGCCTCAGAAAATTTACTCATTATCATTGGCCACCAGGGTCAGAAGGACTAAAGATGGGTTGTGGATGCTCACATTTTTTTAATGTCTCGGGTTGTCTAGTAAGAGACATCTTTTCTGTGCCCACATATTGTCCAGCTTCTCCCTCAGGTCTCACAAAACAGGATAATAGCACAATATTCTATAACCTACTCGAGGGGGTGAGTTAAGGGTAAGGGTGTAAATTATATTATCTCTGAATATACATGTAAATACATGTACAATCCCAAATATGTCCAGTCGGAGATCTAGTCCCCCAAGACTTTTCCCTGAGCACAAATGTAAAGGATGAGACAGCCTGTAGTTAGGCAGGGGTTTAAAATGGCCATGTAAACCATTTACCTGGTGCTAACATTATCGTTTAGGTCAGTGTTTCCCAAACCTGTCCTCGGGACCCTCAACCAGGCCAGATTTTGAAGCTAACCGGGGGAAAATACAGACTGAATCTTGCAATCACTGAGCAGCAAATCATATCACCTGTGCTGGGCTTCAGGTATCTGGAAAAAGTGGGGTGTCAGAGGGTCCCGAGGACAGGTTTGGGAAACACTGGTTTAGGGGAAAGTATCTCTAATCCTTTCCTCTCTCTCTTCAAAACTCCATTTTCTACTTCTCACCAGGCAAGCCACCTTTCAGGTTGGCCACCATGTCGACATCGGGCACACCTCAGCCGACGTACACTATTTTATGGGTTCTATTCCTCTGTGACTATCCCTGAGCCAAAGAAATGGAAACAGAAATGGAATGCCTCTACAAAAAGGAACAGCAAAGACTCATCAGTTGGGAAAAGAAGAAAGTGGCAGGACTCCTACTACACAGGGACCGCGACTTTATGCAAACGACGTCCTGCAGAAAAGACCCACTGATAACACTGACCAGATCTCCTTATTCCAACATCTCTGGTAAGAATGAGAATGCTAGCACTGGTGAACCCCTTACAGACTATTTTGAGAATGTTACATTCTCTGATTACGACCTGTGCATACCTGGGGAAACAGTCCTGTCCAAAGTGCTAACTTTTTGTCCTAGCATTAAAGTGGACCAGATCCAATTATATTCAGACTTGGAGGAGGTCTTTAAAAGAATGAGGCTTAAGGAATTTTTCTTTTGACAAAAATTACAATATTTTTACCATAAACAACAAAGGAAAAGCTATGAACACAGACTTCACACCTGGAGCCGGACGTAATGTCAAATTGGACAGATATATTGAAAACGTGTGTATGAAGGTGGCATCCCTTGTTACCAGAAAGCAGAAAAAAATATCACCTAACCTCTCACATGCAGAAAGATTGGCCCACAACAATCTCTCCAGCAACAAATACGTCATCATCAAGCCAGCTGACAAGTGTGGATCAGTAGTTGTCATAAACATCCAGCTCTACATTGCAGAAGGTGACAGACAACTGTTCGATGAAAACTATTACCAGAAATTGACCCCACCACTATATACAAAACCCAACTAGTCAAACTCATCAGGTCCATCCCTAAACATCTACAGCAAGAACTGGAGAATCCTGTGCCTTCCAATCCTCACGTAGGCACTTTCTACATGCTGCCCAAAATCCACAAGTCCGGGAACCCAAGATGACCCGTTATCACACGTATGGACACAATTACCGAACAAATTTCTTGTCTTATAGAGGGTATCCTGAAACCCTTAGTAACCACCACTGCAAGCTATATATACAAGACACCACAAACTTGAAACTCGGAGATATCCAGATACTAACGGCCGACACCATATTGTTTACTATGGATGTAGAATCCCTATACAGTAACATCCCACCTAAAGTTGGAATTAATGCCTCTCCCAAATTTCTCTCCTCCCACAATACTCTGCATAAATATGATGGATGGAATAATTACCAAGCTGATTGAATTTATACTCACACACAACTACTTCAGCTTTAACAATAACTGCTACCTACAAATGATCGCGACTGCTATGGGTAGGAAATTGTCACTATAATACGCCAATCTTTTCATGGCTGATCTGGAACAGCCATTCCAGGACATTCCGACATGGAAAAGAAATATATTTGAAATACATTTTTAAAATACATTCTTAATATATTCTTAAATATATTGACATATATTTGAAATACTACAATTTTGGTCATATTCAATATATTTCAATATATTTGTTAATGTGTTATTGAATATTTGTTGAAAATGCATGGAGGTGAAATACAGCAGATTGCGTCCACTGTGTCATTCTCTGAAGTTTTGCCTGTGCATAACATTCAAGATAGGCAGATGCGCAATAGGGAATTTAATTTGTGGCTTCGGGATTGGTGTCGGGAGCAAGGATTTGGCATTGTGTCCCATGATAGCTCTAATTGGAGCAGAAAGGAACTGTATAAAAAAGATGGTTTGCATCTTACTCATAGGGGAACATATGTTCTCAGTGAGAAGTTCAAAGGTTTCACAAAGGAATATTTAAACTAGGAGGGGGGGACAAAAAGGGTAAAAAACAATCTGCCCGATTGTCCCCCAAAACTAAATCGGAGGGTGCAAGCAACATGCGAGGTAAAAAATGACAAGCTCAGAGTCGAGTCTATAAATGCTCGCAGTTTAGTCAATAAAATCAATGAACTGGAGGCAATGATGGCAGCTGAAAAAGTAGATTTAGTGGCGGTTACTGAGACATGGTTCAGTGAGAAAAATAACTGGGACATAACAATACCGGGGTACTCTTTATATAGAAAAGACAGAGAAGGTAGGAAAGGAGGAGGAGTGGCCCTGTATGTGAAAAACAACATAAAAACTAACCAAATAAAAGTGAGTGAGGTGAACATAGAGTCAGTTTGGGTTACGCTAACATTTGGCAATCATACAGTAGCTCGTGTAGGTGTGATCTATAGACCCCCTGGACAAGTAGAAGAGCTAGATAATCTGCTGGTTGAGGAAATAGCCAAAATGGCAATGAAGGGGGAAGTTATTATCATGGGGGACTTTAATCTTCCTGATGTGAACTGGAAAACCAAAATAGCTAGGTGCACCAGGAGTACAAATATTCTAAACTCCTTACTGGGATTATCTCTAACACAAGTAGTTGAGGAGCCGACCCGTAAAGAGGCCATATTGGATTTAATACTCACAAATGGAGGTTTGGTATCGGACATTGTTGTAGGTGAAAATTTGGGATCTAGCGATCACCAGTCAGTGTGGTTTAGTATAGGGATGGAGCCGCACCACACAAAAACAAAAGTTTTAGACTTTAAAAAAAACAGATTTTTCTAAAATGATATTTTGTGTGAAGGAGTCATTATTAGACTGGAGGAGTTTAAAGGGAGTCCAGGAGAAATGGGATTATTTAAAGGAAGCATTATTGAAGGCCACAGGAAATTGCATTTGGCTTGTTAGCAAAAACAAAAAAGGGAAGAAACCACTGTGGTACTCTGCAGAAGTGGCCAAAATAGTGAAGAACAAAAAGATAGCATTCAATAATTATAAAAAAACTCAGAGTGAAGAAGATAGGCAAACCTATAAAATTAGGCAGAAAGAGGCAAAGCAATTTATAAGAGCTTCCAAAGCACACCCAGAAGAGAAAATAGCTCAGTCAGTAAAAAAGGGGGACAAAACATTTTTTAGATACATAAACGAGAAAAGAAAAGTAAAACAAGGATTAGTTAGATTAAAAACAAAGGAAGGAAGGTATGTAGAAGAGGATAAAAGTCTCGCTGACTGCCTCAATGAATATTTTTGTTCAGTCTTTGCAGAAGAAAAGGAAGGAAAGGGACCTCAGTTAGGAGAGAACACTAAAGAGACATTTACATATGAGTTTACAGAGTAGGAGGTTCTACAGCAGCTGTCTAAAGTAAAGACAAATAAGTCAATGGGGCCTGATGGGATCCACCCTAAATTATTAAAAGAGCTCAGTGATGTAATAGCAAAACCGTTAACAGATTTATTTAACCAATCCTTGTTAACGGGAGTCGTCCCAGAAGACTGGAAATTAGCAAATGTTGTGCCCATTTACAAGAAGGGTAGTAGGGAGGAATCTGAACTATAGGCCAGTTAGTCTTACGTCAGTAGTGGGGAAATTAATGGAAACCATGTTAAAGGAAAGGATTGTTGAACATCTAAAAACACATAGATTACAGGATCAGAAACAACATGGGTTTACCTCAGGGAGATCATGCCAAACTAATCTTATTGATTTTTTTGATTGGGTAACAAAAATAATAGACACAGGTGGTGCAGTAGACATTGCTTATTTAGATTTCAGTAAGGCTTTTGATACTGTTCCGCATAGAAGGCTTATCAATAAATTGCAATCTTTGAGCTTGGATTCCAATATTGTTGAATGGATTAGGCAGTGGCTGAGTGACAGACAACAGAGGGTTGTGGTAAATGGAGTTTATTCGGCGCAAGGTCTTGTTACCAGTGGGGTACCTCAGGGGTCAGTACTTGGACCCATTCTCTTTAATATTTTTATTAGTGATATTGCAGAAGGTATTAATGGAAAAGTATGTCTTTTTGCTGATGACACAAAGATTTGCAACAGGGTTGACGTTCCTGGAGGGATCAGCCAAATGACAAATGATTTAGGTAAACTAAAAAAATGGTCGGAGTTGTGGCAATTGAGTTTTAATGTGGATAAGTGCAAGATAATGCACCTGGGACGTAAAAACCCAAGGGCTGAATATAGAATATTTGATACAGTCCTAACCTCAACATCTGAGGAAAGGGATTTAGGGGTCATTATTTCAGAGGATCTAAGGGTAAGTAGTCAATGTAATAGAGCAGCAGGAAATGCTGGCAGAATGCTTGGTTGTGTAGGGAGAGGTATTAGCAGTAGGAAAAGGGAAGTGCTCATGCCACTGTACAGAGCACTGGTGAGACCTCACTTGGAGTACTGTGTGCAGTACTGGAGACCGTATCTCCAGAAGGATATAGACATCTTAGAGAGAGTTCAGAGAAGGGCTACTAAAATGGTGTACGGCTTGAAGGAGAAAAGTTACCAGGAAAGGCTTAATGATCTTAACATGTACAGCTTGGAAAAAAGACGAGACAGAGGAGATATGATAGAAACATTTAAATACGTAAAGGGAATCCACAAGGTAGAGGAAAGGAGTATATTTAAAAGGAAACAAAATAGCAAAACAAGAGGACATAGTCTTAGATTAGAGGGGCAAAGGTTTAAAAGTAACATCAGGAAGCATTATTTTACTGAGAGGGTGGTGGATACATGGAACAGCCTTCCAGTAGAAGTGGTAGAGGCCAAAACAGTAATTGAATTTAAGCAAGCATGGAATAGGCATAAGGCTATCCTAAACAAAAGATAAATCCAGGTAAAGTATCCATGTAATTGGGCAGACTAGATGGGCCGAAAGGTTCTTATCTGCCGACATTTTTCTATGTTTCTATGTTTCTCAAATAGATTTCAAAATGTATTTTGGAATGCATTTGGAAACATGCTGTGAAAATATTCTGGACTATATGTTTAAATGTACATCAATATAGTTTTATATGTGGCAGAGAAAAAAAAGAAATCACTACTATTATATTCCGGTGGCTGGGTTGAACCAATTTTCATAAAGTCGAGACTTGTTTCTCCACAGCTGTACTGGAGGAATGCGCTGAATGGGATTTAACTTGCTTCTCCATGGTCAAAGAGCAGACGTACCAGTGTCTTGCCCAAGGACACTTACTGGAGGGGTGCTCTGAGCTGGATTCGAACCTTGGTCTCCACGGTCAGAGCTGGTCTGTCCATGGGGCTGGACGGGCCATGGCTCTAGGCAGCACTTTGCCAGGGGCAGCATTTTGAGCCTCATCTAGACACACCACACATTACTGTGAGTTTTATTGCTGTGGAGCTCTATGATACTGTCGTACACACCACACATTACTGTGAGACTTATTCCTGTGGAGCTCTATGATACTGTCATACACACCGCACATTACTGTGAGTTTTATTGCTGTGGAGCTCTATGATACTGTCGTACACACACTACATTACTGTGAGACTTATTCCTGTGGAGCTCTATGATACTGTCATACACACCGCACAATACTGTGAGTTTTATTGCTGTGGAGCTCTATGATACTGTCGTACACACCACACATTACTGTGAGACTTATTCCTGTGGACCTCTATGATACTGTCATACACACCGCACAATACTGTGAGTTTTATTGCTGTGGAGCTCTATGATACGATCATACACACCACACATTACTGTGAGTTTTATTGCTGTGGAGCTCTGTGATACGCTCATACACACCGCACATTACTGTGAGTTGTATTGCTCTGGAGCTCTGTGATACGCTCATACACACTGCACATTACTGTGAGTTTTATTGCTGTCGAGCTCTGTGATACGTTCATACACACCGCACATTACTGTGAGTTTTATTGCTGTGGAGCTCTGTGATACGCTCATACACACTGCACATTACTGTGAGTTTCATTGCTGTGGAGCTCTGTGATATGCTCATACACACCGCACATTACTGTGAGTTTTATTGCTGTCGAGCTCTGTGATATGCTCATACACACTGCACATTACTGTGAGCTTTATTGCTGTAGAGCTCTGTGATACGCTCATACACACCACACATTACTGTGAGTTTTATTGCTGTGGAGCTCTGTGACACACTCATGCACACCGCACATTACTGTGAGTTTTATTGCTGTGGAGCTCTGTGATTCGCTCATATACACCGCACATTACTGTGAGTTTTATTGCTGTGGAAATCTGTGATAAGCTCATACACGACGTATGTTTTGCTGTATTTTTTTGGGGGAGGGGGCAGCATTTCATCCTTGGACCCAGGCAGCACAGTGTCTTGGGCTGGCCCTGTCGACGGTTATAGAGAAGTGATGTTAGCTCTACTCCTTCCAGTCAGTATAATGAACATCACTCTACCAAACCAGAATTGATAAATTGTCAATGGACTAATAATTAATGTACGATGACAAGAAAAGTATTTTACACTCTACACAAACAAGTCTAACATTTTTTATTATCATTATTTGGAGTTGAAATAGGAGCCAGTTTTAACATTTCTATGCGCCAGTAACACAAGACAATTATACCGGCTGGGTCTGAATTCTGAGCCCTGGGTGACTTACTGTCAAAACCATTCCCCACAATTCAAGCAATGAAACATGACAGCCTCACCTGATATTTTGTGGGTGGATTGCTTATGTTGTTCAAATTGCCATCTTCAGAACTTCTAATACTGGAGTGTTTGCTTTGTCCAAGCTGGAATAAAAGAGGAAATAATATTTAATCTTTATTATGAGACATACAGTATTAGGATTTCTTTGCCACTAAAATACAGGATAGTGCACCAGCATATAACTGGGTAATTGTGGAGTGATAGGTAATGTCCAGTACTATTATATGCCACATACGTAATGAGTAGTAGATGGTGTGCGTGTGTATGAGTATATTATATATAATCAAGTTTATAGCTGCAGAGAGCATTTACACATCCTAGCAACTCAGAACCGCTTAAGAGCTCTTGTGCTACATTCCCCATATGCAGAAAAGAATTCTGGGTAAGATATGCAAATGAAGTCCACAGCTTCTCACTTTGTTTGTATCTAGGCTCAGTGATAAAACAGAGCCTTGTCCAATGCCATGCTATATTAAATGGCTTTTTTTTTAGCAAAGGCCAGGTTACACAATCAGAGACCATCACTCCTATGTTTCAGGCTCATTTACCCTCATCAGCAGGAGATAGATGCCAATCTACTGAGGAAGTGGCTTAATACCGCGAAACGCATTTAGATGCACTTTTTATATTGATATTATATCTTTTACCTTAATAAATTAATTAATCTTACACCCCCTGCGTGCTGATTTTCACTTTTACTGCTACAATCCTGGATTGCTGCTGAGGAGCGGAAAGAAAGCGCTGGAGTACTGCAAGGGGAATCCGGCATTCCTAAAGCTGCCGGTTGCTGTTACATCTAGTGTCTGATCTTGAGACGCTGAAAAATGTGAGTCAATTCTCCCTAAAGGGGTTTATTCATATATCTACTTGACATACTGCGCAATATATTTGTTTCTGTTTTATTTGAGGGCTGGACCCCATCTAAATAGAGGGAACATCTTAAAGGACACCCCCACTGGCTGGAAGAAGCGCCTGTCCCACCACACTGTTTTTTTCATATGCTTCTCTTTGAGGAATTGGGATATTTCCTCTAGTGAGTGAAGACGAGCTGCTGATCTAGCCCACCCTGGACTTCTGTATAGGTCCACAATAACATACTGAACTGTTTCATCACCACAATCCCTGTCCCACTCACTATCACTTTATTCAGTGAAATCCATTGGGAAGACATTCTCATAAGAAACCACTAGGTGGCGCCTGACATTCAGACTTTTGTGTATTAGTTGAGTATTAAGGGTTAATGGGCAGGCTTCATCCCTCACAGTATACATTTTATTTTTTTCTTGATTTATGGCATTTTAGGGGTTAATGGGTAGCAACATGCCACACTGTTTATTATTTTTATTGTATTTCCCTGAGTTTATGGAAGTTAGAATCTAAGGGGTCTATTCATCTTTAGATCCTTTTCTTTTCGTCACATTTCGGGGAATTCATTTTGCCAAAAATATTGCAAAATCCTTATTAAGTGAATGGTCACTGTAATTTGCTGAAATTGGAGTCGCTGAAGCAGTTATCGGACATTGGTGAACACCACCGAACTGCGCCAAATAAAATAAATTAAATTTAAGTATCAGGTTAGTACAGTAAAAAGGTATCATTGCATCACATTACTCTGGGGTTTAGGAATCTTATTTATATATATTTATTTAGGGCACGATCACCTGGTGTGAGCTAACCCTAGCGTTGGCATGTTTTTGTGTTAGCACCAGGTAAATTCAGTCTAGCACCGAACCAACAGATCGTTTGCCTCTTGCTACAAACGGGTAAAATCACTTACAGGGTTATCCAAAGAGATTCGAAAAGTCACCGCACGTTCGGTGACTTTTCGTTCTCTTCAATTCGGTTCCTTTTGCCGATTGCATTTCGGTGACCCTGCGGTGTATTCAGCAAACAGCACAGGGTCCCCGAATTGCAGGGAAAGGCTGCCGCAAACCTGACGAAAACTAACCGAATGCACGCTGAAAACAAGCAAAAACATCTGGATTAACCTTCGAAAAACCGAACAGGAGCCGAACAGGAGCCGAATCACACAGAGCCGAAGCAGCTGTGAGGTAGAGGAGGCAGTGAATAAATTAGAAAAACCATTTGTATGAATCTGGGAAAAAGAAACGCTGTTTGCAAAGAACTACTGAGCGAAAATGTCTGAAATTTTCACAGGAGGTCCAGGGAATGATAATAAAGAGGGCTGTTACAAAAAAAATAAGCAAACTGAAAAAAAAAAAAAAAAAAAAAAAAAAAAAATCGGACTTTTTTTTTTTTTAAAAAAAATTCTGAAAAATGCTTAAAGTATCCTAAAAACTCTAGAAATAAAGAGACTTTTTGCTGCAGAATTTTATAATGGACGGTTTATTAGATATTGAATTAAAACGGGAATATTTTTAACATTGAAGCCTGTGGGATTCTCCTGAATAAATTTGCCGAATTAAACCACCGAATGGCAGGGCATTTCGGGAACCTTTCACTGCTGGTTTGTGTTCTCTGAATAGCCGAAGCAGTGATTCTCTATGGGGATTTCACTGCCCTCGAACAGGGACCGAACAGGCACCGTATGTGCAGGCAATTCGCCAGGATTTGGCGAATTGCCTGCTCTCTGGATAGCCGAATGGCCAGGAAAGGTAACCGAACGCTGATTTTCAGCGTTCGGTTACCTTTCTCAAGCAATTCGGATCTCTTTGGATAACCCTGATAGTGTGTCGCTATTAGCAATTCATAGCGCACGCTTACTGTATTTTCCCCGACCTATACTTAACACGAGGAGCGCTTGAGATCTCTAGCGCTTTTGTAAATAACAGATCACTTTGGGCCAGCCCTAATTTCTGGAGCGACGGTAATCGCAAAATTTTACCTCCTGCTCAACCCTGGTGGTAACTCCAAAAAACCTGAAAAAAAAACAGATCCTCGCCCAAAATTAACAGGCAATGGAAAGTAAGGCAGCACAGGTGTTATCTTAGCCCATACACCATAGTAATGGATCTGGTCAGCAATGTTGCTGCTGTTGCAGTAGGTTCTATTATAAATGTATCCTTTATTGATGTATTCTAATATGTTACTTAATTCTAAACATTTTATGCTGGGGGTTATTCACAATATGGAAGCAGTTGATTATTAGGGTGACCATGTGGACCCTGTTTAAAGGGACACATGGATAAATCTTGCCCTGAAACATGTATTGTTTATATGCTTGTGCAGGGAAGTTATTGTGGCTCACCTGGCCTTCCTTTTGGATCTATTAAATACAGTGTAATGATTCTACATGCTGTTGGGTGCCATTTATCATGCAATGCCCATCAGCCTTAATATATGTGTGCATATAAACATGGATGATATGGTCACTTTGGAGGACTTTAATAATGCAGGGGGTGAGGTTATTCACTGGAGGTGTTCATACTTATACAAGCTTGTGAGGGCAGGGGAGCGGTATGGCCGGGCAATCTGCACTGGAAAAAAACAGTTCCATCCTGTACACAACCGCATTAGCGCTTGGTCTCGGCCCCGGATTTAGCGTTTCCATAACGTGTGCTAAATGACCTTGTACATGGTCTCCTGTGGACAAGGTGATCTGTTAGTAGGTCGTCAGGCACTACGTTTTAGCGACTTGCGCTAAATTTTTCCTTTAGCAATGGCGTTTTAGCTCACACCTGGTGATAGGGCCCTTACTTTTATTCAGTGGTATGATTTAGTGGCAAAAATTATTAGTCCCCCCCAGTTTTGGCTGCGGTATCTTATGTGCCCCCCTAAATATTGTTCCTAGAGTTGCCACTGCTCATGCTCCCTGAACCCCTCTTGCACAATTTGAGCCCGATGAATCCTGGCATTGCCATCTTGCAATATGCCCGCTGTGCCATCAGGGGAGAAAAAACCCATTGATGGGAAAACCTGCTCATTCAGTATATTCAGGGAGTCACATGACCTAATTTTATGCTGAAACATATTAATCACTGCAGTAATTAACTAATGGAAGGTGAGCACCTATTTACTCATGTAAATGCAGGTGGTGACTTTTTTTGGCCAGGCAGTGTAAATTCTTCTTACCATTATTCCTCCGGAATAATCCAATTTAACTTCATTTTGTATTTCTATAACCAACCAGTCAGAAAGGCATTAATGTGTAACGATTTGGAAAGTGAGATAAAGGAGAATTTTTCTGGTTTGGCTATTTTGACCTAGAATTTTCACTTCTCCTGCCAATTCACCTATCTTTGAATAGACCTGTATATTATAATAATTAGATGATACAGACTCTGTTTTTCAAATAAAAAATTGATCAATTTTACATCTTCAATTAAATATTGATAGCTCGGCATGTAGAATAATACTGTAAAGGTGTTCTTTACACTGACAGCTGTTGTTGTCAGTTTTGGTCACAAGGTGGCAGTAATACACCAAACTTCATAGTCACAATAAAAGAAGTCTTGATCATATAGATCTTTTTTTTTTTGCCCCTCCACACAAATTGGGATTATACACATAAAATACAGAACACATTTGCATGCACGTCACATAATCAGGCTGGCATAATTTTGTTCAAGCTGACTCAACCTGGAAAAAAAAAACAAGAGGTTGTGTCACGGATTAGTAGAATGATTTCCTATCATGCATTTGCACATTGTGTGCTTTTTGCATCTCTTAAATGCAAAGCTTCATATTTAAACTGCAATGGGCAACAGGTAGCTCTCCAGGTGTGGTGGAACTACATCTGTAATGCTAAAAACATGATACGTTCAGCAACAGATGCAGAGCTACCTTAATGTGCAATTCCTTTTGTAAACCATTACATAAGGGCATATGGACAACAGATGTGGAAAGCAGTGCATAGGTATAGAGCAGATGAGGAATATACACTTGCAGTATTTACATGTGATTTATAATGACATGGATAAGCATCAGTGTAAGAACCCATTCAGGGGAAATAGCTGTCTCATGTTAACCCCTAGACTACCCGCTTGTCGGCTTTTTCTGGCGGCAGGCAGGCGCTCTGTTCGGCGGATCGCCGTCTTTATCGGATCGATTCGGCAGTTTTGTGGTGGATCGTCGAATGCGTTCAGCGGGTTTTCAGATCTATTTGGTATGTTTTAGAATGTTTTTCAGATCAATTCTGCAGTTTTGTGACGGATTTTCGGATGCGTTCGGCGGGTTTTCAAATCTATTCAGTATGTTTTCAAATGTTTTTCAGATCAATTCTGCAGTTTTGTGGCGGATCGTCGGATGCGTTCAGCTGGTTTTCAGATCTATTCTGTATTTTTTCAACGGTTTTTCATATTGATTCTGCAGTTTTGTGGCGGATCGCCGGATGCGTTCACGGGTTTTCAGATCTATTTGGTATTTTTTTGACTGCTTTTCAGATCGAGTCTGTGGTTTTGCGGCGTATCGGTGGATGCGTTTGGTGGGTTTTCAGATCTATTCGGTATTTTTTCAACAGTTTTTCAGATCAATTCTGCAGTTTTATGGCGGATCGCCGGATGCATTTGGCAGGTTTTCAAATCTATTCAGTATGTTTTCGACTGTTTTTCAGATCGATTTTTGGACGGATCGTCGGATGCATTCGGCGGGTTTTCGGATCCATTCAGTATTTTTTTTTACTGTTTATCTGATCGATTCTGCGGTCTTGCGGCGGTTTTTAAGGATATGTTTTTGCAAATAAATAAATGGAAAAAGCCGCCAAAGTATTTTACCAGGAAAGATACATTGAGATTTCTCATTTTCAAGTATGTCCTGGGTCCATTGAATCGGACTATCCGAAATGCGGAGAACCGGGAGAGTAACCCTGCATATCTTTTATATGCCTAGCACATTTTTTTAGTGAGTGTTCTCTAAAGGGGGTCATTGCATATCCTCTTTATTATGCTGGTCTGCGCTATGATGTCTGTATTTAGGTGTATTACTTTGATAGATTGTAAGCTCGTATGAGCAGGGCCCTCTACACCTCTTTCCATCCTATGTCCGTTTATCTGTATCTTGTTCCCTTTGGGTTATTGTAAAGCGCTGCGGAAACTGTTGGTGCTATATACATGATGATAATAATAATACACCTATTTTTTGCTGACCTGAAGTCGTAAGAAGGAGGCGTTTAAAAGAGTATTAAGATACGTATACACAATTGTTTTAATACTTGGGTGCACGTGTTTTTGTGATTGTATTAGCCGCAAGAACAACAGACAGGTGGGTTATAGCAGCATTATAGTGATACTATGGAATATTACGATAATATTTTATGTTAATCTGTGATGATTTCTTTTTAAGATGATCTTAACCCTTATTTTACATAACTTAAAGGTGGACTTTAAGGCCGGTGTCAGACAAGCGCACTTGCGCACATACTGACGTGCCTCCCGATGTCCATCGCAGTGTTGTGACGCTGAGACGTGGCCAGCCACACGATGTTGTGCGCACCCAAATTGCACGCGCGACAGCGGCTGAGCTGCAGTCCTCCCTGTTGAAACGCTAGGACGCGCCTTCAATGAGGCTGCAAAGCGCTATCCTCCATAGGAGGATTGAGCCTTGAAGCGCTGAGCGCACTAACTGCTCTCAGCGAGACGGCCAGACGTTCCTTCCGCTCTAAAAAACGCTTGTCTGACACCAGCCTAAAGCTCTTCAGATGGCATGTTAGTGGACCTGAGATTTGGTGCATGTTGGGAAATCCCTGTCAAACGACACCTGGGACTACCCTCTGCAACAGTGATTCCTAAAGTCTGTCCTCAAGTTCCCCTAACAGGTCAGGTTTTAAGGATTCCCTTGGGGAAATGCAGACTGAATCCTGCAATCACTGAGCAGCAAATCATATCACCTGTGCTGTGCTTCACATATCCTGCAAACCTGACCTGTTAGGGGGACCCGGGGTTGGGGACCACTGCTCTACAAGATGGGTAGAGACGTTGTGGACGTGCTCGAAGTGAGCCCTTGTCACTGCCATTTACAATGAATGACTGAAAGCTGGCACCCACTCCCTGGGATGTCATCTAGGCTTCACTGGTTACCAAGGAAACAAGGGAGAAGCCTGAGGGGTCTGAAAAGATGCTCATCAGACATCCCAAAAGTGTCTGATCACACGGTCTTATCAGACACTGGAGTCGACTTTTGAGAACAGTGTCTATTCTACTGTGTGTAGATAAATGAGCTGCCAGCTGTCTCATTCAGTAACCTGGAGCTCAGGAGCACAGGGGTTAAAGCAAGCATGGTGTGTATTAACCACGTATGCTCAGGTCTGACGATGCACCTCATTTTTTGTGCACTAATGAGGCTGCGCCAAGACACTGATAGGGGCCTGTTCAATACACGGTGAATAGTTGTGACTTCATTTTCAAGGCATTGTTTAGCGATTAAACCCCTATCATGTTACTGGCAGGTATATCCTGCTAATAAGAGATCCATGGGGTCTGAATGAATGCCAGTCACGCCACACTGGTGAAGTGGAATCAGGCTGGAAGCTGGCCGCCATTATAAGCCAGGCGGCCATCTTGTTCAGAATAATGGTTCACTTGAACATAACTAGGTAGGTTTTAGCTGAAACTAGAATGAAGCATACATAGAAACTTAGAAATGTGTTAGATTAGCAGAAAAGCAATTAAAACCCTGAGAAAGATTTTGGCTGTTCCTGGCACGAAGGGACAGAATGAGGAATGGATACACCAAGGTCATAGAGGCCCACTGAGAGACCAAGGGAAGCATAGAAGATAGACCAGGTATTAGCCGCAATAAATAAGTACAGGCGTTAGGGAGGCGAGCATAGCCCGGACTGAATGTAAGAACTAATCATGATCTGTCGAAACTAACATGAAGCTTGCAAATTTACCGCCAATTTAATGGAATGTCTTTGTATTAGACTAAGGGAGGTATTAACCCAAGTGGGGTGGGATAGTGTCACAGGGAGGTGGGCTAATTGGGATGTACCTAATTATGTATTCGGGGTATAAGACCCCCTTGTCGGGGTTAGTTCAGGGCTCAGTCTTTGCGATTCAATCCTGTCTGAGCATCTTCTGTGACATCACAATAAAGTTTGCCTTTCCTGAAGAGACTCGTGTCCAGACAATCCTTGCTCGTGTCCGGTCCGGCCTCGTCCCGAGTGGACCAAGTGGATTCTGGTAACATTTCTGGGGGCTCGATAGCCGGGATACGAGGCCCTTTGCCGGCACGGCAACGACTGCTGGACACTGTAGCGGTTGACTGCAGGTGCGAGCGATCCTGCTGGTTGGGCGTCCATTGAAGGTTTGCTGACATCTGCAGGCGCCAAGCAGGATTTCCTGTACAGTGGACCTCGTCTCGTCCCAAACGGACCCCCAGCCCGGGAAGCTGGGACACCACCGAGTCCGAGGAAACAGCGAACGGCGCGGCGATAGGTAAAGTGTCTTCTATGTTTGTATGTCTAATGGAAATACTGGTGTATAAAGGAAAACGTCCGGCTATAGTCGGATAAGGAGACCCACGGCCACGGTCTCGTTGGCATACCGAACCCGCCGCCGAAAGCACGGAGCCAGAGTGGCTAGCGCGTGTCTGGACCCGGGGGAACAGATGTTAACTAAAGGGTAGAGTCTGTATGTGAGGGAGAAGGGAGCCACGTGGAGTTGCATAGTCGTAGTCACTGTTTGTAAATAAAGCTTCTACACGTGGACAAAAGGAAAGGAGGAGAGATTTCTGTGACTGGGCTGAGAGCCCTGAGTCAGTGCTGTCACGGTGGCAGTACCACCAGGCACGCACCACCCTATCCTTGCCCTCCGATCCTTGGAAGTGGTCGGTCTGTATATATATCCCTATGAATATAACTCGCAGCAAGGTGAGGCCCTGGTTCCTGAGAGAAGCCCCTATATGCAGAGATGCAGTGTAAACTGCAAGGACAGATGAAAGCAACACAGGGTTAACAAAAGACCTCTGTACGGCAATACCAAAGATTCCCTGCACTGAAAGGCCGGTCTTTAGGATAGCCGGATCTAATCTAAAGGAAAGTATTACCTTGAAGCCGTACAGAGTCTTTTGTTGTATACAGATGACAGGGTTACCTGGAAACGGTACAGACAAGGAAAATACTATAGAGGAAAGCCAAAAGGTCATAACCAGAGAGAGTACGTCATACAGGATATAGGAATAGGAACCAGAAGGGAAGTCAGCCAAGCCAAAATCGGTAACCAGGGAATCATAATGGAACATAAACAGCAAACCAAAATACAGCAATAGACAGAACTAAATACACAAAAGGAACTGACATAAACTGGAACAGAAATAACAGAGGCAAAAACTAAACAAGGATGAACAAACGGAGGATAACAGGAACACTGCAAGGAGCTCTCAGGACACAAGTCGCAAGGAGACCAGGCAAAGGAAAAATGACCCAGCAATGTCCTATAGGTACATTGCTCTAATATAGTCAGGGGAATCAAGGCAAGGGTAAACAGGTGAGCAGCACACAGAACACCAATTAACCCCTGGGAGGCCACCCAGGAATTGGCAGCAACAGAAACACAAGGGAAAAAACACAATATACAAATACAGAGGGCAGGAAGACAGGTATGCCAGCATGGAACGTGACAAGTGCTAGTGTGTACGTCGTGTAGTGAAGAGGGCCCATTGGGGCCAGCGGTAGCTGCAGAGGAAGTGGTGCCGGGTGGGTAGATTACCCATAGGCAAATTGGAATAGCAGACGGAAGTGTAGTTATAGAACGGGGTGCACATAGTCACAAGCAGTCAAGAGTTAGAGTTCAATTAACATGGTATAAGGAGCCAAAAGGAGGGACAGCGTGCCCTCGGCTAGTAGAAAGAGTTGAATTGTTTATGTATTGTTTTGTGCTGAAAGTATCTGGTACAGTATGGGTTGTGAATGATTGCTGAGAGTGCTGTGAGTGATTGTGCGCCTACTCGCCTAGCGAGAAAGCAAACTTGAGAGTGGACTCCCAAGGTACGTTTCCGGCTCAGGCGACTGCAGTCCGGCTACTGACGGAGGAAGCGAATCCGATATATATGAACTGTTGGCTGAAGTACCAGACAGTAAATTTCAAGTGTTTTTGCTAGAAAGTAATATCTGTATTGTAAAAAGGTTACTGCCCTTAAGAGTAACAATGGGTAGCGGGTCATCCAAGCCCAATAAGGTGAAGAAGGGTGAGACGCCCTTAGGGTATATGGTGCGGAATTTCGAAGCACTATATACAACACATGATTATGGTGTAGAGTTAACTAAAGAGAAATTAACAGGAATGTGTACACTTGTATGGCCACTGCTAGTTCCAGACTGGCCAGAGCAGGGGTCAACGGACCCGGAGCTAATACAGAGAGTGCATTCCCAAGTAACCGGGAAATGCGGATATCCTGAACAGTACCCATATATAGATATATGGAGGTATTGTGTAAGAGATAAAAGTCATTTTATAATGCTGGCGGGACGTAACAAGAAGCAGGTACCCCCAAATAGAGAAAATAATAAGAAAAGGAAACCGGTGTTAGTAGAACAACCGGAGGAGATTGATTCCCTGTCCCCGCCCTATCCATCATATTATGGGGCAGCTAGAGAAGCTTTGCGTGCCGTGGTTGCGCTGGCGGAGGGGGGGAGCGGGCGGCTGCTACTGCTCCGCCAGCTTCCTCCGCTCCGGCAGGCGGTATTGCGGAGGAAGATGAGGGGGCAGCGGGTGGAGGAGACAGAGAGGTCCCACCAGGAAAGATTGAAATGCCCGATGGGAACGTATATAAACTAGTAACCCAAGAGGACAGCGATGATGAGGGTGAAGATGCAAAGCAAGGTGCAACCACTCACGCAGCGAACAAAATATATAAACCCCGAGACCCATATCAGCACAATCCCAGTAACAGTAAGATGCAAATGCCCCTACGGAGGTGCCAGGCCCTTTACTGGAAAACGGAGAACCTGGGTCAGTGCAATACACATGTCCCATTTACAACAACAGATCTGTTCAACTGGAAAACACACACACCACTGTATTCCACTAATCCTGCAGCAGTGGCCAGTATGATAGTCAGTTATGCTTACACATAACCCCACATGGGCGGATTGTCAACAACTAATGCTCACAATGTTCACTACTGAGGAAAGAGCCCGAATAAATAGTAGCGCGCGAAAAATTCTACTTGCCCAAGCCGTAGAAGATGCCAGAGCCCAGCCAGAAGCGTGGGCAGAGGAACACTACCCCAAAACAGATCCAAATGGCCGTACAATACTGCTGCAGGCATTGCACACCTGCAGACGTACCGTACAGTGGTAATAATGGGTGTTAAAGCGGGAGGGAAGAAGCCCACAAACATGGGGAAAATAGCGGATATTGTGCAAGATTCTAAAGAAACCCCAAGTGCATTTCTAGAAAGATTACTAGATGCATATAGGATGTACAGTCCTATTGACCCGGAGGCGGTGGAGAATCAGAGGTTAATTAATTCTTCCTTTGTGGGTCAGTCACAAAGAGACATACGGAATAAAATACAGAGATAAGATGGGTTTTTGGGTAAAGGTATTAGAGAATTGGTAGAAATTGCTAATAAAGTGTATCATAACCGGGATCTGGAAGAAAAGCGGGAGGAGATAAAGAGACAAAAAGGGTATACAGGTGTGGTCGGATATATGGGAAATGGAGGGAGAGGTGCCCCGGACAGAGGGAGAGTGAGGGGTCGGGGAGGCAGAGGTAGGGGAACCCCTAGGGAACCCCTGGGACCCAATCAGTGCGCTTGGTGCCGGGGCAAAGGTCACTGGGAAAATAATTGTCCAGCATTTTTGGCTAAATTTGGGGTACAGGGGGAGGCTGGGGAATCGGGAGGTCAGGCCTCCAATGGTCAAGTAACAAACGGCAGATATGAGAGAAATGATGGTGCCGGTGCAGGGTTTGTTGGTTTGGCGGGAACGTCATTTGAAGGGCAAGGTACATATTGACACGGACCTGGGCCCATCCCACTCGGTAATCACGAGCCCACGGTCACTATGAGGGTGGGAAATAAAGTTGATATTGTGGGAGCAATGGGGGTGTCTGCTAAGTACCCCTTCCTTGCTTCACGAAAATGTAGTGTGGGTGGGCATAATGTTGAACATGAATTTTTGTATATGCCCGAATGTCCCATCCAACTCCTGGGGCGGGATCTCCTTTGCAAATTGCAAGCCCAAATTAAGTTTCTCCCCGGGGGTCACGCTAGATTAGACCTGCCTGAGAGTGGCAGCTCTACACGGCAGTACAGCTCAGCCAGCCAGCACACCCAACCTGTCAAAATTGCAGTAATTATGCCAAGAGAAGAAGAATGGCGCTCGGCACCAACCCCGCCAGCCGACCCAGACCCGTACACACTACTTCTGGGCATCCCCGAAGTGTGTGCGAAGGAAAACCCGCCCAGACTAGCTGTAAATATCCCTCCAGTGTACGTCGATTTAAAACCTGGTGCAACACCTGTGGCTTTAAGACCATACCATATCATATCCCACAAAAAGCCAAGCAGAATATCCAGACACATTTGCAGAGACTTAAAGACCACGGCATTCTGAAATTCTGCGTGTTACTGTGGAACACACCCCTGTTGCCAGTACTGAAAGAGGGCACACAAGAGTACTGGGGGCAGAGAGAAAAGAAGCAGTATGCCGAATACCCCAACCAGAGACAAGGAGACAAGTCCGTGAATTCCTGGGAGCTGCAGGCTTCTGCCGCCTGTGGATCCCCAACTTCGCAGATATTGCTAAGCCCCTCCATCAAGCTACCAAAGGAGGAGAGCATGACCCCTTCCTATGGGAAGAAGAACAAACAGCAGCTTTTCTGAAATTAAAGACTCTGTTAATGGAAGCTCCTGCACTGGGACTGCCAGATCACAGCAAGCCCTTCCAGCTGTACGTGCATGAACACAATCAAACCGCTACAGGAGTGCTGATTCAGAATTTTGGCTCCTGGCTAAGGCCTGTGGCCTATCTCTCCAAGCAACTTGATCCTGTGGCCTGCGGCCTACCCCATGCCTGAAAGCTGTGGCAGCCACCGCAATGCTGATAGCGGAAGCAGACAAGCTGACCCTTGGACAAGTTCTTCATGTCAAGGTGCCCCATGCTGTCAAAGCCCTGCTTGATGTAAAAGGAAGCTACTGGTTCAGCAACAGCTGGATGACGAAGTACCAAGCTATGATGTGTGAGAATCCACGGGTTCATTTGGACCTCATCGCTACCCTGAACTCTGCTACTTTACTGCCTGACTGCGAAGAGGATCCAGATTATGAATGCCTCCAAGTCATGGAAGAAGTGTTCAGTAGCAGGCCAGATTTGAAAGACGTACCCCTAGACAAATACGATCTACAGCTATTCACTGATGATAGCAGCTATATGGATGATGGGAAGAAAGTCTCCGGCTATGCAGTCGTCTCAGCAGAAGAAATTATTGAAGCAAATTCTCTACCAGGCCATACCTCTGCACAATTGGCTGAAATAACAGCCCTAACCAGGGCTCTACAACTTTCCGAAGGCAAAAGAGTAAATATCTACACTGACTCCAAATACGCCTTCATGACTGTCCATGCACATGGTGCACTCTACAAAGAGAGAGGCCTACTTACTTCCTCAGGACAACAAATCAAGTATGCAGCTGAAATAACAGCCCTCCTAGAAGCTGTATGGAAACCAAGTGCTGTCAGTATTATGCACTGTCGTGGCCACCAGAAAGGCCATGATGAAATCCCGAAAGGCAACAGGCGCGCTGACCAGGCCGCAAAAGCGGCTGCACAACCATTGCTAACAACTGATCAAGCCAAAGTCCTGCTCTGCAAGCAAGAGGACCAACCTGCCATGCCAAACTACGAATTCTACATGAATTGGAGAAAATTTGAACCTGGAGGCGAATTTATTGAAATTATGTTGCACAAATGGCACAATGACTACGAACTATTAGAACTCAATCATGATTATATCCAATGGCTCTTCCCAACCCGGTCCCAAGGCCGAAATTTCTACTCCACTCCTCTGAACCCTCAAGAGACACGTCTTATGATTAACACCTCAGAAGTTCAGCAAAGACTCCGCAGAGCATACAAAATGATGCTGAAATTCTTCGGCGTAAAACTAATGGGGGAGTATGGTGAAGATACAGAAGTAATCGAAGTTGAACGAGCAGAAAATTTCACCTCACATTTCGAAAACCTAACAACCAACCCTTATAATAATCTGAGAATTACACGAATACTGCTAAGTTTGGGAGAATTGGGAGCAGAAGAATACCAAGCCCCATTGGTGAGGTTCTTCCTCAAGGAGATCCTTATCAAAAACAAACTGCCAAGAATGAAGAAAAGTGTGAACTTTTTCATACCAGCAGTGAGAGATTCACAGGAAAGACAAGATCTGCTGTTTTTTGCCTGGCGATACTATTTCCCAAAAGAAGAATTCATCTGGGGAAACCATGGAGAATTGGCACGATACAAAGCAAAACCAGTGGTGGCTGCACTCCTACCGGCGCCACTGAGCGAATGGACGCCTGTGTATTCAGAGAAAGAGAAGAAATGGCTATCAGAAGAACAAGACGGATATGGAGAAGACGGATGGTTCCAGTTGAAGGGACAAATAGTTCTACCACCAACATTGGCGCCTGAGATTGTAAGAATGCTCCACGCAAGTACCCATGGAGGAAGAGAAATGATGGAACAACAATTGGAGCCACATTTCTATGTGCCAGGACTGTCAGTAATCTGCAAAGCAATAGCCCAGCAGTGCGTGACATGTGCCAAAAATAATCCAAGAACAGGCCCATCTCAACCTCCAGGGAAGCAGCCAATCAGGCTATCCCCAATGGCATCGTTACAGATAGATTTCACAGTGTTGCCACCCTGCAAAGGATATAAATATCTACTGGTAATGGTGTGTACCCTGACAGGATGGGTAGAAGCTTTCCCAACAAGAACAGAGAAAACAGTGGAAGTGGTGAAAAGTCTGATGAAGGAAATAATACCACGCTATGGACTTCCTCTCGAAATAGGGTCGGACAATGGCCCCGCATTTATACAGAACTGTTTACAGCAACTTGCCCGACTATTGGGCATCACCTGGAAGTTACATACGGCTTACAGGCCCCAAAGCTCGGGAAAAGTCAAGAGAATGAACCGCACCCTAAAGATTTTGATGTCCAAACTGTGCCAAGAGACGTCACTAGGCTTGTTGGATGTGCTGCCGATAGTCCTATTGCACATTAGGTGCAGGCCAACCCCCCAATTGAAGCTAAGTCCGTACAAACTCATGTTTTTATGGCCTACTCCTCTGATTAATGGACTAAGGGGGGACCTTCGGGCATTGGGGGAAACTAAATTAAATGATCAGGTTGTACTGTTGGGTAAAGCAATGCAGAAATTAAATACTTGGGTGGGAGATAATATACCTCACTTTTTATACCCCCACTGCATAAATATTGTCCAGGTGATTCAGTATGGGTGAAGGAGTGGAAAAATGATCCACTAGGTCCAAAATGGAGAGGTCCTTATTTTGTCCTGTTGTCAACCCCTACAGCAGTAAAGGTTGCCGAGGTGGTCCCGTGGATACATCACTCCAGACTGAAGGTAGCTGCAGCCAATCCTGAACCAGTTTGGAAGGTCGTCACCAACGAGACCAATCCACTGAGGCTAAAGCTAACAAAGACCACAGTCATGAGCCCCTGAGAGATTCAACCGAGAGCATCCAAGATACTCAACCCATGGGTGTTTTGATGGATACAACGAGGTCTGATTATCCCCTGATAGGGGATGCTGAAAGGGTTATTTTTAGGGGCCCGGCCCCGACCCGTGATCAACCGGAAATGTCTTTTTTTTTTTTAATTCCGGCGGGGAGGGATTGGGTTTATGTGACTGTGAAGAGAATTGCCCAAGGGTTTTTGACAGTTGGGGCAATTCTGGTACTGATTTTGTTTCTTGCACATTTGATCCATGGACTATCACATGGAGCATGCCCCAGGTGCCCAAGCACCACCAAGAAAGTGGAAATTTCCCAGATCTGGAATGGTACGCACCCGGTGATGGAGAACCGTACCATGTGGAGACAAAAACGAGAGGCGCTATCTGCAACCAACCCAAGAGGACACTTACTTGTGCAATTTAAATATGACTATGCTAAAAAGTCTGGGCAAACTGCATGCTGGGTGTGTAGTAGACTGCACCCAGAGACAATTCATATACCATTTGCCTCTGTCCCAATGAATTTGAGTATGTTTGCATCAGGGAATGTCACAATACAAGCAGTCGATGCATCGAGGGAGAAACCAGAATCATTCAGTCCCGGGTACTCCATAATAGGACCAGTGTACCAACCAGAATGGTGTTTTCAATTAGGACCAGATAAGGAGACAAATAACGAGGGTGGGTTATGTAACTCAAGTCAGTTCAACTGGACATCATACATTTACATATTCAGAACAGGACTAAAGGCGCACTAGAGAGCAAGAGGAGGTGATTGCGAATGCGACCAATGGAAGGCAGGATGCAGTGGATATGATGAGACGGCTGAGACAACTTGCGATAGAGATAACAAAGGGAACACTATATTCATCACCATTTATAGTGAAAGGAGGGTACCAGGTGTGCTGTGAAAGGGTGTGTTACACATGGGTACCACCTACATTAACGGGAATGTGTTATCTGGCTAAATTGATCCCAATCCAGAGGGTGAGGGGAGAAGACACTAATTCAGACACAACACTTCACCCTAGGTACCCACTGGTGTTTGAAAGACAGAAGAGAGCTATTCAAGAAAGCGGATCGAATATGGGCATGGCTTCCAGCATGGACTGGATGGGGAAGAGAGTTGATGGCAAGAATGAACAGTTATGCCAGTTTGATGGATGAGATTTTGAAGAAGACTAGTTGGGATATTCAGTTACTGAATCTGGAAGTACGGGAGATACGAAAGGTACAAATGATACATAACATGGCACTGGAACAGATCAGTGCGGCTCTGAATGGATTGTGTGAGATGACGATGCATTATGAATGTTGCACTTTCATCAAGAACACTACACATGACGTCCCTGACTATTACCAGATAATCCAAGATCACCAGGAGAAGGTAGTGCAGTTGCAGAACACAGCAAGGAGAATTGCTGCTGAAGGCTGGAATCCACTTCGTGGGTTCGGAACAATCGGAGATTGGTTCGGATCCGTCCTGAGATTTATTTCACAGATTGGATCCATGGTTCTGATGGTAGTGGTGATCTTGGTCGTAGGGACACTACTGTACCGCATAGGGCTATGTCTATGGCCACTATGCAAGAGAGCACTGACACCCACACAGACACAGAAGATACCATTGATTATCCCACAAGATATGTTCCCAATGAAAATAGGTCCCCCAAAGTATGAGGAACTTAAGAATAATAGTAGTGAGGTGTAATGGCTACAAGTTTCAGGAGAAGAACCTGAGGCTTGAGCCAAGGGGGGAATGAAGTGGAATCAGGCTGGAAGCTGGCCACCATTATAAGCCAGGCGGCCATCTTGTTCAGAATAATGGTTCACTTGAACATAACTAGGTAGGTTTTAGCTGAAACTAGAATGAAGCATACATAGAAACTTAGAAATGTGTTAGATTAGCAGAAAAGCAATTAAAACCCTGAGAAAGATTTTGGCTGTTCCTGGCACGAAGGGACAGAATGAGGAATGGATACACCAAGGTCATAAGGCCCGCTGAGCGAAAAAGGGAAGCATAGAAGATAGACCAGGTGTTAGCCGCAACAAATAAGTACAGGCGTTAGGGAGGCGAGCATAGCCCGGACTGAATGTAAGAACTAATCATGATCTGTCGAAACTAACATGAAGCTTGCCAATTTACCGCCAATTTAATGGAATGTCTTTGTATTAGACTAAGGGAGGTATTAACCCACGTGGGGTGGGATAGTGTCACAGGGAGGTGGGCTAATTGGGATGTACCTAATTATGTATTCGGGGTATAAGACCCCTTGTCGGGGTTAGTTCAGGGCTCAGTCTTTGCGATTCAATCCTGTCTGAGCATCTTCTGTGACATCACAATAAAGTTTGCCTTTCCTGAAGAGACTCGTGTCCGGTCCGGCCTCGTCCTTAGTGGACCAAGTGGATTCCGGTAACACTGGGTCAATATATGTGCAGAAAATTGAAAACCTGCAACAAAGCATACAATTACAGCTATTTTTAAAGCGGGGACATAGTCTACAGCGCTGTACAATGAATACGTTTGACACTCGGGAACAATAGGATAAGAGGACTCTAAATCCTCATAATCTATATAATTAATAAAAAATATGTGCCAGAAGCCCTGGATATTGCAGGACAGGGATATTATTATTTTTATTTTTTTTATTTTATTTCTTATTATTTGCTGCTGTCCTTCCATCAAATTTTTTTCTCTCTCAAAATGAAATAAAAAATTTAACAGGTCCATAATCTGGCCTCCTAACTACCAATACACTGGAAAAAGCTGCACATGCGGGGTATTACTGTGATCATGGGACATTGCAGAACATAAATAGAAGTTTCTCATGGTTGCACAATAGAGACTAATAAATTCCTAGCAAAAACACAACATGCAACTATGCATCGCTGGAAAGGGGAGACTCTCCCCTTTCCAGTGGTGCAATTTGTGTTCTCTATCTAAAACTGTTGGGGAGATAGAGGGCTCCAAAGGAGCCACCCCCTCCCTTTCCTAAATTTTACAGCAGTCGCCGGGTGGTGTCTGCCGATGACATCATCAAGCATCGTGATAACGTCATCACGCCTGGGCCCCTAAAAAGGCGGGGCGGGTTTCCAGCCTGCCAGACCACCGCAGGGAGCCCAGCGAGGAAGGTGTGTATCGGGCAGGAGGGAGGTAAGGGGACCCTGATGTACCATGTGCATCCGCAGGTCTAAGGGAGACTTCCAGATCGGATGTACATGGTACGTCAGCGGTTGGGAAGGGGTTAAAAGCATTTATTCTTTTTTATGTAACAGACCTTTTTATTATCATTCATAGGATCTTATAAGTAAATTTCAGACATTTTCGTTCAGTAGTTGTTTTGTAAACAGTGTTTAAATTTTGACACTTTCAATCGTATTGTTTTTTTTTTTTACCCCGTTTGTCAGTTTGTCGACTTTTTCTAGTGTGCTCTGCATGTTTTTTGCGTTGTTTCCGGCAGGTTTGCAGTGCGTTTTCCCTGCACTCCAGGAACCCTATGGTGAATGCTGAATTTACCGCAGGGTGGGGAACGTTGATTCCCCAAAATGCAGGGAAGTGCGGGGAATGAGAGGGCACTGAAATGTCGGTGACATTTCGGTGCTCTCTGAATAACCCCCATAGACTTTGTTTTAACGGGAATCACAACTTTTATTGGCCACTCCGTAAGCATATTCTGTTTCAGGAGAATGAAATTTGGGCTTAATGGCTTTTCAATTCCCAATTAAAAATTCGAATCAAGTATCAGGTCTCACAGCTACACTTTTTAGTGGAAATATCAGCTTCAGCGATTCAATTCGAGTTTACCGGTATGTTGATTTCTGATAATTATTATAGGCTAAAAGGTGGTCATAAATGGCTCTTTGGATGCTTGTAGCACTGTTTAACCCCTTCACTGCTGAGCCTTTTCACCTCTGTGTGCAGAGCTTATTTTTTACCGTTTTTGCTCATAAGGTTTAAATGAGATTTGAAGTCATATTTTACTGTACAACCCAGGCAAATTATATATCCTTTTTATGGCAGACTTTGCAGATTTATAATATATCATTATTATATGTATACGTCATGTCCTGCCTGAAATATTATAACAAAAAATGTGAATTACCATTAAAATTTCAATCATCAACAGCGTATAAAGAAATTATTTTCACATTTTATCATCCGAGCCTTTATGCTTATATATTCTATGTAGTACGCTTGTTAAAAAAAATAGAAGTGGGAACTCATTACTTTATTTTTCTAAGACAATAAGTGATTTTAGTGCAGCAGTTTTGATCACATTATAATTGAAAAGTGAACAATAGTGCTGCATTAATAAATTAAAGATTTTTTTTTAATTTTATTTATTTGATTATTGTTCTTTACACTTAACCTGGTCATGTTTAGTTTCATTGGAAATGTCATGCTCTGGCCTTTCCAATGATACCAAACATAACCCTCAAGCTTTCACTGATCGAGAGATGGGGGGGTCATTTGGCCCCTCGTATCTCCACCATAGCGATTTGCATTGGAAATCCCTGAGCAGTTAGGGGTTAACTCGCTAACTGACATCATCACACCTTGTGTGACGACATCTGTTGATGAGGGGAGATCGTGGCCTGGCACCTATGGGGTTAAAGAGAGGCATTACTGGAAAGGTCAGACTGTGACCTTTCCAGTGATGCATCTTCTGACTTTGTACCCCTCGGCGATGGGGAGATAGAGGGGTCGAAAGTATCCCCCTCCCTTTCAGGCACTCCCATCTACTCTGGTGGGGAGGGAGTGCCTGAAACTGATGTCATCACGCCCAGCTCAATGACATCACTGCACTGGGAGGGGTATATATCTGTGGGACCCCAGATAGAGAGGTGAGTATCGGGCGTGAAGGGGGGTTCAAAGGGTTGATGTGTAGGGAAGTCGTCTGCTTACAGCGGTGACACATGAGGACACGTCATCTGCATTCAAGAGGTTAAAGTATTGGTCCTGCTCCTACTGTACAAAAAATGCCCGTTGCACATTTAATCTTAAATCCTGGACATACTGTTCTTACTGTAAATCCCATAAATGTGAGTCTTACGTAAACCCTCGACGTGGGTTATACTGTAAATCTCATAATTGGAAGTTTTACTGTATATCCTGTAAGTGTGAGTCTCACTGTTAATTTTGGACATGCACCTTTTTACTGTAAAAGCAGAAATATTAAAGCTGGGACTTGCGGGTTGTAAACATAACTGTAAAATGTTAAAGTACAGACCTGCGCGTTATTACTGTAACGCTACAGCATTAATTCATGGACTTCCATATTACAGACTTACGCATTTTAATTTTACGGTATGGAGGTTGCATGTTTCTACTGTAAATTGTGGATCCTATTTAAAGTATTTGTTACTGTGGCAGAACCTACCGTCACTGGGGTATTATTATTATTATTATTCTTTATTTATATCTGGAGGGGGCCGTGGGCTAGCCTCCTGCCCAGAGACTATGGCCCGTGAAAGAGACTATTGGGGAACTGGTGGACCTTTTAAATAGATTTGTTTTTTCACTGTTTTAAACATTCCCAGCAAACTAAAGTTTTCTGATATCTGTGTGTTATTCCCTTGTGTAGTTATTGTATAGTCTCCTGTTGTGTATTTTGCATACATTCCCTCAATTATCTAACCCCTCTCTGTATAGTGTACATCTCTGTATTAGTACCTGCTCTCTCTATTGTGTACATTCTTTCTATAAGAAATTCTTTTTGTTTTACCTGCTTTCTCCCTCCCCCTTCTCCTCCTAGGAGGTCCCATTGTCCATTGTTTTGAAGGTCCTGTGCAGTTATTTGATCTGTGTTGTTATCTGTTTGGATGTATTCATGAAGGGGGTTGTACTTTGCCTGGGTATCTGTGTGTCTGTGTGAATAAACAGTCAGTTCTATTCTGACCAAGCTTAAATCACGGCTCATGATTTGGGGTAGCAGCTAACGTCTGATTGCTGTGCCAATGAAGGCTCCAGGTCTACAGCTTCGGCTTATTTCTGGGGGTAGTAGTCAGGCTCTCTACGTGCACCTGTCCTTAAGCTGCAGCTAAGGAACTGGAGAAAGGCATGAGAGTCACGAGGAGAACCAGGGTGTCCAGCGAGGAAGCGGCATTTGACAGATATGCCCCTTCCGGGCACAGAGATCTGTTACAGTTACAAATACACAAATATACAATAGTAGCATGCCTGTCAACACTGGGAGGTATAAGATTGGGACTGGGGTGAGTGTCTCTATGGAACTTGTATACGCAAAGTGCGCAATTTGAGTTTCCTATGCTAGGAAAATGCATAGGAGCCCCAATTGTGTTAGATAGCTGCAGGGACTTCCGGGTTCGGGAGTCCATGAGCCGAAGAGGAAAAGCTGTGCGTCAAGGGAGAAAAGGTGAGTAAAATCACCCCAAATAAAATACATAATAAAAAATAATTGGGCAAACACTGTCAGTAGCATCTGCCCAATTATTTAAGGGAACTCTTTCCTTTTACAGGGATACTATATTAAAAATAAAGTGATTTTGGCTAATGAAGCAGCCTTTGTGGCTTTGTCTTGATTTATTGTCTGCCCAACAATATAGGAATCCTTTGTTGTTTAATTTATTGAGTTATGAAACACTTTCTTTGCGCATCACTGCAGACTCATCATAATCACCTCTCAAACAGCTGTCATACATGTTCTGCAATGCAGGGCCGAAAATCAGGAATAATATGCTAATGATGGGGGGAATTGAATTTGAATACCTACAACCAACAAGTCCCCGCTCTGAGCGCAGAAAGCAATTTGTGCGGCTCTTCTGATAAACCATAAGTATTTCAATATTTAAACATATACATTGAATAGGCGACGCTCGGGGCTCTTTGTGTTCAAATGCAGACACGGGATAATATTTTAATTACATTTTTCAGAGATTAGTAAGAGAAGGGGGTTTCTTGTATGGGCTGTGTGCGGCTTATTAACCCTTTACGTGCCTGAGCTGCTTCGGAAACACACTGCAGGAAGAGAATAATGTCTATAAGCAGAGGACGTCAGAATAAAATACAAGGATTTATTTTCCATTTGATTTTTTTTTTTTTGTATTTACAAAGAATTTTTTTTTATTGTGTATTTCAATTTCAAAACACATTTGAACCTCTTCAATACGAAGTTTATTTCCACTGGTAAGACCAATGATGTGCGCAGCCTGTTTCATTAGGGTATGCACCCATGGAACATTTATTAATTACATATCTATGCTTGGACAATTTTGGACATAAGTTAATTTTAGTTGGAAATAACCAAGGTTTATCCAGTGATACAATCAATGTGTATGCTATTTATCATGAACTAGATAAGAAACAGACAAAATATCAATGTTGGACGTCAATGATGAACCTTATACCCAACATTAGGGTGTGCCTGGGCACACCAGGAACACCCTGTGTGCACACCTATAGGCAAGACCCAGTGGTTTCATGGAAAATAACTTTCCATTACCCACTTTTTATGTTCCCTGTAGGTTTGAGATCCCTGATCTATCAGGTTCTATCAATGTTAAGAGCATCAAAAAGGTTCAAGAAATTCAGGCGCTGTTAAATAGTGTAAATTAGTGTGATACAATGTAGCAGTAGCTATCCAAGTGCTTCATTTGTGCACAACACTTGACAAAATGTATAACAAAAATGTGGAAAGTGCGCTTATAATAATCTTATGCTTAACTATTTTCATCTTATTTACACAGTGCAATCTGAAAAATAAATATAAAAATACATAGTGTAATCCAGTTCAATATGGCATTTACACTGCCTGGCCAAAAAACAAGTCACAGAGTCTTATATCTCTTTGCTGTGATTGCGGCACGCATTCACCGTGGCATCGTGTCGATAAGCTCATGCAATGTCACAGCATTTATTTGCGTCCAGAGTGACATTAATTTGTGGCCAAGATCTTGTACTGATGATGGGAGAGTCGCAGCGCTGCGTAACGTCTTCTCCAACACATTATCCCAAAGATTCTCAATGGGGTTAAGGTCTGGACTGTGCGGTGGCCAATCCATGTATGAAAATGATGTCTCATGCTCTCTGAACCACTCTTGCACAATTTGAGCCCAATGAATCCTGGCATTGCCATATTGGAATATGCCCGCTTTGCCATTAGTGAAGAAAAAAACCATTGATGGAGAAACCTGCTAATTCAGTATATTCGGGGTGGGACATGACCTCATTTTTGGGCGCATAATGTTTCAGAACCTAGATCTGACCAACTGAACCAAACTCAGATCATAACACTGCTCCCACAGGCTTGTATGGCAGGTGGTGTCTTGTTCCTGGACAAATATTACTCCCAATATCCAAGTTGTTGCTAAATCGTTACTCATACTTGAAAGCCAATGGGTGGATCTACATGTTGAACTCACACGGAATTGTATGCGTCCACAGATTTCCTCAGACTTTATTAAAAATTACAAAACACCAGTAAAATTCAATGTCCTAATAAAGGCAAGCTATCATCTTGGCACAGACACCAAATGTAATCCAACAGTCTCTTTCCACAGGCCACTTCCAAGTCGATGCCTAGTTACATGCAGATATTCTTGCACAGCCGTTACAGACACATTTCATCCGTCTCTGGGAACTTCTTCATGCATTATCAGCGACCTTGCAAACCATCTAGCAAAATACAGGACGTGCAATTAAATTTGGGCCGGAACGATATTTGGATGAATATCATCAATTAGGACGTATCAGAATTTCGGAATCGCCAATAGTCAAATTGGACCATGTCCAAATTAAGAAAAATCTAAATTAATCCAAACAAATCCAGTTATAGCTGGCCTGGTCAGGTCTGAACCTGCACTCTTTCATGGTTTACATACTCAGTCAAACTCCCTCACAGGTCACTCACTCTCAGCAATAGCATACTCGTGCTGTCTGTCTCTTGTGTGCGCACTCTCTCACTGTTTCTCTTGCACAATCTCTCTCACTGATCCTTTTCTTTTGCTTTCTCTGCTTTATTTTGCTGTCTTTCTCTCTTTACCTTTTCTTGCTATGTCTCTCTGCTTTTTTTGTTGTCTCTTTTTCTCCCTGTGTGTATTGATATCTGTCCTCCCCTGTCTCTGCAGTAGCTGGGGGAGAAAAAGTTACAGATTGGAATGTCACTCAGCTCCGCCCTCCCCTCAGCTCACAGTGCAGGAATGAGGAGGAGCAACTCAGTCGCACATGCTCAGTGTGATTTTATGCATTCCACAGAATACACAATGATTGGTAAAATCAAAGTTCCTCCTGAGGTGAGCGTGGAAAATGCCAAGAAAGAAAAGCAGGTAAATATGAAAAAATATCATATTTATTTGCTTTTTATGCCTGCTAAATGAGACTACTATAAAAAAAACTAAAGATGGGTGACTCTGGCTGTCACGGCCCTCGCCGCCCGCACCATAAGAAGGCCAAATATGGTGCTGCTCCACAATAAGACTTCGGCAACCTCTTTTCATCTATGTGCTCAACTAGGTCCCAGAACAGATTTTACTCCTGCCATGTCCGGTGTCCAGGTTCCCAGACGTTCACATCAGCTTTCCTTGGTTCTCTCCCACCTCATACGTGGGCTGGGCCTGGACTTCTTTTATAGGTGTACTCCACCCTCAGAGTGCTTCTGCAAAGTAGTTCCAAAATACGAATTAACAAAATTTGTAACGAATTGCGATTCGTTACGAAACGAATGCACACCTCTAATATAGATATTGCTTGTACATGTTCTGAGTTAATGCGCCTGAGATACACCTTTTTACGTACACTGCTGAACGAGACTATTGACTCTTTCAAAAGGCATTACATGTTTTTTAAAGGCACACTGATAAAGTATGCATATTCCCTTAACCGTCTTGGTCGTTATCACAGTAAAATTTGTTACATTATATTTCAGTGAGTGACAGTCGTGTATTTCAGCCTCACTCAGCACTACCACAGCATTCAAAGTCACGAAAAAAACCTCTTATCGAGAGTATGGCAATCAAGGCCATATTTATATATTTTTTAAACGTTACAGAATGTGCAGAACCATCTGGATAAAAGCAGATAAAATGTATGTGCAAAAAATACAAGTGTCTCTGATTTTAATTACATTCCAGACGTGCAACGACAGACAATGCATAGGCAGCTGGCCGGCTACATAGTGATCCAGCATAATTTATAGGGAAAATGTAAGACATCGAATCCCTTTGGCCAATAGTGCTTATATGTTCAGTGGATTACACAAAGTCTTACAATTAGTGGAATTAGGGAATAAAATGAAGCATATTCTAGGCTTGTGCACCGATTTTTTTTTCGGTTCGATTCGATTTTTCGTATCTTCAAACTTTTCGATTCGGCTCGTTTCGACCTATTTCTGTTTCGATTCGGTTCGGCTCGACTCGTTTTTCGTGTACATTTTTTTTTCGGAATATCGACCATTTTTCGTATTTTCGTGTCACTTCACATTTCAAGTCCATTCGAAAATTCCGAAAATATTTCGTTTCGGCTCGGAAAAGTTTTCGGATCTGCCGTTTTCGGATCTAAAAATTTTCGGAAAATCGGCCGCATCCGAAAACACGAATCGGGAAATTTCGTGAAGATTCCGAAATTCCGAAACCCGAAACACACATCCCTAGCATATTCCAAAGAAACAAAAATGTAGACTTCGATGATGTCCACTTGTTCAGAATTCATGACTTTAGATCACTTCTCCTGTATCACTTTCATACTGTAAACCTATTATATACAATATCATAATTTAGATGCGGCTTACACGTCTTGAATACGGCCCTATTAGGGCCCTATTAGGGCCCTATTACAATCTTCACACATACGATTGCGCCGGCGCAAAAACACAATTAACGTGAGGGGTAAAACCCTTTGCGCTGAACGTCGTATTACAATGTCAGCGCAACAAATGCGCGTACTCGTCTACCACGGGTGAACCTGCGCGAGCGTACTTTACTGCGCGCTTCCTATACATAACATTATGAGTGCAAACGCGAATGAAACGCTGGTACGCGAATGGTATTTAACGCATAGCCTTTGCGCGCATAATTTTAGCAACTCCTAAAAGCTGGTGTTAATGGCAAATTCTATCAACCTGGCCGAAACCAAATACACCAGCCCAAAAAAAAATACGCAGCAAAGTATAGTTACACATTCTACACATACCCAAACCAATAAATTTGAGAAGTTCTGTGTGCATTTATTATTGCTGCAGCATATATACTCAGATTGACTTTGACAGGGGCAAAAGACGTAATGTGAGATAATTGTGGCTCTTAATTCTGATTGGCTGCATCGCGTGAAAAAAATAGTCCGCACACTGATTTCTGCGCGCAACGTTGATTCGCGCGTATTTGTGCCCGTCCGTTTTACGCGCGTTATTGCTCGACGGATGAAAAAATGCGCAAGGATTGTAATTCCAGCGTTGATTTAAGCGCGTTAACGTTTAACGCTTGGCACACAAATTCATTCGCCGCGCTAGCATTTTAACGCCGCGAAAAATGCCAACCCGCCGAAGAGGCTGTCGACCAGCCGCCAGAAAAAAATCGACAACACGTCGAATGGGTAAAGAAAAAAATATGAAAGACCGCAATTTTTAAAAGTTGTTTAAACAGAAACTACTGCATGAAAATGCCTGGAAATAATATATAAGTTCCTATGAATGACAAAAAAAAGCCATTTTAAAAAAAAGAAATCAGGAAAAATTATCACCGAAAAATGCCTAAAAATTAAATAGACTTTTTGCTGCAAATGAAAAGAATAAACGGTTGAATAAATATTTAACCCTTTCGCTGCTGAGGCTTTTCACACCTCTGTGCTGAGGTAATTTTTACCGCTTTCGCTCATCATGTTTAACCGTGTTTTTGAAGTCATATTTTGATATATGACCCAGACATATTATATATCGTTCTTTCCGTCAGACTCGGCAGATTCATAATATGTCATTATTATATGTATACGTCATGACCTGTCTGTATATTATAACAAAAAATGCAATAAAATTAGAATTTTCAATAATTTACAATGTGTAAAGTGTATTTTTTCACATTTTAACATGCGAGCAATTGCGGTTATATTTTGTATGGGGTGCACTTGTTAAAAAAATTAGAAATGGGGACTCGTTACATTTAGTTTTTGGGGAAAATTTCGATATTTTTAACAAACGCACCGCATACAAAAATCGTTAGTGCAGCATCATTGTTCACATTATAATTGAAATGGGAACAATATTGCTGCATTAACAAAACAAAAAAAAAAACTTGATTTTTTTTTTTAGATTTTTTTTTAAATATATATATTTTTTTATTTATAAAAAAACTTTTTACATGGTCATGTTTGGTATTGTTGGAAATTCCATGCTCTGGCCGATCCAACGATAACAAACATTAACCCCTAGCTGCCACGGATCGGGAGATAGGGGGTTCATTGGAACCCCCTATCTCCACCATTGCTGGCAGCTAGGGGTTAACTCCAGGACTGGCGTCATCGTGCTATGCACGATGACGCCAGTCCTCAGGGGGAGTTCCCGGACATCCAAGATGTCGGCCAGCTCTGGGAGAGGATCACGATCCGGAGCTTTTCAGCTTTGAATCTTGATCCGGCTCCCCAGGGGTTAATGTCAGCCACCGTTTGGAAGGACAGGCTGTGCCCTTCCAAACGGTGCATGCCTTAACCCTGTGGCCCCCGGCGATCGGGAGGGAGAGATGTCCAAAGGCCCTCCCCCTCCCTTTCAGGCACCTCCTCCGCACACACGGGGGGCGCCTAAATTAGATGTCATCGCGCCGCCGCGATGACATCTAATGGTCCCGCCGGGGTCCCGGAGTGCTGGGCTGACATCCAAGATGTCAGCCCGCACCAAGGGGGGGCGCAGCAATCGGTCGGAATCCGGCCGATTGCTGCCTCCCTGTGCATGGACGCACTCAGCGCATCCATAGCACAGGAGAACCACTTGGCTAGACTCGCTGAGCGCCTCCTTAGCAGTCAAGTGGTTAATAAAAGTGGGGAATTGTTTTACAGTGAAACCTATGGGATTCGCCTGTTTAAACCTATTGACCGGAACCACTGAAAATCAGGGCATTTCACTGACATTTCGGTGCTGTTCGATGTTCTCTGAACAGATTAACCATTACCTCTCTATGGTGATTTCACCGCTTCCGAAGATCATCATATTTCGCTGCCAATTCGCTAATATTTGGCAAATTGCCAGGTTTTAAAATACCTGAATTACCACGAAATTGCACCAAATGGGGAAATGCACTGTTCGCGCAATTTCGGGGCCAATTTGGTGTTCTTTAAATAACCCTGTATGTTTCATTCCAACTTCTGCATCCATGACATGATGTAAATAATGAACTCAGGTTGGAGACAATTCAGCCCCTGGTCACTTCGGAGAAACAACATGATAAAGATGGTGCCAATTACGGTAAGTAAAGATAAGGGATGGGCTGCCGGTTCGAATCGGTTCGAAGTTCGATTCGCGAACTTCGAATTTTTCGGGACGTTCGTGGAAAGTTCAAGAAAGAAAAAGTTTAAAAAAAAAATGGTTTAAAAGATCCAAAAAAAATCTAAAAATAGACTCTTTACTGCAGAATATAATAATAATAAACGACTTATTAGATATTGGATTAAAACGGGAATATTTTTAACGTTGAAGCCTATGGGATTCTCCTGAATAAACCCACCGAAAGAAAACACCGAACAGCAGGGCAATTCGGCAACTTTTCCCTGCTGGCTTTTGTTCTCTGAATAGACAAAGCATTGCTTCTCTATGGGCATTCACTGCCCTCGAACAGGCACCGAACAGGCACCGTATGTGCAGGCAATTCGCCAGGATTTGGCGAACTGCCTGCTCTCTGAATAGCCGAATGGCCAGGAAAGGTAACCGTACGCTGAATTTCAGTGTTCGCTTACCTTTCGGCCACAATTCGGATCTCTTTGAATAACCCT
Organism: Leptobrachium leishanense; assembly: GCA_009667805.1. Lineage (NCBI taxonomy): Eukaryota > Metazoa > Chordata > Amphibia > Anura > Megophryidae > Leptobrachium > Leptobrachium leishanense. The sequence continues at coordinate 436,554,743 of CM019064.1, forward strand.
GTTAGTTGGTGGTGCACGACACCGAGAATCTAAGACACAATTTTTCTGCACTTGAATGTGACAGGTGCATATCATTTCAATATTTGACTGCAGGGTTAAACCCTGCACCTTTCCCTCAGAGGGGTTACGGTGTGAAGACACTAGCTGGCACCAAATGCCCAATATTTGGGTGCACTGACCCATGTACCGGATGCATACAGGGCAGCCATCAGAAATGATGGGGCCCCTTACTGAACCTCACGATGGGGACCCCGTAAACTTCCTAAACCTGTAACAGCTTTTCGCCCCCTTCCAAAACAAAAAAGGACATAACACAGTTCCACAGCAATAAAACTCACAGTAATGTGTGGTGTGTATGAGCGTATCTGTCATGTCTGGGGCTCAGAGGGGGCCCCAGCACCCGGCGGCGCCATCGACAAGCCAGGTACCAGGAGTTGTGCTGGCTTCCGGAGCTCACAGGTTGGTCAGGAGGCGGGGCGCGGCATGATGACGCGCGCCCGCCGGGTTTAAATACAGACAGCGAGATCCGGCTCATCGCCCTGTCGTGAAGTTTGCTTCCCTCAGTGCTGAGTGTCTCCTGGCGATTCACTACTTGGTTGATTTTTCAGTCTCCGTTATTACCTGACCTTGTATGAGAACCACCCCGTGTACCAGTCCTTGGCTATTCCTTGACCACTCTAACTCTGATCGATTCTTGGCTTATATGATAGATACTCCTTGTGTACCGTTTTGGCTATCCTTGACCACTCTAACACTGATCGATTTGGGCTTGTGTTAGAATGCGTCCTTGTATACCGTCTGGCCTATTTCAGGTATACCCTGTCCTGTGTGTTGGTCAAACATTTCAAACTCGTTGTTGGTCAAACATTTTCCACTCATTGTTGGTCAAACATTTCCCACTTGTTGTTGCTCAAACATTTCCCATGGCTTCAAATCGTGTTTAAACATGAGCAAAAGCGGTAAAAATTAGCTCAGCGCACAGCGGTGAAATGGCTCAGCACTCAGCAGTGAAAGGGTTAAAAACTTTTTTTTATTATTTTTTAAATCATTGTTTCCTGTCCCCCAGGGCAGTACCCGGACCCCCATACACCTTTTATGGCCAATATCTTGCATATATGCCCTCTTGAAGGGGACCTTAATTCTCGAACGTTCGAGCCCTATTGACTTGCATTGTGTTCGCATTGTGTTCCAATTCGCGGTCGAACTTTTTCGGTTATTCGAGTTCGAATGCGAACCGAACACGGGAGTGTTCGGCCCATCACTAGTAAAGACGCTCCAATTTTTTTAATAAATTTTCTGAAGCGTTATCCAGGAGCCATCAAAAGTTTTGCAGACCAATTAAAAATGTTCCCTGGTAAATCGTTACCGTGGTTTTTTAAGATTGTGCTGGATATAAACAATCTTTAGGCAATATCATCTGGGTCTGATGGAGACCACATAAAAGGTGAGTCAAATCCTTTTTCACCTATAAGGATACCCTTAAAAGTGAAAACCATCTGCGCTTATATTTGGCCCCTTCCTTTTCCTCCTTTGAGGTATACCGGAACCACTGGGCAGTTGGGACGGCCATAAAAACGTTCCTACTACGTTCACCTTAGAGCTAATGAAGCTCTCTACTATGTGAGTGTATATACACATACATAATGAGATAGTTCTCCTACCTCAAACACAATACTGCGCCATTGGTCTTTTTATGATCTTTTTTTCAGATTTTGGATGAAGAACTTTACCAATTGGTTGAATAAAGCTGTAAGATCATATGTTTATGCTCACCTAACACTTTGTACACTGATAAGGTTATTATACTGTACACGTGTGCTCCACCCTACACCCTCTTTTATTCCTTCACAATTAAAAATGTTCACTTTCTCCTGAATTTTGTTTTAAATTGCTTTTGAACATTTGTCATTATAGTCGTGTTAGTTTTAGGCCTAGGGTTAGGGATACTTTTAGCATTATGGTGACATTTCTATACCTAACCCTAACATTCTGCTACATTTTTAGGCAACAGACTGAAGAAATAGAATTAGTTACCTGAAAATGAAGCCTAACCCTGACCATAGCCATAAGCCTGAAACAGCACAAACAGTAACCAAACCCTAATTGCAAATTCTAACGCTATAAGTAACACTAACCTTAAAACTAACCCCAACCCCAAAAATCTATAGCTTCCGAAAAAGATTGAATTTGGGACACATTTAGAAAATGACGTGATGTGTCCAATACAGAAGTGATCGTCTTTTCTAATCGTTGGTGCTTTAATCTCATCGCTTTTGGAAACTACCAGAAGGTGATGATGTTTTGGTAGGACTCCCTACAGAAAAGAGTAAGTCAAGGGTCCGCAGCCTTCTTTCTCCAGATGTTGTAGAACTATGGGAGCCTCATGCAAAATGCAGTTCCAAAACATCATGAGGGCCAAGGTTGCTGACCCCTGGAGTATATTGTCTATTCACTAAGTCTAAGTGGTCAACAATTATTCCATCTCGGCTGTTAGAGTATTGGACTTGCTGGTGTCTCTTCGGATAATCACTAAAGGAAGCATTGGCCGAATGATACAGAATTATTAAAATGCATGTGTAAAACACAGATGTTCCTTTTTAGCCATGCAAGTGAGTGCTTGTCACGTCCAGTGTCCAGGATCTGACCCGGCGCCCGGCATCGCTGTCCTCGATGGCTGAGCACCGAGTGATATGCACGCCCGCGGCAGTCACGTGGGTGACCAAGGGGCAGGGCGCAGCCTGATGATGCGGCGCTGCCGAGTTTAAAGTCAGTCTGCTCAGGCAGACCTATTTCCCTGACGTGGTTCAATATCCCTCAGTGCTTTCTGTGTATCTGGTTTATTGTGTATGACTCTGGCTATTCTTATAGAACCCGCTCTGTGTACCGACCCGGCTATTCCTGACAACCCTGCTCTGTGTATGTCCCAGGCTATTCTTAACGAACCTACTCAGTGAATGACCATGAATGACTATTTATAACAAACCTGTTTTGTGTACCGATTTAGCTATTCCTGACAACCCTGTACTGTGTACCGACTCGGCTAGCCCTGACAACCCTGCTCTCCGTGTCACTCCTGGTATACAGCTGACCATCTCTCCTGGTGATAATATCCCTGTTATCTGGACTAAGTACAGTGGCAAGAAAAAGTATGTGAACCCTTTGGGATTACGTGGAGTTTTGCATGAATTGGTCCTAAAATGTGCTCTGATCTTCATCTAAGTCACAACAATTTGAAAAACACAGTCTGCTTAAAATAATACAACACAAACCTTATATGCTTTCATGTGTTTATTGAACATAACATGTAAACATTCACAGTGCAGGGTGGAAAAAGTATGTGAACCCCTAGCCTAATGACTTCTCCAAGAGCTAATTGGAGCCAGGAGTGAGCCAACCTTGAGTCCAATAAGTGTGATATTATTGGATGTGTTGCTGAAAGCTGTCCTGCCCTTTAAAAACACACACCAGTTTTGGGTTTACTGGTTTCAAGAAGCACTGCCTGATGTGAACCATGCCTCGCAGAAAAGAGCTCTCAGAAGACCTACGATCAAGAATTGTTGACTTGCATGAAGCGGGAAAGGGTTACAAAAGTATCTCAAAAAGCCTTGATCTTCATGTGTCCATGGTAAGACAGACTGTCTACAAATGGATAAAGTTCAGCACTGTTGCTACTCTCCCTAGGCGTGGTCGTCCTGTAAAGATGACTGCAAGAGCACAGCGCAGAAAGCTTAATGAGGTAAAGAAGAATCCTAGAGTGTCAGCTAAAGACGTACAGAAATCTCTGGCACATGCTAACATTTTTGTTGACACATCTACAATATGGAAAACATTACACAAGAATGGAGTACATGGGAGGACACCACGGAGGAAGCCATTGCTGTCCAAAAAGAATATTGCAGCACGTTTGAAGTTTGCAAAAGAGCACCTGAATGTTCCACAGCACTTCTGGCAAAATATTCTGTGGACAGATGAAACCAAAATTGAGTTGTTTGGAAAAAACACACAACACTATGTGTGGAGAAAAAAGGCACAGCACACCAACATCAAAACCTCATCCCCACTGTAAAACATGGCGGAGGGAGCATCATGGTTTGGGGCTGCTTTTCTGCCTCAGGGCCTGGACGGATTGTTGTCATTGATGGAAAAATGAATTCCAGAGTTTATCAAGACATTTTGCAGGAAAATTTAAGACCATCTGTCCGCCAACTGAAGCTCCGCAGAGGATGGGTGATGCAACAGGACAATGACTCAAAGCATACAAGTAATTCAACAAAAAAATGGCTTCAACAAAACAAAATACGCCTTCTGGAGTGGCCCAGTCAGAGTCCTGACCTCAACCCGATTGAAATGCTGTGGCATGACCTTAAGAGAGCGATTCACACTAGACATCCCAAGAATATTGCTACACTGAAACAGTTTTACTCCAGATCGTTGTGCAGGTCTGATCTGCAACTACAGGAAACGTTTGGTTGAGGTTATTGCTGCCAAAGGAGCCAAAGGAGGGTCAACCAGTTATTAAGTCCAAAGGTTCACATACGTTTTCCACCCTGCACTGTGAATGTTTACATGTTCTGTTCAATAAAAACATGAAAACATATGTTTGTGTTGTATTATTTTAAGCAGACTGTGTTTTTCAAATTGTTGTGACTTAGATGAAGATCAGAGCACATTTTATGACCAATTTTTGCAAAACTCCACGTAATCCCAAAGGTTTCACATACTTTTTCTTGCCACTGTATACCATCATATTCTGGTATCTGTTAACCCTTGTTGAGTTCTTAACGATCTGTTCCCTGAAGGTAGTTAGCTTTACCAACCATCAAAGGATCAGAGGGGTAGATAGTATACTGTGTGTACACTGACCAGTATCATAGACCCAATTATTATTTTATTATTATTCTTTATTTATAAAGCGCCAGCATATTCCGCAGCGCTGTACAATAAGCACAGTATAGACAGGGTTACAATACATTGAACAACATTTGACAAACAGTACAGGAGGAGATGAGGGCCCTATTCCCGTAGGAACTCACAATCTGGGAGGTTTGGGGTTGGAAACAGGAGGAGAGGACTGTAAGGTGAGAGTGATTGATGGTTGCGTCAGTGAGTTGGGTGGTAGGCTTCCCTAAATAGGAACGTTTTAAGGGAGCGTTTGAAGGAAGAGAAGTTAGGGGAAAGTCTGACAGTACGAGGGAGAGCGTTCCAGAGAGTGGGGGCTGCGCGTGAGAAATCCTGCAGTCTATCATGGGAAGAGGTGATGTGGGGAGAAGCTAGTTGCAGGTCACTGTTTGACCTTAGGGAGCGGGCTGGGGTGTATTTGGTGATTAGTGAGGACATGTAGTGGGGAGCTGAGTTAGTGAGGGTTTTGTAGGTAAGGATAAGGATTTTGAACTTAATTCTGCAGTGGATGGGGAGCCAGTGAAGGGACTCGCAGAGGGGAGTGGCAGAGACAGAGCGGCGGGTGAGGTGAATTAGCCTGGCAGAGGCGTTCAGGATGGATTGTAGGGGGGAGAGGCGGGACAGAGGGAGGCCAGATAAGAGATTATTGCAGTAGTCGAGTCGGGAGATTACCAGGGCGTGTATGAATTGTTTTTTATGGTGACAGCGGTAAGAAATGGCCGAATTCTGTAAATATTACGCAGTTGGTATCGGCAGGAGGAGGAAAGAGACTTGATGTGGGGGATGAAGGAAAGAGCAGAGTCAAGTGTAACTCCAAGACAGCGAACTTGGTTTGATGGGGAAATGGTGATACCCTCCACCGTGATAGAGAAGTCAGGAGGTGGGGAGGCATTGGAGGGAGGAATAAGTAGGAGTTCAGTCTTTGACATGTTGATCTTTAGGTGGTGGGAGGCCATCCAGGAGGAGATGCCAGATAAACAGTCACTGACTTTTGAAAGGACAGGGGGAGAGAGATCAGGGGTAGAGAGGTAGATCTGAGTGTCACCAGCGTAGAGGTGGTAATTGAAGCCAAAGCTGTTGATGATTTTGCCCAGGGAGGAGGTGTAGATGGAAAAGAGCAGAGGACCAAGGACAGAGCCTTGAGGTACACCAACAGATAGAGGCAATGAGGAGGAGGAGTTACCAGCAAAGGACACACAGAAGGACCTGTTGGATAAATAGGATTCGACCCAAGCGAGTGCAGTATCACCGAGGCCCAGAGAGTTGAGGGTCTGTAGAAGGAGGGGGTGGTCAACAGTGTCAAAAGCAGCCGAGAGGTCAAGCAGGATGAGAATAGAATAGTGGCCGTGTTTTTTAGCAGTTAGGAGGTTGTTGGTGACTTTGGTGAGGGCAGTTTCAGTTGAGTGTAGGGGATGGAAGCCAGATTGCAGGGGGTCAAGTAGTGAATTGGAGGACAGGAAGAGGGAGAGGTGGTTGAAGACTAGTTTTTCTAAGAGCTTTGATGTGAAGGGAAGCAGGGATACAGGGCGGTAGTTGGATGGAGAGTTGGGATCGAGGGATGGTTTCTTTAGTAAAGGGGTAACTAGCGCGTGTTTGAAGGCGGATGGAAAGGAGCCAGTGGAGAGAGATAGGTTGAAGATGTGTGTGAGAGCAGGGGTGAGGGAGGAGGAGAGGGGAGGAATTAGATGTGAGGGAATGGGGTCGAGCGGGCACGTGGTGAGAGATGTGAGGAGGACAATAAGGAATTGACTTCCTCCTCAGTGGCTGGGAGGAAGCGGCAGAGGGTGGCAGAGGGGACCTCTGGAGTGGAGGTGGCAGATAACTATCTTGTGTTGGGATGTTGCTTCTGATAGTTAGAGTTTTACTGAGGAAGTAGTCTGCCAGGTCTTGAGCGCTGAAGGCAGCTGTGGGGGGAGGTGCAGGTGGGTAGAGGAGGGTGTTGAAGGTGGACCAGAGCCGTTTAGGGTTGGAGGACAGCGTAGATATAAGAGATGAGAAGAAGGATTGTTTGGCCAAGTGGAGGGCAGAGGTGTATGACCGGAGAATAAACTTGAAGTGAACAAAATCAGCTTCAGAGCGGGATTTCCTCCAGGCACGCTCTGCAGTGCGGGAGCATCTTTGCAGGTAGCGTGTCTGGAGGGTGTGCCAGGGCTGAAGCTGGCGGCGTGGGGCCTTACAGAGTCGAAGAGGAGCAAGAGTGTCTAGAGCAGAGATAAGAGTAGTGTTGTAGTGATTAGTGGCAGCATCAGGGCAGGTGAAGGATGAGGTATGAGGGAGGTGGTGAAGTAGGTTGGAGAATTGATGGGGGTCCACAGCATGTAGATTTCTGCGAGTGTGTGTGCGGGGTGGGGGAGCAGGGTGTTTAGGAAGTCCAGATAGGTTGAAAGAGAGAAGGTGGTGGTCAGAGATGGGGAAAGGGCGACAGTTGAACTCAGAAATGGAGTAGAGGTTGGAAAAGACAAGGTCAATAGCGTGACCATCGCGGTGGGTAGGGAGGAGGGAGGATTGTATGAGTCCAAGGGAGGACGTGAGTGAAAGACGTTTGGAGGCAGCAGGGGCGGAAGGATCATCAATGGGAATGTTGAAGTCCCCGAGAATTAGGCATGGAAGATTAGAAGACAGGAAGTGAGAAAGCCAGGTAGCAAAGTGGTCAAAGAACTGGGAGGTTGGTCCCGGTGGGCGGTAGATGACTGCCACCCTGAGAGCCAGAGGAGAAAACAGGCGGATGCAGTGTGTCTCAAAGGAGGAGAAGGAGAGGGATGGGGGTGGAGGGAGATGCTGGTAGGTGCAGGTGGGAGAGAGCAGGATTCCGACCCCGCCACCATTTCTCTCACCCGGTCTGGGGGTATGGCTCAAGTGTAGACCGCCATGTGAGAGAGCAGCAATGGAGGCCGTGTCAGAGGGAGTTAGCCAGGTTTCAGTTAAAGCTAGGAGGTTGAAGGAGTTTGAAAGGAAGAGGTCATGGACGGCTGTGAGTTTGTTGCACACAGAGCGAGCGTTCCAGAGGGTGCAGGAGAAAGAGGACAGGCGCTGAGGGATTATGGGAATGAGGTTGCTGGGCTTGCAGGGAGGTGATTTATGTGCGATGGAGATAGGATGAGAGGGAAGTATTGGATGTGTTGTGGGGCCAGGGTTAGGGGATATGTCACCTGAATAGAGTAACAGCAGGAGGGTGAGAAAGAGAAGGTGGGAATGGGATTTGTGGGAGTGATTGGCAGCACGAGAGTTAGAGGGAGACCATGTTCTGAGGAAACAAAGGAGCTCCCAAGGGGGACCTGTGACAGCGTTATAGGAACTGAAGGGGTTGGTTTGCCTAGTCAACATTTTATAGACCGTGTAGTCAATGATTATTATTATTATTATTATTTTAGGGCTTTCTCTAACTCCTTGGAAATTACACCATGGCAGGAAAAGGGTGAAAGTGGGAGGGAGGGGGGATTAAAAGGTACAAAATCAGTCATGTGGTCAGTCAAGTAATCGTGTTAAACAAACTAGGGGCTCTATTCCATAGTTGTTTCTATTGTAGAGTTTCCCTATATAAGCATTAGCGCTAGCATTAGTAATTTTAACGTTCGGCGTCAATATTCCAAAATTGACGCTAAACGGGTGTGTAATCAGTTAGCGCTTCGCAGCTTGCGCAGATTTTCCTGCTTACCATCTCGATTTTATAGTGTTAGCTATGGAGTAGGGCCCTAGGTTTTTATAACAAACATGTGTTGAAAATTTATAAGAAATAAAAATAAAGACCCACAAATATGATGTTTTTTATATGAAGTACACAGAATTAAGTAAAACTTACGAGTTCCCAAAACTCCCCGGGCCTGTACAGTGTTCAAAATCGTGAAATATCCCGATTGAAAAGGAAGCACTGATATTTTCATTTTTCAAGGTCTTTGTGCAGATATTGGTTCTATTGAACCCCTTCACTTTCATGATTGTTTACAACTGGCAGTATCAGACACACAAGCCCAAGATCGTGTTAACATGATCTGGGGTCATGCTATATTAATGCAAATGAAATTAGCTTGCTGCAAATTAATTTCATTTGCACTTGGGCTCCAGAAGATGCCTATAAAGATGTAGCAGCATGGGCACGACTCCCGAAGTACGAACCTTTTTTAAAAAGCAGCTGCGGAATGTTTCTAATGGACATCTCCCCCAGCTGATCATGCACGGAACTCAGAAGTGTAGTAACTCCTTTTGGCCAGCAGATGGGGATAGCTGCCAGCCAAATAGGTTATTACAGCAAGGAATGCAATGGGAATATTCCCAAATATGTCTTATTGTATTAATAATTAAAAGGAAATTAAACAGAAAGTAAAATGTCCCCTCATTAGAAGAATATGGTGCAAATTGTAAACAAACAATTAGATAATCAAGGCTGGATAGTGATACCGCTGTTACAAAACAGAAAACATGTTAATGTGATGACCCTCAGTAGTATGTTTAAAACATACCTTATTCATTTCGGAATCTTCCTGTAAACCTTTAGCGTGACGTGAAAATACTTTGTAAAAAAAAGCTTTCAGTTTTAGTGCAATATTAATGAAGGATTTGGGGCTCGGGACCAAGTTGAATGGAACTGGCAACGTCCTCCCTTCCTCAAAGTATGAAAACCATAGCTTGGCTCTGGCAAATTTCCATTCCACATCGGAATCATCCTGGGGGGAACAAGAAAGTGTCACTAAAATTCCTTAAATTGACATACTTTGAAGAGTGAAGGCTAATAATAATCAAAATAATAAAAAAAATATCAATAAAACAATTTTTCAACATTCAGTTATAATATGCAAATGTATCCAAAGACACACCAATTTGCTAAGTTGGAAGGAGGGGTGAAAATGTACAGAATATCTCATAAAAAAGGTCTAATTTTCAAATGGATTGATAGACTTTAAGAAATAGGAAAAAAAAAGATTTCATCATAAAATAATTCAGTGTGCCAGTTTCTATTCCAAATATATACACATCCTTTCCTTCATTTGGTAACCACATATTTTTTTTCTTTAACAAGGCTTGATCACTGAAACATTTGTATTTTTATTTTATAAAGTGTCGCTGAGAAGTCTAGAATCAGATCATGGTCACCTCCTGATAATATATGTAGACAGTAAGAACAATAAGAACAGACAGCGTTAGAGGAAGCAATAAACCCTGGTGACTAGTTCGGACTGTAAGAATGAGCAGTGACGTCACTAGGGTTGGTGTCACCCCCCCCTCCGAGTTTTACGTTGTTTTTTTTTTACTACTCTTACTCATAAATCAGTACTCCCATAAAACACTGAATGCTCATAATACACGGCGCACATTACTGTGAGTTTTATTGCTGTGGAGCTCTGTGATATGCTCATACACAAATTTTGGCAAACTGACAGCAAGTACAGTGCCTGTTCGAAGGCAGTGAAAGTCCCCATAGAGAAGTAATGGTTAATATGTTCAGAGACACCGAACAGCAAAGAAATGTTCAGTGTTTTCATTTGGCAGGTTTATTCAGGGCGAATGAACACCATAGGTTTCAATGTTAAAATATTGCTGTTTTTATACAATATCTAATAAACCGTTTATTCCTTTAATCCATATTAAAAAATCTATTTATTGATTTTATTTTAGTATCTTTTAGGCATTTTTCCCAAAAAAAATCTATATTTTTTTTAATAGCAATTTCTCTTTTTTTCCTGTAACAAACCTTTTTATTATCATTTATAGGAACTTATATGTTAATTCCAGACATTTTCTTTCAGTAGTTCTTTTTAAAACAGCAGGCGACGGGTTTGTGGCAGCATTCGGTGGCTGATTCACTGCACTTCAGGGACCCTGCGGTGAATTCACTGGGAAAATTTGATTCCCCAAAGTGCGGGGAACAACAGAACACTGAAATGTCTGCGTTATTTCGGTGTTTTTGCCACCCCCTGGAAAGTGCCAGCCTAGGCCTTGCCTACCCAGGACATACTTGAAAATGAGAGAATTCTCAATGTATCCTTCTCGGTAAAATATTTTTGTGAAAAAAAATTAATTTTAGGGTGTCATTCTAGGGGGTGGTGTCACCCAGTGCGGGACACACACCCCACCCCCCCAGCGACGTCCCTGAGAATGAGTGATTTGTTCATGGATTGGCTTGAATATTTCGATACAGCGGCAAGGAGGACTTTATTGTAATTGATGTGATACAGTGGATTCACAGGAGGCATTTGTCAGACTGTATCCTCGCATCTGGAGCCACTGGTCACCCTATCATAGCACTTTTATGGCAGTCAGGATCATTGTCTAGAACGATTCTTGCACTCTTGCTATCCTCTCCCAATGCAAATTTGGGATTGTTTATTCAGTGCATAATTCTGTCAACACCAGCCAGACCTATGACTTTTGAATCATTATGATAATTGTACTAAGGCCAGGGTCAGACGAGCTCACCATGTGCACCCATACTGACGTGCCTCCTTGCGTCCGTCTATCGTGACGCTTCGACAGGGCTGGTCACTAGGGATGAGCTGTTCGGGTTCGGACGGTTCGGGGTTCGACCCGAACTTAGCCTGTTCGGGCAGATCGCGAACCCCGAACATTTCCGGGTGTTCGCCGCATGTTCGACCACAATGGACCACAATGCATTTTCCCACTGCCTGAAGCTCGTAATTGGCTACAGCCTTGCACCTGACCACAGGTCTGGTGCAAGACTGGTTGAACACTATGCCAATCACTGCTCAGAGTCCTGATTGGGCAAATTTTGCCCAATCATGGGCTCACAGAGCTAAGTCCCGCAGCACACTATATAAGGTTTCAACGCGCCGATTCTGCACGCATTTCAGAGGAGATTTCAAAGAAGATAGTTGTGTGTGTTGTTACTGCCGGTCTGCCACGCTACTGGGGGGGTCTGGGGGGTCTAATTTCGACCAAATATCAGGGAATTTAGGTGATGTGTGTCTTGTCTCTGTGCCAGCAAGTTTTTTTGGGGGTTTACAACTTTATTTAAAACATTTGTGAATTGAGGTGATTTTCTGGGTCTTGTCACTGTGCCAGCAAGTCTTTTTGGGTCTCATTTATACCAAATATCATTGAATTTAGGTGATGTGTGTCTTGTCACTGTGCCAGCAAGTTTTTTTGGGGTTTACAACTTTATTTAAAACATTTGTGAATTGAGGTGATTTTCTGGGTCTTGTCACTGTGCCAGCAAATCTTTTTGGGGCTCACTAATTTCTTTAAAACACTTGGGAATTAAGGTGATCTTCTGTGTCTCGTCATACAAAAAGTACCACGCTGTATTTTGGGGCTCACTAATTTCTTTAAAACACTTGGGAATTAAGGTGATCTGTGTCTCGTCATACAAAAAGTACCACGCTGTATTTTGGGGCTCACTAATTTCTTTAAAACACTTGGGAATTAAGGTGATCTTCTGTGTCTCGTCACACAGCCAGCAATTTTTTTTGGGGCTCACTAATTTCTTTAAAACACTTGGGAATTAAGGTGATCTGTGTCTCGTCATACAAAAAGTACCACGCTGTATTTTGGGGCTCACTTAATTCCTTTAAAACATTTGTGAATTAAGGTGATCTGTCCCTTGTCACTGGCTGCCAGCTATCAGTGTGTCTCACTGAGTTATACCAGAGTTATTTAAAACTTTATACCAGAGTTGAATCAGAGTTCTGTATATATTAATCTATATATCACTCACCATGTCTGAAAGAACAAAAAGGACAGGCAGACGCTCCCAGCCACAGATAAGAGGGCAAGCAGCCCCTGTGTCGGGAGGCTGTGTCTCTGGTCGTGGTGGACGTGGTGCATCCTCTGCAGGGGCACGTTTGTCCTTTCTAACTGGTGCTGGCCGTCTTAAGCCGCAGCAACATACAGAGGACTTGGTGGATTGGCTAACCAGGCCATCCTCATCCTCTGAGTCCTCTGCCAGCCAGGCTTCTAGTGCTTTACAGTCCACCTCAGCTGCCAAAGCATCTAATGCAGCCTCCATGTCCACAGCTACTCCTGCCGTAGCCTCGCTATCACACACGGAGGAGTCAGCTGAATTGTTTGACTACAATGAGAGTGACATGCTGCTTGAGGATGCGCAGCAAGTGCAGTGCATTGATTCAGTCTCTGAGGTTGAGCAAGGGAGTATAATCAACCTAGAGGAAGGGGGTGCCAGTGATGACACACAAATAACTGGCACTCATGTTGCCCAGCAGCTGCAGCATGCTGCCAAGTTGGCTCCAGTGACGAGGAGATAGGGGGTGAAGATGACATTGATGATGATGAGGTCACTGACTCCACCTGGGTGCCAGATCAAACTGAGGAATCAAGTGAGGAGGAGGGGGAGGAGGAGGAGGAGGAGGCACAGCAAACATGAGGCACAACATCCTCTGTGACCAACCGTAGCACTAGCCAGTCCAAGGCATCACATGTCAGAGCTGCTCCGGTGCAGAGCACTGTTGTCTCAAAGAACACATGCAGGAAATCTGCTGTCTGGGAGTTCTTTAAGAACTGTGCAGCAGACCCCACCGTTGCTATTTGTAATCTATGTCAGAGGAGGCTGAAGCGTGGGATAAACACCGGACACTTGGGTACCATGTGCTTGATGCGACATATGAACAAGTGCCACACATCCCGTTGGGGAAAAACTTTGCGTAGGTCCTCCTCCTCCTCATCTGTCTCTACCCACACTGTATGTCCTGTCATGCAATTGCCTACAACCTCCACCGGCAGGATGATGCTACAGTAATGGATGTACCAGCAGGTCCTTCCTCACAATGTGACATCATCCCAGTAGCTGAAGATTTACGCAGTCAGATTACGTTGCCGCAGCTGCTGCAGCGAAAGAAAAACTATAGTCCCAACCATCCCCAAGCACAGCGTCTAAATGCCAGCTTAGCAAAATTACTCGCATTGCAGCTGCTGCCTTTCCAGCTGGTGGACTCTGCTCCCTTCCGTGAATTTGCTGAATGCACTGTACCACTGTGGCAGGTTCCAAAACGCCATTACTTTTCACGCAAGGCCATTCCAGCACTATACCAGCACGTGGAAGACAATGTTATCCAGTCATTGGGAAAGGCAGTCAGCAGCAAGGTGCATGTCACTTTAGACACGTGGTCCAGCAAGCATGGACAGGGTCATTACATTTCCTTCACGGCACACTGGGTAACTCTGATTGCAGCTGGGAGGGATCCAAGACGGGGCTCTGTGCTGGAGCTTGTTCATCCACCACGCCTCCAGAAAGCTGCTTGTATGAGGTCTGTCTGCTCCACCACCACCACCTCTTCCTCCTCCTCCTCCTTCTCTGTCTCTGGTGAAGTGGCAGTTAAACCCACGCCTGACAGGGTGTACGCAATGGCTCAAGCAAAAAGATGCCATACTGTGCTTGAGCTGGTTTGTTTAGGGGACAGGAGCCACATCGGGTCAGAAATTTTGTCAGCTCTGCAGGGGTAGGTGCAGAGATGGTTAACACCACGCCAGCTTGAGCTGGGAATGATCATCTGCGATAATGGCAGAAACCTTCTCTCCGCCCTACGCAAGGGTAAATTGAAGCATGTACCATGCCTAGCACACGTCCTAAATCTGGTGGTACAGCGTTTCCTAACCAAGTACAGTAGGGCTGCCAGAGCTTCTCATCCAGGCCAGAAAAGTCTGCAGCCACTTCAGACGGTCAATCCCAGCAAGCGTTCGCCTGGCAGAAATTCAAAGAGAATTCCACCTTCCCACAAACCGTCTGATCTGTGACATGCCCACCAGATGGAACTCGACATTAGCAATGCTGCAGCGTCTGGACAAGCAGCAGAGGGCCATCAACAAGTACCTGTGTGAGTATGGCACAAGGACAGGTTCAGGTCAACTTGTTTTTTTTTCCCCTCCCCGCAGTGGCTGATGATCAAGGATGCATGCACTGTACTGTCACCATTTGAGGAGGCAACGAGGATGGTGAGCAGGGACAGTGCATGCATCAGTGACACAATTCCTTTAGTGTTCCTGCTGGAGTACACTCTGCGGGGAATTATAGATGTGGCTCTAGAGGCAGAGCAGCGGGAGGAAGAGGAGGCCTTCCCTAGCTCTCAAGGCCCCAGTCTTTCAGCAGACAGCATTCCAGCAGGTCCTACTCAGATCAGACAGGAGGAGGATGAGGAGGAGGAGGACTATTTAAGTAGTGGGGGCATTGAAGGTGGGGATTCCTCAAGGGAGGGTTTTGTGTGCCCAGAAACAGAAGGGCTTGTGCGTGGCTGGGAGGAGGAAGTGCACGATACTGTCATCCTCATTGACCAGGAAGACTCGGCAGCAAATGCCACCTCCAACCTAGGCTGCATGGGCTCCCTAATGATGCAAAGCCTGCTAAAGGACCCCAGGATTCGTGCTATCAAGGAGAGGGATCATTACTGGTTGGCAACCCTTCTTGATCCACGATACAAGGGGAAAGTTGCAGAGCTCATCCTGCCCACACAGAGGGAGCACAGGATGAAAAAACTTAGGACGCTCTAAAGCGACACTTGTGCAACACCTTTCCGGGCACTGAGGCTGCGGGTGATCAGAGGAATAGCGGTGAAGGCCAGGGCCGCTTGACTGATTCTTTTTTAAAAAAAATTTTAGTCCACGACGCCCAAGGACGTCAAATGTAGGCACCCATTGCCAGCGTCTTCGCCATATGGTGCAGGACTACCTAGGGGCAAGGGCAGACCTGGATACCTTTCCAGCAGATGATCCACTGGCTTACTGGGTGTTGAGATTGGATCACTGGCTAGAATTTAGCCAATATGCTATGCAGCACCTAGGTTTCCCTTCATCTAGCGTGCTTTCCGAAAGGACGTTCAGTGCCGCTGGAGGTTTTGTCACAGACAAAAGAGTGCGTCTGTCCACCGACTCTGTAGACCGGCTCACATTTATAAAAACGAATCAGTCCTGGATCAGCAGCTATCAATCCCCTGATGCTGAAGTAATGGAATAGATAGGGGATGTCCTCTTCTGCATTCACAAAACCTCCAGCACTGAACTCTTCCACAATACCACAAAAGGGTTACGGTGTGAAGGCACTTGCTGCCATGAAAGGCACAATATTTGGCTGCACTGACGCTTGTGCCAGATTTATATCATTTTATTTTTTTGAACCGCAGGGTCCAACCCTGCACTCTTCCACAATACCACAGAGGGGTTACTGTATGATGATACTTGCTGGCCTGGCATTAAAGGCACAATATCTGGGTGCACTGATGCCCATTACCAGATAAAAAACTTTTCAATATAGGACCACATGGTCCACCCCTGCACTCTTCCACAATACCACAGAGGGGTTACTGTATGATGATACTTGCTGCCCTGGCAGTCTTGCACCAAAGGCACAATATTTGGGTGCACTGACGCCCATTCCCAGATTCATATCTTTTTAATATAGGACCGCATGGTCCACCCCTGCATTCTTCCACAATACCACAGAGGGGTTACTGTATGATAGTACTTGCATGCCTGGCACTAAAGGCACAATATCTGGGTGCACTGCCACTGACGCCTGTATCAGATTCATATCCTCAGAGGGGTTATGGTGTGACGGCACTGTTGCCGACGCTAAAAGCCCAATTTTAAAGCACCTATTGTTACTTTCATCCAAAGCCTGCATAAGTTTCACAATAATTTAGCCAAAAAAATCACTAAACTTTTCCTGCGCGTCCTAAAAGGTCTTTTCATACAGGCTGCCGCCCCAAGCAGTTGTTTATGGATAGATTAAAGGAAAAGCATTTACCGTCATATGAAACGTCATTTTTTTTGTTTTTAAGTGTTTCTATACATCCTAAAAATCCGCCACTTCACGGGCAGGTTATGGGGACGTCCTAGGCACGATATTTGAAGGAATCTTTGGTTTTTATTTTTAACCCTTATTTCATGGAAAACTCACTGTCCCTTTAAAAATGTTTTTTTTTTACTTTTTGTCCTTGTTTCCTGTCCCCCAGGGCATTACCCGGACCCCCATACACCTTTTATGGCAAATATGTAGCATATATGCCCTCTTGGAGGGCACTCTTAAAAACCGAATTTTCAGCCCCATTGACTTGCATGGGGTTCGAGTTCGGGTTCGGGTTTGGTCCCGAACAAATGGGAAGTTCGGGTTCAGGCTCGAACCGAACTCGGGGAGAGTTCGGCTCATCCCTACTGGTCACATGCTGTAGAGCATGCACAAATTGCACGTGCTACAAGCGGATGTGCAGAAACCCTCACCGTCGAAACGCTAGACTCGTGATGGACAGTGCTGCAAAGCACGATCATCCATAGCGGGATCGAGCCTTGCAGCCCTGAGCACACTGACTGCACCCAGCGAGGTGGCCATACCGGCGTCAGAGTGGAAGGATGTCCACTCTCACGGACATTCCTTCCATTCTCAAAGATGCTCATCTGACCCCAGCCTAAATCTGTTGCATCCCTGCTGTATCCCTCGGCACCAGACATGCTATTGCTGTACTGATGGGGTTTTTAGTTCTGCAAAAATGGACAATAGACAGCCTCTTTACTCAAGGTTAATTGCAACTGACAATTTTACTGGTGGTCAGCCAGCTGATAGCAGGCAACATATTTGTGAAAGGTGGTTGCCTCAGACCATGAATGATGCCATAGTTCAGCTTTTCCCAAACCTGGTCCTCAGATCCTCCTAACAGGCCAGGTTTGCAGGATATGTGAAGCACAGCACAGGGGATATGATTTGCTGCTCAGTAATTGCAGGGTTCAGTTTGCATTTCTTCCAATGGAATCCTTAAAATCTGGCCTGTTAGAGGGCCCTGAGGAACAGGGATGGGAAACACTGGAATAGTGGAACATAGGTAATGTATTTTTGCCATTTGCTGAAAGCTGCCCCTTCATAGACAAACTGACCGGTCAGTTAACCCCTTCACTACTGAGCCATTTCACCCCTGTGTGCTGAGCTCATTTTGACCGTTTTGTGCTCATCATGTTTAAACGTGATTTGAACCCATGTTTTCTTGTAGGACCCAGACAAATTATAAATCTTAATTTTCAGCCGACTCAGCAGATTCATAATGTATCATTATTATATGTAGACATCATGTCCTGTCAGAATGCTATAACAAAAAATTTAAAATAAATAAATGTGAATTTCCATTCAGATTTCAATCATTTACCGCGTGTAAAACTATTTTTTTTTTCACGTTTTGTCATCTGAGCCTTTGTGGTTATATATTCTATGGAGTACTCTTGGTAAAAAAACATTACATATGGGAACCTGTTACTGTATTTTTCTGAGAAAATACATGATTTTAGCTAAAACTGAAAAATATATATTTTTTCATTGTGGGAAACGAGAAGGTGAGTTAGTGCAGTGTCATTGTTCACATTATAATTGCAAAGTGAACAATAGTTCTGGATTATACCAAAAAATATTTTATTTATTTTATTTAAAAAAAAAAATACTGGTTGTGTTTGGTATCATTGGAAAGGCCATGCTCTGGCCTTTTCGACGATACCAGACCTGGCCCTCTTGCCTTTATTGATTGGGAGATACATCAGTTCATGTGACCTCCTCATCTCTACCATAGGGAATTGTCTCCCTGGCTAGAGGGGATTCCCTTTCTAACATCATCGCAACCAAGCCACACAGTGACGAGCAAGTGATGTAAAGATACTGGGGGGGGGGCAGTTTACAACACAAAATTTCACCCACTCCCTCTTACTAACCAAATATCACACAATGATGCACCCAGTGACACATATAGGAAAATATCACCCAATGGATGCACCCAATGACACATATAGAGGAAAATATCACACAATGGAGGCACCCAGTGACACATATAGAGGAAAATAACACACAATGGATGCACCCAGTGACACATATAGAGGCAAATATCACACAATGGCAAGTTTTAGGTGGTTTCTATCGGCGCAATGTATTATGGTTTCTTAAATTTCAAGAGTAGATCATACAAAAACAGTATAATTGTGACTCTTCACAGTATAAAGTGCTCTCGTGCTAAAGTGTCTCGATAATGCAATTGTGCAAATTAGTTAATGAATCTTAAATAAAGTGCATATAGTGCATAAAGTGCAGTACAATGCTGATCGTGCTAAAAATCTAAAGTTCAATGAGGTTGACAGGCTTATTTCGAGTCCTGTTTTAAGTTGGTTGTGCCACAAATAAGGCAAATTCAAAGTACTTATGGATCTGATGTTTTTAGTGATGGTTTCTTATTGATCCTCTCTTTGTCAATTCTCTTATGGTCACTGGTGTGCTCCAATATACAAAACAAATGAGAGAAAATGAGAGAAAAGAGAAAATAGTGCAATACTGTTTCAATTCGTGCAAAGTGCAAGAAAAATAGTGGTATTGCACTTACGAATTCCAGAGCCTCGTATATCCAGGCTCTGGATTGAAGTGCCTTGAGCCAAGTAGAGAGTGGCTTCTACCCTTCTTTGCGACAGCCTTATCGTCTCGTCCGGAAAGATAAAAGGGACAGCGCTCCCATGGCACAATATCAATCAGATAGGGTATTAAAGGTGGGATTTGTATACACTCACCGATTGAGGAGCCTTCAATGTCCAGGCTCAACTCTTATGCGTGTGGCGCTCCTTGTTGGTGGGCGCCTTAACCCCTTTGTCTGCTCACTTGGTGTCTGGACAGTAGTTGGTCTCTGGGATTTCCCGTCTGTCACCTATTCAGTGGGCTTTGTGGGGAGTGGATAAAAAATAGACATATTCCATTCTAAAGTGCAAATAATTTTATTGGCGAATTACAAGTGTATTAAAAGTATATATATATATCCGGGGGGGAGATGCTGATACGCGTTTCGGCGCTGCTCTGGCGCCTTCCTCAGTCAGTCAGGGTTATCCAAAGAGATCCGAATTGCTTGAGAAAGGTAACCGAACGCTGAAAATCAGGGTTCGGTTCCCTTTCCTGGCCATTCGGCTATCCAGAGAGCAGGCAATTCGCCAAATCCTGGCGAATTGCCTGCACATACGGTGCCTGTTGGTGCCTGTTCGAGGGCAGTGAAATCCCCATAGAGAAGCAATGCTTCGGCTATTCAGAGAACACAAACCAGCAGTGAAAGGTTCCCCTAATGCCCTGCCATTCGGTGGTTTAATTCGGCAAATTTATTCAGGAGAACCCCATAGGCTTCAATGTTAAAAATATTCCCGTTTTAATTCAATATCTAATAAACCGTTCATTATAAAATTCTGCAGCAAAGAGTCACTTTATTTATAGATTTTTTCGGATACTTTAAGCATTTTTCAGATTTTTTTTTTTTTTTTTAAAAGTCCGATTTTTTTTTGATTTTTTTTCAGTTTACTTATTTTTTTTGTAACAGCCCTCTTTATTATCATTCCCTGGACCTCCTGTGAAAATTTCAGACATTTTCGCTCAGTAGTTTCTTTGCAAACAGCGTTTCATTTTCACAGATTCATACAAATGGTTTTTCTAATTTATTCACTGCCTCCTCTACGTCACAGCTGCTTCGGCTCTGTGTGATTCGGCTCATGTTCGGCTCCTGTTCGGCTTCTTCAAAGGTTAATCCAGATGTTTTTGCTTGTTTTCAGCGTGCATTCGGTTAGTTTTCGTCAGGTTTGCGGCAGCTTTTCCCTGCAATTCGGGGACCCTGTGCTGTTTGCTGAATACACCGCAGGGTCACCGAAATGCAATCGGCAAAAGGAACCGAATTGAAGAGAACGAAAAGTCACCGAACGTGCGGTGACTTTTCGAATCTCTTTGGATAACCCTGATAGTGTGGTAGATTAAGGGGGGAAGGTGAATTTGTGCAAGGAAGTCCTTTTATTTGGGACTTGTGTTGTGCTGGCGGCGTTCTCCACTCTCCACGTGGTCCACTTCTGGGTTTGGGCGTCGTTTGGATCACGTGGTGTCGATTACGTCATTCTGCCGCGTCGCGGCCATCTTTGTTTGCGTTCCATATGCGTTCCACTTCGTCAGTTGTTGTAAGACCCTCAATCGCGGTGGTTTGAGTTTGCGAATTTACATTGAGGGGCATCATCAGCATATTGGGGTGGATAAAACACAGAAGGGGGCAAAATATTGCTTTAAAATGAACTCCCAAATCAGTGGACGGCTGGATATTCAGTAATAATTTCAAACAGTGCATATTATATTAAATACGGTGTCATCTTAAAATAATAAGTGCAACTTAAAAGAGAAAGGGAGACATATTCAGTGTGAATTGGCAATGTGATCGTATTGATATTTTCAAAAAACGTTCTGATTTAATTATATATCTTTGACAAGATTCAATGGTGAATTTATTTAGTTGAAGGAAGGAATAAAATAATTTTATAAATAATGAGTCGAATGGGGGGAGGTGGAGTGGTCATATTTGTGTCTCATAATAAGGTCTGTATATCTTTGTTGGTTAGCCACATAAATTAGAAAATATATGTGTGCTTTACATGGGTTATCCGGTTAATTCAGGGATACAGTTAAAATATAATTAAAATAAAGATAAAGGATAAATAAATAAAAGAATAAAAAATATGATTAAAATTTGGGAGGTAGGGGTACTATAGATCAGTTTAAAAAATGACATAATTCAAAATCAGCGTTTAGACCTTGTGGTTGTAAGGTGCCCAGTTTAAAAATCTAGTTCATCTCAATTTTCCCAATTAGCTTATCAAAGTTCCCTCCTCTCCACGGGGCATCAACTTTTTTTATGCCGCTGAAGATCAGACCTTCCGGGTTTTGAGCGTGTTTCAGTTTAAAATGTAATGGGACACTGTGTTTCTCGTAACCGCTCCTAATATTTCTAATGTGCTCTTGTACACGAATGTTGAGGGGTCTGGTGGTTCTTCCTACGTATTTTAAACCACATGGGCAGATTAACAGATAGATCATGTTTTTTGTGAAGCAGGTTATCACTTCTTTTATAGCTATGGGCCCGGTGTTGCCGTCTACTTTTGTAATAATTTGCTTTTTGCTTCGTGTGTTGCGGCAGTTCAGACAATTTCCGCATTGGTGGAAGCCTTTATTTATATTAAAATGATTCTGTCGTGTGGTGTTTTTCTGTGTGTATTTTTGTTTGAGCTTCATTTTCAGATTGTTTACACAGCGGCAGATAAGTTTAGGATTTTCAGGTAAAATATCTTTTAGTAGCGGATCTTTTCTTAAAATGGGCCAATATTTTCTAATGGATCTTCTTATCGCTTTATTCTGGGCACTGTAGGAGAAAACGAATGGGACATTCTGGGTGAAGCTTTGGTTTCCCTTTGTTCCCTTAATTTTCAATAGGTCTTCCTGCTCCATACTTCTTATCTCTGATCTCGTTTTCTCTAGTTTATCAGGATTGTAACCTTTCTCAATTAAGTCTTTTTTCAGTTTATCTGACTGTATGTCGAATGTATTGAGATCTGTACAGTTTCTTTTGACTCTGAGGAACTGTCCTTTTGGGACTCCTCCAAGCCATTGAGGTAAATGGCAGCTGGATATGTCTATGAAACTATTTACATCGACCTTTTTGAAAAATGTCTCAGTTCGTATTTCCTTGTCTTTGATATATATATCTAAATCCAAGAAATTAATCCTATCAGTGCTCCATGTCGTGGTAAGTTTGATCCCTCTGTTGTTCTGATCTAATTCTCCTAAAAAGTCCTGTAGTGTGTCGACATCTCCTCTCCAAATTAGAAAAATATCGTCTATATATCGTTTGTAACAGACTAGATTATTGTTGTAGGTGGATAAAAAAGACTCTTCCCATGAGGCCATAAAGAGATTAGCATATGAGGGGGCGAATCGTGTTCCCATATAAGTCCCATTGAGTTGTAAATAAAAATCATCTTTAAAATAAAAATAGTTATTTTCTAAAATCAGACGTATTCCTTCTAAAATAAAAACGATTTGTTCAGGTTGTAAAATGTCTGTTTTCTTTTAAAAAATATTCGGTGGCCTCAATTCCTTGTTTATGTGGGATGATTGTGTATAGTGATTGGACATCACTTGTGACTAATAAAAACCCTTCTTCCCATTTTATTTGTTTAAGAATTTTTAAGAGATCTGTTGTGTTTTTTAAATGTGCTGTGGTTTTGGTCACATACGGCTGAAGCTGATGATCCAAATATTCGGAAATTCGGCTTGACACTGAGCCAACACCGGATATTATCGGTCTGCCGGGTGGTCTGTTTAGATCCTTATGAATTTTAGGTAAGAAATAAAAGACGGGGGTCCTCGGGTGTTCTGTTTTCAAATATTTATACTCACTGTTATTAAGAATACCTAGTACATACCCCTGCTCTAGATATTCATGAAATTTAAGTTGGATCTCTTTTATTGGGTTTTTTGTCAGTTTTTTGTATGTTTCTACATCGCCTAGGATTCTGTCTGCCTCTTCCTTATAGTACGTTGCAGTCATAACAACTGTCCCTCCTCCTTTATCTGCCGGTTTTATCTCTATTTCATCATTAGAGACTAGTTCCTTTAAGGCCTCCTTGGTGGAGATTTTGAGTTTGCTCAGATCTGTAATTTCCATTTGTTCAAATGTATTTATTTCTTGTGAAATAAGGGATTTAGGGAAAAAGGTGGATTTGTCTTTCAGGTTAGTGTGCTGGTATAGCTGAATGGTGTTCTCCCTTTCTATGGGGTTTTTTGCAAAATACTTTTTTAGACAGAGGTTTTTTTAAATTTTTGGAGGTCTATGTAAGCGTCAAAGATGCTCATATGTGCTGTGGGTGTATATTTCATTCCCTGTTCTAGAAGTTTCGTCTGGATGTCCGTGAGGGGAATGTCCGTTAGGTTGTAAATTCCTCTATTCGACTTTGTTTTTCTTTCCTTCTTGGGTTGTCTTCTAGTTCTTCCAGATCTGCGTCCTCTTCTTGGTGGCATCTCTTCCCTGGTGACCATCCTCGTCTTAAGTTGCTTAGGTTCCTGTCTCTTTGGTAATGGGTCTGGTGAAAATCCCCTTGGTTCTCTAGAATTTCGTATCTATTGTTTGTGAGGATTGTCGGGCGGTTGTAGTAGTTATTGTCTCTGTTGTCTCTGTTGCCCTGGTGGCTCTGTCTTCCTCTTCTTGGTATGGGTTGATAGTTGTCATTATGTTGTTGGTAGTTATGCATTGGTTGATTAGTCGTGTGTACATTGTGGTCCCAATTTTTCTCATGTCTGCCGTCTGATTGTTCATAATAAGGTCTTCTATCATATGGGCCTCTATTATAATTGAATTGTCGTCTTGATCTCTGGGGCAGTGGTGTTCTTTGAGGTATTTGCTCTATCCGAAGTTTTTTTTGGTAGTTCAGTGTATGTGAATATGTGTTAAGTTGGGAATTGGACAATGTTGGAAGGGGTGTTTTCACATGGCCTGGTTGTTGTAATGTCGGGTCATCTATGTTACCCTGTTTCCAAACATTTCCTCTTTGATAGTCTGAGATATCTCTCAGATATTTATTTTTCTTTCTTTAACTTCTTCATTCAATTTATCCAAATCTTTCTCAAGTCGACCTAAATATAAGTTCATATCTTGTTCGGAGGATACTTTAATAAGTTCCTCATGTGTTTTTGTAATGTTGTTATTAAGTTCTATTGAAAATATCAATACGATCACTATTGCCAATTCACACTGAATATGTCTCCCTTTCTCTTTTAAGTTGCACTTATTATTTTAAGATGACACCGTATTTAATATAATATGCACTGTTTGAAATTATTACTGAATATCCAGCCGTCCACTGATTTGGGAGTTCATTTTAAAGCAATATTTTGCCCCCTTCTGTGTTTTATCCACCCCAATATGCTGATGATGCCCCTCAATGTAAATTCGCAAACTCAAACCACCGCGATTGAGGGTCTTACAACAACTGACGAAGTGGAACGCATATGGAACGCAAACAAAGATGGCCGCGACGCGACAGAATGACGTAATCGACACCACGTGATCCGAACGACGCCCAAACCCGGAAGTGGACCACGTGGAGAGTGGAGAACGCCGCCAGCACAACACAAGTCCCAAATTAAAGGACTTCCTTACACAAATTCACCTTCCCCCCTTAATCTACCACACACTGACTGAGGAAGGCGCCAGAGCAGCGCCGAAACGCGTATCAGCATCTCCCCCCCTGGATATATATATATACACTTTTAATACACTTGTAATTCACCAATAAAATTATTTGCACTTTAGAATGGAATATGTCTATTTTTTATCCACTCCCCACAAAGCCCACTGAATAGGTGACAGACCGGAAATCCCAGAGACCAACTACTGTCCAGACACCAAGTGAGCAGACAAAGGGGTTAAGGCGCCCACCAACAAGGAGCGCCACACGCATAAGAGTTGAGCCTGGACATTGAAGGCTCCTCAATCGGTGAGTGTATACAAATCCCACCTTTAATACCCTATCTGATTGATATTGTGCCATGGGAGCGCTGTCCCTTTTATCTTTCCGGACGAGACGATAAGGCTGTCGCAAAGAAGGGTAGAAGCCACTCTCTACTTGGCTCAAGGCACTTCAATCCAGAGCCTGGATATACGAGGCTCTGGAATTCGTAAGTGCAATACCACTATTTTTCTTGCACTTTGCACGAATTGAAACAGTATTGCACTATTTTCTCTTTTCTCTCATTTTCTCTCATTTGTTTTGTATATTGGAGCACACCAGTGACCATAAGAGAATTGACAAAGAGAGGAACAATAAGAAACCATCACTAAAAACATCAGATCCATAAGTACTTTGAATTTGCCTTATTTGTGGCACAACCAACTTAAAACAGGACTCGAAATAAGCCTGTCAACCTCATTGAACTTTAGATTTTTAGCACGATCAGCATTGTACTGCACTTTATGTACTATATGCACTTTATTTAAGATTCATTAACTAATTTGCACAATTGCGTTATTGAGACACTTTAGCACGAGAGCACTTTATACTGTGAAGAGTCACAATTATACTGTTTTTGTATCTACTCTTGAAATTTAAGAAAACATAATACATTGCGCCGATAGAAACCACCTAAAACTTGCCATTTCCACACCAGCACACCCCTCGAGAGTCTGTGCCTTCTATCTATCTGGCAGCACCAATTGAACCAAAACCACAGAGATCAGAGCAGGCCCCCACTGAACCCACTCCCTCTTACTAACCAAATATCACACAATGGATGCACGCAGTGACACATATAGAGGAAAATATCACACAATGGATGTGCCCAGTGACACATATAGAGGAGAATATTTTCTTAACTAAACATACAAGAGAAAAGCAAGTGTAAGATATCAGCAACATCAAATAAACACAATATGGAGATTTTATTTTTGGTGCTAGTGGCCCTTTAAGATATCTCAATATTATATTCAAATTAAGGTCGAACCCAATCTTTCTGGATTTTGGATTCTCCCGGATTTCATGATCCGGGAGAATCCGATGCATTAGTGGTAGGAGAGCTGCGATCCTCTAGCTGCTGCAGCTGGACAGATCCTGAGCGGCATGATGGTATAAAGTAACCCCTCATCCAAAAACACTAAAATCTGGAAGGCTCTGACAATTCTAGTTGTTTGGACTCTACTTGATTTTAGAATTCCGGATAAAGGATGCCCAGCCTGAATTGTATCAAAAAAGAAAAATTAGAACTCACAAACACCTCCACTTCCCAAGCATTCCACATAGTAATAGTATTTTTCTGTGTATTAAATTGAGTATTAAATAGAAGAATCACGGTTATACTCCAAGTGCAGGAAGCACTGTAACACATAGACATACAACTCTGTATTATCGACCTGTGAAATGCAGAACGTCTAACCGGAGAAATTGGCCTCTTCAAGCCCTGGGGTAAATATATCAGAAACGTGTGAAAAGCACTGGTTGAGATGTGATTAAATCTGCAAAGAACCCAGTGAAATATTGATTTCATCAGCCTTTGCACCTTTGAAATTTGTTTTATCTTAACATCTGAACACTGTAGAGAAGGATATGTTACCGTCATGGCATAAGGTAATACCTTAGTGACAATATTAGTCGATACATGTGTTCGTACTCCCTTATCAGAAAATTATGCAGTCACTGTGCGGCAGCGAGGAAGGAACGTTATGTTTATAGAGTAGGTGCTCTCTGCCGAGCGAGACTCGTATTTGCCAGTGTATTGAATAATACATAGTTATTTATTGCTGATTATACAGATGATTATGGAGGAGGTTTTCATTTTCCAATAGTCAAATGAAATGTTATTTCTTGGTGGGTTGCTTCGATAATAAAATCAGGATATAAAATAACCCACAGTGCACAGCTGTTGCTTGTCGGTCTGTAGGTGTTATTCAGAGACAGACGATCTGGCCCAAAATGTCATCGAACAGGGAATTTCCCCATATGTTGACATTTCGGGGTCATTCGGCTATTTAGAGAGCAGGCAGTTCGCCAAATTTTGGCGAACTGCTAGCAAGTACAGAGCCTGTTCGAAGGCAGTGAAATCCCCCATAGAGAAGCAATGGTTAATCTATTCAGAGAACACCGAACAGCAGTGAAAAGTTGCCTAAATTCCCTGCTGTTCGGTGTTACCATTCATCAGGATTATTCAAGCGAATCCCATAGGTTACAATGTTAAAAATATTCCCGTTTTTATCCAGTATCTAATAAACCATTTATTATTTTAATCTGCAGTAAAAAGTCTCTTTATTTATTGTTTTTTTTTTTTTAGGATCTTTTAGTCATTTTTCTAGAATTTTTTTACCCCTTTCCGACCGCTGACGTACTATGTACATTCGATCGGGAAGTCTCTCTTAGACCCGTGGAGGTACTTAGTACGTCAGGGTCTCCTAACCTCCCACCCTCCTGATACTCACCTCCCTCGCTGGGTTCCCGTGGCAGACTGGAAGCTTGCCCCGCCTTTTAGGGGGCCCGGCAGACACAATGACATCATCACGGTGCGTGATGACATCATCGCCAGGCGCCTGCAGTAAAAATGAGGAAAGGGGGTGGGCTCCTTTGGAGCCCTCTACCTCTCCAACCATTTAAGTTAAAAAAAAAAATATTTGCATTGCTGGAAAGGGGAGAGTCTCCCTTTTCAGCGGTGTCTTGCTTTAACTGTTTCGCTGCTGGATCGCGATTCTGCGCCAATCGGCATCAAATTACGATTCAAACCCGGAGGTGGCTGACATCTTGGATGTCAGCCAAGCCTCTGGGTCACCACCCCCCCACCCACGGACATCCTCACCATATGTTTGTGAGCTCAATGTGCAGTATTGCATGCACACTAGAGAGCTTGGAGGCAGATAGCTGAAAATAGGTCCTTTAGGTGTGTTCTAGCGGTGTCAAAGGTCAAGCAAAAGGTCCGTAGGCAGGCAGCGTTCAAAGCAGGGTTGGTAACAAGCAGGGTTCGGCAACGGTGATAATCAGGCAGAATATAGGAGATGAGGATCCTGGTAAGGTAATAGGATTCATGGCAAGCAAGTAGGAGGGTTCTTGGTAAAGCAGTAGGATTCATGGCAAAGCAGTAGGAGGGTTCTCGGTAAAACAGAAGGAATCAGGGTCTGAGGAGAAGGAGCAGCAACAAGTAGGTCCCTTCTCTGAGAGTTGAAAGGCTACAATGTTTGAGCATTGGCTGTTTGGAGGTGTAGCCTTTTATTAGGTGCAGCCAATGCATGATTAGTCAAGTGTTGCATAGGATTGATCTGCAGCAAGGGAAGGCCAGAGGTATCAGGTCATCACAGAAAAATTCTGCCTCAATCAGGGTGCAGCACCAGTTTGGACCTTTTTGCAGTGGCTGCAGCGTTATCCTCCATGACACAGAGCCAGTTTTATCAACTTTAAATCCTGCGGGTGGTCATTTTGAATCTTGATATACATCCAAGTTGCTATAACATACTACACTATATTACTTTGTTTTTTTTTATTTAAGATATAGAGTATCTTCATGGGTTTGAAATGTGTATCTGCTGCGTCTATCACATCGGCAGTATATACATATATTTTATTTTGCACTGCACCTCTGCACTGTTACTATGGTTATAACATTGCATTGTCATTCAGAAGCACAGTGTGCCACGTTTGCTGGATTTCTCTATTTGGTTTTTGTTGTTTTTGGGGAAGTTTCTTCTGTTGGTTTTATTTATTGGTTGAGTTGTTTATGTGGAGTGTTTTAATGGGGGATGGCCAATAGCGCCACTTTTTTAGTTTGAAACCGTGCAGGCAGTCGTTGAGCAGATATCCGGATTTAAGGCCACCTGCTTTTTTCACGATTATACCCTCTAGCAATAGAACTCCGTGTAACAAATCTCAGCACCCCAACTGGGTCACATCTGTTAATGTCGCTCCCTAACCAGAACCCGGTCTCCCACCAGCAATCTTTCATGCCTTTCTCCAGACCTTAGCCGAAATGTAAAGACAGGTACCACGAAGGAGCGGTGATAGCATTCCCCAGAAATGAGGCAGCACTCAGAACGTAGGGTCAAACAGACAGACAGGTAGCGTTTAATGAAACACATCAGCCAAATACATACAGTGCAAGACCTGGGGCCTGATGGAAAATGACACCATGACACCACCAACTCCTCTTCAAGTGAGCTAGTCCCTAGCCCTACCCCATTTTCCTTTTGAGACATAAAACAATAGGGTGCCTTGTAATCGCAGCCTGTCCGAATACTTTAGATAACAGATAAGAGATTGCACAAGCAGACAATAGTATAATGGGGTGGTAATGTTTGGCAAACAAGGATCACTCAAACCTTTCACAGATCTAAAACATATTCCATATGGGGGAGGTTGGGTTGGAAAGGGCTGCAGTGACATGAGAAATAATAACAGTAAAAGATAAACACAGACAATAACAATATTAACAATAACCATATTCACATGAACATGCAGCGCACATAACACAAATACCCTGTAAAGGGGCAGGGTGACTCAGACATAGGAGAGGTGGGGTTATAAAATGACATGTCAGAGCCCCTAGAACCTATACCTCCCAACAGTAATGCTAAGTCCAGGTATTGGAAAATTCTTTAAGGCTGAATGGAAATAAAGTGTACACAGTCTTTTCTTCTTTAGAGCATGTTCACCCTGCAGCTTAGTTTTAATCTTCAGGAACAACAACAGACACAAAAGAGTTCAGAACATACCATAGAGTACTGAACAGTAAAACCTATAAACATCGCCATCTACAGTCTAAACAGTATATAGCACATAAATCATATCATCACCAATAGTTGTTGCATTATAATACAGGAATATAGTATTCTAACACCAGGTAACACCAGTTCAAAGTGACTCGTCACACTCCATTTCTGCAAAAAGCAAGCAATTGCACTAAATAGTAGAGATGTGCATTCGTTTTGGCAAAATTCGGAATTTGGAACGAAATTTAATAATTCATATTCGGAAGTACTTCCAAATAACGAATCGATACGATACGAATTCGAAACGAAACGGTATATAACGAATTAATTTCGTTTAACACGGTGTCATCATCATAAAAGAAAAATTTGAATAACTGATATCAACTATTGAATTTGAAATGAACTATCAAATTGATCTTAACTTAAAATACAAGTAATAGTCAGCAAAGGACTTTATGAAACAAATTAATTTTGTTTCATTGTTTAATTTGACTCAAATACTAAATCTGTGACACAGCTTAAAATTTAACCCTAGCTTTTCTTTTAACAGCAAAATTTGATTAATTGGGGTTTTATTTAGTGATCCAAAATGTGAATTGATATCAACTATTGAATTGATATATGAAATTTCAAATCGATCTGAAACGATCCACTTTTTTCAAGCAATCCCAGTGGAAGGAACATCTTAGATTTGGATACACATCTTGTATTAAGTGCTGGAGAAGGGATGGAATATTGATTCTGGCATAGTCATTTTTCTTGTTAAATGCTGGTGTGATTCACCTCTCAGAAGATTATCCCTTAATCCTCCGAGTGTCAGATAAATGGAATGCATCCAGCCCTGTGATGCATATTACTCTGCTACGTTATCTAAAATATTTTTGGCAGATTGAAGCAGCTGAGCTGTCTGGCGAAGACACACGTTTCAGAACAACGTAAAGGTATCTGTGCTTCACTTGTTACATGAACTAAAAGACAGCAAGATATGAGGCTCTACAGGGAAACACAAGTTCCGTTTTGATTTTCTCACTAGAATAAATATAGATGTATTGATAATATTGAAAAAAAATATTTTCAGATTAGATGGAGATAATTATAAAATTATTGGCTTTAAAAAAGACATTTCCAGAAATTAAGCAATTTTTATATTATCGTTTATAATGAGACTTTTTGGGTGGGGGGAATTGCAATAAAATTGTCCTTTTTTCAAAATGTATTTCAAAAAAATAAACAAGAAATACATATGTTGAAAGCGAAGTCAGTTTAACCCATTGCGGTAGAAAAAAGGTAAGCGACCTGCTGCGATGGGATATTTTAGTGTCGTGGCGGTGGCAGGCTTGCGCAAACTATGATCATGTGTTCATACGTCAGGTGTTTTTAAAAAATTTAAAGCTATATTAACCCCTTTGCCACCGAGATCGAGATATCTCGGGCTACAAAAAGCATTATCCGGTGGAAAATATCAAAATATCTTCATCTGCAGCCCAAAAACAAATTAAATGTGTTTTCTGCAAATAATTTTCATTTGCTTTTGGGCTGCAGAAAGTGCCCCCAAAGTGTTAGCCCAATGGGCATAATGCCCGAAGAGCTAAAACTGGCAAACCGAATGTCCTGAATATATCTGAAATTCAGGGGCCAATGCAGGGAACACGATCTGCAGCTGTAACAGCTGACACCCAATTTGGCAGTACATGGTGCCATCTAATGGCCAAATATGTTATTACAGTAAGAAATACATTGGGAAAGTGGCCAAATATTTCTTTCTGTATAATTAATGAAAAATGATTTTTAAAAAAAGCACTGGTTCCTGGTAATGTTTTTTTTTTTTAAATTCACTTGGTAGTGAAGGGGTTAAAGTTGAGTGCTCTGAATGTTGTATGCTGTGTTCATTGGTTTAAAAAAGACCTTTGTAAAAAGTCCATGATTAGGTTGAGTGCAGCCGTTGTGGGGCCATATTACATAGTTGGTGCTAACTTAACCAGAGCTGTTGTAAACTTCCCAGCGCCATTATAGCCTATGGAGGTTTTCAGTTTACAACTGCTCTGGTTAAGTTAGCACCAAGTATGTAATATGGCCCACGATTTTGTATGTGTAGCGCTGTGTTAAAATCTTGCTGTGGCATTACCTATTTTTGGCCACAAGATGGAGACAGTCGCGATTAGAGACACTGGACATTGGGACTACATTTCCCGGCATGCTTTGCAAGGAGACAGGAAGTGGGTGGGGACTGGACACTTACATCCTCCACCTCGTGGAGAACGCGCCAGAGCGCGCCAGGGAACGAGAGAAAGCAGACGCACTGAAGACATCGCGAGAGGGCCTAGGCCAGAGCCTGAGTGAGACCTGTCAGTCCTTATTGGGTCACTCAACCTGAGGAGAAGGAGACTTGCCAGAATCCAGGAATTGCTGCAGACCGGAGGAACCGAAGACCTCGAGTGAGGAGTCACCGCGAGTTGATCGGGTACGGAGAGCAGGCGGTGAGCTGGACAAGCTGCAGAAAGTCAGACAACGGATCTGGCCGCTAGTATCCCCAGTCAAAATCGAGCGGAGAGACGTCCTGGGTCAGCGGAGCCTAAAGCAATCGTCGGATGGGTGAGAGGCCTCCAAGGCTGTTTTGTGATTAAAGGACACGCTGCTGTTTTCTCTTTAAAGTCCACAGGGCCCCAACTTGACTAGTCGAAGACATTCCTTAAGTAAATTCACTGGCCAGTTGAACAGTACCCGGGTACCATACACACACATACACGCCTTTTACATTCCGGGACTTAACCTGTGCAGGACTCACTTTTGTTACGAATGGGAACAGGGGTTAAAGATACGTTCCGAATATATTTTTCTCTTTTCCGCTGCGCGTTTATCGTAATACGAAGAGATTGTATTCTTGGGTTCCGCTACGTGTCCCTTATTCGAATATTCGTGTAACTGCATTTCTTTTCTGTCCGGTTACGAATATTTTATTTTCCGAAATACGACGCCTCGTGTTTCGGTTCTTTTCCGCAACGCGGTTTTACCGCGATACGAAAGTACTGTAAAATACCTGTGAATACCGTGTCTCAACATCTGCTTATTATTTAGTAAACTATTTAAATTATAAAAACTCACAACGGTGTTGGAGTATATTTATTCCCTAGTGCGGGGAGACTGACCCGTGGTTCAATTTTCAGCGGCTCCTCCGGGAGTGAGCGCTACATATGTTACAAGTTAAGGACTGACCACCTTCCGTGGTTTTTCACCCCTTCCTGTCACAGGCTCTTCATTGGAGGATCTATCTAAACCTTGAACTTCAGAGAGCTTCAGGAGGATGTGTGTCCCAAGTGGGTTGATCTCATAAAAACAGTCGTTAGGAAGCATATTAGCTGCCGCGATGGTGTACATTGTAATATATGATCATATTTTGTGACCAAATCTCCATTGTTTATTCCTAAATTAGGTGTTTTAAAACATTTTAAAACCATAGTAAGTCGAAGGGCTCTGAATTTCATTTGCAATCGTTTATGCAAACAAAAACTGAGACTTCTTGTTACCCCTTACCGCCCCAGGACGTTCTATGCCATCCTGGCGATGGGAGGGCTTTAAAGACATAGGGCGTACATGTACACCCCGCTGTCTTCAATGGGGCTGCCTCGGCCCTTCCCTGTGGCCTACACGCACCACACGGCATTGGCTGCACGGGGACATCCTGTACTCAGGCTGTCCCCCTGCAGCCAAGGATTGGCGATGCACGTCGGCTGCGAGGCGGGGCGCAATCTGCCTCGCCTACATTTAGCCACCCCCGACGGGCGACGCCCACCCATTGTTAAGAGGTTAAGTGAGATTTCCTCGACAATATAAGAGCAAGTGCCTTTAATTTACTGTGAGTTGGCCTATGTGATGCAAAATATCAGGTTGTGGTAATCTCATCCCCCCACCCAATAAAATCAGCTTAATGCGGCAGAAACGAAAGCAAATAATTAATACAAAAAATAAATGTGTCTCTAGCACATTCGTAAAAAAAAAGTCAAAAACTGCAGAAAGACATGCAATTTCCAAAGAAATGGTGAAGTTGCAAACTCCAAGATGCTGAGCCTCGACTGTGAGACCAGGCACTAAACAAGCACGCTTTAATGAATATACTATAATTCTTTATTTTTGAAAAAAGAGTTTAAAACAGAGAAATAAAACACAATATAGTGGCTGAGCCACGCAGGGCCCGATGATAAGCAGAATCGGAACACGAGTGAGGCGAGGCAAGATCCGGCATGTCATGTGACCGCCGGCGTCTGGCTCAATGGAGTCCTATGGACTCCATCGAGTGGATGCTCGCGGCAGTGCTCAGCACTGCCGCAAGCATCCCGGGGTGTAAAATTCAGGCAGCATTTTTTGCGCCTGCATTGTAAAACCCCCCATTAAAACGGGGGCGGTAGGGGGAAAACTGTGGGCGCAGTTTTTTCTCCCTACCGTCCCCATTTTAACGCGGGGATCGTAATGTAGCCCTTGGTGTTTTGGTCCACCAAAACGTCAAACTGAACATTTCCTTATTGGATTATTTGCTCCTTGGAGGCCATCTTTCCCACGTCACACCCAGCTACCTTGCAGCACCTCTCGTCTTAAGTTAGCAGTGCTGAGTGCTGAACTGCAGCACAGCATTCAGTGCCAAGTTGCTAACTTAGCACTTCCAACGGCTGAGGAACTGAACGTGCCTCAGCTCGCACATTTGCCATATGGGATGCCATGGGATTTAGGAAAGTCTCTTTGCACAGAGGATATACCATCATACATAGGATATGCCATATACCATCGTTGCCTTAATAACTTTTAGAGAATCTCTGCCATAGTCAATGTTCATGGTCAATATAATAGTCTACGCAGAATTACTATTTACACCCCTATTTAGCAGGACAAGCACAACCAATTCACCAAATATAAACCCCCTCAGTACCATGATTGAGTATACTCGTTCAGTAAAAGCTCCTGCTGGTGCCCCGCTATCAAGCATACTTGATCTGAACCGCCGATGTGAGCAGCCGCATGTTCCTGAGCAGCGCTATTTTATCGCCGTTTTATTGAGGATTTATTGGGTTCCTGCTAGCCTTTTGCCACACTCATAGCTGGGGATAGAGGTCTGCCGCAGCTGTGCACCCCCGAAACGATTTCCAGGCACATTTCCTGACCGCTTCCATCTAGGCCTAGTAGTGCGGCCTACTCCATTGGAAGATCCACGGAGGCTCTGGTGACGACACGTGCTTCTGACTCAACCACGTAGGGATGGGTAAGAAATCCATCCAGAAGCTGGCCCAGGCGGAAGGTGCCCGTCAGAGGGACATTCGTGAGGCTTTGCAGGGGGGTTCTACCTCAGGACTTGGGGCTTCCTCACTGACTTTCCCGCAGGGCACCGGATCGTCGGATGAGGGAGACTGTTACTGGCCTATACAAGGAATAAGTGGGCAGCCTGATCTTACCGCAACGCCTACCACGACAATGGTGAAGAAACCTGGCAGTGTTGCTCGGAAGAGAGCCCAGGCCAAACGCAAATTACAGGCGGTGGATAAGGAAAGGACCCGTCTCATTCAGACGGTTGCCGCTGTTGTGCAGCAGAGCTCTGGGGAGGAATCCTCTTCCTCGGACGGCGACTCTACTCCAGCGGTTTCTCGCTGTTCAGAGTCCAAGCTGGTGCAGGGGACCCCGACCAGACCCTGTCAAGATGGATCTCAGAGGAGATCGATACCTCGCCCTCTTTGCTTACCCGCAACCCTGATCATCATGGCATAGCTGGTGATGACACGCTTCCATCCATGAAGGGTGACCTCCGCAAATTTATGGATGAAATGAGATCAGTGTGGAGGGCAGAGGTGACTGCAATGCGAACGGAGGTAGCAGAGGTGCGTACTCAGGTTCAAGAGATGAAGGTGCAATCCGCTGAGTTGGTGACAACACATACACACCTGGCGACGCAAGTGGAAGAATTATGAACGCAGGTTGCTCTTCTGTCTAGGTCGGTGGAGACATTGGAATCTAGACACCGTAGACAGAACATTCGTATCCGGGGTATTCCGGAGTCGATTCCTGAGACAACCCTCCTCCAGTATGTGAATCGCTTGGGAAGTCAGGTTGTGGGTCCATCTCTGGAGACCCTGGCCATGTTCACCTCAGTCTACCATATAAAGAAGGCCACGACCGCCCCTTCTGATGCCTCAAGGGATGCTGTGGCGATTGCAGTGGATGTGGCGACTCAGACGAAGCTCATGACGGCCCGGGAGCAAGGGAGGTGGTGCGTTTCGAGGGATCGAAGCTCCTGCTATACCGGGATTTGCCTCTTGTGACCCTACTGGCACGTCGTCGATTCAGGGAGGTGACGGCCTTTCTGCGCTTGAGGGGAGCCAGATATCGCTGGGGTCTGGCGGGCTCCTTGGAAGTGTCTATAGGAAACTTTCTGCATGTCCTCACGGACCCCGCGGAGGCGTGGCCGATATTATCCAGGGCAGGACTCTCCCGAGACGAGATGGGGACTGAACCGGGCTGAACGGCAAAACTTTCTCCGGTAGCAGTGCTCGTTGTTTCACTGTGCACGACTTTAACTCACTGCCTAATTTGTATGATGTTGTGTCCCACTTTTTTGTTTTGTTTTTATGCTGATTGCTAGTCCCATGTCTAGTTTACCCTGAGTTCGTGTTTGTATCACCGTTGGACTTCCTTGATCTCCCCTCGCTAGGTGCTACCATGGAGATGGAATCTGTGTTTTTTTTTTACCCTTTCGAGACACTCCCTTGAGTGCCCTGGCCTTGTGACTAATTTCCTCCTTGGCCTCCCACGACCCATTGGGTCAATGGGTTTGTGTCGGGACTGTCACACTTTTGGCCTTTGCCGAGTTGCCCCCTTATTATTGTTTTTCACCCTCCCTGTCGACGTCCCTTTCTCCTTGCACGTGCGGAGCCTTCTCTTTTTTTACAGAGACCCCCCCAGTTGGAGATGTTTCCCCCCCCACCGTTATATATCTTATGTAGTAGACTTGCTGTCCTCGTTTTGATAGAATTTATGCCGAAGATCCCCGGATGGGGTATTTTTTCTTGCTTTAAACCAACATTTATTACTATGCTCTTTATTATACTGATGCCCTCGCTGACGTGAATTGTACACTTTTAAGATGTTTTAGTGTTTATTGCCTTCATTTCGATGATGTGGTGCTGATTTTCAATGCTATTTTATTTTGCTTTTATTGCTGATGTCTGGATGATTTTCATTGCATTTAGCAGTGTTATTTTCCGCCGAGTATTCTGGCCCTGTGAGGCCTAATGTTGCTGTCTATATGACCTTTACTTTAATAAAAAAAATTAAATTTAAAAAAAAAAAAAAAAAGTATACTTGATCTGGTCTTATTCTGGAGCAATGAAAAGGAATTTGCCACCTACATCCAAATTGAGTTAGAGGTTTTAGTGGCTGCACTATTTTCTTCCTTTTTTCTCTGCATCGGCTGCTGAAAGCTACTGAAAGCCCGATATTTCAGAGCTTTCAGCAGCTGATTTTACAGTTTTAGCATTATGCCCACAGGGCTAAAATTTCTGGGGCACCATATGCAGCCCAAAAGCAAACTAAATTCATTAGC
Organism: Leptobrachium leishanense; assembly: GCA_009667805.1. Lineage (NCBI taxonomy): Eukaryota > Metazoa > Chordata > Amphibia > Anura > Megophryidae > Leptobrachium > Leptobrachium leishanense. The sequence continues at coordinate 436,592,213 of CM019064.1, forward strand.
ACCAAACAAATTTCATTTTCTTTTGGGCTGCAGATCAGCAGATCGGGATATCTTGATAACGGGGCACCAGATGGTGCATTTGAAGCCCGGAGATATCTTAAAGTCACGTGTAGCCCTGTTTGGGCTCTATTAACTTCTTCGCGAAAACGTTAACGCGTGCGCAAAAACACATTAACGCGAGGGGAAAAACCCTTTGCCCAGAACGTCGTATAACAATGTCCGCGCAAAAAATGCGCGTTAACGTCTACTGCTGGTGAACCTGCGTGAACCCTTGCGAGCGTAATGTATGTTGCACGTCCTATACTTAACATTGTGAGCGCAAATGCGTTTGTGCGCTGGTACGCGGAGGGTATTACAATCTATGCGCAAATTTTAACGCACAACGTTTGTGCGCATAATTTGAAAAGCTGGTGGTAACGGCAAATCTGAACATCTGGGACGAAACCAAATACACCAGCACGAAAAAAAATACAGCAAAGTATAGTTACACATTCTACACATACCCAAACAATAAAATGGAGAAGTTGTGCATGTTTTTATTATTGCTGCAGCATTTATACTCAGATTGATTTTGACAGGCGCAAAAACTTAACGGGAGACAATTGTGGTTCTTAATTCTGATTGGCTGAATCGCGTGAAAAAAACAGTCCGCCCACCGATTTCTGCGCGCAGCGTTAATGCGCCCGCTTTTTTGCGCATCTTTTTTAAGCGCGTTATTTTTTGCCGGATGAAAAAATGCTATCGGATTTTAATACCAGCGTTGATTTACGCGCATTAACGTTTACCGCTGCGCGTGCGCTTTTGCACGAAGCAGTTAATAGAGCCCTTTACATTTTAACATAATATGAAAAGGGAAATCTCTTCACAGATGAACATTACGAAGATACGGCATAAAAATGTCAATGATCAAACAAACTCACTATTCATTCTTTTTGATTCGTTGGATTTGCACGATTTCTTTTCTGATACATAATGAGGTGGGTTTCTAAGTACAGGGAGCGCGCGCCTTTGAATGATATGAAATCCATATATTACAATCATAATGGGCGCCATAGAGATGGATAATAACACGTTTTTATTAGCTGCCACTGTGTTTAAATGAGAGAATGTGAATGTGGTGCTTTGAATACCTTTCAGTGGGAAAATTATCTAAGTACTTAATAATTATTATTAATAAATAATATAATATTATTATGAAGTTTAATAGAAGATGATAATAAGAATATCAACACTCATAATAATTTGAATTATATTAATAATAATTTTTATTTTACGTATGGCTCAATTTATCAGCTGTTTCAAAAAAATATAGATATGTTTGCGGCTGAATCAGCTGAAAAAAATTCAGTTATAGCCCATACACGTGAAAAATGCCGCTCATCCATAAACAAAGCTGGCCAGTATAATGCCCAAAAAAGCTTATTTTATTTTTCAACCAGCATCATACCAATGTATGCCTTTAACCACCACTTGAATATACCCTCCCCAGAAAATCTCCACTTTGAGATTGAAAACAAAACCACGGTAACGGGACAGCTGCAAGGATGACTTGGCTGGAAACACGACAAAATATACATACAGGGTTATTCAAAGAGATTCGAAAAGTCATCGCACGTTCGGTGACTTTTCGTTCTCTTCAATTCGATTCCTTTTGCCGATCCCATTTTCGGCGACCCTGCGGTATATTCAGCAAGCACCACAGGGCCGTCGAAGTGCAGGGAAAAGCTGCCGCAAACCCGACAAAAACTAACTGCAAAACCCAGCGAATGCACGCCGAAAACCCCCAAAAACATCTGGATTAACCTCCCGAAAACCACGGAAAAACCCGAGCAGGAGCCGATCACAAGCAGCGAAGCCGCCGGAAAGAGCCGACACCGCAGACGAGTGAAGTAAATAAATTAGCAAAACAGTTTGCATGAATGTTTGAAAAGTGAAACACTGTTTGCAAAGAAACTACTGAGCGAAAATGTCTGAAATTTACATATGAGGTCCAATGAATGATAATAAAAAGGGCTGTTACAGAAAAAATAAGTAACGTTAAAAAAAAAAATCTGAAAAATGCTTAAAATATCCTAAAAAATCTATAAATAAAGAGACTCTTTACTGCAGAATTTTATAATGAACGGTTTATTAAATATTGAATTAAAACCGGAATATTTTTAACATTGAAGCCTATGAATAAACTTGCCGAATTAAACCACTGAATGGCAGGGCATTAGGGGAACCTTTCATTGCTGGTTTGTGTTCTCTGAATAGCTGAAGCAGTGCTTTTTTATGGGGATTTCACTGCCGTCGAACAGGCACCGAACAGGCACCGTATGTGCAGGCAATTCACAAGGACTTGGCGAATTGCCTGCTCTCTGGATAGCCGAATGGCCAAGAAAGGTAACCGAACGCTGATTTTCAGCGTTCGGTTACCTTTCTCAAGCAATTCGGATCTCTTTGGATAACCCTGATAGATACAGGAAAATGGTGACGCGCATGAGCCCTACCGGGGCGACTGCAACAACCAGACATCCAGCCCAGTAACATGTTTAAAACATCATAAGAAAAAGGGAGCAGCTTTTGGTTTCATTAGAACCCTTAAGGACGGGAGTAATTTTACAACTTCGGCGCTGTTTCGGAAATAGAAGTTTGCTGAGCTCATTTTGACCGTTTTTAAGTCAAGGTATTATTATACCTCCCAGACAAATTATATATCGTTCTTTCCGGCAAATTAATAATATATCATTATTATATGTATAGGTCATGCCCTGCCAAAATGCTATAACAAAAAATGTAAACAAAAGTTATAAAATGAGAATCTTCAATAAAATTTCAATCATCCACAGTGTGTGAAGTGTTTTCTTTTTTTCAATTTTATTATCTGAGCCTTTGCGGTCATATGCTATGGGGTAGACTTGTTAAAATTAGAATGGGGAACCCATTTTTTTTGGGGAGAAATTGTGTGATTTTAGCTAAACCCCCCAAAAAAAAAATCATTAGTGAAGCATCATTGTTCACATTATAATTGAAATGTGAACAATAGTGTTGCATTAAAAAAAAAACACACGTTTTTATTTTTTTATTATTAATTAATTCATTAATTTTTTTATTATTTTTATTTTTTAATTTCTTATACTCTTATTTTACTTTTAACATGGTCATGTTTGATATCATTGGAAAGGCCATGCTCTCGCCTTTCCAACAATATCAGTCATGACCCCCTAGCTGCCACCGATAAGGAGATAAGGAAGTTCAAAGAACCCCCCTATCTCCTCTATGGGATTTCCTTCGGAAATTCCTTTACAGCTAGGGGGTTCCTGGGTTAACTGACATCATCACGCATGGCGCGATGAGTCAGTTGACGCGGGGGGACCCAGAGGTGGGGCTGCCATCCAAAATGGTGGCCCCCACCGGAAAAAGGCCAAGGTCTTGCACCGATTGGTGCCAGGCCGCGACCTAGCAACTAAGGGGTTAACCCTTAAAGGATTCCCCCTCACCTTCAGGTGCTTCCCCTGCTCCGGCGGGGGGAAACGCCTGAAACTGACGTCATCGCGCCCGGAGGAGTAAACCCTGCCGATCTGACCACCGTGGGACTCAGATCAGCGAGGGAGCTGCCGGAGGAGGTGAGTATCTGCGGAGGGGGGCTGCAAACGCCGTGAACATACCATTACGTCCTGCGGCGTTAAAGCCCGCCTAATGCAGGACGTAATGGTACGTTCTGCAGTGTTAAGGGATTAATAGAGGTGCCGTGACGTGGCAAGCAGGTTTAAAACTTCAATGGCCATTCAAGTAAACAAAAACCTCTAATTGTGTTTTGTTTCCCATGGTGTTATAGGGATAAGTGCAGATAACATTTTTTTTGTTATGTTTTATACATGTTGCTGGCCTGGATATGTCTGGTTGATGCAACTGCCCCAGTAGGGCTCAGAAGCAACACCATTTTCCTGTATCTATGTATATTTTGTCGTGTTTCCAGCCTTGCTGCTGTCCCGTACTGTGGTTAAATTTTCAATCCCAAAGTGGAATTTTTCTGGGGCGGGTATAAAAGAAAGCCCACCAGTTTGTCTCATGACTGAGAAACAGCATGAGTGTATGTGGTTGCTCAGGGAGCAGCTTTTGGCTTCATTAGATAGGACTCACCTTACTGGAGGTGCATTGACGTGGCAGATGGGCTTAAAACTTTGATGGCCATTCAAGTAAACCAAAGCCTCTAATTGTGTTTTGTTTCCCATGGTGTTATAGGGATACGCGCAGATGACATCCTGCATGATAGCCATTGCTGTGGGACTGCCCCCTAATGTGTGAGTCATCGGGAGCACTGCAGAAAGACAGATACCCCCTAACTGGCAGGGGAATCCCAATACAGGAGGTGCAGGGGTCATTTGCACTCTTGTATCTCCGGATCCTTGCACTGTAGAAGGTCAAATGAAGTGTCTTTAGAAAGCCAGATATAACCAGGAAATATAAAAAAATTAAAAAAATAAAATATAATTATTCTTTATTTTCTTTTCTTTTGTTGAAAACCAGCAGTATTGTTCACTTTTCATTAATAACGTAAATAATATTGCTCTAATAATAATATCTATCTAATAATTCACCTTCTCATTTCCCACAGCAGCAGCAAGTGTTGAGGTGATGGTGCAATGCGTTATTATGCATAGTTTCATCAAAAACTTAAGCCACTGCAAGTGCAGGGGGTACTTTGGACCCCTGTTCCACCATTCTATACTCCCCACAAGGTTAGGTGAGGTATCAGTTGAAAGGTTAGAGTCTGACCTTTACAATGATGCCATACATGCATATAATGTGTAATTAAATATATAAATAAATTTTAAAAAAATCAATTGCAAAACATCTTTTGTTCAAAGTGAGCACTTAGAGATATCCTGGAGATACTCTGGAGGTAGTCTGAGGTTAGACAGGAGTTAGAAAACCTACAAAAAGGTAAGATTTGTTGGTTTAAATCCATTCTTTTATAATGGCAGGCTTGGTCCAGTGTAAGAGCTGTCATGCATTTGTTTTTAGATCCAATTTTTGGAGGTTTGGAGTGTGCCTGATATGTAGGCAGTTGTCTTTATTGCAGCAGGAAATTGCCTTTTTGAAGTCTGAGATTTGTAAATTATGTGTTAGACAAACTCAGGCTATGACTGTTACAAAGCCACTGCCACAGAGGCCTCCTAGGAGCGGCAGATGGACTACTGTAGGATCTGGTAGACTTAGAGTTGTGGATAGAAGGCATGTCCCACAGTCTGTGGCTCTTCTTAATTCTTTTGAGGCACTTTCAGAGTGTAATGGTAAGATGGATGTAGGCTCAGACACCATAGTTGAGGAACCACCATCCCCTAGGCCTACGGTATGCAGGACTGCAACCAAGGACAAAAAGGAAAAGGTGGGACTTGATAGAATCACCCAGCAACAATTGCCTTCTATCATAAGTGGTGTTGAGCTGGAGAGTAGTGGTTTGGTGAGATGTCTTCCCGGGGCTACTGCTCGTAGAGACAAGAGATGTATTCTCAATATTGTCAAACAAGCAGAGCAGCAAGGGGAAGTGGATGTTCTAGTCCATCTAGGGACAAATGACTTGGCTAGCAATGAGGTTTCTGAGATTAAGGAAGATTTTTGTGTTCTTGGAGGTGAAATACAGCAGATTGCGTCCACTGTGTCATTCTCTGAAGTTTTGCCTGTGCATAACATTCAGGATAGGCAGATGCGCAATAGGGAATTTAATTTGTGGCTTCGGGAATGGTGTCGAGAGCAAGGATTTGGCTTTGTGTCCCATGATAGCTCTAATTGGAGCAGAAAGGAACTGTATAAAAAAGATGGTTTGCATCTTACTCATAGGGGAACATATGTTCTCAGTGAGAAGTTCAAAGGTTTCGCAAAGAAATATTTAAACTAGGAGGGGGGACAAAAGGGTAAAAAGCAATCTGCCTGATTGTCCCCCAAAACTAAATCGGAGGGTGCAAGCAACATGCGGGGAAAAAAATGACAAGCTCAGAGTCGTGTCTATAAATGCTCGCAGTTTAGTCAATAAAATCAATGAACTGGAGGCAATGATGGCAGCTGAAAAAGTAGATTTAGTTGCGGTTACTGAGACATGGTTCAGTGAGAAAAATAACTGGGACATAACAATACCGGGGTACTCTTTATATAGAAAAGACAGAGAAGGTAGGAAAGGAGGAGGAGTGGCCCTGTATGTGAAAAACAACATAAAAACGAACCAAATAAAAGTGAGCGAGGTGAACATAGAGTCAGTTTGGGTTACGCTAACATTTGGCAATCATACAGTAGCTCGTGTAGGTGTGATCTATATACCCCCTGGACAAGTAGAAGAGCTAGATAATCTGCTGCTTGAGGAAATAGCCAAAATGGCAGTGAAGGGGGAAGTTATTATCATGGGGGACTTTAATCTTCCTGATGTGAACTGGAAAACCAAAACAGCTGGGTGCACCAGGAGTACAAATATTCTAAACTCCCTACTGGGATTATCTCTAACACAAGTAGTTGAGGAGCCGACCCGTAAAGAGGCCATATTGGATTTAATACTCACAAATGGAGGTTTGGTATCGGACGTAGTTGTAGGTGAAAATTTGGGATCTAGTGATCACCAGTCAGTATGGTTTAATATAAGAACAGGGATGGAGCCGCACCACACAAAAACAAAAGTTTTAGACTTTAAAAAAACTGATTTTTCTAAAATGAGATTTTGTGTGAAGGAGTCAATATCAGACTGGAGGAGTTTAAAGGGAGTCCAGGAGAAATGGAATTATTTAAAGGAAGCATTATTGAAGGCCACAGGCAATTGCATTCGACTTGTTAGCAAAAACAAAAAAGGGAAGAAACCACTGTGGTACTCTGCAGAAGTGGCCAAAATAGTGAAGAACAAAAAGACAGCATTCAATAATTATAAAACAACTCAGAGTGAAGAAGATAGGCAAACCTATAAGATTAGGCAGAAAGAGACAAAGCAATTTATAAGGGCTTCCAAAGCACACGCAGAAGAGAAAATAGCTCAGTCAGTAAAAAAGGGGGACAAAACATTTTTTAGATACATAAACGAGAAAAGAAAAGTAAAACAAGGATTAGTTCGATTAAAAACAAAGGAAGGAAGGTATGTAGAAGAGGATAAAAGTCTCGCTGACTGCCTCAATGAATATTTTTGTTCAGTCTTTGCAGAAGAAAAGGAAGGAAAGGGACCTCAGTTAGGAGGAAACACTAACGAGACATTTACATATCAGTTTACAGAGGAGGAGGTTCTACAGCAGCTGTCTAAAGTTAAGACAAATAAGTCAATGGGGCCTGATGGGATCCACCCTAAATTATTAAAAGAGCTCAGTGATGTAATAGCAAAACCGTTAACAGATTTATTTAACCAATCCTTGCTAACGGGAGTCGTCCCAGAAGACTTGAAATTAGCAAATGTTGTGCCCATTCACAAGAAGGGTAGTAGGGAGGAATCTGGGAACTATAGGCCAGTTAGTCTTACGTCAGTAGTGGGGAAATTAATGGAAACCATGTTAAAGGAAAGGATTGTTGAACATCTAAAAACACATAGATTACAGGATCAGAAACAACATGGGTTTACCTCAGGGAGATCATGCCAAACTAATCTTATTGATTTTTTTGATTGGGTAACAAAACTAATAGACACAGGTGGTGCAGTAGACATTGCTTATTTAGATTTCAGTAAGGCTTTTGATACTGTTCCGCATAGAAGGCTTATCAATAAATTGCAATCTTTGAGCTTGGATTCCAATATTGTTGAATGGATTAGGCAGTGGCTGAGTGACAGGCAACAGAGGGTTGTGGTAAATGGAGTTTATTCGGCGCAAGGTCTTGTTACCAGTGGGGTACCTCAGGGGTCAGTACTTGGACCCATTCTATTTAATATTTTTATTAGTGATATTGCAGAAGGTATTAATGGAAAAGTATGTCTTTTTGCTGATGACACAAAGATTTGCAACAGGGTTGACGTTCCTGGAGGGATCAGCCAAATGACAAATGATTTAGGGAAACTAAAAAAATGGTCGGAGCTGTGGCAATTGAGTTTTAATGTGGATAAGTGCAAGATAATGCACCTGGGATGTAAAAATCCAAGGGCTGAATATAGAATATTTGATACAGTCCTAACCTCAACATCTGAGGAAAGGGATTTAGGGGTTATTATTGCAGAGGATCTAAGGGTAAGTAGTCAATGTAATAGAGCAGCAGGAAATGCTAGCAGAATGCTTGGTTGTGTAGGGAGAGGTATTAGCAGTAGGAAAAGGGAAGTGCTCATGCCACTGTACAGAGCACTGGTGAGACCTCACTTGGAGTATTGTGTGCAGTACTGGAGACCGTATCTCCAGAAGGATATAGACATCTTAGAGAGAGTTCAGAGAAGGGCTACTAAAATGGTGTACGGCTTGAAGGAGAAAAGTTACCAGGAAAGGCTTAATGATCTTAACATGTACAGCTTGGAAAAAAGACGACACAGAGGAGATATGATAGAAACATTTAAATACGTAAAGGGAATCCACAAGGTAGAGGAAGGGAGTATATTTAAACAGAAACAAAGTAGCAAAACAAGAGGACATAGTCTTAGATTAGAGGGGCAAAGGTTTAAAAGTAACATCAGGAAGCATTATTTTACTGAGAGGGTGGGGGATACATGGAACAGCCTTCCAGTAGAAGTGGTAGAGGCCAAAACAGTGATTGAATTTAAGCAAGCATGGGCTAAGCATAAGGCTATCCTAAACAAAAGATAAATCCAGGTAAAGTATCCATGTAATTGGGCAGACTAGATGGGCCGAAAAAAGGTTCTTATCTGCCGACATTTTTCTATGTTTCTATGTTTCTAAGCCAATGGCATTACTCGCTTAGAACGCAAACAATGCCACTTTGTTAACTCACCTTCTCATTTCCTACACTGAGCGAGTTTGGAATTGATGGTATAATGCTTATTTTACATTGTTTAATCTAAAACACAATCCGTCGCACCGCTGACCTTTCCAATGATACCAAACATGACCATGTAAAATATAGAAAAGAAAAATTTAAAACGGAAAAATAAAACCTCTAAGGCTGTGACATTGTTTATTTGTTACGTACAAAATGAGCAATACCACTGCCATTACTCGCCGTCTCATTTCCCATGCTGGGAGCGAGTGTTTTGTAAAACTCATAACGGCAAAATACTAGCAAAAAAATTTAATTTGGAAAAAAGAGTAACAGGTTCCCATTCATGTTTTTTTTTAAACAAGATTAACCCATAGAACATATAACCAAAACTGTTGGGGTGATAATAAAATGTGGAAAAATAAATTTACAAAATGATTGAAAAACAAATGGAAATTTACATGTTTTTGAGGTTTTTGTTATAGTATTCTGACTGAACATGACGTATACACATACAAATGGTATAATTTGAATCTCCTGAGTCTGTTGGGAACCAGGATATATAATATGTTTGGGTCCTACAATAAAACGTGACTTCAAATCAAGTCTCATGATAAGCACAAAACGGTGAAAATGAGCTGGGGTGAAATGGCTCAGCAGTGAAGGGGTTAAACATGGCTACTTGAAATCTTTTTTTAAAACGTCAGATATTTTTATCTTATTCCCTCTATTTCCCTGCCTGAAAATCCATTTAGAAACACCTTTTAGACATTTGAAATCTGTTCAGAAATTGGCATCTCTAAAGCCGATATTACCACTGAAAAGCGTAGCCGCGAGAGCCAAAATTTTATCCGAATTTTTATCAGGAATGGAAATGCTGATAAAACCGGATTTGTATCTCCTGAACTGAAGATTGTACAAAATTCATCCGAAAAGGTCCCAAATTAAATCATGGTCTTTGTATTCGTATTTTTAGAACTATGTTCTATGATTCAACAAGGTAATAAACCTTGAAAAAGGTTATTTAATGAGAACGAAACGTGGAGAATTACAGTAATATTTAATATTTTAGGTAAAAAATAGAAGGTGATGCAATGATTAGTTTTCGTTATGTTGGAAAAAATAACTGACTTTTTTCTCATAAGTGTATTTTCTTTGGGTTTGAGAAGGTTTACCATTAATCTCAATAGCACAACATACACATATTATATATTAAACGTCATCTTCTAGTCTTTTTTTGCATCTGGAAAGTGGAATACCTTTCACAGTGATACAGTTGTAAAATAACTCTTTTGTATATTTACCTCTATCTCTTGAAAGGAGCTGTTTATCATCGCAATAAGCATATTCAACAAGACGATGACCATAGTCACATTGTACACCCCATACAAAACATATCCAATATTCTCTATAAACTTGTGTCCATAGTTAATGACGACTGATTTCACTTCAGAAAGTCCAAATATAGCCCAGAATAAGGTTTTAAAGCTTTCTTCTACCCTGCGAATAAACAATGAGACTCTTGATTATTTTAGGCAACATTCCATGGGTGTGTGAAAAAGAAAACAAATCTTATTTTCATTAACATAACCAAGTAATTAATTAAAGATGGATGGAGAGACTGGTAGAAACAAGGATAATGTGTCATGTTGTGCTCCCTGGCTACAGTATTTTATATTTATATTCCTGCATGTCATGGTTTACGCCGCCTGCGCAAGAGGAGGGGCAAAACTGGCACTGCTCTGCCATAATTAGCAGCATTCCTCATGGCTCAGGCCTCTGCTCTGTTTACAGTGACCAAGTGCTCCTCGTTTACTCCAGAAGCACATTCTCCATTTAAGCAGGGCACACCCCTTCCTCCAGTACTGGTTCATTGTATTGTCATTTTGCCTCTGACCTTCCTGAAGCCAACAGCTATCATATTGTCTCCTGTGTTCCAGACCCCCAGCTTTCCATAGACCTGCTTGATCTCTCCTGCCCTTTGACCCACGGCTTGCCACAGACCACGCTCCTGGATCCTCCTCTGGATACTGGTGCCTTACCACAGACTTTGCCAAGTCTCCTGCCTTACCAAAGTCTCCTGTGGTGCCAAGACCCCAGCTGTGCCAAATCACCTGCGGTGCAAAGACCCCAGCAGTGCCAAGACTCCTGCGTTGCCAAGTCTCTTGCAGTGTTAAGACCCCAGCGGTGCCAAGTCTCCTGCGGTGCCAAGTCTCCTGCGGTGCCAAGACCCCATCTGTGCCAAGAGACCTACCTTCCTGTTCCATCTGTCTTGTGTCTTGTGTAAGTGTTTTCCTCCTGTATCAGTGTCCAGTATTTCCCCTGTCCTCTGTATTAAGTTTCCAGCCCACAGCATCAGCCAGTCCTGTTTCCCGCATTGCTCCTCATTATTCCTGCTGTGTGTATATATATATCTGCAATAAACCCGCTGTTTATGCACCATATCCTGGCTTCCTCATATATATCACCGTATCCTGGGCTCATACCCTCGCCTCCCTGTGACACTGCATCGAATTTTCAACTGTATTTTATATATTATTTAGTCTGACTGAGGAACCCGAGACCCATTGGCGAAACGCGTTTCAAGACCCCTTATTCCCCCAGGCTATTTTTTATCAGCTTTTTAAAGATATTTATTCATTTCAAAAGAATAAAATTATTTTTATTGCACACTTTCTTTGATTATTATTTGCATTATTTCAATCCCCTTCTCATTACATCGGAGAACAGGAGAAAGCCAGAGGATCCTCCATGTAAACTAGAGGATGTTTGGTGGAAGAGCCTTCCTGGCAGAGAGAGATACAGACAACCAAGAAAGGTTGTTCCAGTTTTCCTTCTCTGGCCACGACGTGTGGAGGATGGTGCCCTATACAGAGTCACTATACTATATAGGCTCTGGGCCACATGAGTGATGATTTATTTATATACTTAAAAGTCATAATATATAAACCGAATTGCACTATATTGCTTTTTCTTCTTTTCATATATTATCCATTGATGCATGGCTCGGAGAAAGGATAAGCATGGTTGATTCAATATAAGTATATTTCCCCTACTTTTCACATATTCACACCAGAATTGCATTGTTTTGGACAAATTTTATTTCCGCTTAGGAGTAATTTTGTGGGATAGCCTCACATTCAAATGTTGACATGCCACATGATCAAATACATACTAAGCAAACAATACAAGAGAAAAAATAAGACTGTCAAATATTGTGGACCATATACAGCAGGGATCTCAAACTCTGGCCCCCCTGATGTTTCTGAACTACAGCTCCCATGATTCCCTAGCCATCTAATGCATTCAAAGAATTCTGGGACTTGTAGGCAAAAACATCTGGGGGGCCGTGAGTTTGAGATCCCTGATATACAGAGTATTTTCTGTATCCTGCACAGTACAGATGTCATGGGGGCACCCGACATAAGCCCAGGTGAGACCGTTATTAGGGATGGATAACCTCTTAGACAGGATTGCTGCTGTCTGCATAACATGCTGCACTAGATATATGGTAACTAGATAAGCAGATACACAGAACAGGACAACAATATACCGGCACCCAGCAGCACACACAAGGTCCTTTGAATAGCCGTCTAAAGGAAAGGACCACACTGCTGGGTGACACACAGAAGCTAGAGACAGGACAAAAGGGACAAATCCTGAGACATAGTCATAAATAAGAGCCAGAGTCAGAAACCAGAACGGGTTGTCATACAGAAACCACAGAGGAGAATCAGAAAAGTTAGGAGTCGATACACAGGAGATCAAAGAGCAGAAGGATAAGTCAGAGAACCAGGTCAGAGTCATACACAGTTCATCAGATAACATTGAATAAACCAAAATATAACAACAGACAAGGCAACGTGAGGCACAGACAGACTGAGTAAACAAGAAAACATAACTAAACTGAACACTGGAAAAACAAGGAAAAATAACAGAAATAAATACTAGCTCAGGAACAGATACACAGGCAGAACCTCAGAGAGTCACATTGCTCATATGCAGGAGCACTGGGCAATGGGAGAGGTTGCCTTATAAAGGGAGCAGGCCAGGGCAGACAGATCAGGTAGTCTAAGACCAGACTGGCTACAGGGAATTCCTGGAACAGAGGGAGAGCAAGGAATAGCCCAGACAGAGGTAAGGGTGAGCCCGGATCGCTCTCATAAAAGGAAGCAGGGCTGGAAACGTGTTGAAATTTGACAACAGATTAGACTTGTGTGATTTGATTCAGACCGAATATAAATTAAGCAGATCAACAGAGATTTGCCGATAAAATTCCAGATCGCGTGCTGCTGAAATGAATCACATCAGAAATTTATCTAATCAATAAGAATATAATTGTCGGATCACTTTAGATTAAATTATGTAAAAAAAATTGCACTTGTGTAATATAAAATCCCTAACCCTAATTGTAAAACAAGCAGAAACAGTAACTCTAAAAGTAGCCTTAACCCTAAATTAATCCTAACTCTAACCCTAAAACTAACTCTAACCCTAAATGTTACCCTAAAACTAACCCTAATGCTAACTCTAATCCTAATAGTAACACTAACCCTAAAAGTAAATTTAACCCCAAAAGTAACCAGAATCCTAACCCTAACTCTAAAAGTAACCCTAACCCTAAAACTAACCCCAAAATTAACCCTAATCCTAGCCTTAACCTTAGCCCTAAATCTTAACTCTAAAAGTAACCCTAACACTAAAAAGTAAACTTAACACTAAAAGTAACCCTATGTCACGGATCCCCCTGATTACTATAGTGGTGGTCCCTGTACGCAGGTCACTCTCTAACCTTCCGATCCTTAGAGTGGTCGGTACGACTAGACAGACTACTAGAAGGGCAGTACAGAACACATACAAGAGAGACGTCACGGATCCCTCTGCTATCTGGCTAGTGGTCCCTATACGCAGGACACTCTCTACCCTTCCGATCCTTAGAGTGGTCGGCACGACTAGACAGACACAGAATGATACACAAGAACTAGAATCGTTAACTCCTCCCAAGACCCTAACAATACAAGGGGTGGTCTGATGTGTGCTTGGGGTGCCACACAGACTGACCTCAATACCAGAATAGAGGAGTAAAGTCAATACCAGGAGTTATTCACAGAATCGTTGATTTGCCAATACCAGGGGTCATGCACAGAATCGTTAGTTTGCCAATGCCAAGGGTCATGCACAGAATCGTTAGTTTGCCAATGCCAGGGGTCATACACAGAATCGTTAGTTTGCCAATGCCAGGGGTCATACACAGAATCGTTAGTTTGCCAATGCAAGGGTCATGCACAGAATCGTTAGTTTGCCAATGCCAGGGGTCATACACAGAATCGTTAGTTTGCCAATGCAAGGGTCATGCACAGAATCGTTAGTTTGCCAATGCCAGGTGTCATACACAGAATAGTCAATAATTATGTAACAATATACAAGAGCTCTGCGGGAAGTAACTACCACGTCAGGGCACCGGCTTCTCTGAGAGTCTGGGCTTTAAACCCGGCGGGTCCGCGCCAGCCCGCCAGGCCCCGCCCCCGGCGTCCCCACGTGTGCGGAAGCGACCGCAATATCACTCGGCGCCTGGCCAGCGAGCAGCGAGGAAGCTGCTGCCAGGCGCCGGGGGGGTGCGGGGGCCAACGTGACAGAACCCCCCCTCTACGGGCGGCCACTGGACGACCCCCAGGGGCGCGGGGATGAGCCAAATAAAAAGCCCTCACCAACCGAGGAGCATGAACCTCAGTAGCCGGAAGCCAAGAGCGATCCTCCGGACCGTAGCCCACCCAGTCAACCAAGTACTGAAGGACCCCCTAGAAACCCTGGCGTCCAGAATGGCTTCAACTTCAAACTCCTCCTCGCCCTCCACAGAGACCGGAGGAGGGGGGACACGGGCCTTGGTGTACCGATTACACAAGAGTGGTTTCAAAAGGCTCACGTGGAACACATTGTGTATCCTGATATGGGAGGGCAGTGCCAAAGCATAGGAGACCGGATTGATTCGCCGCAGAATCTTATAGGGCCCTATGTATCTGGGTGCCAGTTTCATGGAGGGTACTAAAAGCTTGATGTTCCGTGAAGAAAGCCAAACCCTGTCCCCAACTTGATACACGGGTGCCGGCCTCCTGTGTCTGTCGGCTTTGATCTTCTGGGTAACACTACTATCCTCCAGTGCCCGTTTAACCCTTCCCCAGGTTTCTTTTAATGACACTAAATGCTCATCCAGAGCAGGAATCGCGGTATCAGGAAACGTAGCAGGGAGCACGGGAGGATCAAAACCGTAAACAGTGAAGAAAGGGGAATGTCCTGTGGCTTCGCTTACTGCACTGTTCAAGGCATACTCTGCCCACGGTATCAGGTCTGACCAGTTATCTTGTCGTTCGGATATAAAGCACCTGAGATATTTCTCTATATTTTGGTTGGCTCGTTCCGCTGCCCCGTTGGTCTGGGGGTGATAGGCCGAAGAGAAGGATAGGTCTATCCCCACACTCTTGCAAAACCCTTTCCAGAATCTGGAGACGAATTGGGTCCCCCTATCCGAGACAATCCCAAGAGGAATACCGTGTAAGCGGACCACATTGGAAATAAAAATGGGCACCAGTTCGGCTGCCGAAGGAAGTTTCCGAAGAGGAATATAGTGACCCATTTTGGAGAATCGATCTATGACCGTGAGTATTACAGTATTCCCTCTTGACTCGGGTAACTCTACTATAAAATCCATAGCTAAATGCGACCATGGTCGTTCGGGGATTGGCAGAGGCTGGAGTAAACCAATGGGCTGTTTGGGGACTTTTATGTCTTGTGCACACCTCGCACACGGTTATGTAATCTTTAACATCACGGCGCACCGTGGGCCACCAGAGGAGTTTACGTATGCTAGACACTGTTTTGGTGATCCCCATGTGCCCAGAGGTTTTGTTATCATGATACAGTTTTAATACTTCTTCTCTTTCGTTCTCAGGTACAAAGAGTTTCGCAGGAGGTCTCCCCCAGGAGCTGTACCCTGGGCGGTCTGCAATCTCAACATCAGAGGAGACGAGACACTAATCGTGGTAAGAGCTATAATTCTTTCCTGGGGTACAATGGGATGCTGATCTTGGATGTTATGTTCGTAGGATTCGTACTGTCTTGACAATGCGTCTGCTTTAATGTTTCTTGACCCAGGTCTATATGTGAGGACGAAATTAAAGCTGGAAAGAAACAATGACCATCTCGCCTGTCTGGCATTCAACCGTTTAGCGTCTCCAATGTACGTGAGATTCTTATGATCGGTTATGATGACAATGGGGTCCCTAGACCCCTCCAATAAGTATCTCCACTCCGTCAAGGCTGCGATTACTGCTAACAACTCTCTATTTCCGATATCATAGTTCCTTTCTGCCGGGGACAACTTTCGGGAATAGAAGCCGCATGGATGCAAGGGTTTGTCGGGTGCCTCCCTTTGGGACAAGACTGCACCAAGACCTAGCTCGGAGGCGTCAACTTCAACCTGGAAAGGCAGAGCCGGATCAGGATGTCGGAGAACAGGGGCAGTAGTGAATGCCTGTTTAAGTGCCTCAAAGGCTTGACTGGCCTGGGGTGTCCATTTCTGATTCACCAGCCCTTTTTTAGTCATAGCCGTGAGGGGAGCTACCAAGGCCGAAAAGTTTTTAATGAACCTCCGGTAGTAATTAGTAAACCCCAGAAACCTCTGGATGGCTTTAAGCCCTTGGGGTAAAGGCCAGTCAAGAATCGCTGAGAGTTTTTTAGGATCCATTTGGAAACCCTCAGGGGTTATTATATACCCAAGAAAGTGCACTGTCTCTATGTCGAATAAGCATTTCTCTAGCTTACAGTATAACCCAGCCCTCAATAGTCTCTTCAACACTTGTTTCACGTGGGCGTGATGAGTTCCCTTATCAGGAGAGTATATCAGGATGTCGTCCAGATATACTATAACGAACGTTTGCAGAAAGTCCCTTAGGGTGTCGTTTATGAGGTCCTGGAAAACGGCTGGCGCATTGCATAACCCAAAGGGCATCACCAGGTATTCATAATGCCCGCTACGTGTATTAAAAGCCGTTTTCCATTCGTGCCCCTTCTTAACCCTGACCAGGTTGTATGCTCCGCGTAAATCAAGTTTAGTATAAATACGGGCCCCTTTTAAACGGTCGAACAATTCTGTTATAAGAGGTATTGGATATGCATTTCTTATGGTAATCCTATTCAAACCTCTATAATCGATGCAAGGTCGCAGGTCACCCTCTTTTTTGGAAACGAAAAAGAAACCTGCTCCTGCTGGAGAGGAGGATCGTCTGATGAATCCTCGCTCTAGATTCTCTCTATATATTCCTCCATAATGTCGTTTTCCTTTTGTGACAAGGGTATACGTGTCCTCTAGGAGGCATAGTACCAGGGAGTAACTCTATAGCACAGTCATAAGGACGATGCGGTGGTAGGACCTCAGTCCTGGTTTTAGAGAACACCTCCTTTAGCGCCATATAACATTCAGGGACTTCAGTGGACAAAGGAGGTGCTGTGGCAATATTGAGGCTACCAATCACATCAACCCTGCCCAGGCACTTTGACTGGCAACTAGGACCCCAACACTTTATATCTCGCTGGGCCCAGTCAATCACCGGGTTATGTTCCGTTAACCATGGGAACCCTAGAACGACAGGACAGGAGGGAGAGTCGATAACCTGGAATCGTATGATTTCACGGTGCAGAACTCCTGTAGTCATGCACACATCGATAGTGTCGTGAGTGATATGGGGACATGACAGGGGTTTCCCGTCTATGGCTTCTACCATAAGAGGCCTCTCCTTCAGAACTAGAGGTAAGAGGTGGTTGGCGGCAAAACATCTATCCATAAAATTACCTGAGGCTCCAGAGTCTAGGAACGCCTCAGACTCGAGGTGAACCCCCTCCCAGGTGAGGGAGATGGGTAACAGAATCCGAGTTTTTTTTTTTTCATCATCCACAAAGGAGGCATACAGAGAACCAATAACCTGGGTATTAACTGTTTTTTGACCTGATTTGCCACTCTCACCCCTGCTACCCCTGGGTCTCTGAGGACATTGAAGGCGGAAATGATCTGCCCCGGCACAATAAAAACAGAGCCCCCTTTCTCTCCTGTGAGCTCTCTCTGCCTCTGAAATACCCGTTTTACCTATCTGCATGGGTTCAATGGCCGGTACATCGGTCTTAACGGTCTCCAGGTTACCTGATGCAGTGGTATGCCTGGGTACTAAGGGTAAAGGAGGCAGGACCCTTCTGGGTCTATCTCTGGGGTGTCTCCTTTCCCTGATTTGATCGTCCATGGCAATGCAGAAATCAACCAAATGATCCAGATGTTCTGGTAATTTTAAGGGAGCCAATTCAAACATAAACGCCTCGTTCAGACCTTCGGTAAAGGCCAGTGTTAAAACGTCGTTCGGCCAGTGTACCTCAGAAGACAAAGTCTTAAACTCAATGGCATAGTCGGAGACCCTCCTATTACCCTGTTTGATGTGAAACAGGGATCTACCCGCATTGGTAGCCCTTCTAGAGGGATCAAAGGTACGCTTTAACTCGGAGGTAAAACCCTCATAGTCATAAATGATGGGTTTCTTGTTCTCCCACAAGGGCGTGGCCCACAATAAAGCTTTTTCGGTCAAGTGATTAATCAGATAGCCTACTTTGGCTTTATCAGACATACAGGACCCTGGATTGTTTTCGAACAAGATCTCGAGTTGGGTCAGAAAGCCCCGGCATAAGTTTGGCGTTCCATCATAACGTACGGGTGCCTTCATACTGAGCCTACAACCCTCGAGAGCGGCCGAACTGACCCTAGGCACTACTGGGTCTGGAGGGCTTGCAGTTCCAGAACTGGATCGGTTTAGCAGGGTTTGCAGAGCAAGAGCAATCTGGTCCATCCTATGGTCCTGCTCTTCTTGTCTGGCTGCAATACGTGTCAACTGATTAGAGAGGTCTGCGGGATCCATTGGCCCTGACGTAATGTCACGGATCCCCCTGATTACTATAGTGGTGGTCCCTGTACGCAGGTCACTCTCTAACCTTCCGATCCTTAGAGTGGTCGGTACGACTAGACAGACTACTAGAAGGGCAGTACAGAACACATACAAGAGAGACGTCACGGATCCCTCTGCTATCTGGCTAGTGGTCCCTATACGCAGGACACTCTCTACCCTTCCGATCCTTAGAGTGGTCGGCACGACTAGACAGACACAGAATGATACACAAGAACTAGAATAGTTAACTCCTCCCAAGACCCTAACAATACAAGGGGTGGTCTGATGTGTGCTTGGGGTGCCACACAGACTGACCTCAATACCAGAATAGAGGAGTAAAGTCAATACCAGGAGTTATTCACAGAATCGTTGATTTGCCAATACCAGGGGTCATGCACAGAATCGTTAGTTTGCCAATGCCAAGGGTCATGCACAGAATCGTTAGTTTGCCAATGCCAGGGGTCATACACACAGAATCGTTAGTTTGCCAATGCCAGGGGTCATACACAGAATCGTTAGTTTGCCAATGCAAGGGTCATGCACAGAATCGTTAGTTTGCCAATGCCAGGGGTCATACACAGAATCGTTAGTTTGCCAATGCCAGGGTCATGCACAGAATCGTCAGTTTGCCAATGCCAGGTGTCATACACAGAATAGTCAATAATTATGTAACAATATACAAGAGCTCTGCGGGAAGTAACTACCACGTCAGGGCACCGGCTTCTCTGAGAGTCTGGGCTTTAAACCCGGCGGGTCCGCGCCAGCCCGCCAGGCCCCGCCCCCCGGCGTCCCCACGTGTGCGGAAGCGACCGCAATATCACTCGGCGCCTGGCCAGCGAGCAGCGAGGAAGCTGCTGCCAGGCGCCGGGGGGGTGCGGGGGCCAACGTGACACCCTAATCCTAACCCTAACTCTAATCTTAAAACTAGCCCTAACCCTAAAAGTAGGGACCTGCAAACCTTCGATATTCGGTTTGAATTCAAATCGCCGGACATATTTGATTTGATTCGGAAATGAGCAGATCGATTCGAAAACTTATGGAATTGGTCGCTTTCGCAATCAGAAGCTCCGTTATCAGACTCGGAGTCCGATTCCGGAGCTTGACTGGCCACAATTCGCATCCCCAGTGGTGCAGCGTGCCTCTCAGACACACAGCATGCGGCTGGAAATGGCACGTGGCTGGGAATGGCACGCTGCTAGGAGCTGCCTCCTCCAGCAAGACTGACATGTGAGACGTCACATGATGCACAGAGGAGGCCGATGATGGGCGCAGTCGAAGCTGCAAAGAGGTGTTCAGCCATGACAGAGGAGCGAGCCGCAGGCAGGCCTGAGCCAAGTTGGTGATGGTGAGTATAACTACCCTGTTACTCTTTTATTGTGCTTCTTTTGCAGGATGGTGAAGGTGATGGAATGGATCATTCATCATCACCAGAACATGAGATGGCCGCCGGCCTGCTGTGTGTGGGTAGAATGAGAGCGACTGGGGTGGGGGGCTTAGAACTGACAATATAAATGATATGTGGGCCTGCTGTGTGCGGTGAGATAATAAATTATATGTAACGTCAGATGAACTGACATACACAAATCTATCCAGGCTGCATCCTAATGGAATGAAGCACTCAATGATTCGATTTGAATTCGAACCTTAACAGCCGATTCAATTCATGATTCAATTTATGCGAACATTTGTGATTTGCAGGGTCCTACCTAAAGTAACCCTAATTCAAATTTAATTCGAATCTTAAATCTAAAAGTAACCCTAACCCTAAAAGTGCACCTAACCCTAAAACTGACCATAATCCTAGCCTTAACCCTACATCTATCCCTAACCCTAAAAGTAACCCTAATCCTAATTTAACTCTAATCTTAAATCTAAAACCAAACCTAATCCTAACCTTAATTCTAATCTTAAATCAAAAGTGACCCTAACCCTAAAATTAAACCTAATCCTAACCCTAAAACTGACCATAATCCTAACCTTAACCCTAAATCTAACCCTAGCCATAAAAGTAACCCTAATCCTAAACCTAACTCTAATATTAGCTAAAAGTAATCATAATATGAACTCTAATTTCTGTTATGTGTGTATATAGGGAGGTTATAGAGGAAGTAAAAGTGGGTTGTAGAGGGAAGTATAGAGATTGGTTTAGGGACAAAATATGTGCGCCCTGAATTTTCCAAATCTGATATTATAAGATTGGTCCAAATAGGATAGTTCTGAATCTGAAACACTTGGATTAAGAAGTCTCCGAATCCGAACCATATTTTTTGCTAGTTGTCTTATACCTAAATATGTTGCCACATTAGAATAATTAGATGAAGTGCAGTTGCTTAGAACTTGTTTAAGTTACAGTAGTTACAATTAGACCTCTCACATCAATCATGTACTAAAAAATCGCAACATCCTGTATTTCAAAGTGCAACATTTTTACTCTGTAATGCGAAAATTACATTGAAAGACTAGAGTTCAAACTTGAAAATAGGGCAAACCAAAAGCTTTGGAGTCAAGTATATGTATAGACTAAAGATAAAGATTAATTGGATGGATAAGATTGACCGTGGGACAGGTTAACATGGCTGGATGTATGTGATTCCTGCTATTAATATTCTTCTCCTTTCTACTAGAGAGGTGCATTCGTTTTGGAAAAATTCTGAATTTGGAACGAAATTTGATAATTCGTATTCGGAAGTACGATTTTGATATTGATATCAAGTATCGAATTTGAAATGAACTATCGAATTGATCTTAACTTACAATACAAGTAATAGTCAGCAAAGGACATTAAGAAACATTAATTTTGTTTCACTGTTTAATTTGACTCAAATACTAAATCTGTGACAAATCTTAAAATTTAACCCTAGCTTTTCTTTTACCAGCAAAATTTGATTAATTGGGGTTTTATCTAGTGATCCAAAATTCGAATTGATAACAACTATCGAATTGATATATATGAAATTTGAATTGATTTGAAATCTCAAATCAATTTTGAAATTTCAAATTGATCCGAAACTAAACGAAATACGAAACAAAATTAGTTACGAAATTCCGAAAACAAAATGATTTAAAAACGTAACGAAACAAAAGTAAACAAAACAATTTTTTCAGCCATGCACATCCCTACTTTCTACTATATTGTATTACACCACCATTCTGTTACTTTGTCGGTTTGTTAAACCGTCTTTAAATTGTCTTTGCTGAATTCTGTGAATATGTCTTATGTGATGGATATGTCACATTACATGAATAAGCACGCCTTACATTTACTCCCACCTACTTGCAGAAAAAAGGAATTACTTTTCATAAAAGGACGTTTTTGATAGTAACATTATCTAAAAGCCATTGAAGGTCAGAAACTGGCATTTGATAAAGACATTTCTGTCACACTGCAGGATGAGATATGGCTGCTTTAATGCGAGTGAGGAAACACAATGTTTCGGCTTGATACACAAGCCTTTATAAAGTATACAGGCTTGAGTATCGAGTCGAAACGTTGTATTTCCTCACTTCTATTAAAATAACCATACCTAATCCTTCAGCGTGACCCGCATTTATTTTTTCTTTGGCTACTAACACTTGGATTTATAGTCATGCCCTGTTGTATGGAACCTGTAGTGATTGATTCCCAAGCAATTGCTTCTTCCACTATGCTTTGCATAATCCAGAAGCTTGCCTTTGGTAAGGATCATTAGCAAGTTCTGGCAGCCATCAACCTGCCTTATTGGGTTATGGCTTACTATCATAACAACCCCATCGTAAGGACACCTCAGTTGGTGTTGAAAAAGTTTTCTAATATTAAGAAAATAGGTTGAAAAAAAAAATGTATTTCACTCGAAAAGATGGTGCATTGTTTTTTCAGTAACTGTGTGCGACGGAACTAGTATCATTTGTGTGATGCGCATTCAATGCAGACTCAATGCTGGTGTTAATTTTAGGGTTAAGGTTAGTAATGAGGGTTACGATTACTATTTGTTCTTGTTTTATTGTTTTAGGGTTAAGATTATTAATGAGGGTTAGGGTTACTATTGCTGCTTGTTTTATTGTTTTAGGTTTAAGGTTATTAATGAGGGTTAGGGTTACTATTTGTGCTTGTTTCATTGTTTTAGGGTTAAGGTAAGTAATGAGGGTTACGATTACTATTTGTTCTTGTTTTATTGTTTTAGGGTTAAGGTTATTAATGAGGGTTAGGATTACTATTAGTGCTTGTTTTATTGTTTTAGGGTTAAGGTTAGTAACGAGGGTTATGATTACTATTTGTGCTTGTTTTATTGTTTTAGGTTTAAGGTTATTAATGAGGATTAGGTTTATTATTTGTGCTAGTTTTATTGTTTTAGGTTTAAGGTTATTAATGAGGGTTAGGGTTACTATTTGTGCTTGTTTTATTGTTTTAGGGTTAAGGTTATTAATGAGGGTTAGGGTTACTTTTGGTGCTTGTTTTATAGTTTTAGGTTTATGGTTAGTAATGAGGGTTAGAGTTACTATCTGTGCTTGTTTTATTGTTTTAGGGTTAAGGTTATTAATGAGGGTAAGGATTACTATTTGTGCTTTTTTTATTGTTTTAGGGTTAAGGTTAGTAATGAGGGTTATGATTACTATTTGTGCTTGTTTTATTGTTTAAGGTTATTAATGAGAGGGTTACTATTTGTGCTTGTTTTAGGGGCATGATTACTTTTAAAGTTAGGGCTAAGGTTAACCCTAATCCCTAATTGTAACCAACAGATTGCCAGACTCACATCAAAAAATGGAGCAAAATCAGTTGCCTAAAAATAAATGAAAACAGAGCACAAAATGTTGGTTAGAGTTAAAGTTAAGGTTAACCTTGACCCTAAAAATAACCCTTTGCCTTAAACATGAACAAATTGTAACCCTAGATCTAAAAGACATGTGCACAATGATTTTTTTTTTGTTTGTTTTGGATCATTATCGTTAAGTTCTTTAATTAGTTTTGGTACACTCCCTATGTTATCATGATTCATATTTCAAATCGATTCGTATTTCAGATCGATTCACTATTTCAGGAGATTAGTAACTCGTATTTCGGATTGATTCGTTGTTTCATTTTGATTCGTTATTTCGGAATGGTGAAACGAATAAATTGCTATTAGATTAGGGTTAAAAAATGAGGGTTAAAAGATATGTAATTCTCCTGTCCTTGGTGCTGAAATTAGTTTCACCCCAAGGACAGCAGCAACGTGGGGCTCTGAAGCAAAAAATCCCCCTGTCCTTGGTGGTGAAATAGGTTTCAGCACCAAGGACAGCACCCGCTGAACGCAGCAAGACGGAAGGAAAGGAAAGAAATAAAAACGCTGCAAAGAAAAACGCCTCGGATTTTTAAAATAATTGGGAATCCAAAAATTTCACCAAAAAAACTACAGAAATACTAAAGCAAATTACAAAAAATCTATAAATAAAAAGGCTTTATGCTGCAAATGAAATGAATAAACAGTTGAATAAATATTTAATAAAAATAGGGATTTTTTTTTTACAATGAAACCCATGAAATTCGCCTGTTTAAACCTGTCGTACGAACCACCAAAAATCAGGGCCTTTCAATGACATTTCAGTGCTGTTTGGCGTTCTCTGAATAGATTAACCATTATTCAGCACCACGGCCAATGGACAGAGATGCGGTGCTGACTCAGTCTAAGTGAAACCGTATAACGAATCGATTCGTAAAAACAAAATCAATTCGTTATATTTCGTTTAGTTTTTGTTCCATTTTGGATGAAATTGATTAGTTATTTTATTTCATAGTGCTTCCGAAATACGAATCGCTATATTTTCATCCGAATTGCGATTCGGAACGAAACGAAGCGATAACGCACATATCTAAAATCTAACACCTTGTTTAATTTTTTCTTCATACTGGCAGGTTTAAGCAGCAACTTTTCCACTGTGTTGTTTCTAGCTGTGTTGACCACATGGTGGCAACTTTCCCCGAGGATCCTTTTGGTTAGGCATGCGGGAACCATTGGTCGGAATCTATTGCAATCAACCTAGGCTGAAAAGGTAGAGTGCACTGTGACACCTCTACAGTCATATGGAAGGCAGATATACTCATCCAGGCATCAGATATAAAATAGGTTTAAGATAAGTACATGAAATTATATTGGGGTAATCATTAAAAATATTGCTGATACTCACGTGGTGAAGGCATCATTTTGTTTGGCTCCCAGATAGTAGGAATAGAGATTAAACATTCCAATCATGAAGGCCACAAACACCATGATGAATATAACCATGAACTTGAAGATGTCTTTTACAGTACGGCCAAGTGATATCTGCAGAGGTCCAAAGCTTTCATTAGCTGGTAAAATGTAGGCAATTCTTGAGAAGCTTAACACAACAGCAATTGCATAGAGGCCTTCGGATATTATTTGAGGATCTGACGGTAACCATTTAATTCTGGCTAGAAGAGAAAACGTCAAGATAATGAAAGCTGGAACCGATCTGTGTTAACAGAGATACTGTAGTGTTGTAAGTTGTGGTGTGGTGTTATAGTATTTTTCTGTGAATTACACATTTTATCCAGTATTTTCAAAAACTTATCTTGTCATACAAAGCAGATGTTTTGGTTTCTCAAGACCCAACGATTAAACATATACACACACAACTTATCCCCACCTAGTTCCATGCCCCCCGGATGCACTGATTTTTTTCACTTTGCTCACTATTATAGGAGGCAGGGTACCAGGGGCAAAATATTAGTGAAGAGAGAGCTACTTATTTCGGTTGTGCGTGTCAATATACAATTAGTGTGAAACAGCATTTTGGATGCAGGTGTGTCACGGTGGCCCCCCTCAGGAACCTAAAGGGAGGACCTTGTTGCTGTGTTTATTGTTAAGCCCTTTAGGCCGGTATGTGTTTCTTTGCATTATGCAGAACCCTGAATACAGAAATAACCAGACAAGACAAGACTGTACACACACGCAAGGAACGCCCTACTCTGGGGTAAGGTCCTTAGGACGGTCTTCTAATCTACACAGAGTACAGGGTGGGAAACATGAAATGACAAACAATGAACAATCAGGGGTTAAACAGACATGACTTGAACAATGGTGCTAACTAGCAAGAGATCCTTGATGTGGTCTCTAAGGCTAGGGTCAGACGAAAGCATTTTTCCCCGCGAACGTGAAAAAGTGCGTCCGAACGCATTGACGTATTTTTTCACGGAATGCGCAAAAACGGTCAGACGATGCGCATTTTCGGGCGTGATTTTGTACGGATTGTCAATAAAACTCTTTTTGCGTCTGGACGTTATGTAGGCTGGACATTAGCAGTGTCTGACATCTCCTAATCACGCACACACGCCGCTATGCCGCAGCTGCGCACTCAGTACGTCAGTACTAGCGGTTCTGCGTTCTCAGAAAAATGCGTTCAAATTCCACTTGCGTTACACGGCCGGACTTTTGTGCGGCCGTACATCGTATATTGGCCGTCATTGCCCGTCATCTGCTGCTAGTGTGGCCGTAATTATGTGCTCCAGAACGCACGTTAAAAGTGCGCTGGTCTGACCCCAGCCTTAAACAATAAGTTGCTGCACTTGACACAAAGACACAGAACACCAGACTTGACAGGAATATAGTCTACAACCTGCAGGGGAGGACTTCACTAGGAACAGATTATGCTGCAACCAGCACAAACCACTGGATGCCTTGCGATTACCGTATTTTTCGCTCCATAAGACGCACTTTTTTCCCCCCAAAAAGTGGGGGGAAAAGTGGGTGCGTCTTATGGAGCGAATATGGCCCAGCAGCTCGTGGATGTGCCTCCGCTCACCTGCCGCCGCCGCGTTCGTCTCCCTCTGAGCATGCGTCTGGCGGCAGGAAGCTTGGGCACTCGCCTGGGGGAGCCACGTGACCGCGATCTCCCGAGATCGCGGTCACGTGGCTCCCCCAGGCGAGTGCCCAAGCTTCCTGCCGCCGGACGCATGCTCAGAGGGAGACAAACGCGGCGGCGGCGGCGGCAGGTGAGCGGAGGCACATCCACGAGCTGCTGGGCCATATCCATATGTGAGCTGGGGAATTATCAATGTGTGAGCTGGCTGGGGCAAATCCATGTGAGAGCTGGCTGGGGCAAATCCATGTGAGAGCTGGCTGGGGCAAATCCATGTGAGAGCTGGCTGGGGCAAATCCATGTGTGAGCTGATGGGGCAAATCCATGTGTGAGCTGATGGGGCAATCCATGTGTGAGCTGATGGGGCAAATCCATGTGTGAGCTGATGGGGCAAATCCATGTGTGAGCTGATGGGGCAAATCCATGTGTGAGCTGATGGGGCAAATCCATGTGAGCTGGCTGGGGCAAATCCATGTGTGAGCTGATGGGGCATATCCATGTGTGAGCTGATGGGGCAAATCCATGTGAGCTGGCTGGGGCAAATCCATGTGTGAGCTGATGGGGCAAATCCATGTGTGAGCTGATGGGGCAAATCCATGTGTGAGCTGGCTGGGGCAAATCCATGTGAGAGCTGGCTGGGGCAAATCCATGTGAGAGCTGGCTGGGGCAAATCCATGTGTGAGCTGGCTGGGGCAAATCCATGTGTGAGCTGATGGGGCAAATCCATGTGTGAGCTGATGGGGCAAATCCATGTGAGAGCTGGCTGGGGCAAATCCATGTGAGAGCTGGCTGGGGCAAATCCATGTGAGAGCTGGCTGGGGCAAATCCATGTGTGAGCTGGCTGGGGCAAATCCATGTGTGAGCTGGCTGGGGCAAATCCATGTGTGAGCTGGCTGGGGCAAATCCATGTGTGAGCTGGCTGGGGCAAATCCATGTGTGAGCTGATGGGGCAAATCCATGTGTGAGCTGGCTGGGGCAAATCCATGTGTGAGCTGATGGGGCAAATCCATGTGTGAGCTGGGGCAAATCCATGTGTGAGCTGGGGCAAATCCATGTGTGAGCTGGGGCAAATCCATGTGTGAGCTGGGGCAAATCCATGTGTGAGCTGGGGCAAATCCATGTGTGAGCTGGGGCAAATCCATGTGTGAGCTGGGGCAAATCCATGAGCTGATGGGGCAGATCCATGTGTGAGCTGGGGCAAATCCATGTGTGAGCTGGGGCAAATCCATGTGTGAGCTAAGGCATATCCACGTGTGAGCTAAGGCATATCCACGTGTGAGCTAAGGCATATCCACGAGCTGGGGCAATATCCATTATTACACTATTTCATTCAGAATATTTATTTTCCGGTTTTCCTCCTCTAAAAACTAGGTGCGTCTTATGGTCAGGTGCGTCTTATGGAGCGAAAAATACGGTAGGTCTTACACCAGAACCAGAAACAAACAACAGAGTCTGTAGTGTGGTACAAACAAACCAGAACCTGAAGACCACACATACAGAACACAAAATGGGATAAAGCAAGAGAATAGTCACTATACCAGGCCAGGAGTCATAAACCAGAAATCCCAATAGACGGTACCAAGGGTTGAACAGAAGAAGGATCAGGATACGTAGCCAGAAGTCAATAAACCAAAATCAAGATATGCAATACAAAATACAGGAACACAGCAAAGCAGAACTATACTGGATCAAAGAGCTGTAGCACTAAAGGCCAAATAAATAGGGCAGTACAGATCATGTGTTCACAGGTTTGATCAGGCACCGAGACTCCGGGGGGGGAGCCAAACAAATTAACCCTATATTCAAAAGGGCTGCGAAGAACTATCATAAATATTGGACATGGCTGGAGGGAACGTAACAAGGTGGTGATATTTTAGAGACAAAAAATGCACTGTTACCATAACAATTGAAAATCCCCAAGCTAGAGCCTCTGAGCTCAAGGGAGAAGTCGAGCAGGAACACTTGGGAACATAGTGTTGCAGAGATAACTATTAGCTGTCTATTGGCATGTGGTGCTGAATACAACAGATTCAGCACCACAGTCAATTGACACACTTTGTGAAACAGTAAAACAAAACTGATTTGTTTTCATAATTTCGTTTGTAATTTGGGATTGATTCAAAGTTTAGGATCACTAAAAAAAAAATCCTGCTCTATTACTGGTAGATTAGGGTTAAGCATGAGGGTTAAAAGGCAAGCTAGGGTTAAATTACCATTTTGCTGCAATGTGCATAGAGCAGTCATTCAATCAATGGTTCTCTTGTGACACAGTATAACGAATCAATTTTGTTATATACTGTTTCGTTGCGTTTAGTTTTCATTTCAATTCGGATGAAACAAATTTGTTATTTTGGAAGTACCTCCGAAATACGAATTAACGAAATTTCAAACAAATTGAAATTTGTTACAAATCGAATGCACACCTCTAATGATTTCCCACACTTCTTTATGTTGTACTTGAACCCTGCCTAAACCTCTTAAAAATACAGCTTCAAGCAGTGGATAAGGCATTAAAAAGGAATTCAGGTAAACCTCGGTGCACCCTTGGTCTTGGTTTGATTTTTAAATTTATCATACCAGGGGTCAACAACCTTGACCCTCCAGATGTTCTGGAATGGCATCTCCCATGAGTCTCTACCAACCCAATGAGTAGCTGAGCTTCAAGGAAAATGTAGTTCCAGAACATCTAGAGTAGGGATTGATTCGAACAGGAGTTTGATTCGAACATAGGCTGTTCATCGAACAGCGAAAATTTCCGCATGTTCGGTTCATGTTCGCCCACAATGCACCACAATGGACCACAATGCACTTTTCCACTGGCCTGAAGCTTGTAATTGGCTACAGCCTTGCATCTGACCACAGGTCAGGTGCAAGACAGGTTCAAGACTATGCCAATCAGGGCTCAGAGTCCTGAGGCTCACAGAGCTAAGTCCCGCAACACACTATTTAAGACTTCCCCGCAGCCCCAGCGTGTGTTTGTTGCAGGCGTGAATCAGAGAGGAGAGAAGATTGTTTGTTGCATATCAGGCTGTATCACTGAGTTATATCGGATTTCTGGAAATTGGAATCTGTGTGTTGTCACTGACAGCTATCAGGGACAGGCTGTATCACTGAGTTATATCTGATTTCTGGAAATTGGAATTTGTGTGTTGGCACTGCAAAGGCCATCAGGCTGT
Organism: Leptobrachium leishanense; assembly: GCA_009667805.1. Taxonomy (NCBI): domain Eukaryota; kingdom Metazoa; phylum Chordata; class Amphibia; order Anura; family Megophryidae; genus Leptobrachium; species Leptobrachium leishanense. The sequence continues at coordinate 436,622,061 of CM019064.1, forward strand.
ATCACTGATTTATACCAGAGTTCTGCGAATTTGAATCTGTGTGTTGGCACTGCAAAGGCTATCAGGCTGTATCACTGACTTATACCAGAGTTGAGTGAATTTGAATCTGTGTGTTGTCACTGCCAGGCTATCAGGGTGTATCACTGAGTTATACCAGAGTTCTGGGAATTTTAATCTGTGTGTTGGCACTGCCAGCTACTGCCAGCTATCAGGGTGTATCACTGACTTGTGGATGATCCACTGGCTTACTGGGTGTTGAGATTGGATCACTGGCCAGAACTTAGCCAATATGCTATGGAGCTACTAGGTTGCCCTTCATCCAGCGTGCTTTCTGAAAGGACGTTCAGTGCCGCTGGAGGTGTTGGCACAGACAAAAGAGTGCGTCTGTCCACCGACTCTGTAGACCGGGTGACATTTATAAAAATGAATCAGTCCTGGATCAGCAGCTATCACTCCCCTGATGCTGATGTAACTGAATAGATCGGGGATCTCTTCTGCATTACCAAAACCTCCACCACTGCACTCTTCCACAATACCTCAGAGGGGTTACGTTGTGAAGGCACTAGCTGGCACCAAAGGCCCAATATTTGGGTGCACTGATGCGTGTACCAGATTCCAATCATTTTAATATTTGAATGCAGAGTCCACCCCTGCACTCTTCCACAATACCTCAGAGGAGTTACGTTGTGAAGGCACTAGCTGGCACCAAAGGCCCAATATTTGGGTGCACTGACGCGTGTACCAGATTCCAATCATTTTAATATTTGAATGCAGAGTCCACCCCTGCACTCTTCCACAATACCTCAGAGGGGTTACAGTGTGAAGGCACTAGCTGTCACCAAAGGTCCAATTTTAATGCACCTGTTGTTACTTTCATCCAAAGCCTGCATAAGTTTCACCATAATTTAGCCAAAAAATCACTAAACTTGTTCTGCGCATCCTAAAACGTCTCCTCTTTTCATACAGGCTGCCGCCCCAAGCAGTTGTTTATGAATAGATTAAAGGAAAAACATTTACAGTCATTTGAAATGTCATTTTTTTCTTTTTAAATGTCTCTTTACTAGGGATGAGCTGTTCGGTTCGATCAGTTCGGAGTTCGACTCAAACATTGGCAGTTCGAAAGTTCGCAAACCTCAAACTTTTTGGCGTGTTCGGTTCGAGTTCGAAAAAAAAAAGTTGAAAAAAGTTGAAAAAATGCTTAAAAAAATACTAAAAAATCTAGAAATAAAGAGACTCTTTACTGCAGACTATTATAAGCAACGGTTTATTAGATATTGAATTAAAAAACTACCTAATGACGTCTACTATAGATGCAAAGATTCTCACCTCTAAATGACCTGTGCTCTCAAACGGTGTAAACAACAGGTGTTTAATTAGTGTTTGGAAATAACATGTGCTTCTAATTAGCAATTAGAATTTGATACATTGCTTGCAGACTGGGTGTGGCCTGCACATGTATGAACAAACACTGTTTGTTTTGAATTCTAAGAAGTGTTCATTTCTACTATATGATCCTCTCTGATATGCTGTTTAACCCCTTAAGGACCAGGGCTCTGTAAAGCCAATCATTAATGATGTAGCAGTTTAGTCATTTGTCATCAAGGGCTTAATAAAATCTTTATCACACTCCTTAGTTTTAAACGTAATATTCCAGTATTTGTATGTCATGTACCTCTCCTGAAGGGCCTATGTGAGCATACAATTATTCATAGGCGTGCGCAGCCTATTGCATTAGGGTGTGCACCCAAAAGCTCAAACACACACACACATATATATACATACATACATACATACATACATATAACGACACACCATTACTATCAGGGTTATTCAAAGAGATTCGAAAAGTCACCGCACGTTCGGTGACTTTTCGTTCTCTTCAATTCGGTTCCTTTTGCCGATCCCATTTCGGTGACCCAGGGAAAAGCTGCCGCAAACCTGACGAAAACTAACCGCAAAACCCACCGAATGCACGCCGAAAACCCACAAAAACATCTGGATTAACCTGCTGAAAACCGGAGCCAAACACAGCCGAAGCAGCCGAAGCAGCTGAGACCGCAGACGAGGGAGGTGAATAAATTAGCAAAACCGTTTGTATGAATCTGTGAAAATGAAACGCTGTTTGCAAAGAAAAAAAATTAAGAAAAATGCTTAAAGTATCCTAAAAAAATCTATAAATAAAGAGACTTTTTGCTGCAGAATTTTATAATGAACGATTACATATTGAATTAAAACGGGAATATTTTTTACATTGAAGCCTATGGGATTCTCCTGAATAAACTTGCTGAATTAAACCACCGAATGGCAGGGCATTTCGGGAACCTTTCACTGCTGGTTTGTGTGCTCTGAATAGCCGAAGCAGTGCTTTTTCATGGGGATTTCACTGCCCTCGAACAGGCACCGAACAGGCACCGTATGTGCAGGCAATTCGCCAGGATTTGGCGTATTGCCTGCTCTCTGGATAGCCGAATGGCCAGGAAAGGTAACTGAACCCTGATTTTCAGCGTTCGGTTACCTTTCTCAAGCAATTCAGATCTCTTTGGATAACCCTGTATGTGTATGTTTCAGGGGTTAAGCAACCTTCGATACCCAGACGTTTTGAAACTACATTTCCAATGAGTCTCAACTATCTTAATTAGGGGCCGAGCAACATATGAGATATAGTTCCAAATGAGCTAGAGGACCAATGACCTCGGTATACATCATGTCACCTCAAAATGCTAGATCAAAAAATTTAAATTTGGATTTCGATCACATACAGCGTGTAAACTTATTTTACCACATTTTTTCATCCAAAAGATTGTTAGTTAGATATTCTACGGGCCATATTACATTCCTAACGTTAACGTTAGTGTCCATCTGAGTGAGCGTTAATGTTAGCTCTGGTGGTCCTACGCGCGGGTGTACCATATTAAAATCCAAATGCTAATCTGTTAGAAAACCCTTTACCATTTAGAATCTTGCTCTTTTCAGCTCCCTATACTTAACATGGGGAGTGGAAAGTGTTAATCAGCATTAGCATTACAATCTACTAGCGCTGATTACCGTCCGGTTGCGGTTACTGAACATTTACTCACAACCAGGACCTGGTGATAACGGATTCCACTTCTGCAGAATCAGTCAGCACCAGCTGAAACCCCCCCCCCCCAAAATCAGATACTCACCTCTCATCCTGCAGAAAGAACGACTGCTCCATTCGCCTCCTCTCGCCGCCCAGTCTCACTCTGGGAATCACTAGGTCGACCTGCCGGATCTCACAAGGACTTCAACGACGTGCCGAGTACATCCTCTACACACAAACATGAAATCAGAGGATGCGCTCAGCACGTCGTCAGCAGCAAAGTGGTTAAATGTTAAAAAGGGAGTGAAATTTGAGTAAAGTGGCCCATTTAACCTCTTGCTGACTTGCACCAATACAGTCTCCTACCTGTACCTCACGACGCTGCCAAGACGCTCACTGTAATTCTTTTTGTGGAGTGCAGGCAGCAGATATTGTGGCGATTTCTGTGCACAATACAATCCTTTATGGTGCAAGACAAGGGGGCAACACCGGACTGCGACAAGGAAACAGGTGCAGAATTTTACGCAAAGCAGCCTATTTAAAGACAGATACATGCATTTATACACACAGCCATACGTTCACATACATAACTATATATCCTCCTTCCTACACCCTGGGGGTATGTAGCAATAAAGCCCACATTAATGTGCAGTGTGTATGAGCATATCCCAGAATCCACAACAATAAAACTCACAGTAATGTGCAGTGTGTGTGAGCGTATCACAGAGCTCCACAATAATAAAACCCACAGTAATGTGCAGTGTGTATGAGCATATCAGAGATTCGCAGCAATAAAACCTTCAGTAATATACAGAGTGTATGAGCGTATCAGAGCTCCACAGCAATAAAACTCAGCAATGTGCAGTGTGTATGAGCATATCACAGAATCCACAGCAATAAAACCAAGCAATGTGCGGTGTGAATGAGCATATCACAGAATTCACAGCAATAAAACCAAGCAATGTGCGGTGTGAATGAGCGTATCAGAGAATCCACAGCAATAAAACTCAGCAGTATGCAGTGTATGCGTATCACAGAATCCACAGCCATAAAACTCAGCAGTATGCAGTGTATGTGTATCACAGAATCCACAGCCATAAAACTCAGCAGTATGCAGTGTATGTGTATCACAGAATCCACAGCCATAAAACTCAGCAGTATACAGTGTGAATGAGCATATCACAGAATCCACAGCAATAAAACCAAGCAATGTGCTGTGTGAATGAGCGTATCAGAGAATCCACAGCAATAAAACTCAGCAGTATGCAGTGTATGTGTATCACAGAATCCACAGCCATAAAACTCAGCAGTATGTGTATCACAGAATCCACAGCCATAAAACTCAGCAGTATGCAGGGTGTATCAGTGTATCACAGAATCCACAGCCATAAAACTCAGCAGTATGTGTATCACAGAATCCACAGCCATAAAACTCAGCAGTATGTGTATCACAGAATCCACAGCCATAAAACTCAGCATTATGCAGGGTGTATCAGTGTATCACAGAATCCACAGCCATAAAACTCAGCAGTATGTGTATCACAGAATCCACAGCCATAAAACTCAGCAGTATGTGTATCACAGAATCCACAGCCATAAAACTCAGCATTATGCAGGGTGTATCAGTGTATCACAGAATCCACAGCCATAAAACTCAGCATTATGCAGGGTGTATCAGTGTATCACAGAATCCACAGCCATAAAACTCAGCAGTAGGTGTATCACAGAATCCACAGCCATAAAGCTCTGTGTTTAAAAATATTTTGAATACACTATTAAAAAATATTTTTGATATATAAAAATTGCCCCCTCTCCTGCTCACCTTTGTTTGTTTTTTCTGCTTGCAGGGAGGGGGTTGAATATGTATCATTGGTGGTCCAGTGGCACAGAGGGGGGGTCGAGGAGGGGGAACCTGGCTGGCCGCATCCGATGGATAGCCGCCGGGACCCCTCATCTCCGCGGGCCTGGCGGCAGCCTCCGCTTCCCTGGTGGTCCCTGTGGTTCGTGGGGTGCTGCACTGCGATCTGTGCATGGCGCACAGACCGCCCAGCACATCCCTCACTGACCCGAGCGGCCGGCGATCGCTGATGACCTGTCACCTGACCGCCGGCGCTTACTGACTGTGTCAGAGCGCTGGCGGTCAGGTGACAGGTCATCAGAGATCGCCGGCCGCTCGGGTCAGTGTGGGATGTGCTGTGCGCCATGCACAGATCGCAGTGCAGCACCCCACGAACCACAGGGACCACCAGGGAAGCGGAGGCTGCCGCCAGGTCCGCGGAGTTGAGGGGTCCCGGCGGCTATCCATCGGATTCGGCCAGCCGGGACCCAGAATGTGTCGCGGGCCGGCATTAGGGTGTGCCTAGGCACACCCGGCACACCCAGCACACCCCGTGCGCACGCCTATGCAATTATTATTGTATTAGAAATGTCTATCATAAAGCGTACAAGCTGAGTCACTAGAGTCTCTGACAATACATTGTCATATATACCTTGCTTTATACATATAAAGCCCCGTTCACACTGTGCCATTTGAAAGTCGCGTGATTTTCCGCGCAATTTTCATATTCGCGACATAGTGCTATAATGTCGCACGATGTCACGCGACGTCGCGGTTTTGTGCGATTTTTGCAAAGCACCACCAATGCAAATCGCAAAATCGCAGATAGCAAATCTCAAAAAAGGGTCATGTACCAGCGACATGCTACCGCGACGCACGACATGTGACATCGCGCGGCAAGATGTGAACAGCTCCATCGAAATGGAGAAGCTACACAGTGCGATGTCACGCGTATTTTGCTGCGACGTCGTGGCAAAATCCACGTGATAAATCGCACAGTGTGATCGGGGCCTAATACATTCCCTCATCTAACAGGATAGTAGCCAGTCCCTGTGCATTTTAACCCCTTAAGGGTGGCAAGGTGTCGTGTGTGGGTCTCTGATGGCAATGTTTCTATACATCCTACAAATCCGCCACTTCACGGGCAGGTTATGGGGACCTCCTAGGCACGATATTTGAAGGAATTTTTCGTTTTTATTTTTAACCCTTATTTTATGGAAAACTCACTGTTCCTTTAAAAACGTCTTTTTTTTTACTTTGTTTCCTGTCCCCCAGGGCACTACCCAGACCCCCATACACCTTTTATGGCCAATATCTTGCATATATGCCCTCTTGGAGGGCACTCTAAAAATCGAACGTTCGAGTCCCATTGACTTGCATTGAGTTCGAATCGTGTTCGCGTTCAAACTCGAACTTTTTCAAATGTTCGTGTTCGAATGCGAACCGTACACGGGGGTGTTCGGCCCATCACTAATCTAGAGGTCAAGTTGGTGAACCACTGGTTAAGAATATAAAATATCACTCACTTGTACACAAAGAGCTCTTTCACACATATTGCACCTCACAACCACCACCAAGATACCACAATATTACAATTGGCCAACTGGCACCAGCAAACAGTCACCCTTTTCTGTCATAGCAAACTTTTACCAAGTAGGCAGAAAAAATAATAAACCAAGTCAAGAATATGCAAAATGATTGCACTCCGGGGGCTACAAAACAAAAAATATAACTTTTATTAAAGCAGTCACAGAGGATTGAAGTTTCAGCCACATGTGGACCTTTATCAAGATCTGGATAAAGCTGATGGGCTGAAATGCCGATCCTATTTTTAACCATTATTTTTAAGAAATTAACCAATTCTATTGTGAAAACCTCAGACTGCTTCTTCTCTACATTTGATTATATATACGTACACTATATTGCCAAAAGTATTCGCTCACCCATCCAAATCAGGAGCTGGGCGGCAGGTGGGCGAATACTTTTGGCAATTATCAGGGTTATTCAGAGAGCGTGAAAAGCAGGAGAATGACTGGAGAATGAAAAATTCTAGGTCAAAATAGCCAAACCAGAAAAATGCTCCCTTTCATCTCACTTTCCAAATCGGCTATTTTGACCTAGAATTTTTCATTCTCCTGCTTTTCACGCTCTCTGAATAACCCTGATAGTGTATATTCACTCTGTCTGGCCGAGAAAAAGTCATACACAATATTTGATTGCCGCGCCTTTTGCTCTGCACGCATTCACCATGGCATCGTGTTGATAAGCTCATGCCATTTATTCACGTCCAGAGTGAATTAATTAATTTGTGGCCAAGATCTTGTACTGATGATGGGAGAGTCGCGGCGCTGCGTAAAGTCTTCTCCAGCACATTATCCCAAAGATTCCCAATGGGGTTAAGGTCTGGACTGTGCGGCGGCCAATCCATGTGTGGAAATGATGTCTCATGCTCCCTGAACCACTCTTGCACAATTTGGGCCTGATGAATCCTGGCATTGCGATCTTGGAATATGCCCGCTGTGCCATCAGGGAAGAAGAACCCATGGATGGAAAAACCTGCTCATTCAGTATATTCAGGGAGTCACATGACCTCAGCTGAAACATATTAATCACTGCAGTAATTATCCAATGGAAGGCTCACACCTCCTTGCTTCATGAATCCAGGTGGTGACTTTCTTTGGCCAGTGTGATTTTACATAGGTTTGTTATATTATATTATGCTTGGACCCTTAGGGTAAATCAGTGCTTACATGGGTTGTGGTGGAGGACAAAAGGTGAGATAAAAAGCATCCACGCTATAATTATAGCGTGGAGGCTTTTTATCTCACTTTTTGTCCTCCAACACAACCCTTGTAAGCACTGATTTACCCTACTGGTCCAAGCATCCACTGCAACTGGTCATCATGCCTAGCTCCTGCTGATGAGGGTCCAATAAACCCGAAACAGCGCTGTCCTAGGAGTGGCTTTGAACAGTTGCATAACCTTATCTCTGCTAGAAAGCCACGGTGTGGCATAGCATTGATTTTAGGTTTCTGTGTAATAACAGACCCAGGATGCATAAAATTGAGACGGGGTCATTTGCATATACTACCCAGAATTACTTGCTGCATATGGGGAATGTGGCACAGGAGCTCTGGGATGCAGTTCATTGAATTGCTGTGATGTGCAAGTGGCTTCTGCCATAATAAATTGATATATATATATATCAAAGACAGATGTCAACATTCTCTGGATTTCCATAAAAGATGCAGCTTTATTATTCCACACATGTACTATTGTCTTGATGAAAGTTCCCTGAGAGGAACTGAAACGTTGAATGTTATAACATGGAATAATAAAGCTGCATGTTATCTGGAAATCCAGAGAGTGCTGACATCTGTCTTGGATCTACTGTATATACTGGAATACCATTGTCAAGTACCAGGGTTCTGGTTACTGCAACGTGAACTGTGAGTGAAAGATTTTTTTCATTATATATATACTGCTTTATGGTATCTTGAAGCTGTTAATTCATACCAAAAAGGCATTATTCACATCTATATCATGCAATCATAGATTTTGATACATTTGGTCTGATTCGTTTCTCTTTATTTAGCCGTGCGATGTTTAACCTCGGCTGCCTAAGACTAATGTAATAGTGCATGTAATGAATCCTGTGTCTGTCACACAAGGCACCGGGCCAATTAAATGAATCGCAAAGGCTTATTCACTGTTGGCAGAATATCTTGGCAGAATATCTAGGCTTTGTAAGTAGTCAATGTAATAGAGCAGCAGGAAATGCTAGCAGAATGCTTGGTTGTGTAGGGAGAGGTATTAGCAGTAGGAAAAGGGAAGTGCTCATGCCACTGTACAGAGCACTGGTGAGACCTCACTTGGAGTACTGTGTGCAGTACTGGAGACCGTATCTCCAGAAGGATATAGACATCTTAGAGAGAGTTCAGAGAAGGGCTACTAAAATGGTGTACGGCTTGAAGGAGAAAAGTTACCAGGAAAGGCTTAATGATCTTAACATGTACAGCTTGGAAAAAAGACGAGACAGAGGAGATATGATAGAAACATTTAAATACGTAAAGGGAATCCACAAGGTAGAGGAAGGGAGTATATTTAAAAGGAAACCAAGTAGCAAAACAAGAGGACATAGTCTTAGATTAGAGGGGCAAAGGTTTAAAAGTAACATCAGGAAGCATTATTTTACTGAGAGGGTGGTAGATACATGGAACAGCCTTCCAGTAGAAGTGGTAGAGGCCAAAACAGTAATTGAATTTAAGCAGGCATGGGATAGGCATAAGGCTATCCTAAACAAAAGATAAATCCAGGTAAAGTATCCATGTAATTGGGCAGACTAGATGGGCCGAAAGGTTCTTATCTGCCTACATTTTTCTATGTTTCTATGTTTCTATGTTTCTATGTTTGTTAAGTACAGAAAGCCTATCTGTAGCTACTCAGACTGCAATCGATGTCAGACTATTCGATTATTAGCTTCAAAGTGGAAATCTTGCTCCATACACCTATAGTAACCGTTCGCAAAATAAAATAAAAAAAAAAAAGATTCGCGTAATATTAAAAATAAATCCTCTCATTTCGGACCGCAGCCTTTTTTCTAATTCATTTTGTCTATGAAGCGTGATGCTTATACGGAGTTAAAACGCTCAGACAGGCTGGATTCTCACTATATACATTTTGTGATGCAAGTTTATAAGAAAAAAAGAAAAATGCAATGAGAAAATGTATCGATTTGTTACGGGACAAATGTGTCTGAACCATAAAAACTCAGTACAGGTTCTGATCTTGGCTGCTTCAAAAGCTGATGTTAGAAATAGCTTGTGCCTTATTAAATATTGAAAACTATACCTACAGTGGCGTCACTAGGTTTGGTGCCACCCGGTGCGGTAACTCATGTTGTCATTGTCACCCACCCCCTCAGTTTTACGGTTTCTTTTTTTAATTACTCTTACTCATAAATCAGAACTCCCATATAACACTGAATGCACATAATACACGGCGCACATTACTGTGAGGTTTATTGCTGTGGAGCTCTGTAATATGCTCACACACAAATTTTGGCGAACTGCCAGCAGGTACGGTGCCTGTTCGAAGGCAGTGAAAGTCCCCATAGAGAAGTAATGGTTAATCTATTCAGAGAGCAGTGAAATGACTGATGTTTGGTGGTTTCATTCGGCAGGTTTATTCAGGCGAATCCCATAAGTTTCACTGTTAAAAATATTCTCGTTTTTATCCAATATCTAATAAAGAATTTATTATTTTAATCTGCAGTAAAAAGTCTCGTTATTGATTTTTTTTTAGCATCTTTTAGGCATTTTTCTGAATTTTTTCGGCAATTTTTATTCCCCATTTTTTTTAACCCCTTAGTGACCGGCCGGTTTTACACAGATCCGTCCTTTAGTGACCGCTGCTGTTTTTACGTTTCTGCGGTGTTCATGTTTAGGTCAAATTTTCCTCTTACTCGTTTATTCAACCCACACATATTATACACCATTTTTCCCGCCATTAAATGGACTTTCTAAAAATACCATTATTTCCATCATATCGAATCATTTACTATAAAAAAAATATGAAATATGATGAAGAAATGGTAAAAACACACTTTTTCGTAATTTAATCCCCAAGATCTACAACCACCAAAAAAGACCCCGGCTAAATAGTTTCAAAATTTTGTCCCAAGAATAGAAATACCCAATTTTTACATGTTTATGCTTTTTATCCCCTTCACTGCTGAGCCAGTTCACCTATGTGTGCTGCGCTCATTCTGACCATTTTGTGCAAATTATTTTTAGATGACAGCCTAGGTCCTATTTAACTAAACCCCCCCAGACAAAAAAACGTAAAAAAGAAAAAAATTATGTTTTTTTTTTTTTATTTTATTTATTTTATTTTAATTTTAAACCAAACCTGGTCATGTTTGGTATCATTGGGAAAGCCATGATCAGGCCTTTCCAATGATGTCAAACATGACCATCTAGCTGCCACAGATCGGGAGATAAGTGGATCCAAAGGATCCCCCTATCTCTACATGGCAGCTAGAGGGTTAACTGGCCTACTAACATCCTCACACATATGGTGAGGTTGTCAGTGGGTGGGGGAAACCTGGAGGCTTGGCTGACATCCAAGATGTAAGCCCCCTCCAGGTTCGAATCGTGTTTTGGCGCCGATTAGCGCCGAATCACAATCCCAAAATGTTAATGCTATACACCGCTGACACAGACTCTCCCCTTTCCAGCGGTGCAAAAAGCATCACTGTGCGCTGCATGGTTGGGGAGCCCCCCTCCCCTTCCTGAATTTTTACTACTGGCGCTTGCCGATGACGTCATCACGCAGCGCAATGATGTCATCGGATCCGCCGGCCCCCAGGAAATGTCGAGGCAAGCTTCCAGCTTGCCATAACCACTGAGGGAATGAGCGAGGAAGGTGAGTATCGGCAGGAGGGAGGTTAGAAGCCCGATGACATACTATGTATGTCCGCGGGTCATAGTACGTCAGCGGTCGGGAAGGGGTTAATACTGGATTTTCTTTTTTCTGTAACAGACTTTTTTATTATCATTCATAGGACCTTATATGTTAATTCCAGACATTTTCGCTCAGTAGTTTTTTGAAAACAACGGCATTGACGGCCGATTCCCTGCACTTCAGGACCCTGCGGTGAATGGTGGGGAAATTTGATTCCCTGAAGTGCGGGGAACAACAGAAGACTGAAATGTCATCGTCATTTCGGTGCTCTGTGAATAACCCCTTTTTAGGTGGGTTTTTTTTTGTCAACCCCCCTGAAAAGTGCCAACCTAGGCCTTGCCTACCCAGGACATACTTGAAACTGAGAGAAATCTCAATGTATCCTCCTGGTAAAATACTTTTGCGTAAAAAGTCTTTAGCTCTATACACCACCACAATGGAGTTGCAATGAAACAAACACAATGTGCTTTAACTGCAGACTGTCAGCTTTAATTTGAGGGTATGTACATCCAACTCAGGTGAATGGTGTAGGACTTACAGCAGTTTGCAGATGTGCCTCCCACTTGTTAAGGGACCAAAAGTAATGGGACAATTGGCTTCTCAGCTGTTCCATGGCCAGGTGTGTGATATTCCCTCATTACCCCAATTACAATGTGCAAATAAAAGTCCCAGAGTTTATTTCAAGTGTGCTATTTGCATTTGGAATCTGTTGCTGTCAACTATCAAGATGAGATCCAAAGAGCTGTCACTATCAGTGAAGCAAGTCATCATTAGGCTAAAGAAACAAAACAAACCCATCAGAGAGATAGCAAGAACATTAGGCGTGGCCAAAACAACTGTTTGGAGCATTATCAAAAAGAAGGAAAGCACTGGTGAGCTCAGCAACACCAAAAGACCCGGGAGACCACGGAAAACAACTGTGGTGGATGACCGAAGAATTCTTTCCCTGGTGAAGAAAACACCCTTCACAACAGTTGGCCAGATCAACAACACTCTCCAGGAGGTAGGTGTATGTGTGTCAAAGTCAACAATCAAGAGAAGACTTCACCAGAGTGAATACAGAGGGTTCACCACAAGATGCAAACCATTGGTGAGCCTCAAAAACAGGAATGCCAGATTAGAGTTTGCCAAACAACACCTAACAAAGCCTTCACAGTTCTGGAACAAGATCCTATGGACAGATGAGACCAAGATCAACTTGTACCAGAGTGATGGGAAGAGAAGAGTATGGAGAAGGAAAGGAACTGCTCATGATCCTAAGCATACCACCTCATCAGTGAAGCATGGTGGTGGTAGTGTCATGCGTGGGCATGTATGGCTGCCAATGGAACTGGTTCTCTTGTATTTTTTGATGATGTGACTGCTGACAAAAGCAGCAGGATGAATTCGGAAGTGTTTCGGGCAATATTATCTGCTCACATTCAGCCAAATGCTGCAGAACTCATTGGACGGCTCTTCACAGTGACAGAAGTGGAATGTTATGCAATGGCTAAGTCAATCACCTGACCTGAATCCCATTGAGCATGCATTTCACTTGCTGAAGACAAAACTGAAGGGAAAATGCTCCAAGAACAAGCAGGAACTGAAGACAGTTGCAGTAGAGGCCTGGCAGAGCATCACCAGGGATGAAACCCAGCGTCTGGTGATGTCTATGCGTTCCAGACTTCAGGCTGTGATTGACTGCAAAGGATTTGCAACCAAGTAGTAAGAAGGGAAAGTTTGATTTATGATTATTATTCTGTCCCATTACCTTTGGTCCCTTAACAAGTGGGAGGTACATCTGCAAACTGCTGTAAGTCCTACACCGTTCACCTGAGCTGGATGTACATAGCCTCAAATTAAAGTTGACAGTCTGCAGTTAAAGCACATTGTGTTTGTTTCATTCCAACTCCATTGTGGTGGTATATAGAGCCAAAGATGTTAGAATTGTGTCGATGTCCAAATATTTTTGGACCTGACTTTATATTCAACCATTTCCAATGTTCGGAACATTCGTATATCATTTGTAAAAAAAGATTGTTTTTTGGGGGGGGCTAAAGTCAAGGCTAGAGCGAAGGTTAGAGTTAGTTTAGGCTTACAGATAGCGTTAGGTTTAGGTTAGAACTAGTTTTAGGGCAACAGTTTCTGGCTGTCATGAGGGTTAGGACAAGGGTTAGGGTTAGGCCATGATTAAGGCTAGGTTTAGTGCTAGGTTTAGGGCTAGTGTTACGTTAGGACTACAGTTAAAGGTGCAGTTTCTGGGTGTCGAAAGATTAGCGCTAGGGTTATCGTTTTTCTTATTTTTTTTTTTTACTATTCTAATTAAATCCAAATTTTTTTGATTATATTTAAAGGGACACTACCCCTTACATAAACTGTAGCTAGATTACCTGTACATTACAAACAAAAACTCATAATAAAACACATGCTGCTGTTTTGTTTTCTTTGTTTCAAGTAATTGAATGTAAAAAGGAAAAGTAAAATTCGTTTTTTATCCCGTTTCCATTTTTGGGATTTTTCCCATGATGCAACATTTACCAAAAGCTGCGCAAAAGTTTTACTGTGTGGCAGTTGTTTATTTAATCTACAGTATTTAGCAGTTAAGGCAGCAGGAGGCTATTGTTCTCCAGGCTACCTGAAATAAGAGATGGCAGCTGCAAGAGATATGACAGGGAGCTTAAAAAGTTCTAATCTACCTCTTAGTGATGTCCTTTGAATACATCCCACACAATACAATGATGTGAGTGACCGACCCATAGACTCCATTCTATGGCCAAAACCTCACAGTGAGGTGCAAGACAGAAAATACCACACAATGGATGCACCCAGTGACAGATAAAGAGTTAAATATTTTCTTAACTAAACATACAAGAGAAAAACAAAGCACATATAGGATATCAGCAACTTCAAATAAACAGAATAAGGACATTTCATTTTTTTTTGGTGGTGTGTCCCTTTAAATCTAGCCAACTATAATCTAAAAAAATCGTCTTGATTTGAATCTTTTTGTTTTGGGAACTACATCTCCCATGATGCTCAGCCACCCATTAGGCTAACTGAGCCACATGGGAAATGTAGTTCCCAAAACATCAGGGAGCCAAGGTTGCTGACCCCTGGACTATACAATAAAACTACTTGTTTCCCAGCTAGAATGTTATGCAAAATATATGTGTAATACACTGTAGAGATGGGCATTCGTTTTGGAAAAATTCAGAATTCAAAATAAAATTTGATAATTCGTATTCGGAAGTACTTCCGAATAACGAATCGATATGATACGAAACTAAACGAAATGGTATATAACAAATTTATTTTGTTTTACACTGTGTCATCATCATAAAAGAAAAATTTGAATAATTGATATCAACTATTGAATTTGAAATGAACTATCGAATTCGATTTGATTTGATACGATACGAATCCGATACGATAGAAATTGAAATGAACTATCAAATGGATATCAACTATTGAATTTGATTCGATATGAATACGATACGATACAAATCAATCCGAAATTAAACGAAATACGAAACGAAACGAAATTAGTTACGAAATTCCAAAAACAAAATTATTTAAAAACGTAACGAAACTAAACAAAAACATTTTTCAGCCATGCACATCCCTAATACACTGTACAAACCCAAGTTCCTCAGAACAGAAGATCACTAAAGTATTTAAAAACAACAGTAAACTAGTTTTAGAAACACATTTCTAAGCGTCGTAGCGTTTGTTACTCGCGATGATTAAACAGAAATAAAACTTAATTAATTCACCCTCTATACATGCTGCCCGTTACTCTTGCAATCTGACAGTAAAAAGAGGAACTCTTCAAAAATAAAAGACTTGTGAACCACAAAGCAATCAGACAATGGGATGTGTTACTTTTTTCTCCCGGCGGTCAGATGATTGATCGTACATGTGTTAATGACAGTGATAAAGGCGCTAGTTTGTTATTCAGAAGGAAGTGTATTTTTTCTCATCTTTGTTTCCAACATATATGTTTAATCTATAAAATGGGTCAGGGGCGAACGTTTTGCTAAAAGCTAGTCGTGTCTGTGCAGTACACAATTTATTCCATATGAAAGACTTTTACTTGAGAAAATAGGACATTGAAATTCTGAACATAAAAAAAGGAAAAACTATATATATAAAAAGGCTGTTATAGATCAGGGATACGGTATTGCAATATGGCTTCACAAGCCAACGCTTGACATCATATAATGAGCATTGAGATGCAGAAGTAATGGGTATGCTGTACGGTTTAGGCTAGGGTCAAACAAACACATTATTCGCAGCGACCGCCAAAAAGGGCGTCCAAACACATTGACGTATTTTTTCACGGAATGCACGAAAACGGTCATACGATGCGCATTTTCGTGCGTGATTTTTTACGGATCCAAACCAGGGAACTTTGGGTGTCTGGACGTTATGTTGGCCGGACATGAGCAACGTCTGACGTCTCCTAATCACAAACACACGCCGCTATGCGGACGCAGCGCACCCTGTACGTCAGTACTAGCGGTTCGACGTTCTCGAAAAAATGCGTTCGGTTGCTGCTTGTGTTGCGCAGCCGAACTTTCATGCGGCCATACTTCGTATATTGGCCGTCATTGCCCGTCATTTGCGACTACTACGGCCGTGATTAAGTGCGCCTAAACGCACGTTACAAATGAGTTAGTCTGACCCCAGCCTTAAAGTTTTGAATGTTTGTAAACCTGGTGGTGTAGCTCTCCAATAAGAAAGGAGTTTTTTTGTTATGAGATCTCAGGAGGATAATAACTTCTTCATAACCAGGGGCGGACTGACTTAGGGAAATAGGGTAATGCTCGAGGGTCCCGGTCTGGGAGGGGGCCCCATAAGGCTTGGTCAGGACTGTCCTGTCAGCGGGGACCCACGTCACTAAAGATAAAAATGATGGGTAATTAATTTCTAGACAGCTTCAACTGTACCTGCCCCGCCGTATATCACTATATCTCTATAACTGTATATATATACAGTATATCTGCCCTGCTATATATAACTATACCCTTCCCATTATAACACAGATGAGTGATGGCTTCTGCAGCACAACCCTGTGAGCTACTTTTGTCCGGGGGCCTCAAGTGTTGTCAGTCCCCCTCTGTTCATAACATAGTGAGCACTGTAAATTTGTAGAGATTTTCTTCTGGCCCTTTGTGCCCCTTGTGCTATGTACTAAAATGGAAAAACAAACAAGCAGTAATATATAAAACCTCATTTGAATAACTTTCTAATGTCTGATTACAGCCCCCTGGGGAGAAAGAATAAGTGAGATCTTACTCCTGTCATCCTGCACTACTGTAAAGAAGCTGGAGAAGAGCAGCCCCCATCCTCACTGTAACAAAAAGCTAACTTTACTGTTGCATTACAACATCCAGGGAGAGGGCAGAATACAGGGAGCGCTCTGGGGTCACTCACTGCTGTACAGAGAAAAGATTCATGAGTTATACTGACTGAAAATCCCTGTACAGTACAGATACAAGGTGTTGCTGTAATTTCCATACACAGGCATTATGCAGAACATACAGATACAAGGTGTTACTGTAATTTCCATATACAGGCATTATGCAGCACATACAGAAACAAGGTGTTACTGTAATTCCCATACACAGGCATTATGCAGAACATACAGATACAAGGTGTTGCTGTAATTTCCATACACAGGCATTATCTAGCACATACAGATACAAGGTGTTACTGTAATTGCCATACACAGGCATTATGCAGCACATACAGATACAAGGTGTTACTGTAATTGCCATACACAGGCATTATACAGCACATACAGATACAAGGTGTTACTGTAATTGCCATACACAGGCATTATGCAGCACATACAGATACAAGGTGTTACTGTAATTCCCATACACAGGCATTATGCAGCACATACAGATACAAGGTGTTACTGTAATTCCCATACACAGGCATTATGCAGCACATACAGATATGGACAATATGTGTCCATTTCTGACAGCACTTCCCTCCCCCTCCCAGTCACGTGCGGTGTACCCCAAGGCTCGATACTCGGCCCCCTGCTATTCACAATATTCATAAATGATCTGCCCAATGTCTGCAAAGCCTCAACTGTACACATGTAACATGTACGCAGACGACACTGTAATCTATACCAGCAAACCAGATCTCCCACAGCTGGAGTCCGTGCTGCAAGAACAATTCACAGGGGTAGAAAAGTGGATCAAAGATAACAAACTTTTTCTAAATGCTGACAAAACTGTTACAATGCCCTTTGGAACAGCACCTAAATTACACAAATTGCAAACACCCCATCTATGTGTCAGGACAAAATCAAATGACACGCTGACCACAGTCACTTCTCTCAAATATCTAGGTATGTGGTTAGACCCAAATCTATCTTTTGGCCACCACATTGAAAAACTTTTGTCTAAAATCTACCCCAAACTAGGTGCCCTGTACAGAAACAAATCCTGCCTGAGCCCCGCGGTAAGAAAGCAGATTGTACAACAAATGCTTATGCTGGCTATTGAATACGGAGATGTAGTGTATGCAGCCGCCCCGCAAACACACCTCCAGAAACTTACTACATTGTATAACTCATTCTGTCGCTTTGTGCTACAATGTAACTACATGACCCACCATTGTGACATGTTAAAAGAGCTAAACTGTCCGTCGCTGGAATCTAGACGCACACTTCACCTTTCCAACCTGGTGTTTAAGAGCTTTTCTGGGAAGCTACCACCCTACCTGAATAGGCTGCTTCCCTCAGCAGTTCCCTCATCCTATAACCTCCGATCCAGGACCAGCACATTACTTGCAATACCACAATACAAAAAGCAAGTGGCTCGATCCTCATTTTCCTACAGAGCACCACAATTATGGAATAACCTGCCAGACGCCATCAAATCTTCCCCCCAGTCTAAAGTCCCTTAAGAGCTCCCTATTAACATACCTCAATAAGGAATGCACCTGTTAACATGTAACATAGTGACTATATTTCCTACATATTTATTTTCTGTTAATCTGTATCTTTTTTTGTTAATTTCTTGCATTTTACTACTTTTTATTTCTGTAACCATATCCTTGAACCTAGGACATACTGAAAACGAGAGAAATCTCAATGTATCCTTCCTGGTAAAATCCTTTATAAATAAAATAAATAAATAAATAAAGATACAAGGTGTTACTGTAATTCCCATACACAGGCATTATGCAGCACATACAGATACAAGGTGTTGCTGTAATTCCCATACACAGGCATTATGCAGCACATACAGATACAAGGTTTAACTGTAATTCCCATACACAGGCATTATGCAGCACATACAGATACAAGGTGTTACTTTAATTGCCATACACAGACATTATGCAGCACATACAGATACAAGGTGTTACTGTAATTTCCATACACAGGCATTATGCAGCAGATACAGATACAAGGTGTTACTGTAATTGCCATACACAGGCATTATGCAGCACATACAGATACAAGGTGTTACTGTAATTCCCATACACAGGCATTATGCAGCACATACAGATACAAGGTGTTACTGTAATTCCCATACACAGGCATTATGCAGCACATACAGATATGGACAATATGTGTCCATTTCTGACAGCACTTCCCTCCCCCTCCCAGTCACGTGCGGTGTACCCCAAGGCTCGATACTCGGCCCCCTGCTATTCACAATATTCATAAATGATCTGCCCAATGTCTGCAAAGCCTCAACTGTACACATGTAACATGTACGCAGACGACACTGTAATCTATACCAGCAAACCAGATCTCCCACAGCTGGAGTCCGTGCTGCAAGACCAATTCACAGAGGTAGAAAAGTGGATCAAAGATAACAAACTTTTTTTAAATGCTGACAAAACTGTTACAATGCTCTTTGGAACAGCACCTAAATTACACAAATTGCAAACACCCCATCTATGTGTCAGGACAAAATCAAATGGCATGCTGACCACAGTCACTTCTCTCAAATATCTAGGTATGTGGTTAGACCCAAATCTATCTTTTGGCCCCCACATCAAAAAACTCTCATCTTAACTTTACCTCAAACTAGGTGCCCTGTACAGAAACAAATCCTGCCTGAGCCCCGCGGTAAGAAAGCAGATTGTACAACAAATGCTTATGCCGGCTATTGATTACGGAGATGTAGTGTATGCAGCCGCCCCCACCGCAAACGCCACCTCCAGAAACTTACTACATTGTATAACTCATTCTGTCGCTTTGTGCTACAATGTAACTACATGACCCATCATTGTGACATGTTAAAAGAGCTAAACTGTCCGTCGCTGGAATCTAGACGCACACTTCACCTTTCCAACCTGGTTTTTAAGAGCTTTTCTGGGAAGCTACCACCCTACCTGAATAGGCTGCATCCCTCAGCAGTTCCCTCATCCTATAACCTCCGATCCAGGACCAGCACCTTACTTGCAATACCACAATACAAAAAGCAAGTGGCTCGATCCTCATTTTCCTACAGCGCACCACAATTATGGAATAACCTGCCAGACGCCATCAAATCTTCCCCCCAGTTTAAAGTCCCTTAAGAGCTCCCTATTAACATACCTCAATAAGGAATGCACCTGTAAACATGTAACGCAGTGACTATATTTCCTACATATTTATTTTCTGTTAATCTGTATCTTTTTTTTGTTAATTTCTTGCATTTTACTACTTTATATTTCTGTAACCATATTCTTGAACCTAGGACATACTGAAAACGAGAGAAATCTCTATGTATCCTTCCTGGTAAAATCCTTTATAAATAAAATAAATAAATAAATAAAGATACAAGGTGTTACTGTAATTCCCATACACAGACATTATGCAGCACATACAGATACAAGGTGTTACTGTAATTCCATACACAGGCATTATGTAGCACATACAGATACAAGGTGTTACTGTAATTTCCATACACAGGCATTATGTAGCACATACAGATACAAGGTGTTACTGTAATTTCCATACACAGGCATTATGCTGCACATACAGATACAAGGTGTTACTGTAATTCCCATACACAGGCATTATGCAGCACATACAGATACAAGGTGTTACTGTAATTCCCATACACAGGCATTATGCTGCACATACAGATACAAGGTGTTACTGTAATTTCCATACACAGGCATTATGCAGCACATACAGATACAAGGTGTTGCTGTAATTCCCATACACAGGCATTATGCAGCACATACAGATACAAGGTATCTGTGTATGAAAAATTTAATTTGAGCCTATTTACATTATTTAATTTTTTTATTTAACACAGAAATTATGCATATAGATTATCATTCAATATTATGTTACATATAAGTGTTAACTATGCATTCCAGGTTTCACATAAATTTTCTGATAATATTTTCTTAATATAAAGTGCTTAGTAGTGAAGTTTTTTTGGGAGAATTCATTGTGTAGGGTCGTTTTCGCACGTTTTCTTTATATTTACGTTTTTCTGGTCTCTCCACTACTTTTCTTCGGTTTTGCTTTCTTTCTTATTATCATGCATTGCAGATCGACACAGAAGCCGTGCAAATTAACTTTCAATACAATATCCCATTATTTAACCCTTCTTGAACTTACCTAGGGTGTAGTACTTTATTTCAGGAGGCAGTGTTGCACTCGCCACATCCTTGATATTTTCATCATCATCGACATAATTCTGTGCTCGGGAGGCATGCCAAAACGCCATAAACCTGGCAATGAACGAAGCCGCAAAGATTGCCAACATCCCAAAGTCAAGGATGTTCCACAGCTCAAATATATATTCCCTGGGACCTTGAGACCAAATCTCCTTACATTCGGACCAAATCATCCCTGTAGCAATCAGAAAATGCAACAATTATTCATATAACAATGCAAAAGGACATCACAAATAAATAATTCCAGAATACCACCAAGAATTGTCCCTGTCTTTTACGAGAGGCTTCAACGCTGGAGTAAATTGTCAACATTAAAGGCACTTAATGACAAAATGATTAAGCCCTGTGTACTAATAATTAATTTATTTATTCAGAAAGTATAATAATTCTTATGAATAAAATTATCAGGGTAATTCAAAGAGATCCGAATCGCTGGAGAAAGGTAACCGAACGCTGAAAATCAGCGTACGCTTACCTTTCGTAGCCATTCGGCTATCCAGAGAGCAGGCATTTCGCCAAATCCTGGCGAATTGCCTACACATACGGTGCGTGTTCGGTGCCTGTTCGAGGGCAGTGAAATCCCCATAAAAAAGCACTGCTTTGGCTATTCAGAGAACACAAACCAGCAGTGAAAGGTTCCCGAAATGCCCTGCCATTCGGTGGTTTAGTTCGGCAGATTTATTCAGGCGAATCCCATAGCCTTCAATGTTAAAAATATTCCCGTTTTAATTCAATATCTAATAAACCGTTCATTATAAAATTCTGCAGTATAAAGTCTCTTTATTTATAGATTTTTTAGGATATTTTAAACATTTTTCTGTATTTTTTTTTAATTTTTGTTTTTAACTTAACTTATTTTTTCTGTAACAGCCCTTTTTATTATCATTCATTGGATCTTATATGTAAATTTCAGACATTTTCGCTCAGTAGTTTCTTTGCAAACAGCGTTTCACTTCAACTTCACAAACATTCAAGCAAACTGTTTCTCTAATTTATTCACTGCATTCGTCTGTGGTGTCGGCTTTTTCCGGCGGCTCTGATCGGCTCCTGCTCGGGTTTTTCCGGCGGGTTAATCCAGATGTTTTTGCGGGTTTTCGGTGTGCATACGCCGGGTTTTGCAGTGAGTTGTCAGCAGGTTTTCTGCGGCTTTTCCCTGCACTTCGACGGCCCCGTGGTGCTCGCTGAATACACCACAGGGTCGCCGAAATGGGATCGGGAATATGAACCGAATTGAAGAGAACGAAAAGTCACCGAACGTGCGGTAACTTTTCGATTCTCTTTGAATTACCCTATATGTGTTTATGCTGTCATATTAAACCAATAAGCAAAGATCAAACATAATACAATCACAAACAAAGCGGTTTACTATAGTAAACTCACCACCTTGCAGTTGCATAAAAAAACGACCTAATGGGAAAAAAAAGGTGTTCAAATTCGGGCACTTCCGAAAAGTAACTAAAAGTAAAAGCAAAAGAAGAAGGGGACGGCAGACAATGAGGTGGCTGGATGGAGTCACTGAAGCAATAGGCGTTAGCTTAAATGGACTCCAGAAGATGGTAGAGGACAGGAAGGCCTGGAGGAGCATTGTCCATGAGGTCATGATGGGTCGGACACACGACTTCGCAACTGACAACAACAACAAAAAGTAACTCTAACCCTACTTAAAAACTCTAACCCAAACACTATCCCTAACATTAAAACAAACACAAATCGTAACCTAAACCTTATTACATGTCCTAACATTAATACTAACCCTATAGGGGCTCACCGTCACACCCAAGCTGCAGCCCAAGAGGAGGGTGAAATATATATTCAGGGGGGACAATCCCTTTTCTTTGTGCCTCCTAAACTGAAAATGCAGGAAGAGCTTGGTTGAAACCAAAAATCAGTCGTCCGACTCAGATGACCTGATTTTAGGTTTCGGTTTTTGGCCGAGTTCATCCTGCATTTTTGTTTTTCGGTCCCAAATTTTAATTTCGTTTCATCACTACTTAGAAATCAAATTGGTGTGAAGTTTTTCTTATTCCGCCTCTTAATCCTCATGTTGTTTTAATCCGTGTCCACAAGGTAGAGACTTTACCATAAAATACCAAGCAAAACAATGTTCTTAATAAGATCATAAATACAGCTGATAAAGCGATCAGTGCAATCACGGTCTGATTGTAAACCACTAGGAACTGTTTAGCATCTGCCTTTCTGTCTCTCGGTCTGGTTTATATTTCTATATTACATAATTATTAGCTATGTCTCCCTTCTGTTTTCACCTTTGTATTCTATGTTGTAGCACGAGACAGTGCTGTTTAATACAGTATAGATGGTTGATCAAATTCAGGAGGCTTTAGCTCCAAATCAAGGTGATTTTCAACCATTACTGTGCACTCTTTTATTTTGTGTTCCAATATCGCAGTTCTAATTTTAAGACAGATAAGATCATGTTTATTTTTATATTTTAATATAGAGTTTTCTATTTGTAGTGCTGATTTAGTTCTGTTGCTGTAATCACCCATTTTTGGCCACCAGGGGGAGACAAGCGCAATGTAAACTATACTGGACACATTGGGACTACGTTTTCCAGCATGCTTTGGGGCAGAGACAGGAAGTGGGTGGGGAGAACCGACAGACATCCGCAGCCTCGAGCGGAGGAGAGCAGTGTGCGCCAAGGGGTGTACAGAGCTAGACGCACGTGAGACAGGGAGCGATTGTGACCAGGCCGGAGAGCAGGTACTGCCTTGCGGACGCTGGAGATCGGTTTCAGTGACTTGCCAGAGACCTAGTAATCCACCGCTGAGAGGTTTTGCACAGACACAGAGCTGCAGATTGGACCCCGAGTTAGGAGACCGCGATGATCCAATGGGAGTGCAGGCAGTAAGCTGAAAATCTTGTTGCAAAGACGGACAAGCAAGAACAGCGGATCCGGTGGCACAGAGTCCCAGCCAAATCGAGCAGAGAGACGTCCTTGGTTGAGCAGCGGAGCAGATTGTCTGGCGGATGGGTGAGAGGCCTTCCAGGCCACAGTAAAGTTAACAAAGCACGCTGCAGTTTGCTTAAATCTACAGGGCCCCAACGTGACTAGTCGAAGATACACTGAATGCATTCACTGGCCAGTCGAATCTAGTACCCGGGTACCAACACACACATACAGGCACACCTTCTTGGGACACAACCTGTACGGGACTTACACTCCGGCAACGAAGGGGTTAAAATTTCCTTTTTACCGCTTCGCGTTTCTCGCATTACGAATTCCTGTAAATATATATATATATATATACTGTGTTTGCTTTATATATGCCAGTTTATTTGAGACCAGTAAACTATATAACTTATAAAATCCACAACAGTGCTGGTGTATATTTATTCCCTAGTGCGGGGAGACTGACCCGAGGTTAAATTCAGCGGCTCCTCCAGGAGTGAGCGCTACATATTTTTTTATTCATTTATCCTGCCATACTTCATTGTAGTTCTATACAGATATTTAAGTTCTATATAGCTGCGAGGCAGTGACTCTCTTGTATGCTAACCCAAATTATGATTGGTGAAATAGCTCAGAAGTGAATGACTTAAAGTATATGGAGTTGCTAAGTTTACAACAGCTCTGCTTAGGCCGGGTGCACACGAGCGTACTCTGCTGCCCACAGTACGTGCATTATGACGCACTATATGACGTACGTTCTAGCATATAATGTCGTGGATAGAGAACACCATACGTAGTACACACACAACGCATTACGCACACTGAAGACGTACGCCATGGAAACACCAATGCGAAAGCGCTAGGATTGACGCCGTATAGACGACATTGGCCATGTGCTGGAGGCAAATTCAGTTTGTACCACGTCCGTCAAACATAACCGATCGTCTGGCGTCTACCAATCTCTTCCGTCATAAAGTGCATCCTTTATAACGCACGTTCTGTGCGCAGCAGAGTACGCTCGTGTGCACCCGGCCTTAGGCTAATGTCAGAGGAACGCATTCTGAGCACACGGTGCGTCCGTGCACAACTGACGTACTTTCTAACTGCACAAAAAGAAAGGATCCTGGACTCAGGCAACTGCGACTTGTGAATTTATTCAAAGGGGTAGCATCTCACCACCACGGAACAGTGACGTTTCGGCCACAGACGGCCTTAATCATACAATGTACAATGTATGATTAAGGCCGTCTGTGGCCGAAACGTCACTGTTCCGTGGTGGTGAGTTGCTACCCCTTTGAATAAATTCACAAGTCGCAGTTGCCTGAGTCCAGGATCCTTTCTTTTTGTGCTGTTTGTGAGGGGAGTTTCGGCGCTCCCATTCCTGGAGGCTCGGCGCCTGGCTTGTGGGCTCCCAGCGGTGGTGATCGCGGCACCTTTGGATGTACTTTCTAACTGATGATACTGTAGACACCACACGGTCTGTTTATTTTGACTGACGTTTTTTTTGACTGATGTAGATGGGAAATAAAATTAATATGTGGAATGAAAAAAATTGATACATGATATGAAAAACCATTTTGTCTGTCAAAAATGCTAGACGTTATCGCGTTCAGCGCGAGGTTACTGTACTTTGCGCTCCCTATACTTAACATGGGGAGCGCAAAGTGTTAATCAGCGTTAGGATTACAAAGTCCTAACGCTTATTAACGTCTGGCTCTGGTTAGCGGAAAGTTAACCAGAGCCAGGACTTGGTGTTAACGGATTCCACTTCTGCAGAATCCGTTAGTATCAGCCAAAAAAAATAAAAATTGGTATACTCACCTACTATCCCGCGGCGAGGACCGTGGCTCCAACCGCCTCCTCAGTCCCATGGGAGCATGGAGAGACTGGGGAGAAAGTTCCTCAGTCTCCCCCTGCATATCACTACACCGACCGGCCGGATCTCGCGAGGCGAGATCCGGCAGGTCATGTGACCGCCGCCGTCTGGCTCAATGGAGTCCTTCGGACTCCATCGAGTGGATGCTCGCGGCTGCGCTCAGTGCTGCCGCGAGCATCCTGGGGCGTAGCGCCCGCTACAAATGCAGGCAGCATTTTGTTTGCGCCTGCATTTCAATCCCCCGTTAAAACAGGGGTGGTAGGGGGAAACCTGCGGGCACAGTTTTTTTCTCCCTATCGACCCCGTTTTAACGCAGGGATTGTAATGTAGCCCCTTGTCAGTGAAGGGGTTAAAACAATAGTATTTTAAATATATTGAAGATTAATATTAAGAAGAAAAAGGAGTGGATTTAATGCTGATAACAAAGCAAACACAGGAAGCATTTAGGGTGTAGTACTAAAATGCTCATTCAAGCACTTATTATCTCCCGCCTTGACTACTGTAACCTCCTTATCTCTGGCCTTAAAAAATGACAGATTCTCCCTCTGCAGTCTGTAATGAATGCCTGTGCCAAACTCATTCACCTCACCTCCCGCACCTCTCACACCTCGCCCCTCTATCAATCTCTACATTGGCTCCCTGCTTCCTTTAGAATCCATTTCAAAATACTGGTCCTCAGTCACATTGAAAGCTCTCCATAACCGCGCTCCTGCCTACATCTCCTCCCTTATTAGCAGGTACATCCCGCCCGATCACTTCACTCTGCCAATGGTCTGATGCTATCAGCTCCCCGTACGCGCACCCCAATTACCGCCTTTAGGACTTCTCCCGAGCTGCCCCCTTTCTATGGAACCCCCTCTATATCAGACTCTCCCGTCTCTCCAGTCCTTCAAGAAGTCTCTGAAAACACAACACTTTAGAGAAGCTAACGGCTCACTCCATGATCTCCCCACTGTACATTTCATGCACCATCTTCCCACCCAGCCCACACGCTCTCACATACTCTGCTATTCATGCTCACCTAGTGTGTCACCCCTTGCCTCTTAGATTGTAAGCTCTCGAGCAGGGTCCTCTCTCCTACTGTTTTGTGTGTGTAACATGTATGTATATTTGTTATTCTGTCTCTCCCATTGTACAGCGCTACGGAAATTGCTGCCGCTTTATAAATACTTGTAACTGTAGTATGCACTTACAAGAAGGCACAGCCTTGCAATTTTTACCACCTATACTATGATTACAAGTCTGGCATTCGTTTTAGCCATGAAGAGCCCTACGGCTAGATGTCATTCAACGAGTCTCTGCTTTCAGCATGGCAAAAAAAGATGAATATATATGGAAAATGTATCACTCCTGAAAACATACCTGACTTCAAGTATCTCAAGTGCTCGAGAGCAGGGGATGCTTAAATATATGCATAGAATGATGTTTTATAAAACCTAGTATCGTATTGAAGTGGTGATATTTTTTTGGAGATGGTATCGATAGTCTCGTTAAACTGAAACTTAAATTTCTGATTGAATAGTAATCTCTTGTTTGACAGGTGAAAGAGAAATGATATACATATTTTTTTACAATCTCTGATCCACCATCATTTTTTCTTGTATTTTGTTATGCTCAGACATGAACTCATCTCATTGCCCGATGCTCTGCTTAATATCACTGTCTTGCAGGATAGTTACTGATGCATAGTATAAGCTTCCATCACTTGTCAGACACATTCTCGCCAGTTATTTTAATAGAGGATTTCTGGTAGAGCATCAAAGAAGTCAGAAAAAAAATAAAAGAGCGTCTGACATGTTTTCAACTATTTCAGTGTTCTGGGCTGGGAGAAAAATCTATTGTTATCACTTGTATTTAATTAATGAATCCATATTTTGAAGGAGCATTGTGACCTAAACTGCAATTAACCCCTTTGCTACCAAGTGGTTTTCTATAAAAACCACTGTCAGGAACCAGTGGTTTCAAGGAAAACCACATTAAGTTAGCCACACAGTAAAAATGTGCTGTGAAATTCCTACAGCGCAATTACAGGCTGCATGTCTTATTTGACCGGCAGAGAGCTCCTTCTGCTGGCCAGATAGTCATACTGCAGCTGCAGTGCAGCTGGAACTGCTACAGTTAGATTTTTAATTTCCTGTATGAATACACTGTATATACAGTGGCGTAGCGTGGGTTGTCAGTGCCTGGGGCAAGGCAAGAATTGTGCGCCCCCCAACCTGTGGACACGGTAACACACCATGACTCCCTTCCACCAGTATAGTATTGACTCCCTTACCCCACAAGCACATGTATTGTATATTAACAAAATACTTATATATAATAAAAAAATGAAACACACATGCCCCCATGCTACGCCACTGCTACCAGTCACCCTGTACCAGTATACCCTAGCATAGTTCCACACTCACACTATACCCAGTCACTCTCTCTCAGTACCCCCAGTCACCCTCTCCCTTCAAGTACCCCCAGTCACTGTCAGTACCAACTTTCTCCCAATACCCCCAGTCACTCTCTCGCCAAGTACCCAAGTCACTCTCTCTCTCCCAGTACCACCTCCAGTCACTCATTTTCTCCCAGTACCCCAGTAACTCACTCTCTCCCAGTACCCCAATCACTCCCTCCCAGTACCCCCAGTCACTCACTCTCTCCCAGTACCCCCAGTCACTCTCTCTCTCAGTACCCCCAGTCACTCTCTCTCACTCTTTCTCTCTCCAAGTACCCCCACTTTCTCCCAGTACCCCCAGTCACTCTCTTTCCCAGTATCCACAGTCATTCTCTCCCTGAACCTCCATTCACCCTCTCCCTGTACCCCCAGTACCCCCACACTGTGTGTTGGTCACGCTGGACTGGTGTCACACAGGGTCACCTACCTGTGTGGAGTTGCTGGTGGCCGGGGGGGGGGCTGTCCAGGAGGCTTAGTGGAGACCAGATTTTAAATGTGCTGCAAGGCAGGCCCCTCCCTCCTTCCTGTTCAACGGCTGCATGGCTGCCAGCGGCAGCGGGACTGGAACAGGGCTTCAAGGGGGATGACAAGCATGGTACAGGGTGTTCTGTTGAATAATGCTGCGCTGCTTCACATGACTCATGTCAGTGTTAAGGAGGAGTCATGACAGGACCAGAATTTTCTGTCCTGGTCCTCCATTCTGGATGCTGAGTGCTAAGTCACCGCCGGCGTGGAAAAACTGTCGTACACCTAGATAATCCCTGCTGGAAAATATTAGTGGTTCAAATTTCTTTTGAAATTTTGCGCCCCCTAAGAAAATTGCACCCGGGGCGACCGCCCTCGAGGCTCCCCCCACGCTACGCCACTGTGTATATATGTATTGTGATTCAAATACGTATTGTAGTTAATTTGTATTGGGCTGTGGTTCCCCCCTCCCTTTCATGGCAGGTGATCCTGTTAGGAATGTTGGAAATGTGCGCGAAAGTTGTAAGCCAGAAAAAAAAAACGTCTTTATGTTATAAGTGCTTGTGAGATTGATCAACTTTGATGTTGTAATATATCTGTATACTGATTGGTTGTTATATCACATTCCTGTTTGTGGCAGAAATTAACCCTGTCTATGTGGAACAATTTCATTGGGTGTTTGAAATCTAATAAATTGGTCCGTCTAACAAAGAACATTCAGACATGATGAAAGCTATAGACTGTGTGTAGTTGATTTTAATGTCTCCGCTATAGCGTACGCGCGTCTTTTCTTCATTTTCTTATTTGAGAAGGAACTTGCAAAAGGTTTATTGGAATTCCTGTTATGGTAATTATAATTAGGAAAACTGATTATGTTTGTTTATAGTTATTTTTTTAACAGCTACAACTCTGATACAGACACGGATATGTCCCAGCACTTCAGCTGATGTGCTGGAACTTTAGGGGCACAATCTGGGGCTAAAATTTGTTTCATTTGCTCCAGAGTAAGACCAGATCGAGTCTGCAGTTGCACCTGCAATTGCTTTTAAAGATTGAGTAAACTTAATTGTGGTACAGAACAGGTTACTCATGTATGTGCAGTATGGGATAAATTGACCTGGAGCAGAAGACTTTAGTGATCTGTGAGTTCAGTGAGTCAACCAGCCTAGACAATAGCATGGAAGATTGAATGTCCTATTTGATCAGTTTGTTATGCAAATAACACACAATTTTTTCAGAGAGAACCTCCTCAATTTATATTCAGTTCATTCTATTGTTTGTTTTTCTTTACCCTTTAATTAATAAAAAGGGCTGTGCCCTTCAAACTGCCTGACTCCATAGCTGTGCCCTGCAATCTGCTTGACTCCATAGCTGTGCCCTGCAATCTGCCTGACTCCATATCTGTGCCCTGCAAACTGCCTGACTCCATAGCTGTGCCCTGCAATCTGCCTGACTCCATATCTGTGCCCTGCAAACTGCCTGACTCCATAGCTGTGCCCTGCAATCTGCCTGACGCCATAGCTGTGCCCTGCAAACTGCCTGACTCCATAGCTGTGCCCTGCAATCTGCCTGACTCCATAGCTGTGCCCTGCAATCTGCCTGACTCCATAGCTGTGCCCTGCAATCTGCCTGACTCCATAGCTGTGCCCTGCAATCTGCCTGACTCCATAGCTGTGCCCTGCAATCTGCCTGACTCCATAGCATCCTGGACTCGCACCTGCAACATATGCACACGCTTCATGACACAGAAGGTAGGTTATTATTATTATTATCATCATTTATATAGCACCAACAGTTTCCGCAGCGCTTTACAATAACCAAAGGGAACAAGATAAACGGCCCTGCTCATAGGAGCTTACGATCAAGAGACAGCTAATAGTCATTTTATAGCTTTCTGATGTGGAATTAGTTAGAAAACAAAATAAGGCATGATTGCTCGTCCTGTACATTTCATTAGCTTTTAACCTAGAATTTCCCATTATTCTCTGGTTAAACATCTTAACAAGACTAACGTAGGCGCAATCTCTAACGCTTGCATACGGGAAGCCATTGGCTGGTGTACATGTATATTATTTACTACAAAGTGCGGTTTAATATTTTTATATTCAGGGCACAAACGCCTGTAATCCTTGTTAGGTCTGAGGGCTCAGCTCTATCCATGGACTCATTACGGAATAGTAAATACAGAAAGTAAAAACCCCGTTAAATGGTAATTTAGACTGTGTAAGGAATACTAAATATCAAATCAGGGGCAGCGGTTCACGACTACATGAAGATAATAAAACTGTATAAAGAGGTAGCTATGGTGCTCGATGCAGACCTGCTGCCCTCCTTTCTGGATATGTTTTTTTGGGAAATCTACAGGAGGATCTAGAACAGTGGTTCTCAAACCTGTCCTCGGGACCCCCAACCAGGCCAGATTTTTCAGATCACCTTGGGGAAATGCAGAATAAAACCTGCAATCACTGAGCAGCAAATCATATCACCTGTGCTGTGCTTCAACTATCTGCAAAATCTGGCCTGGCTGGGGGTCCCGAGGAGAGGTTTGAGAAACACTGATCTAGAACGTTCACATAAACATCAGGATCATTTTTACATTTTTTTTATATGAATACACCAATTGAGAAAGAAAATTATCTTTGTTGATAGACTGGATTTTCTGAAACACACAAGAACAAGCTGGCCTGTTGTATGAGAAAATAAATCTTCTTCAGAACCGAATAAATGATGCAATTGAGGTTATGCGCCAAATGGTAAGTTGGTGGAGAATTGCGAAGAGTTTCAAAGTTGGCCCAACAATATGGTCATGCTTTGTCCAAAGTTTAGCAGAGAACTGGCAGGCTATTCACCCCCACCTATCTGTTTTAAACTCTATTACTACCAAGATTGGGTTAACCCGTTCTTTAAAAGCACTGCCAGGTGCCCGAGGTCAAGTTAACTCAATCTGGACTCATTCTGGAGAATTGCAAGTGAATTGAATTGTAAATTGGCTCTAGAATGCGCGCCTAAACTTACAGTACATCGGATGTCATGTCCAATGTACTGTAAGTAGCTGAAGCTGCTGATTAAGCTTCTCGTTATAATTTTATATTTAGTATATACTATATAGTTAAATCAGTAATATCTTTCTGATTTGACCTGGCATGGGATTGACAAGAAGTAGAGATTCACACGAAAGATGCAATAGCTGGAGCACTAACCACTGGTCTATATTCCTGTCCTCAGATCAGTTTCTGTTATATATACACAATAAATTAACTGTACCCCATGCCTCCCATCAGATCTGTGGGTCAGCACACCCAAAAGCGACTATCTCTGTCTGTTACTGAACCCAGATGCACCACCCACTTCACTATCCTGGTGGGGCAATCCAGCCCTGGTGTGATGCACCTGCAACAGGTAACATCGTTCAGGTAAAGACACTTGAAAGGATTTGGACTCTTGTACAAGGTTTGAATAACAGACCAGTCAGCCGGTCCCTGTGGAAGTCTAATATAATAAACATTGCACAAGGGAAGGTGTAGACACAGAACCTCCTGTTCGACAGTGGAAACTTCTTCCAGGAACCAAAGAATCAATAGGAAATACCATAGCCAATGCTAAAATGTCACTGCCAGGGATGTCACATTAAGGATGCTTATCAGTAGGGCCTATGTCAATTCTAAAAGGAAGCATAGGAGCATAGGGGTTAGGTAAGTTTGGCGTAAGGACTGCAAGAGCATTTCCCTATAAAGATGGTTAAGATTACTTTTTGGCACACTATGGTAGCAAAGATCATAACTTGCCGTGACAGGGTTATTCCAGAATTAATATCATATTTTTTTCTGGATAACAATAATTGTCAGGCATGGGCATTGGACCCAATCAAAATGGATAAATAATAATTCATGGAAACACATACTACGCCATCTGAAGATAAATTTGAAAGTGATGTAATGGCACCAGCAGAAGGGGGACCTGGCAACGTTTCGAACCAGCATTGTTCTTTGTCAAATTGGGGTGGATGGGGCTGGAAACAAAGGGAGGGTAAGTGAAGCACACTGATACACGAGGGAGGGTAAATGAGGCGAGACATATCATGTACCAGCTGGATGGAGTAGAAGTAATATCACTGCTCTATAACCGTGGAGACGCAGGTTTGATCCTGGCCAGAGCACCTCTCCAGTAAGTGCCCTTGGGGAAGACACCTAAAGACACATACTTGCCTACCACACAATATCGGCTGTGGAGTTCAGTGGTAACGTCTCTACCTTTCAACTGTGGAGAAGCAAGACAAAATCCCGTACAGCACATCCCTCCAATACAACTGTGGAGTAGTCTCGACTTTACGAGAAGCAGGTTCAACCTAACCATCAGGTCGCCGATCTATCATCTAATCATGGAAAGCTAACTCGATCCCACTCAGAAGACGCCACCAGCGAGTGTCCATGGGCAAGACACCTATCGATTATGGATGTGCCTACCTCAAAAAATAATGGTACATCTCATAGATTGTAAGTTCCCTTCGGAACAGGGTCAGGCCGTATCATCCATGTGTGGTATTCCAATGTATCAACACTAGGGATGGGCTGCCAGTTCAAATCGGTTCGATTCGAACATTAGCTGGTCGAAAATTCGCGAACTTCGAACTTTTCAGGACGTTCGCGGGAAAGTTTGAGAATTTTTTTTCAAAAAAATGCTTAAAATATCCTAAAAAATCTAATAATAAAAAGACTCTTTACTGCTGAATATATTGATAAATGGTTTATTAGATATTGAATTAAAACGGGAATATTTTGAACATTGAAGCCTATGGGATTCATAAACATTTCCCACTCATTGTTGCTCAAACATTTCCCATGGCTTCAAATCGCATTTAAACATGAACAAAAATGGTAAAAATGAGCTCAGCGTGCAGCGGAGAAATGGCTCAGCACTCAGCAGTGAAAGGATTAAAAACGCTTTTTTTTTCTTCATTGTTTCCTGTCCCTCAGGGCAGTACCCGGACCCCCATACACCTTTTATGGCTAATATCTTCCATATATGCCCTTGGAGGGGACCTTAATTTTCTAACTTTCTTGGCCCATTGACTTGCATTGTGTTCGAATTGTGTTCGAGTTCGCGGTTGAATGCGAACCGAACACGGGGGTGTTCGGCCCATCACTAAAGAGCTGAGGAATTTGTGGAGCTAAATAAATAAAGGATAATAATCATATCACAGAAATTAGACTGCGTTTCAAAAGCTGGACTTTTTTTTACTTTCTCCAGCCGTCAACTCGTGATAGTACTAAAACAACGTCATAAAATACAAAATCTCTGGTGCAAATAATAATCCAAGAATGTTGCACATGTACAGGTTTTGCATTATCCAGCACCACCCACGTTTCTCTTTATTTTTGCCACATTGGATACTAAAATAACGACATGTCTTGTACAGGGCACGTCCCTTTGGCCTGAGTGACCTGTGCGGTTGTGTGTTTTATGGGGGTTAAATAAATTATCAATGTTGCCCTGGGAATTGGGCACAGCCAATGATTTTGATTGATCTTTTTGCTATTCTATGTCTCTGTTCCGCCGCTCCAACATGTATATAACATGGGCCTTCACAGGGCAAACGGGTCAAAAGAACGTGCACTTTTGAAATCAGATGTAATTTGCGACGAGAATATCCTACATTATGGTCTCTTTATGGATGAGACCTACAATGTATCTGGGCATTTTACGGGAAAACAAGGAACACAGGATAAAGGTCACACAGAGAAGATGCGAGGTGGCAGCTACAAGAAAATGGGATTCAGGACATCTTAGTAGAAAGTTGACAGTTTCATTGCTTTGAGTAGAGCTGGCCGAGGCTAGAGCAAAAAAGTCGATAGAACTCAAAGCATTCTGGATTTGTTTCCCCTCCGTTCGTCAACACATTGTCAAGGTTTATGTTTCAATATATGCAATTTACCCAGCTGCTTTCCAATGATAAATCTTTACCTATTACCCATGAAATAATGAGCAATTCCATCCAGGAGAAGCAGGAGGTCTTCATCCTAAACAGCTGCTTTGCATTATCCGTGATGCTCTCATTAGGAAGGATCTTCGTGCCTTCAAATCTGTCGGCCGCGTTCATAACTAGCAGACCAAGGAAAATCGTGAAGGAGGCCGCGTGAGCAACGAATTTCATAAAAGGACCTCGCAGTATTCTTCCCAGCTGTAACAATGAAAGAAAGAAAAGATCACATGTGTTAGGTTGCAGAGTAACAGGTTGCTGTACGATTGAGGAACCTATTTGTAAAATGAACGTCTACCTCCTTGGGAGTTTCTTTACTGAGTAATGGGATGTAAATGTACTGAATACAGGTGACAAATTACAAAAGTCTAGATTAACCCCTTCACTACAAAGTGCTTTACCAAAAAAACATTGTCAGAAATCAGTGTTTTTTTGAAAAATAATTTTTAATAAGCCATACAGTAATACCTCTCTAATAGTTTAATAACCTATTTGGCCAGTAGATGGCACCATCTACTGCCAAATTGAGTTATAGAGGTTTTAACAGCAGGTCTATTTTCTTCTTTTTTTCCCCTGCATCGGCTTCTGAAGGCCCGATATTTCAGAGCTTTCAGCTGCCGATTTTACAGTTTTAGCTCTTTGGGCATTATTCTTTGGGGGCACCTTCTGTCATGCTCTGGCCTCTCCAGTGATACCTTCAGTGGTGTATTTAGGTTTTGTGCTGCCCTAGGCCTGACTAAATCCGTTCACCTCCTAATTTAAATTTGACATACCCCTTCCTGTCAAAATCACACATCTTCCTGTTTAAACCACACCCTTTCTCTTTAGGCTCCACCTTTTCATCTTAGATCTCCGCCTCTTCCTCTCTGTATATTGTATAAACTCACAGTAATGTGCAGTGTGTATGAGTGTATCACAGAGCTCCACAGCAATAAAACTCACAGTAAATGTGTGCTGTGTATGAGCATATCACAGAGCTCTGGCTACAGCAATAAATTTGCATAAATGTGCAGTGTATATGAACATACCAGAGCTCCACAACAATAAACCCAGGGAAATGTGCAGCGTGTATGAACATACCAGCACTAGCGTCGCTAGGGGGGGCGGGGGGTGCGTCCCGCACCGGGTGACACCACCCACTAGGGTGACACCCTAAAAAAAATATATATATATATTTATTTTTTTACACAAAACTATTTTACCAGGAAGGATACATTGAGAATTCTCTCATTTTCAATTATGTCCTGGGTAGGCAAGGCCTAGGCTGGCAATTTCCAGGAGGCAGAAAAAAAAAACACCACTAAAGGGGATATTCACAGAGCACCGAAATGACGCAGACATTTCGGTGTTCTGTTGTTCCCCGCACTTTGGGGAATCAAATTTCCCTGGTGAATTCACCGCAGGGTCCCTGAAGTGCAGGGAATCAGCAACTGAATGCCACTGCGAACCCGTCACCAGCTGTTTTCAAAAAAACTACTGAACAAAAATAGAAGAAAAATGTCTGGAATTAACATATCAGATCCTATGAATGATAATAAAAAGGTCTGTTACAGAAAAAAAATGTGTTTTTTTTTAAAAATGGGAAAAAGAGGTGTCGGTATGGGCGCTCTTGTCTAGGTGTGGGTACTTGTTTTGATTTTGCTGCCGTCTAGGAAGTGGCACAGACTCTCGAATTGGGTGTGCAGATATCAGAGGAAAAAAGAAGGGGTTCCTAGTGGCGCAACAATTATATACAACAGGTCACAATGTCGTACCATGAACCAACAGATGTATATAGATCTTTACGGTTCGTATAAATGCAACTTCACTGGTGCAGATTCAGGGTAAAGTGCTGGTGTCACAGTTGGTGTGATATTAAAGTGCAGTAGTTTATGCAATATAAAAAGTGCAACAATTTATACAGTATTAAAGTGCAATTATTGAATACAAGAGACTTTACCAATATAAAACGCTGCTGCACTATTATTATCTCTTTCTCTCTCCCTCGTTCTTTATCTCCCATTTCGAGCGGAGTTAATCAACGTTATAGGAGGAACTGCTGCATCAAGCACAAGGCAGAGCACATTTAGTGCACATTCTGCTACCTTAGGACTTCTGGAAGATAAAGATACTAAGGACAGTAGACCTTCAATACACACGGGAAATCAGTGTAAGGTCATTTTGTATACTCAGACTGCACCAGTCACCATAACGCTGACGCAGGCATCTGTACCACCCTCTTTCTCAATATTCATCAACGTGCTATGCTAGCTCTCCTTATGCACTCAGGCTGTCACTGTTGCACTTTATTAATGCATAAACTGTTGCACTTTAATACTGTATAAATTGTTGCACTTTTTATATTGCATAAACTACTGCACTTTAATATCACACCAACTGTGACACCAGCACTTTACCCTGAATCTGCACCAGTGAAGTTGCATTTATACGAACCGTAAAGATCTATATACATCTGTTGGTTCATGGTACGACATTGTGACCTGTTGTATATAATTGTTGCGCCACTAGGAAACCCTTCTTTTTTTTAAAAATGCCTAATAGATACTAAGAAAAAAAAATCAACAAAGAGATTTTTTTACTACAGATTAATGGAATAAACGTTTTATTAGATATTGGATAAAAACGGGAATATTTTTAACATTGAAACCTATGTAGGGTTATTCAGAGAGAGGTGAAAACCTTGAGAATGACTGCAGAATTGAAAATTCTAGTGCAAAATAGTCAAACCAGAAAAATTCTCTCATTTATCTCACTTTCCAAATTGGCTATTTGGTCTAGATTGTTCATTCTCTTGGCAATTCTCAAGGTTTTCACCTCTCTCTGAATAGCCCTGATGGTGTTCGCCTGAATAAACCTGTCTAATGAAACCACTGAACATCAGGGCATTTCTCTGCTGTTCGGTGTCTCTGAACAGATTTACCATTACTTCTCTATGGGGACTTTCACTGCCATCGAACAGGCACCGTACTTGCTGGCAGTTCACCAAAATTTGTGTGTGAGTATATGAGAGAGCTGCATAGCAATAAACCTCACAGTAATGTGCGCCATGTATTATGAGCATTCAGTGTTATATGGGAATACTGATTTATGAGTAAGAGTAGTTAAAAAAAAACGTAAAACTCAAGGGGGGGGGTGACACCATGAGTTACCGCACCGGGTGACACCAACCCTAGTGACGCCACTACATACCAGAGCTCCACAATAAACAATAAACCCAGAGAAATGTGCAGTGTGTATGAACATACCAGAGCTCCACATTAATAAACCCAGAGAAATGTGCAGTG
This sequence comes from Leptobrachium leishanense, assembly GCA_009667805.1. Taxonomy (NCBI): domain Eukaryota; kingdom Metazoa; phylum Chordata; class Amphibia; order Anura; family Megophryidae; genus Leptobrachium; species Leptobrachium leishanense. The sequence goes on from CM019064.1 coordinate 436,660,010, forward strand.
TGTATGAACATACCAGAGCTCCACATTAATAAACCCAGGAAAATGTGCAGTGTGTATGAACATACCAGAGCTCCGCAACAATAAACCCAGGGAAATGTGCAGTGTGTATGAACATACCAGAGCTCCACATCAATAAACCCAGGGAAATGTGCAGCGTGTATGAACATACCAGAGCTCAACATCAATAAACCCAGGGAAATGTGCAGCATGTATGAACATACCAGAGCTCCACATCAATAAACCCAGGGAAATGTGCAGTGTGTATGAACATACCAGAGCTCCACAACAATAAACCCAGGGAAATGTGCAGTGTGTATGAACATACCAGAGCTCCACATTAATAAACCCAGGGAAATGTGCAGTGTGTATGAACATACCAGAGCTCCACAACAATAAACCCAGGGAAATGTGCAGTGTGTATGAACATACCAGAGCTCCACAACAATAAACCCAGGGAAATGTGCAGCATGTATGAACATACCAGAGCTCCACATCAATAAACCCAGGGAAATGTGCAGTGTGTATGAACATACCAGAGCTCCACAACAATAAACCCAGGGAAATGTGCAGTGTGTATGAACATACCAGAGCTCCACAACAATAAACCCAGGGAAATGTGCAGTGTGTATGAACATACCAGAGCTCCACAACAATAAAAAACTGGCCTCTTCAAGTTAAATATCACAATATTATTATTGGTCACACAGTGGGTCGTCACTCACTCACCAACGTCAAACTCTGTCCCCTCCGGGCTCGGCTCCTTCATGCAGGCAGGCACTCAGAGGCAAGATCCGACAGTTTATGTGACTGGCAGAGGGGAAACTCAATGGAGTCCTATGGATTCCATTGAGTGGATGTGTGTGGCGGCGCTTAGGCTGGGTTCACACCGGCGCGTCTTTTACACGCGCAATACGTGCATTTTTTACGCTTATCGCGCAAACGTAAAAAATGCGCGAACGTGCATTGCAGCGCGTTCATGGCCATAGACTAAAGAGTGAACGCGCTGCAAATACGCCCCAAAGAAGCTCCCGTATTTCTTTGGACATAGTGTTAGATTAAGAAGCTAAAATTGGTCAGAATGTGTTGAATGTTTCTAGAAAATATTACACAATGCCCAGTACAGATATCACACATCACTTAGTACAAGAAAAATGGCACATTGGGTGTTTTAGAGAAGTTACACACTTGTTGTATTTGTTGCTTCATAGAATTTGTATAGTTTACATTGGTCAGATTTCCGATCTCTGTGAATATTTCTGATGGCATCAATAAAGGCAGCAAACATCTGAAGCTGATTTTGTTCACTTCAAGTTTATTCTCCGGTCATACACCTCTGCCCTCCACTTGGCCAAACAATCCTTCTTCTCATCTCTTATATCTACGCTGTCCTCCAACCCTAAACGGCTCTGGTCCACCTTCAACACCCTCCTCTACCCACCTGCACCTCCCCCCTCAGCTGCCTTCAGCGCTCAAGACCTGGCAGACTACTTCCTCAGTAAAACTCTAACTATCAGAAGCAACATCCCAACACAAGATAGTTATCTGCCACCTCCACTCCCAGAGGTCCCCTCTGCCACCCTCTGCCGCTTCCTCCCAGCCACTGAGGAGGAAGTCAATTCCTTATTGTCCTCCTCACATCTCACCACGTGCCCGCTCGACCCCATTCCCTCACATCTAATTCCTCCCCTCTTCTCCTCCCTCACCCCTGCTCTCACACACATCTTAAACCTATCTCTCTCCACTGGCTCCTTCCCATCCGCCTTCAAACACGCGCTAGTTACCCCTTTACTAAAGAAACCATCCCTCGATCCCAACTCTCCATCCAACTACCGCCCTGTATCCCTGCTTCCCTTCACATCAAAGCTCTTAGAAAAACTAGTCTTCAACCGCCTCTCCCTCTTCCTGTCCTCCAATTCCCTACTTGACCCCCTGCAATCTGGCTTCCGTCCCCTACACTCAACTGAAACTGCCCTCACCAAAGTCACCAACGACCTCCTAACTGCTAAAAAACACAGCCACTATTCTATTCTCATCCTGCTTGACCTCTAGGCTGCTTTTGACACTGTTGACCACCCCCTCCTTCTACAGACCCTCAACTCTCTGGGTCCGGTGACACTGCACTCGCTTGGGTTGACTCCTATTTATCCAACAGGTCCTTCTGTGTGTCCTTTGCCGTTAACTCCTCCTCTTCATTGCCTCTATCTGTTGGTGTACCTCAAGGTTCTGTCCTTGGTCCTCTGCTCTTTTCCATCTACACCTCCTCCCTGGGCAAAATCATCAACAGCTTTGGCTTTAATTACCACCTCTACGCCGATGACACTCAGATCTACCTCTCTACCCCTGATCTCTCTCCCCCTGTCCTTTCCAAAGTCAGTGACTGCTTATCTGGCATCTCCTCCTGGATGGCCTCCCACCACCTAAAGATCAACATGTCAAAGACTGAGCTCCTACTTATTCCTCCCTCCAATGCCTCCCCACCTCCTGACTTCTCTATCACGGTGGAGGGTATCACCATCTCCCTTCTTACGCTCTTTCCTTCATCCCCCACATCAAGTCTCTTTCCTCCTCCTGCCGATACCAACTGCGTAATATTTCCAGAATTCGGCAATTTCTTACCGCTGTCACCACAAAACAACACATACACACCCTGGTAATCTCCCGACTCGACTATTGCAATAATCTCTTATCTGGCCTCCCTCTGTCCCGTCTCTCCCCCTACAATCCATCCTGAATGCCTCCGCCAGGCTAATTCACCTCACCCGCCGCTCTGTCTCTGCCGCTCCCCTCTGCGAGTCCCTTCACTGGCTCCCCATCCACTGCAGAATTAAGTTCAAAATCCTTATCCTTACCTACAAAACCCTCACTAACTCAGCTCCCCACTACCTGTCCTCACTAATCACCAAATACACCCCAGCCCGCTCCCTAAGGTCAAACAGTGACCTGCGCCTAGCTTCTCCCCGCATCACCTCTTCCCATGATAGACTGCGGGATTGCTCACGCGCAGCCCCCACTCTCTGGAACGCTCTCCCTCGTACTGTCAGACTTTCCCCTAACTTCTCTTCCTTCAAACGCTCCCTTAAAACGTTCCTATTTAGGGAAGCCTACCACCCAACTCACTGACGCAACCATCAATCACTCTCAACTTGCAGTCCTCTTCTCCTGTTTCCAACCCCAACCCTCCTAGATTGTGAGTTCCTACGGGAATAGGGCCTCATCTCCTCCTGTACTGTTTGTCAAATGTTGTTCAATGTATTGTATTGTAACCCTGTCTATACTGTGCCTATTGTACAGCGCTGCGGAATATGCTGGCACTTTATAAATAAAGAATAATAATAATAATAATAAACATCAACGTTAGCCATCAACAATAGCTCAGAGCAGTCAAACTAGTGCAGATATTCCCAGCAAAACATTGGCCAAGAAAGCCTAACTCTGGAAACTGCAATGATTAGGGAGTTGTGGCTTCCTGAGGTTAAGTCGCTCTTTTAACCCCTTAGTGACCGGGCAGTTTTACACAAATCCGTCCTTTAGTGCCTGCTGCTGTTTTTTACGTTTCTGCGCTGTTCGTGTTTAGGTCAAATTTTCTTCTTACTCGTTTACGCAACCCACACATATTATACACCGTTTTTCCCACCATTAAATGGACTTTCTAAAAATACCATTATTTCCATCATATCCTATAATTTACTATAAAACAATATGAAATATGATAAAAGAATGGCAAAAACACACTTTTTCGTTATTTAATCTCTAACATCTACAACCGCCAAAAAAGACCCCGGCTAAATAGTTTCAAAATTTTGTCCCAAGAATAGAAATACCCAATTTTTACATGTTTTTGCTTTTTAACCCCTTCACTGCTGAGCCAGGTCACCTATGTGCGCTGAGCTCATTCTGACTGTTATTTGCTCATTATTTTTAGATGACAGCCTAGGTCCTATTTAACTAAACCCCCCCCCAGACAATTTTTTTTAAAAAAAATGTATCTAATGCAGAGGGGCAGGCTTCCTCCCTGCCAGAAATCAGTTGGAGCCAGCAAGGGAGGTAAGTATTGGGTGGGAGGGTGGTTAGGAGCCTCTGACGTACTATGTACATCCGCGGGTCTAAGGGGGACCCGTGGGCAGGACATACATGGTAGTCAGTGGTCATTAAGGGGTTAGCACCCTGAAACTCACTATGACTTGCCAGTGCCCAGAATATCCGCAACACCATCACCATTATAAGTAGAATAGCTCAAACTTGCTGGCCAGTGCAAGTCTACCTATGCGCCACCCAAAATGGAGTCACAAGTAAACCGAACAAAAATTTAATTAGCAAGAGCAGTCGACACAAAACTAAACAAAGCACAGAAGAAGAAACATGTCTTCAACAAATAAGCAAACACACACACAGAGTCGAAAGATCAGAAAAACATGCCAGCAGAGGAAAAAGTATCCATATCTCTAACTACAAAGTACCAGACATTGCAAGACCAGACCCACAACAAGGTAGATGCCAACACTAGTGAATGCCAGGAATGGTTGGATGAAAACTGAGGCACACTCAAAGAAAGTCTACAGGATCACCGACTACAGTGGTCCTGTTGGCAACCATGATCAAGTCGCCCAGAGAAATAAAAATGGATATGAGAGGAACTGACACACAAGCTATTGACACGGTCAACACTCAATCCAACAAAGTCACAAAATGAAATGTCTGTAAGAACATACAAGGAACAAACAGCGAGCTAACCTAAGTAATAATGGCTTCCTGGTTTTCGCCATTTGTAGTGAGAGGCAAACGATCTGTTGGTCGCTAGACTGAATTTACCTGGCGCTAACGTGAAAACAGGCTGATGCTAGGGTTAGCTCCCACCGGCTCATAGAGGCCCTCATGGGCCGGAACATTGATTCTATTTTTAACCACTTTAATAAAAGTTGTATTTTATGATTTGAAACCCTCGGAGAGCATCTTCTCTAGGTTTGATTATATCCAGTATATAAATATATATGTATTATTATTATGTATTAAATAGGGGAACACCAGGAGTCTTCCCAATGCAATAAATTAATTTATTAAAAAAATGTATTGATGTTACAGTCTTACGGACATTTTCACCTTAAAAAAGTCCATCATAGGACTGAAATGTCGACAAATTTTTAATAAAGTCTCTTAAGTACAATAAAGTGATTTATGTGCAGTGCTATATGGTAAATGTAGTATGCTTGGCTGAGGCAGCACCAAAGCTGAATATTTCTGGGGTGGAAAAAAAAAATTACACACATGTACACACATTTATGTAAACAGGAAATAAAAAAGTATCCAAATTCATTAAATATTAAAGTAATTAATTTTACTAAACAAATTAAAATAACGTATAAGGGGGGCGTGGCTGCTACGGAAGGGACAGGACGTGCTTTGGCTGAGCTCTGTCTCGACCTGCTTGTTGTGGAACTTTTTAGCTGGCTTACCTATACTGATTTCCCCATCTGTAGTCCCTGAGTGGCTGGTCATCGTGGGAGAACTGTCCAGACCCCAATTTGTCCCCCCTTCGGACCTGAGATGCCCGTTGCCAGCCGTTTTCTCCACGGGTGGATGCTGTCGGCGGCCATATTGGGGCTACCTCTAGGCCACTGATCTCCTCGTTGTGCCCCCTAGAGAGTCCTGATTCCGCCCAACTCCCCCCTTGGCTCAGGGGTGCCTTCTGCCCTCTGCTGTGCTCCTTGTCTCCCAACTTCTGCCTGGACATGGAGGGCTGAGAAGACGGAGGGCCCCCATCTCTCGGCCGCTGAGACTGGTCGGATGGTAGGGGTGGATGGAGAGCGCGAGGGGTGGAGGTCCCATGTTCCGTCACCTCCACCTATGTTCGGCCTGGAGGCTGCTTTTTCCAGCCTAAAAGGCTTGCTGCAGGGGACGGCGGATGACGGACGGTCATTGACTTGGAGTGATCTTCTGACCTTCGTGGAGGTCCTGTGGCGCTGGAGAGGAGTGCCAGTCCCGGGAGATGACGTGGAGGCTTCCGACGGAGGACAGGCGTGCACGCCTATGCGGCCTGAGGAGAGTAACTCTGCTGATCCTCAGGGTGGGAGTGGCGACTTGGATAGTGGACTGCAGCCGGCCTTATCGGTGACAGGGCGCTTTCCGCTGAGTCCTCCGGCACCCGTCGACTGTGGATCCCTGCCGCGGGCTGCACCTGCTGGAGTGCTGAGGCGGCCTGATGCCTCTGGCGGAAACATGGAGACGAAGAGGTGCCCAGTTGTCTCCATCGGGGGGGGGGCGTCTCGTTCTGGGTCGCTATCTCCGTCTCCTTCTCTGCCGCTTCCTGCAGCTCTCTAATGGGTAGGGCTGGTAAAGTGGGCCGCTGTGTGCCTTGGGATCTCCTGGAGTTGCAGGCCTTGTTTCGCGAGGATGGGCCTACGACTGGCCTCATTGGCGGTGCCCTGCCTGTTCTACGAGACCTTTGTGTTCTATATCCTTTGTTATGTTTTTGCTGCTTATGTGTTTCTCTCATTGACTCTTATTTTTGTTTATGTTTCATTTATGAAGACTTTCAGCCCTTTTTGACCCGTTTGAGTTTTGGATGGCCCCGGCTGGGGCCTTCTCAGCAGCGCTTGCTGTCTTCTCTTTATTTTTCTCCTTGTGCCCCTTATGAGGAAGATTTTCATCTACAGTCATTTTTGTTTCCCCTCCCTGATGTGTTTTTTTTATTATTTCACCCTTTCTAATTGTTTTACTATGCGATTCAATAGCCGACATACTATGGTCCTGCGAGACCATTTACTTTTCTGTTTGACTTCTATTTCTGTGCAAAACCCAAAATAAAAAATAATAAAAAATAAAAAAAAACATATAAGAAAAATAACTCGTATTGGTCTGGATGGATGACACAATAAATTATAGTGAATCTGCCACCGATTTCACTTAATACCTCTCTCTCTCTCTGTGTTATTGTTATGTTAATGCATTATTTTTTTTTTAAATTGTTCAGCAATTTACAAGACATTTTTAATCACCAATTTCAACCTGTCTGCCAAGGAGATCATTATGCATAAGTATATAAAAGGCTCCAATATAACCACCTCCGCTTTATCTGATTTCTGCATCAGTTGTAAAACAAGTTACAAAAAGGTTTTAAAAGATCCAAAGTGAGATGCCAATTAATGCCAGTGGGACTGGTCCACGCTGAGAGACGTGTGCTCGCCACATAAATGCCTGCGTATGAGTGGGTGCTAAATGATTTAAAAGTAAAAAAAAAAAAAAAAAATATTATGCATTTTAGTGAGTAATGGCTTAAATAAAAACATTATAAAATATACTCAAACAGTAAAAAAAAAAAAGTATATTAAGAAATAAAAACAAATGTCTTGTTATTTTTCACCAGGTCTCTCATTAACACATTTCAGAAAAAAACTTTATACAAACGAAAACCAAAATCAATACAAAAAAAAAATGCTTAATGTGGCAACCCGAAAAATCACAAAGATCTAGTAAACACATATTCTGGCAAGAGCACCTTTCCAGTAAGTGCCCTTTGGCAAGACACCTAACGGTACACACTTGCCCACCACACACTGGGCTCTATCGCCTCCTTCAAGCTAACACTAGCGTCAGAATTTGCGCTAGCTTAAAGGAGGTCATAGCGCTGTGGCCACATCGCCTTCGAATCGCTAAAGGGTTAAAAGCGCTCGTTATTTAGCGATTCATAGCGCGAGTTTACTATACTTTACGCTCCCTATACCTAACATGGGGAGCGCAAAGTGAAAGCACAGATTAACCAGTGTTGGGATCACTTGGTCCCGATGCTAGTTACTAAGAGCTGGCGCTAACGAGATAAACGTTACCACCAGCTCAGAGGTGCGGGTAATGGATTGCGCTGCTGCAGAATCCCTTACCTGCAGCTCAAATCCCCCCAAAAATCACATACTCACCTCTCATCCTGTGGCAAGAACGGTGGTCCGATCCATTGCTGCTGTCTGCCGGTAGCAGAGGGAGACGGGGGAAATAAAGTCCCCTGTTTTTCTCCGTTCACACCGACGACCAGCAGGATCTTGCGAGAGGTGAGATCCTGCCGGTCTTATCACCCGGCAGCACAACCCTCCATGGAGTCCCATGAACACCATGGAGGGGATGCTGGGGACGGCTCTGTAGCCAAGGGCCATGCTGCCGAACTAGACGCCTGCCCCGTGATCTACTGGGGAAAACGGTCCGTTTTTCTTGACGGACGTAGAAATAAAAAAGGGAATTATGGGAAACAAAATTAATATAAAAAATGATAAAAATTGGTACATGATATGAAAAGCCATTTTGTGCGTCAAGGTGCTTGATGTCGCAAATGCGCTGCGTCTGACTTCGTGTCATCACGCACACAGAATGCTACGCGGATGTGGCGCACTCTGTGCGTCCGTCTAGCGGTTTTACGTTCTTGCCTAACTTGCGTCCGTTTGCCACGTACGTTGTGCTTGCGCAGTTCGGAGCACACATACTTCGTGTGTGGGTCTCTATTGCTCATGATTTTATGCTACGACGGACGTTAAACTGTGCGGCAACACGGACGTTATCACTGCATTCGTTTGACGCCGGCCTTATATAAACAGATTTTGTAGAAAATATTTCATCCCAATTAATGGTTTGCAAACATGACCTTTTTCTAGTGAATCTAAATTTTTTAAATTTAAGTTTTATAGTTACAGTTGCGGAAATTCATTTTTTTGCTTTTCATCTCAAAAGCCACCCCTTTATGTTCAATATTTCCCAAATGTTGCCCTACATCAGAGGTCAACAACCTTGGCCCTTCATATGTTTTGGGGCTACATCTCACATGATGCTCAGCCATTCAGTAGGTCGGTGAAGACTAATGTGAATTGTAGTTCCAAAACATCTGGAGGGCCAAGTTTGCTGACCCTTGCCTTACATTATTGTTAGAGAACGTATTCTATGGTATTAACCCCTTCACACCCAAAACCGAGTTATCTCGACTTTGCATTGTAATGCAGCCATTAGCATATCATCAAAAGACCATTTTCACACCTTTTTAAAGCAAAATTAGTGTGTCCCGTATAGAGAAACAAAATCCTTTGTTTTATGTCTCTCCAAGCACCCTGGAGAGACATAAAACCAGCAGCCTGTTTTTTTTACCCTATATTTAATTTTTATCTTTTACATCCTATGTTTCAAATAAATGTTATGATAACAATTTTCAGCAAAAAGCACTTGTTTGGATCTACTGATAATTAGCCCCTTCACTACCAAGACCTTTTTCTAGAGCTCTGGTCCGTCCAACCAGGTCATTACAGCTAAGGAGAGTGGCCTAATCAAAACAGCCCCTTCCTTAGACAGCTGGGTGGCAAGTTTCTCTTCAGCTCCATTGTTGAGGCTGTCTATTGATATCAGCTTTTTTTTTTAAAAATAATTTTTTTCCCGCTATTAATCTCAAAACCCTATTGTAGCCGCTGTAACCCAAGTGCAATCCAATCTAACTTGTATGTCTGAAAAGGGCTTTACATTTTTAGGCTCAGTCCAAGACATCAGGATAATCTTGATTAAAGTCCCTGACTGTGACCCAGACATTGACCTGTAATTAACCCTTTCACTACCAAGGGATTTTCAGAAAAAACATTGTCAGAAACCAGTTTTTTTTTTTTAGAAAAATAATTTTAAATTAATTATACATTAAGAAATATTTGCGCTTATACTCATTGTATTTCTTACTGTAAATAACCTATTTTGGCCAGTAGATGGCGCCATCTACTGCCAAATTGAGTTACAGCAGTTTGAGCTGCTGGTCTACTTTCTTCTTTTTTTCCCTGCATCGACTGCTGAAAGACTGATGTAAGGGTATCAGACGATTTTACACAGTTTTAGGCTAGGGTCAGACTGAGGCAGTGCGAACGCGCGTTCTGGCGCACATAATCACGGCCGCACTAGCAGCAGATGCCGGGCAATGACAGCCAATATACGAAGTACGGTCGCACAAAAGTCCGGCCGCGCAACGCAAGTGGAAAATGAACGCATTTTTTTGAGAACGTTAAACCGCTGGTACTGACGTACAGAGTGCGCTGCGGCCGCATAGCAGCGTGTGTGCGTGATTAGGAGACGTCAGACGCTGCTAGTGTGCGGCCAACATAACGTTCAAACAGCCGGATTTCCCTAGACTTCTTTTTACCCCATCGTCATGAAATACGTCCAGAATTGCGCATCGTCTGACCACTTAAGCGTATTCCGTGAAAAAATGCGTGCGCACGCATCGACGTACATTTTGACGGTGGCCGCAGAAAATGCGCTCATCTGTCCCTAGCCTTAGCTCTATGGGCATTATGTTCACAGGGTTCAAACTTTGGTGGCACGTTCTGCAGCCCAAAAGCAAACAAACTTTGTTGGCTGCAAATGAATTTCATTTGCTTTTTGGGTTGCAGATCAGCAAATCGAGATATCTCAATATCGGGGCACGGATGGTGCCTTTGAAGCCTGAGATATCTCGATCTCGGCACGGCAGTGAAAGGGTTAAGGATCCTGCAGAGTGTACGCAGATAAAAAAAAATAAACAGTCGCTTATCAATCTTCTCTGTGCACTCTCTTATTTGAAGCCATATAATCACATTTTCAAAACCATATTGCACATTTTGACATCACTATGGAAAGGGAAATCCAGAAAATTCCCCAGCAGTTGGAATGACAGGAAACAGACAACCTTCAGCAGGCATCGCTAAAGAAAATTCACATAAAACCAAAATGTAATTTAAAAAAGGTAAATGAAGCTAAGACAGGAAATCGTGCCGTATCGGTGTTCTGGTGCCTGTGTCTCTGTGCAGCAAATCAAGTAATCGCCAGATTGCATTGTTTTCTTATAACACACTCAATGATCAAATACAATATATATAAACGCGAAAGTCCTGACTGATTGACTCATCAACGCCCAGGTGAAACCGTTTAACCTAGGAATGTGAAATTTTGAAGGTGCACTGTTTTTATGATGTAGGCACTGTGACGAGAGGAGAGGAGTGGTGTTTGAGGGACGGTATGTGTCCCCTCGAGTTTTGTCATATTGTTGGGACTAGCACTCCAGGCCGGAGTTTGGGTTCAGCTCGGGGCACACAAATCTCCGGGTTTTGCAGTTTTCCCTGGGGAGGCTTAATTGATTGATGGGTGCTGCTAGAGGGAAATAAAAGCAGGAAGTGAGGCTCATTCAGTCTCCACCCTGGGACTCAGACCAGCTACTGAGGGAGCAAAGCTGAACCAGAGATCAGGCTGCAAAAGGAAAGGTTGGAATACACTTTGTTTTCTGAAACGGTAGTAAGGGAAAACCTTAAATGTTTAGTTAGCGCCGGACAGGCAAGGGTATTGTTTTGTTTTGTTTTGTTTTGTTTCTTGACCTGTATGCAGCTCTTGAATAAAAGTACAGAGGGCTGTACATTATAAAGAAATCCTGCGATTGGGACTACCTTTATCCTGGGAAGGGTACCCCCCATTTGAGCTGTACCCCACATATGGTGGAGAATGCGGGCAACGCCCGGGTACATGACAAGTGACGATATGGACGACGTAGTGAAAGCCCTGGTCCAGGCCACAGCGGCCCAACAGGAGACCAACCGACAGATGCAGGCTGACCGGGATCTCCTCCGCCAGATGCTGGAGCTTCAGCGAGCCGCCCAACAAACGGACAGAGCAAACCAGCGGGAAGACCGGGAGGTACTCCAGGAGTTGGCCAAGGGCCTCATAGAACTAAGACAAAACTGTGCGGTCTCCGAGCCGGTGGTGCCCAAAGTAAAGAGTGCCAACCAGTTCCTGCAGAAGATGACTACGACGGATGACGTGGAGGCCTACCTCACGACTTTCGAAAGAACCGCCGAACGAGAAGGCTGGCCGAAGGAGGAGTGGGCCGGTTTACTGGCACCGTTTCTAACCGGGGAACCTCAGAAGGCCTACTTCGATCTGGAGCCAGAAGCGGCCCGGAAATACGACACCCTGAAAGCGGAGATCCTAGCAAGACTGGGAGTAACGACGGCTGTTCACGCCCAGCGCGTGCACCAATGGCGCTATGTAGCGGAAAAAGCCCCGAGGTCACAGATGTTTGACCTCGTACACCTTACCAGAAAGTGGTTACAGCCAGAGACCTTGACCCCACCGGAGATCGTAGAACGAGTAGTGATGGACCAGTATTTGCGGGCGCTTCCGGGCCCCCTGAGGAAATGGGTCGGCTACGGGAACCCAAAAACTGCCACCCAGCTTGTAGATATGGTGGAGCGGTACACCACGGCCACAAACTTACAAAGTAACTCAGCCCTGGAACATTCCACGGCACCACAAGGCGGTATGCCAAAAAAACTTGGCAAGTTCGTCGGCGGCCCTAAGGACATGGGAGAGTCTAAGAAGACCTTTAGTCGGGAGGAAGAAACCCCAGGCTTGGGTCTGAAGATCGGGCCGAATCGGTCAGGAAAGTTCTTGAGGACACCCTCGGGACTCGACACCGTACAGTGTTTTCGCTGTCGCGAAATGGGACACATTGCTGCTCACTGTCCGGTTATGGACGAACCAATGCAATGTGATAATGCCGGGAGGCCGAAACGCTTATCCTTCTTTGCTCAATTCACATGCACTGCTGCACACAAGGAGCATATTGAGAGACAGATGTGTAAGATGTCCGTAGATGGGAAGGCGGTTACCGCCCTGTTAGATTCGGGGAGCGTAGTGACCTTAGTCCGACCCGAGTTTGTTGACCCCATCAAGTATCACCCGAGTACCATAGGTGTGGTCTGTGTCCATGGGGATACCCGCGACTACCAGACAGCCGTGGTAGACATTGGTACGTCCTGGGGGATTGTGACACAGTCTGTGGGGGTGGTTCCTTCCCTGCCATATGAGGTGTTAGTCGGGAGGGACTTTCCACGGTTTTGGAGTTTATGGGAAGAGAAAAACCTCCGAATAGATAGTGTGGACCCTGTCACGAATCTTAACCCCGAACCGTTTGAACCGGATACGGAAGAGGGCATTGTGGGGGTCCCAAAGGGGGATAGTGTACCTTTTCCTTTCTCTGTCATGGCTGGGGAGCAGGAAGAAGAACCGGGCCCTGGGGGGTGAACGGATCGGTTGACGTGCCTGATTTAGAAGTCAGAAGGGACGATTTTCTTAGCGAACAGGTGAAGGACCCCACCTTGGCCAGAGCCCGGGAGAATATAAAGGTTATAGACGATAAACCCGTTGACCCAGATATGAGGCTAGCTTTTCCACACATGGCACAGAGGAAAGACTTGTTGTACCAGGTCGTGAGACAAGGGAGGATGTGGTGGAACAGCTACTGGTGCCTCAACCATACCGCAAGGTGGTGCTAGATCTTGCTCATGGGCACGTACTGGGGGGACACCTAGGGGTAGAAAAGACCAAAGAAAGAATATGCCGGAGGTTCTTCTGGCCGGGTCTGCATGCAGATATAAAGAATTATTGTGAGTCCTGCCCGGAGTGTCAACAATCCGCGCCCGCGCCCCATTTTCGTAGCCCGCTGGTGCCGTTGCCTATCATAGAGGTTCCCTTTGAGAGGGTTGGCATGGACCTGGTGGGTCCGGTGGTGAAGTCTGCCCGGGGTCACCAATATATCCTCGTGATAATGGATTATGCCACGCGATATCCGGAAGCGATCCCACTACGCAACACCTCGGCCAAAACCATAGCCAAAGAACTGGTCCAAGTGTTTAGCCGGGTAGGCATTCCGAAAGAGATACTAACGGACCAGGGTACCCCTTTTATGTCGAAGGTGACCAAGGAGTTGTGTAGGTTGTTTAAAATCTCCCATCTGCGCACATCTGTATACCACCCCCAAACCGACGGCTAGTGGAGAGGTTCAACAAAACCCTAAAAAATATGTTAAAAAAAGTCGTGGACAAAGATGGGAGGAACTGGGACTTCTTACTCCCGTATCTCATGTTTGCCATCCGAGAGGTGCCCCAGGCCTCTACGGGCTACTCCCCCTTTGAGCTCGTATATGGCAGGCATCCCAGAGGACTCCTAGATATTGCCAAGGAGACGTGGGAGGGTCAGACCACCCCTTTTAAGACTGTCATTGAACATGTGTCCATGATGCAGGACAGGATTGCCGCCGTTATGCCCCTGGTGAGGGAACATATGGAGCAAGCCCAGGAAGCCCAGAGGAGGGTGTATAATCGGGGGGCGAAAATGCGTAGTTTCAACCCCGGGGATAAGGTCTTAGTGTTGGTCCCAACGGCTGAGAGCAAATTCCTAGCAAAGTGGCAAGGCCCTTATGAGATAGTTGAAAAAAAAAGTGAAGTAAACTATAAAGTCCTCCAACCCGGTAGAAGGAAAACAGAACAAATCTACCATATAAATCTCCTGAAGCTGTGGAAAGACCGGGAGGCCCTGCTGAGCACCCCAGCTACTTCAAACCCCATGGCTCGCCCCACACCTGAGGTTCCTATCGCCGACACATTGTCGGTGGCTCAACGCAATGAGGTGAAGGAATTTTTGAGGGGAAACACCGATTTCTTTTCAGAGATACCAGGACTAACCACGGTGGTTCACCATGACATAGTGGTTGAACCTGGGGTTCGCATAAATGTTAAACCCTATAGGATCCCAGAAGCCAGGCGGGAGGCCGTCTCGGCAGAAATTGGGAAAATGTTAGCCTTGGGTATAATTGAAGAGTCCCATAGCGACTGGTCGAGCCCCATAGTGCTGGTGCCAAAACCAGATGGGAGTATCCGTTTCTGCAATGACTTTAGGAAACTGAACGCTGTATCGAGATTTGACGCGTACCCCATGCCACGGGTGGATGAGCTTATCGACCAACTGGGTACGGCCCGATATATAACTACCCTGGATTTGACGAAGGGGTACTGGCAGATACCCCTGACAAACCGGGCCAGAGAAAAGACCGCCTTTTCCACCCCGGATGGGTCGTTCCAATATACGCGAATGCCCTTTGGCTTACACGGGGCCCCTGCTTCATTCCAAAGGTTAATGGATAGGCTATTGAAGGCACACCGACGGTATGCCGCCGCGTATCTAGACGATGTGGTGATCCATAGTCCTGACTGGCAGACGCACTTGGTACGAGTACAGGCCGTAGTCGATTCGCTGAAGGAGGCAGGTCTCACGGCAAACCCTAAGAAATGTGCCATAGGCTCGGAAGAGGCCAAATACTTGGGATACGTCATTGGACGAGGGCTAGTTAAGCCACAAATTGACAAGGTGGAGGCTATTCAAAAATGGCCCCAGCCCCAGAATAAGAAGCAAGTCCGGGCCTTTTTAGGGATCACCGGCTACTACCGCCGCTTTGTCCCAAATTTTGCCACCATGGCCTCCCCATTGACCGACCTGACAAAGGGTACGAAGTCGGGGTTGGTACGATGGAGCCCTGAGGCTGATAGTGCCTTCAAAGACTTGAAGCGGGCGTTATGCACACAACCCGTGCTGGTGCCCCTGATTTCGCAGGGGACTTTGTAGTCCAGACTGATGCTTCGAACGTGGGTCTGGGGGCGGTTTTATCCCAGGTACGGGAGGGGGAGGAACACCCGGTGGTCTACCTAAGCAGGAAACTCAACAAGCACGAGCAGAACTACGCGATCGTTGAGAAGGAATGCTTAGCAATTAAGTGGGCCCTGGATGCTCTTAGGTATTACCTGTTGGGCCGACAGTTCCGGCTCATCACCGATCACAGCCCGTTGCAGTGGATGTGCAATAGTAAAGAAAGAAACTCCCGCGTTACGAGATGGTTCTTGGCCTTACAAGCATTTCGGTTCACGGTGGAACACAGGGCTGGGAGGTTGCAGGCTAACGCGGATGCGCTGTCACGGGCCCCCAACCCTATTGTTGCGTTTGCTCAGCCAAGGGGGCTGGAGCAGAGGGGGGGGATGTGTGACGAGAGGAGAGGAGTGGTGTTTGAGGGACGGTATGTGTCCCCTCGAGTTTTGTCATATTGTTGGGACTAGCACTCCAGGCCGGAGTTTGGGTTCAGCTCGGGGCACACAAATCTCCGGGTTTTGCGGTTTTCCCTGGGGAGGCTTAATTGATTGATGGGTGCTGCTAGAGGGAAATAAAAGCAGGAAGTGAGGCTCATTCAGTCTCCACCCTGGGACTCAGACCAGCTACTGAGGGAGCAAAGCTGAACCAGAGATCAGGCTGCAAAAGGAAAGGTTGGAATACACTTTGTTTTCTGAAACGGTAGTAAGGGAAAACCTTAAATGTTTAGTTAGCGCCGGACAGGCAAGGGTATTGTTTTGTTTTGTTTTGTTTTGTTTCTTGACCTGTATGCAGCTCTTGAATAAAAGTACAGAGGGCTGTACATTATAAAGAAATCCTGCGATTGGGACTACCTTTATCCTGGGAAGGGTACCCCCCATTTGAGCTGTACCCCACAGCACCCACTAAGCAAGGATTTTTGGAAACTTCGCCCCTAAGGGGGTGAAAAAGGGGGTTGAATATTTTAAACAGGATACCTATAGCTCGAAAACAGAAGATGTTACAGACGTGAAAATCGGTATTTAGATTCGTCTTGAAAAATAAAAAAACACGTATTTTACCGTTTTTCAGAAATTCAACTGGGGGGCAAAAAAGGGGTTTGAATATTTTAAATATTTTAAACAGGATACCTATGTCTTAAAAACAGAAGATGGTACAGACGTGAAAATCGGTATTTAGATTCATCTTGACAAATAAAATAAAACGTACTTTACCATTTTCTGAAAATTCCTTGGGGGGGCAAAAAGGAGGGTTGAATACTTTTATCATAAATGCGAAAGTCCTGACTGACTGACTGACTGACTCATCAACGCCCAGCTGAAACCGTTTAACCTAGGAACGTGAAATTTTGAAGGTGCGCTGTTTTTATGATGTGGGCACCCACTAAGGAAGGATTTTTTGAAACTCTGCCCCTAAGGGGGTGAAAAAGGGGGTTGAATATTTTAAACACGATACCTATAGCTCAAAATCAGAAGATGTTACAGACGTGAAAAGTCGGTATTTAGATTCGTCTTGAAAAATAAAAAAACACGTATTTTACCATTTTCTGAAAATTCCATGCGGGGCCAAAATGGGGGGTTAAATACATCTATATATATATATATAAACGCGAAAGTCCTGACTGAATGACTGACACATCAACGCCCAGCTGAAACCGTTTAACCTAGGAACGTGAAATTTTGAAGGCGCACTGTTTTTATGATGTAGGTACCCACTAAGGAAGGATTTTTGTAAAATCCACCCCAAAGGGGGTGAAAAAGGGGTTGAATATTTTAAACAGGATACCTATAGCTCAAAAACAGAAGATGCTACAGATCTGAAAATCGGTATTTAGATTGGTCTTGAAAAATAAAAAAAACACGTATTTTACCGTTTTTCAAAAATCAAAGTTGGGGGGGTGAAAAAAGGGGGTTGAATATTTTAAACAGGATACCTGTATCTCCAAAACAGAAGATGTTACAGTCCTGAAAATTGGTATTTAGATTTGTCTTGAAAATTAAAACAACACGTATTTTACCATGTTCTGAAAATTCCTTGGGGGGGGGCAAAAAGGGGGTTGAATACTTTTATCAGTATACCTATATTTCAAAAACTGAAGATGCTACGGGTGTGAAATTTGGTATTTACAATCTTCGTTTTTTTGCCATTTTCCACAAATCCAATTGGGGGGGGGGGTCGGGGGAAAGGGGTCTGAATATTTTTATTATTATACCTACATCTCAAAAACAGAAGATGTTACAGATGTGAAAATCGGTATTTAGATTCGTCTTGAAAATAAAACACGTATTTTACCATTTACCAAAAATCCAGTGGGGGGGCAAAAAGGGGGATGAATACCTTTATCACTATACCTATATTTCAAAAACCAATGATGTTACAGGTGTGAAATTCGATATTTACAATCTTCGTGCAAAAAAACCCCATATTTTACCATTTTCCGAAAATCCAGTTAAGGGGGGGGTGGGGTGGGGGAAAGGGATGTGAATACTTTTATTAGTATACCTATATTTCAAAAACCAAAGATGTTACAGGTGTGAAACATTCTTCCTGAAAAATAAAAAAACACGTGTTTTACAATTTTACAAAAATCCTAAATGGGAGGGAAAGGGGGGGGGGTTCTACCAATAAAACCTCAAGTTTTTTTAAAAAAAAACAATTTTAACAAATCCTAAAATCCACGCGAGCGAAGCCGCGGGCAAAAGCTAGTACAATATATGACCAAGCAAACTATTTTTGATACATAGATCTCATTATCATTGCGGTTCCCCTGTGCAATTAAAGTATCCAATAATCTTCAGAAGAAGCAATAAACATGCGATAAGCTCTAAAAATATCATTTGTAAAACCTGTGATTGCTGGAGACTCATGTTCGACCATTTGCAACCTGTGATTGCTGGAGACTCATGCTCAACCATTTGCAACCTGTGAGTGCTGGAGAGACTCATGCTCAACCATTTGCAACCTGTGAGTGCTGGAGAGACTCATGCTCAACCATTTGCAAACTGCGAGTGCTGGAGACTCATGCTCAATGCAATGCACCTGTAAATGATACAATGGGCTGTCACACAATCTTTGACAGTGTGTCACTTAACACCTGTATTCCGACCTAGCCATTTTCTTTGTAGTTCGATTCGTAATACCTTTGTGGTGTTAAGTGATAACAGCAGCTTTTATCAGCTTCGGGAGTCCATAGGACTCCATGGGGACAGACTTGAGCTCGCACAAGTGAGGTCTGGACCGGGACGGCAGAAGGATTCATGGAGGAAAAGTGGGAACTATTTGCTTTCCAGTGCCAAGATGCATACGGAGAGAGCAGGTGGCGACAAGCTCTTCACTGAGGAATCTAAATAGTTCCCACTTTTCCTCCATGAATCCTTCTGCCGTCCCGGTCCAGACCTCACTTGTGCGAGCTCAAGTCTGTCCCCATGGAGTCCTATGTACTCCCGAAGCTGATAAAAGCTGCTGTTATCACTTAACACCACAAAGGTATTACGAATCGAACTACAAAGAAAATGGCTAGGTCGGAAAACAGGTGTTAAGTGACACACTGTCAAAGATTGTGTGACAGCCCATTGTATCATTTACAGGTGCATTGCTTTGAGCATGAGTCTCCAGCACTCGCAGGTTGCAAATGGTTGAGCATGAGTCTCTCCAGCACTCACAGGTTCCATCACTCTCACCTTACAGTCCTCTCCTCCTGTTTCCAACCCCAACCCTCCCAGATTGTGAGTTCCTACGGGAATAGGGCCCTCATCTCCTCCTGTACTGTTTGTCAAATGTTGTTCAATGTATTGTAACCCTGTCTATACTGTGCCTATTGTACAGCGCTGCGGAATATGCTGGCGCTTTATAAATAAAGAATAATAATAATAATAATCTAAGGTGAGTATAGGATTTTATGGTGGGCTTAGAGTATTGTGTTAAGTGATTGTGTTGAAGCAGCTGCAGCAGGAACGGGATTGCAGCTCTCCCACTACAAGCTCCTTCCTCTAGAACAGGGGTTTGTAACCTTGGCCCTCCAGATGTTTTGGAACTCTATCACTACAATGCTCTGTCGACTTAATGATTGGCTGAGTATCATGGAAGATGTAGTTCTGAAACATCTAGAGGGCCAAAGTTGGTCACCCTTGCGCTAAAACTTCGGATGCTCACGGATTCTGAAATCTGGAAGAACCCAAAATGTGGAATGCTCGTGGTGGAGAGCAATCCGGATAAAACAAAAATAAATCAGACCCAGTGCTACGTAAAACATAATTTACCTTACTGCATGGTGCAATCCAGTAGATGACCGAGAGAAATGGCAATCCAATTGCAACTCCCAGAACCACCAGAAATTTTACTGCAGTGGTCTGCTGCCGTAGACCCGATAGGTTTTCATACCATATTGAAAGGAGTTGTTGTTGGCAGTTTGGATGAGCTACAAACTGAAATATCAAAGAATTGGTTAAATTTATTTCATTAAGTAAAGACATTGTTTTTGTTAATGTTGAAAACACAATCAAAACGTGATTCATTTTATGATACAGCAAATATCATCACCAACGATTACCCAGGGTGAAGTGCCGATTACCCAGGGTGAAGTGCCGATTACCCAGGGTGAAGTGCCGATTACCCAGGGTGAAGTGCTGTAGAAGGAACTTGCCGCTCTGCTCCAGTTCCCCAATGAACAGTGAAAAGGTCAGATATCAAAACTGAGGATTGTTTTTAATTCATCGCTTGACTCCTGTTTGTCTTGTAATCGTTTAATTCAACACAATGATTTCTTAGTGTTTGTTTTAAGAAAGGTTCATTTGGATCCAGCAGCTGCACACTCAGAGCTTTTCTTGAACTGCAAACCGATTATTGACCAATTGCACTCGTTTAAATATCCATGAGTGCTTTTCTGACACGAAAGTATATAATATAACAGAAATTCACGTTGCTAAGAACCCTAGTGTCGAGTTTTTGTGCAACTAATTCTGTTATACGCGACATGTAGTAAGTTAAAAACCCACATAAGAAAAAGGAAAAAGAAAACCATTCACACCCCCTTAAACATAGAAATTGAGAGCTACTGGCCAAACTACAAATTATGATAAATGCACCCTCATCTAAGTATGGTTAATGCTCTAGTACCAGTATGCAAGTACAGGCTGGTCATCTGGTACACAGGGCAAATGCCAGGTGGGCCGAAGTGAACGTGGGCCAGTGACAAATCTAAAACACTGGCTATAATCATTCCCGAACCCCTCCCATGTCAGCTCAAACACCTAAGTCAGCCAAACCCGACTGACAGCTGAACCAACCCGACCAATGGACTGCCCCATGCTTACTATAAGCATGAGGCCTGTCCTTTTGGCATTGTCCCATCCTATTATTAGTCAGGACAATTCCCAGGTACAGGTTTTCCCCCCAATTTGCCCTTACTATTAACCCCTTCACACCCAAAATTGAGTTATCTTGATTTTGCATTGAAAAGCACTCGTTAGCATTTCAAAATACAGTTTTCAGTGGCGTAGCGTGGGGGGGGCCAGGGGGGCCGTGGCCCCGGGCGCAATTTTCATAGGGGGCGCAAAACTTCAAAAGAAATTTGCGCCCCCAAAGTTTCTAACAGCCGATCAGCTAGTGTTACTCACACGGCCATCCCATTGGCTGAACTGGTCATGTGATGACACAACGTAGGCAGGAAATCCTCCTGACTGGTGGGGTGGGGGACATGTGACTTCTCATCACTGCCCCACGTGGTCTGTGTAGAGGATGAGACGCCTGCCCTGCGCTTAGTGAGTGGGAGGGTGTGAGTGGCTGCACAAGAAGATCCCAAGCTGCAATCAGTGGGTGAGTCATACAAAGCAGGGGCATTAACTACCACAGGTGCAGGGGGGAGTGATGGCACCCGGACCCCCCTTCCGTTTTACAATGTGATTATTGCTCTTGGCTGCTAGCTAAGAGCTGCTTCTCCCTGTAGTGAAGGCTGCCCTGCCCCCTAATTTCCGGCTGGCCAACGTGTGGAGCATGCTCAGCATGGTGATAGATAAGCAGGCACATGCAGGCTGCACCCTTCTGCCCCTTCCCCACTAACTGGAGTCAGAGGAGAGGTCTGTATCTGGGCACAAAGCAGCTGATGCTTTGCTGCTTGTCTCCTAATCTTCCCCTGCACAGCATGGAGCCTGAGATCACTGTCACCTCCTGGAGATGCAGAGATACCGAGATTCTCCCTCTCCTGATTAAGGGAGGGGGTGGGGAAGGGGATCTACTGCATTCCTGTTTAACCCCTGTAAGGCCAGGGTCCTTGACAGATTCTTACTGACATTTTAGCTTTCCCTCCTGCTTTCCTGTAAAATAAACTTTTGGAGTGTGTGTGTGTGTGTGTGTGTGTGAGAGAGCTGTGTGTGTGAGAGAGCTGTGTGTGTGTGAGAGAGAGCTGTGTGTGTGAGAGAGCTGTGTGTGTGTGTGTGTGAGAGAGCTGTGTGTGTGTGTGAGAGAGCTGTGTGTGTGTGTGAGAGAGCTGTGTGTGTGAGAGAGCTGTGTGTGTGTGAGAGAGAGCTGTGTGTGTGAGAGAGCTGTGTGTGTGTGTGTGTGAGAGAGCTGTGTGTGTGTGTGAGAGAGCTGTGTGTGTGTGTGAGAGAGCTGTGTGTGTGTGAGAGAGAGCTGTGTGTGTGTGTGTGAGAGAGCTGTGTGTGTGTGAGAGAGAGCTGTGTGTGTGTGTGTGTGAGAGAGCTGTGTGTGTGTGTGTGAGAGAGCTGTGTGTGTGTGAGAGAGCTGTGTGTGTGTCAGAGAGAGAGCTGTGTGTGTGTCAGTGAGAGAGCTGTGGTGTGTCTGAGAGAGAGCTGTGTTGTGTCTGAGAGAGGAGCTGTGTGTGTGTCAGAGAGAGGCTGTGTGTGTCAGAGAGAGAGCTGTGTGTGTCAGAGAGAGAGCTGTGTGTGTCTGAGAGAGAGCTGTGTGTGTCTGAGAGAGAGAGAGCTGTGTGTGTCAGAGAGAGAGCTGTGTGTGTCAGAGAGAGAGCTGTGTGTGTCAGAGAGAGAGCTGTGTGTGTCTGAGAGAGAGAGCTGTGTGTGTGTGTGAGAGAGCTGTGTGTGTCTGAGAGAGCTGTGTGTGTGAGAGAGAGCTGTGTGTGTGTGAGAGAGCTGTGTGTGTCTGAGAGAGCTGTGTGTGTGTGTGAGAGCTGTGTGTGTGTCTGTGTGTGAGAGCTGTGTGTCTGTGTGTGAGAGCTGTGTGTGTGTGTGAGAGAGCTGTGTGTGTGTCTGAGAGAGCTGTGTGTGTGTCTGAGAGAGAGCTGTGTGTGTCTGAGAGAGAGCTGTGTGTGTGTCTGAGAGAGAGCTGTGTGTGTGTGTGTCAGAGAGAGAGCTGTGTGTGTGTCAGAGAGCTGTGTGTGTGTCAGAGAGAGAGCTGTGTGTGTGTCAGAGAGCTGTGTGTGTGTCAGAGAGAGCTGTGTGTGTGTCAGAGAGAGAGCTGTGTGTGTGTCTGAGAGAGAGAGCTGTGTGTGTCTGAGAGAGAGAGCTGTGTGTGTCTGAGAGAGAGCTGTGTGTGTCTGAGCGAGAGAGCTGTGTGTGTCTGAGAGAGAGAGCTGTGTGTGTCAGAGAGAGCTGTGTGTGTCAGAGAGAGCTGTGTGTGTCTGAGAGAGAGCTGTGTGTGTCAGAGAGAGAGCTGTGTGTGTGTCAGAGAGAGCTGTGTGTGTGAGAGAGCTGTGTGTGTGAGAGAGCTGTGTGTGAGAGAGGCTGTGTGTGTGTGAGAGAGCTGTGTGTGTGTCAGAGAGCTGTGTGTGTGTGAGTGAGAGCTGTGTGTGTGTGAGTGAGAGCTGTGTGTGTGTGAGTGAGAGCTGTGTGCGTGTGAGTGAGAGCTGTGTGTGTGTGAGCTGTGTGTGTGTGAGAGAGCTGTGTGTGTGTCTGAGAGAGAGCTGTGTGTGTGAGAGAGAGCTGTGTGTGTCAGAGCTGTGTGTGTGAGAGAGAGCTGTGTGTGAGAGAGAGCTGTGTGTGTGAGAGAGAGCTGTGTGTGTGTGAGTGAGAGCTGTGTGTGTGTGAGTGAGAGCTGTGTGTGTGAGAGAGCTGTGTGTGTGAGAGAGCTGTGTGTGAGAGAGCTGTGTGTGTGTGAGAGAGCTGTGTGTGTGTCAGAGAGCTGTGTGTGTGTGAGTGAGAGCTGTGTGTGTGTGAGTGAGAGCTGTGTGTGTGTGAGTGAGAGCTGTGTGCGTGTGAGTGAGAGCTGTGTGTGTGTGAGCTGTGTGTGTGTGAGAGAGCTGTGTGTGTGTCTGAGAGAGAGCTGTGTGTGTGTGAGAGAGAGCTGTGTGTGTCAGAGCTGTGTGTGTGAGAGAGAGCTGTGTGTGTGAGAGAGAGCTGTGTGTGTGTGAGAGAGCTGTGTGTGTGTGTGTGAGAGCTGTGTGTGAGAGAGCTGAGTGTGTGAGCTCTGTGTCTGTGAGCTGTCTATGTGTGTGTGTGAGCTCTGTGTACGTGTGAGATGCGCGCTCTGTGTGTGTGCTATGATACGCTCATACACACCGTACATTACTGGGAGTTTTATTGCTGAGTCGACATTGTGGACCTGGAGGGGTCCAGTGCGTGGGGGGGCGCAATTCTCGCCTTGCCCCGGGCGCTGACAACCCACGCTACGCCACTGACAGTTTTCATACCTTTTAAAGCAGGATTAATGTGTCCCCTCTGGAGAAACAAAATCCTTCGTTTTATGTCTCTCCAAGTACCCTGGAGAGACATAAAACCAGCTGCAAATAGAAGCCCTACTGAAGAACCTCACTGTAACAAAAATGTTCGAATAGATTACTGCTACATTACAGGAGCCAGGGAGCGCTGTGGGGTCAGTCGCTGCAGTACAGGGATACGATTCAGAGGATTATAATGAGTGAAAATCCCTGTACAATACAGATACAAGGTGTTGCTGTAATTTCCATACACAGGCATTATGCAGCACATACAGATATAAGGTGTTGCTGTAATTTCCATATACAGGCATTATGCAGCACATACAAATACTGTGTTACTGTAATTTCCATACAAAGAAATTATGCAGCACATACAGATATTATTTTTATATTCTGTTGGTATTTTTGGAAGCTGCATTGCTAATAATCTCATTATGATCACTACAAATCCCCATAAACAGGAGATCTGACCATTTTTATTATTTATCTCTTTCACAGTTAATGTATCGACAGGGCCGGTGCTAGGCTATATTGCGCCCTAGGCCAGACCAGCTACTTGCGCCCCCCCCCCCCCAAAAAAATAATATGTGACATGTGTGAGCGTATCACAGAGCTCACACATGGGCATATACTGCCCTCAGCAGCTCACACATTATTATTATTATTCTTTATTTATAAAGCGCCAGCATATTCCACAGCGCTGTACAATAGGCACAGTATAGACAGGGTTACAATACATTGAACAACATTTGACAAACATTACAGGAGGAGATGAGGGCCCTATTCCCGTAGGAACTCACAGTCTAGGAGGGTTGGGGTTGGAAACAGGAGGAGAGGACTGTAAGGTGAGAGTGATTGATGGTTGTGTCAGTGAGTTGGGTGGTAGGCTTCCCTAAATAGGAATGTTTTAAGGGAGAGTTTGAAGGAAGAGAAGTTAGGGGAAAGTCTGACAGTACGAGGGAGAGCGTTCCAGAGAGTGGGGGCTGCGCGTGAGAAATCCTGCAGTCTATCATGGGAAGAGGTGATGCGGGGAGAAGCTAGTCGCAGGTCACTGTTCGACCTTAGGGAGCGGGCTGAGGTGTATTTGGTGATTAGTGAGGACAGGTAGTGGGGAGCTGAATTAGTGAGGGTTTTGTAGGTAAGGATAAGGATTTTGAACTTAATTCTGCAGTGGATGGGGAGCCAGTGAGGGACTCGCAGAGGGGAGCGGCAGAGACAAGAGCGGCGGGTGAGGTGAATTAGCCTGGCGGAGGCGTTCAGGATGGATTGTAGGGGGAGAGGCGGGACAGAGGGAGGCCAGATAAGAGATTATTGCAATAGTAGAGTCGGGAGATTACCAGGGCGTGTATGAGTTGTTTTGTGGTGACAGCGGTAAGAAATGTCCGAATTCTGGAAATATTACGCAGTTGGTATCGGCAGGAGGAGGAAAGAGACTTGATGTGGGGGATGAAGGAAAGAGCAGAGTCAAGTGTAACTCCAAGACAGCGAACTTGGTTTGATGGGGAGATGGTGATACCCTCCACCGTGATAGAGAAGTCAGGAGGTGGGGAGGCATTGGAGGGAGGAATAAGTAGGAGCTCAGTCTTTGACATGTTGATCTTTAGGTGGTGGGAGGCCATCCAGGAGGAGATGCCAGATAAACAGTCACTGACTTTTGAAAGGACAGGGGGAGAGAGATCAGGGGTAGAGAGGTAGATCTGAGTGTCATCAGCGTAGAGGTGGTAATTAACCACTTCGCTGCTGAGGACGCGCTCAGCGCGTCCTCAGCATTCCCGCTGGTGTGCTGAGGACGCGCTGAGCGCGTCCTCTCATTGGGGTCAGCGTTCGGCCGAGTTCCGGCCGATCGCTGGCCCCTCCGGTGCGGGCTGACATCCTGGATGTCAGCCCGGCATCCGGAACAGCAGCTGCCAGAATTAGGTGTCATCGCGGGGGCGCGATGACACCTAATTCAGGCGCCCCCCCGCATGTGCGGAGGAGGCGCCTGAAAGGGAGGGGGGGAGGTCCTTCGGACCTCTCTCCCTCCCGATCGGCGGCTCTGCGGGGGTTAACCCAGGCATCATTTGGAAGGGCACAGCCTGCCCTTCCAAATGATGCCTGGCATTAACCCCTGGGGAGCTGGATCGCGAATCGGCGCTGAAAAGCGCCGGTTCGCGATCCTTTCCCGGAGCTGGCCGACATCTTGGATGTCGGCCAAGCCTCCGGGAACTCCCCCTGAGGACTGGCGTCATCGTGCGTAGCACGATGACGCCAGTCCTGGACTTAACCCTTGACTGCCACCAATAGTGGAGATAGGGAGTTCCAATGAACTCCCTATCTCCCGATCCGTGGCAGCTAGGGGTTAAATTTTGGTATGGTTGGATCGGCCAGAGCATGGCCGTTCCAACGATACCAAACATGAAAGTGAAAAATTTTGTAAAAATAAAAAAAAATTAAAAAAAAATAAAAAATAAACACTTTTTTTTTTTTTTTTGGTTTGTTAATGCAGCAATATTGTTCCCATTTCAATTATAATGTGAACAATGATGCTGCACTAACGATTTTTGTATGCGGTGCGTTTGTTAAAAATAGTGTCATTTTCCCCAAAAAAAAATGTAACGAGACCCCATCTCTAATTTTTTTAACAAGCGCACCCCATACAAAATATAACCGCAATTGCTCGCATGTTAAAATGTGGAAAAAAACACTTTACACGTTGTAAATTATTGAAAATACATATTTTATTGCATTTTTTGTTATAATATACAGACATGACAGAACGTATACATATAATAATGACATATTATGAATCTACCGAGTCTGACGGAAAGAACGATATATAATATGTCTGGGTCATATACTAAAATAAGCCTTCAAAACACGTTTAAACATGATGCGCAAAACAGGTAAAAATGACCTCAGCACAGGGGCGGGAAAAGCCTCAGCAGCGAAAGGGTTAAAGCCAAAGCTGTTGATGATTTTGCCCAGGGAGGAGGTGTAGATGGAAAAAGCAGAGGACCAAGGACAGAGCCTTGAGGTACACCAACAGATAGAGGCAATGAAGAGGAGGAGTACCAGCAAAGGACACACAGAAGGACCTGTTGGATAAATAGGAGTCAACCCAAGCAAGTGCAGTGTCACCGAGACCCAGAGAGTTGAGGGTCTGTAGAAGGAGGGGGTGGTCAACAGTGTCAAAAGCAGCCGAAGAGGTCAAGCAGGATGAGAATAGAATAGTGGCCGTGTTTTTTAGCAGTTAGGAGGTCGTTGGTGACTTTGGTGAGGGCAGTTTCAGTTGAGTGTAGGGGACGGAAGCCAGATTGCAGGGGGTCAAGTAGGGAATTGGAGGACAGGAAGAGGAGAGGCGGTTGAAGACTAGTTTTTCTAAGAGCTTAGAGGTAAAGGGAAGCAGGGATACAGGGCAGTAGTTGGATGGAGAGTTGGGATCGAGGGATGGTTTCTTTAGTAAAGGGGTAACTAGCGTGTGTTTGAAGGCGGATGGAAAGGAGCCAGTGGAGAGAGATAGGTTGAAGATGTGTGTGAGAGCAGGGGTGAGGGAGGAGGAGAGGGGAGGAATTAGATGTGAGGGAATGGGATCGAGCGGGCACGTGGTGAAGATGTGAGGAGGACAATAAGGAATTGACTTCCTCCTCAGTGGCTGGGAGGAAGCGGCAGAGGGTGACAGAGGGGACCTCTGGGAGTGGAGGTGGCAGATAACTATCTTGTGTTGGGATGTTGCTTCTGATAGTTAGAGTTTTATTATTATTATTATTATTATTCTTTATTTATAAAGCGCCAGCATATTCCGCAGCGCTGTACAATAAGCACAGTATAGACAGGGTTACAATACATTGAACAACATTTGACAAACAGTACAGGAGGAGATGAGGGCCCTGTCCCGTAGGAACTCACAATCTGGGAGGGTTGGGGTTGGAAACAGGAGGAGAGGACTGTAAGGTGAGAGTGATTGATGGTTGCGTCAGTGAGTTGGGTGGTAGGCTTCCCTAAATAGGAATGTTTTCAGGGAGCGTTTGAAGGAAGAGAAGGTAGGGGAAAGTCTGACAGTACGAGGGAGAGCGTTCCAGAGAGTGGGGGCTGCGCGTGAGAAATCCTGCAGTCTATCATGGGAAGAGGTGATGCGGGGAGAAGCTAGGCGCAGGTCACTGTTTGACCTTAGGGAGCGGGCTGGGGTGTATTTGGTGATTAGTGAGGACAGGTAGTGGGGAGCTGAGTTAGTGAGGGTTTTGTAGGTAAGGATAAGGATTTTGAACTTAATTCTGCAGTGGATGGGGAGCCAGTGAAGGGACTCGCAGAGGGGAGCGGCAGAGACAGAGCGGCGGGTGAGGTGAATTAGCCTGGCGGAGGCGTTCGGATGGATTGTAGGGGGGAGAGGTGGGACAGAGGGAGGCCAGATAAGAGATTATTGCAATAGTCGAGTCGGGAGATTACCAGGGCGTGTATGAGTTGTTTTGTGGCGACAGCGGTAAGAATGGCCGAATTCTGTAAATATTACGCAGTTGATATCGGCAGGAGGAGGAAAGAGACTTGATGTGGGGGATGAAGGAAAGAGCAGAGTCAAGTGTAACTCCAAGACAGCGAACTTGGTTGATGGGGAGATGGTGATACCCTCCACCGTGATCGAGAAGTCAGGAGGTGGGGCGGCATTAGAGGGAGGAATAAGTAGGAGCTCAGTCTTTGACATGTTGATCTTTAGGTGGTGGGAGGCCATCCAGGAGGAGATGCCAGATAAACAGTCACTGACTTTGGAAAGGACAGGGGGAGAGAGATCAGGGGTAGAGAGGTAGATCTGAGTGTCATCAGCGTAGAGGTGGTAATTAAAGCCAAAGCTGTTGATGATTTTGCCCAGGGAGGAGGTGTAGATGGAAAAGAGCAGAGGACCAAGGACAGAGCCTTGAGGTACACCAACAGATAGAGGCAATGAGGAGGAGGAGTTACCAGCAAAGGACACACAGAAGGACCTGTTGGATAAATAGGAGTCAATCCAAGCAAGTGCAGTGTCACCGAGACCCAGAGAGTTGAGGGTCTGTAGAAGGAGGGGGTGGTCAACAGTGTCAAAAGCAGCCGAGAGGTCAAGCAGGATGAGAATAGAATAGTGGCCGTGTTTTTTAGCAGTTAGGAGGTCGTTGGTGACTTTGGTGAGGGCAGTTTCAGTTGAGTGTAGCGGACGGAAGCCAGATTGCAGGGGGTCAAGTAGGGAATTGGAGGACAGGAAGAGGGAGAGGCGGTTGAAGACTAGTTTTTCTAAGAGCTCAGAGGTAAAGGGAAGCAGGGATACAGGACGGTAGTTGGATGGAGAGTTGGGATCTAGGGATGGTTTCTTTAGTAAAGGGGTAACTAGCGCGTGTTTGAAGGCGGATGGAAAGGAGCCAGTGGAGAGAGATAGGTTGAAGATGTGTGTGAGAGCAGGGGTGAGGGAGGAGGAGAGGGGAGGAATTAGATGTGAGGGAATGGGGTCGAGCGGCACGTGGTGAGATGTGAGGAGGACAATAAGGAATTGACTTCCTCCTCAGTGGTTGGGAGGAAGCGGCAGAGGGTGGCAGATGGGACCTGTGGGAGTGGAGGTGGCAGATAACTATCTTGTGTTGGGATGTTGCTTCTGATAGTTAAAGTTTTACTGAGGAAGTAGTCTGCCAGCTCTTGAGCGCTGAAGCAGCTGAGGGGGGAGGTGCAGGTGGGTAGAGGAGGGTGTTGAAGGTGGACCAGAGCCGTTTAGGGTTGGAGGACAGCGTAGATATAAGAGATGAGAAGAAGGATTGTTTGGCCAAGTGGAGGGCAGAGGTGTATGACCGGAGAATAAACTTGAAGTGAACAAAATCAGCTTCAGAGCGGGATTTCCTCCAGGCACGCTTCTGCGGTGCGGGAGCATCTTTGCAGGTAGCGAGTCTGGAGGGTGTGCCAGGGCTGAAGCTGGCGGCGTGGGGCCTTACAGAGTCGAAGAGGAGCAAGAGTGTCTAGAGCAGAGATAAGCGTAGTGTTGTAGTGATTAGTGGCAGCATCAGGGCAGGTAAAGGATGAGGTATGAGGGAGGTGGTGAAGTAGGTTGGAGAATTGATGGGGGTCCACAGCCTGTAGATTTCTGCGAGTGTGTGTGCGGGGTGGGGGAGCAGGGTGTTTAGGAAGTCCAGATAGGTTGAAAGAGAGAAGGTGGTGGTCAGAGATGGGGAAAGGGCGACAGTTGAACTCAGAAATGGAGCAGAGGTTGGAAAAGACAAGGTCAATAGCGTGACCATCGCGGTGGGTAGGGAGGAGGGAGGATTGTGTGAGTCCAAGGGAGGACGTGAGTGAAAGAAGTTTGGAGGCAGCAGGGGCGGAAGGATCGTCAATGGGAATGTTGAAGTCCCCGAGAACTAGGCATGGAAGATTAGAAGACAGAAAGTGAGAGAGCCAGGTAGCAAAGTGGTCAAAGAACTGGGAGGTTGGTCCCGGTGGGCGGTAGATGACTGCCACCCTGAGAGCCAGAGGAGAGAAACAGGCGGATGCAGTGTGTCTCGAAGGAGGAGAAGGAGAGGGATGGGGGTGGAGGGAGATGCTGGTAGGTGCAGGTGGGAGAGAGCAGGATTCCGACCCCGCCACCATTTCTCTCACCCGGTCTGGGGGTATGACTCAAGTGTAGACCGCCATGTGAGAGAGCAGCAACGGAGGCCGTTCAGAGGGAGTTAACCAGGTTTCAGTTAAAGCTAGGAGGTTGAAGGAGTTTGAAAGGAAGAGGTCATGGATTGCTGTGAGTTTGTTGCACACAGAGCGAGCGTTCCAGAGGGCGCAGGAGAAAGAGGACAGGCGCTGAGGGATTATGGGGATGAGGTTGCTGGGCTTGCAGGGAGGTGATTTATGTGCGATGGAGATAGGATGAGAGGGAAGTATTGGATGTGTTGTGGGGCCAGGGTTAGGGGATATGTCACCTGAGAGAGTAGCAGCAGGAGGGTGAGAAAGAGAAGGTGGGAATGGGATTTGTGGGAGTGATTGGCAGCGCGAGAGTTAGAGGGAGACCATGTTCTGAGGAAACAAAGGAGCTCATGCGAGGCCATCATGTGGGACGAGAGGAGGGAGGGAGAGATGCAGATAGTGTAGGGGTCGGTGGTAGAGGGGCAGGAGTTCCATTTAAGGAGAAAAGTAGAAGTAAAGAGTAGAAGCGTGAGAGAAAGCATGATATAGACGTGCGTTTACCCAGAGTAAAAGTAAAAGTTTTACTGAGGAAGTAGTCTGCCAGGTCTTGAGCGCTGAAGGCAGCTGAGGGGGGAGGTGCAGGTGGGTAGAGGAGGGTGTTGAAGGTGGACCAGAGCTGTTTAGGGTTGGAGGACAGCGTAGATATAAGAATGGGTATATACTGCCCCGTAGCTCACACATGGGTATATACTGCCCCAGTAGCTCACACATGGTTATATATTGCCCCAATAGCTCACACATGGGTGTATACTGCCCCAGTCGCTCACACATGGGTGTTTTCAGCCCCAGTAGCTCACACATGGGTATATACTGCCCCAGTAGCTCACACATGGGTATATACTGCTTCAGTAGCTCACACATGGGTGTATACTGCCCCAGTAGCTCCCACATGGGTGTATACTGCCCCAGTAGCTCACACATAGGTGTATACTGCTGCAGTAGCTCACACATGGGTATATACTGCCCCAGTAGCTCACACATGGGTGTATACTGTCCCAGTAGCTCACACATGGGTGTATACTGCCCCCAGTAGCTCACACATGGCTGGGTATGATGGGTCTTTCCGTCGGCCGCTGTCACGCCGCTCTATCACGCTGTGCGCTAGCTCTGGCCTCTGGGCGCAGCTTGATCATGGAAGACAGCTTGCGGTGGCTGTCCAATAGAGAGTGAGGGAAGCGGGGATAACACGGCCCCCTCAGCATGGACAGCCACCGCGAGTCTTCCATGATCAAGCTGCGCCCAGAGGCCAGAGCTAGCGCGCAGTGTGATAGAGCGGCGTGACAGCGGCCGGCGGAGAGACCCGTCACATCATACCCATGTGTGAGTGTTGGTCTTTCGGCTGCACCCTAGGCGGCGCTGCGCTCTAGGCGGGCGCCTAGCTCGCCTAGCGGCAGCGCCGGCCCTGTGTATCTAGCACAAAGGTCTTTTCTGCCTGCCTGATAATAATGCAGACCCTGTTAGTATTTATGTAAGATAAAGGACACCATCTAGAGCTCAGAATCTTACACTTTAACAATATTTCTGTAAAGGATAAATGAATACATGAAAAATAAAAACATTAGCAAATTAACATTATTTAATTTTTTTTTATTATCTTAAAATAACAATTTCTGCGCGAGACCTCTGTGTCACCCTATATTTAATTGTTAACTTCACATCCTATATTTCATATAAATGTTACGATAACATTTTTCACAACAAAAATCGCCTGGTAGTGAAGGGGTTAAGCATACTTTTTTACATCGAGAAAATTAAGTCAATCAATAAATATTTTAAACGTTAAACAATAAAATATGATTTTTAAAAACAAGGTTTTTTAGGTCTGTATGATAAAAGTTAACAAAACAAAAAACAAAACAAAAGAACATCTCAAGCAGAAAAAGTGTATGCAACCCATACATGTTGTATTCTAAGGTACTGATATTTTGTTTAGCGATTCCTTTTACTTCTTACAAAGATAACACTTTATTTATTTAAATATTAGTACATATACATGATTTTGTAGTAAATGTAGTTTAATCCCACCTTTTTAACTTCATATTTGATGGCCAGCTTTAGGCGACATAGGCTTGGCCGGCCATTTGTCTCTATGGGTCTGGGGTTGTTGTCGACGTCACCGTTTAAAATTGCTTCAACCTCTTCTGTGTTTCTGCACAAATCGAGGAGTCCAACAACAAAGTCCTTGCATTGCATTGACAACTTTTTGTAGTCGTTCTGGAAAAGACATGAAAAATCGTGTAAATGATACAGATCTAAACCGTGTCAACAGTAAATTCTTTACCCGGGTAAAATTAGACAATGAGTATAGTTATTTCTTGTTGTTTTATTTTAACATAAAGGTCCTGGGCGGCTTCACTGTTTGTTTAGCTTGCAGCAAAAATGTACAGAAACAGGAACTACTCCCAACTGTGAAGCTGAGTATATAAGACGAAACCAGCTGTGAAACCTCTGGCCAGTGGCCACCTTGGTCTAGAGCAGGGGTCAGCAGCCTTGGTCCAGGCTCCAGATGTTTTGGAACTACCTCTACCACCAGTGGTGCTCAGTCACTCATTAGGTTGACTGTGCCTCATGGTAAACGCAGTTCCAAATCATCTGGAGGATCAATGTTGCTGACCCATGGTACAGAGTTTACTCATACAGAGACGAATGCTTGTCAAGCTTTTACTTTCATTAGCTTGCCAAGCTGTATATTACAACAAGGGTTAAACTATTATATGGTAAGGGAGCCACCTCGTTAGTGACAATTTTAACAAAAATTTTTAAAAAGTCTACTTATTGTCAAGTATCGAAAACAGTCAAGAAAAGATTCAAACGATGGTATTGCCTTTGAAGCTAAAATCAATAAAGTTTATTCAAAAAGTGGTACTTTTATTTGGATAGATAGTTGCCAAAGATTCAGTGTGAATTGGGTTAAGATTAGGAACAGAATTAGGGTTAGTGTTAGAAATTAAGGTTATTAGTTAGCATTACAGCTAGGGCTGGTGTGAATAACTAGACATTTGCAAAAATTCAAATTTGGCCACATATAAGCAATTTGGTAGCATCCAAGTACCGAATTAAGCCACCAAGCATAATTTATCCATAATGAATTTACTGAATTGACCAGAACACAATCAGAATAGAATTGAATCGATTCAGATTCATTTAGATGGTGTAATACAAAAACTCTGACTTTAACTGAAAAGCAATCAGAAATAGTAACCCTAGCCCTAGAAGTGATCCTAACTCAAAAAGTAGCTCTCTGACCATATGCCCAACATTAATTGAAAAAAAATTGCACTCGATGCAAAATTCCAAACCCTAATCATAAAACAAACAGAAATAGTAACCCTAAAAGTATCCCTAACTCTAATCATAAAACAAGAAGAAATACTAACTGTAACAGATCTCAGTACCCCGTCAGGGTCATATCTGCCAATACTGCTTCCTTGCTGGACCCCCGTGTTCTCCTCATGACTCTCGTGCCTTTCTCCCGGTCCTTAGCCGCAGCTTAAGGACGGTACACGTAGAGAGCCTTGCTAGTGTCCCCCACAAATAATCCATGACTGTAGATCTGGAGCTTTGTGCTGGAACAGCGAACAGAATATAGCTGCTACCCAAACCATGAGTCATGACTGCATGTAGAGTCAGAATAGCATTGGTTTTAAATCAGAGGCACACATATACATTTGTACGGTCACGCATGGGTCATTTACATACACTAACCCCCCTTGAAACTGCTGGGCGAGCCCAACCAGACCGAAACAGACAATGGGACACATTTGCTTCTTGGGATGTGGAACCTAATTAGATTGTGTACAGACAGTATAATCAAATATTATGTAGGATTTCTAACCAGGCAGGATAATGGTAATCAGGATGATAAACAAAGTAGTCAGCAGATTTACAACATATTCAAATAGAAACAGATAACACATTCCTGAGACAGGGTAGACTGGAAGTCTAATCCTTTCAACAGATAACAGATACACAAGGGCCATACAATAGACGGACATTAGCATTCCTGCATAATCACAGATTACACAAACATTCTGCACAGGAAAGGCCACTGAACTAATATTGATTATGTGGCTTGCACCCTAGAAATATGCCTTCATGCCCATGCACCCCAAGTCCAAAGTGACTTATGTCACACTAACCCTAAAATAAACCCTAACCATAAATGTGACCCTACTCGTAAAACAAGCAGAAATAGTAACTCTAAAAGTAACCCTAATCATAAAACAAGAATAAATACTAACCCTAACCCTGAAAGTAAGTCTACATGTGACCGTACTCGTAAAACGAGCATAAATAGTAACCCTAACTCTAAAGGTATCCCTAACCCTAATCATAAAACAAGCAGAAATACTAACCATAAAAGAAATCCTAACCCTGAAAGTATACTTAATTGTGACCCTAATTGTAAAACAAGCAGAAATACTAACCCTAACCCTTAAAGAAATCCTAACCCTGAAAGTAAACTTAATTGTGACCCTAATTGTAAAACAAGCAGAAATACTAACCCTAAACCTAACCCTAAAATAAATCCTAACCCTGAAAGTAAACTTAATTGTGACCCTAATTGTAAAACAAGCAGTAATAGTATCCCTAACCCTAAAAGTAACCCTATGTAGGGGTTAGGGGGTATAGGATTAGTGTAAAGGGAGGTATAGAGAAAGTACACAAAAGGTACAGCACCTCCAAATTTTCCGAAATCAGGTAGGTCAGATAATTTTGGATTAGTTCAGTTAGGAAATTTACAAATCTGAAATTTGTGGATTCAAACTATTTTGAAAGCAATCAAAACCAAACGTTTTGGCTGTGCACATGTCTATAAATCACAGACGCTTATTCAAACAATAATACTACCGTGAAGTGGGAACTTCACTTAAAAAAAAAAAAGGAAATACCCATTTTCAGCTATTTTGGACTATTTTACATACTTCATGTAAAATAGTCTCTTTTGTAATTCCTTTTTGTCTGTGTCTTTTAGTAGGTGCCAGTAAAGAATCAGCCGCAAGGTGGCGACCATTACATAGTAAATTGCTACTAGGATCTTTTCCAAGACCTGTTTCCATGGCTATCACCTACTGCTTAATCACCACCCATGCTGCTCTACACAGTGCTGCATACAAAGGTCTACCTTATTCAGAGGACCAAACGGTGTGTGAGTAAGGATTGCACATTATATATATATACACTGCTTAGCCCAAAAACAAATTACCACCGCAATGCAAATAACTAAGCCAATAGGTGCTAGCCTTCCATTGGATAATTACTACAGTGATTAATATGTTTCAGCATAAAATGAGGTCATGTGACTCCTGAATATACTGAATGAGCAGGTTTTTCCATCAATGGGTGTTTTCTCCCCTGATGACACAGTGGGCATATTCCAAGATGGCAATGCCAGGATTCATCTGGTTCAGGGAGCATGAGACATAATTTTCACACATGGATTGGCCACCGCACAGTCCAGACCTTAACCCCATTGAGAATCTATGGGATAATGTGCTGGAGTAGACTTTACACAGCGCTGCGACTCTCCCATCATCAACACAAGATCTTGGCCACAAATTAATGCCACTCTGGACACAAATAAATGCTGTGACATTGCATGAGCTTATCGACACGATGCCGCTGCGAATGCGTGCCGTGATCGCAGCAACAGGCCATTCATCGACATATCGGAGTGTGGAACTTTTTTATGGCCGGGCAGTATATAGATATTTATTTATTTCCAGGAATGCCACAACTATACCTCAAAATCAAGTATTAATAAGTCGAGCTACAGAAAACACAAACAGACTGTATGATCCCCACACAATCCACATGATTGATATGTCACAATATCATTGTAGTGCTGCTTATGCCGTTTTAGCAACATGACAGTACTTATTCTAAGGTTTAGTGCAAGTGTATCACTTGCCGCATATACAAGGTAGGTGTGAATTAAAGGTTTCCCAGATACAGTCGTTTAGCTTGCAGTGCCCGAGACACAAGTAATAGAATGATATCATCAACTGTATCAATGAAAGTGTTAATAACAGTGTTAAAATACCCGAATAATGGGGCATGTTTATATTTTACATTTAACATTTGCATGTTTTCCTGAAGAACGTGTCAACAAACTAATTGCTGCAATCCAGAGGCACACATCTATAATGAGTCCACCGGGAGTGGTATGTGGCTGACCCTGCTCTTTAATGGCATCTCTTTCACAAGATTTTCGTTCAAATACAGCTTGTGATTGTGATCCAAACAAAACGGCAAAACCCTAACCTTAAAACAGTGTTCGATTTTGCTGCACATGAGGAATAAAATTGCTCTCAGCTCGAGGCACGTAGATTTCTCCTTGGATTCTCCGAATTAAAGTTGTTCGTATGAACTATAACTGTGCACTCCTGAGTGCCTTAATTAAAAGGATAAAATCCAAGATTCTTAATCTACTGAATGGAAGACATCCCATTGGCTGTTTTACTCCAATACCAGATGGGCGGTTTGTTTTGGTGGCAAAAGGCAAAGAGTGTCGATTAAAGGATCTTCCCAACTGGTCGATGCTGAGCCAGTGCTACTGTATTCCACATGCCGATTGGGGAGATAGTTGTTGTTATCCATGCTGAGATATGATCAGTAGGGATGAGCTGTTCGGTTCAGACGGTTCGGAGTTCGACCCGAACTTAGCCTGTTCGATAAGATCGCGAACACCGAACCTTTCCGGGTTTTCGCCGCATGTTCGACCACAATGGACCACAATACATTTTCCCACTGGCCTGAAGCTCGTAATTGGCTACAGCCTTACACCTGACCACAGGTCTGGTGCAAGACAGGTTCAACACTATGCCAATCACCGCTCAGAGTCCTGATTGGGCAAATTTTGCCCAATCATGGGCTCACAGAGCTAAGTCCCGCAGCATACTATATAATGTTTCCATGCGCCGATTCTGCATGCATTTCAGAGGAGATTTCAGAGGAGATAGTTGTGTGTTGTTACTGCCGGTCTGCCACACTACTGGGGGGGTCTGGGGGGGTCTCATTTCTACCAAATATCAGGGAATTTAGACGATGTGTGTCTTGTCACTGTGCCAGCAAGTTTGTTTGGGGTTTACAACTTTCTTTAAAAAATTTGTGAATTGAGGTGATCTTCTGTGTTTTGTCCCTGTGCCAGCAAATCTTTTTGGGGCTCACTAATTTCTTGAAAACATTTGTGAATTGAGGTGATCTGTGTCTTGTCACACAGCCAGTACCACGCAGTATTTTGGGGCTCACTAATTTCTTTAAAACATTTGTGAATTGAGGTGATCTGTGTCTTGTCACACAGCCAGTACCACGCAGTATTTTGGGGCTCACTAATTTCTTTAAAACATTTGTGAATTGAGGTGATCTGTGTCTTGTCACACAACCAGTACCACGCAGTATTTTGGGGCTCACTAATTTCTTTAAAACAGTTGTGAATTGAGGTGATCCGTCCCTTGTCACTGGCTGCCAGCTATCAGTGTGTCTCACTGAGTTATACCAGAGTTCTTTAAATCTTTATACCAGAGTTGAATCAGAGTTCTGTATATATTAATCTATATATCACTCACCATGTCTGAAAGAACAAAAAGGACAGGCAGATGCTCCCAGACACAGATAAGAGGGCAAGCAGCCCCTGTGTCGGGAGGCTGTGCCTCTGGTCGTGGTGGATGTGGTGCATCCTCTGCAGGGGCACGCTTGTCCTTTCTAACTGGTGCTGGCCGTCTTAAGCAGCAGCAACATACAGAAGACTTGGTGGATTGGCTAACCAGGCCATCCTCATCCTCCGAGTCCTCTGCCAGCCAGGCTTCTAGTGCTTTACAGTCCACCTCAGCTGCCAAAGCATCTAATGCAGCCTCCATGTCCACAGCTACTCCTGCCGTAGCCTCGCTATCACACACGGAGGAGTCAGCTGAATTGTTTGACTACAATGAGAGTGACATGCTGCTTGAGGATGCGCAGCAAGTTCAGTGCTCTGATTCAATCTCTGAGGTTGAGGAAGGGAGTATAATCAACCTAGAGGATAGGGGTGCCAGTGATGACACACAAATAACTGGCACTCATGTTGCCCCAGCAGCTGCAGCATACTGCCAAGTTGGCTCCAGTGACGAGGAGATAGGGGGTGATGATGACAATGATGATGAGGTCACTGACTCCACCTGGGTGCCTGATCGAAAAGAGGAATTAAGTGAGGAAGAGGGGGAGGAGGAGGCAAAGCAAACACGAGGCACAACATCCTCTGTGACCAACCGTAGCATTAGCCAGTCCAAGGCATCACATGTCAGAGCTGCTCCGGTGCAGAGCGCTGTTGTCTCAAAGAACACACGCAGGAACTCTGTTGTCTGGGAGTTCTTTAAGAAATGTGCAGTAGAGCGCTGCGTTGCTATTTGTAATCTATATCAGATGAGGCTTAAGCGTGAGAAAGATACCGGACACTTGGGTACCACATGCTTGAGGCGACATATGAACAACTGCCACACATCCCGTTGGCGCAAAACTTTGCGTAGGTCCTCCTCCTCCTCATCTGTCTCTACCCCCCACTGTATGTCGTGCCATGTCATTGCCTACAACCTCCACTGACAGGGATGATGCTACAGTAATGGATGTACCAGCTCCTTCCTCACAATGTGACATCATCCCAGCAGCTGAAGATTTACGCAGTCAGATTATGTTGCCGCAGCTGCTGCAGCGAAAGAAAAAATATAGTCCCAACCATCCCCAAGCACAGCGTCTAAATGCCAGCTTAGCAAAATTACTCGCATTGCAGCTGCTGCCTTTCCAGCTGGTGGACTCTGCTCCCTTCTGTGAATTTGCTGAATGTGCTGTACCACAGTGGCAGGTTCCAAAACGCCATTACTTTTCACGCAAGGCCATTCCAGCACTATACCAGCACGTGGAAGACAATGTTATCCAGTCATTGGGAAAGGCAGTCAGCAACAAGGTGCATGTGACTTTAGACACGTGGTCCAGCAAGCATGGACAGGGTCGATACATTTCCTTCACGGCACACTGGGTAACTCTGATTGCAGCATGGAGGGATCCAAGATGGGGCTCTGTGCTGGAGCTTGTTCATCCACCACGACTCCAGAAAGCTGCTTGTATGAGGTCTGTCTGCTCCATCACCTCTCTCTCTTCTTCCTCCTCCTCCTCCTTCTCTGTCTCTGGCGAAGTGGCAGTTAAACCGACGCCTGACAGGGTCTACGCAATGGCTCAAGCAAAAAGATGCCATACTGTGCTTGAGCTGGTTTGTTTAGGGACAGGAGCCACACCGGGCCAGAAATTCTGTCAGCTCTGCAGTGGCAGGTGCAGAGATGGTTAACACCACGCCAGCTTGAGCTGGGAATGATCGTCTGCGATAATGGCAGCAACCTTCTCTCCGCCCTACGCAAGGGTAAATTGACGCATGTACCATGCCTAGCACACATCCTAAATCTGGTGGTACAGCGTTTCCTAACCAAGTACCCAGGGCTGCCAGAGCTTCTCATCCAGGCCAGAAAAGTCTGAAGCCACTTCAGACGGTCATTCCCAGCAAGCGTTCGCCTGGCAGAAATTCAAAGAGAATTCCACCTTCCCACAAACCGTCTGATCTGTGACATGCCCACCAGGTGGAACTCGACATTAGCAATGCTGCAGCGTCTGCACAAGCAGCAGAGGGCCATCAACGAGTACCTGTGTGAGTATGGCACAAGGACAGGTTCAGGTCAACTTTGTTTTTTCCCCCCCCCGCAGTGGCTGATGATCAAGGATGCATGCACTGTTCTGTCACCATTTGAGGCAACGAGGATGGTGAGCAGGGACAGTGCATGCATCAGTGACACAATTCCTTTAGTGGTCCTGCTGGAGCACACTCTGCGGGGAATTACAGATGTGGCTCTAGAGGCAGAGCAGCGGGAGGAAGAGGAGGCCTTCCCTAGCTCTCAAGGCCCCAGTCTTTCCGCAGACAGCATTCCAGCGGGTCCTACTCAGATCAGACAGGAGGAGGATGAGGAGGAGGAGGAGGCAGAATTTTTAAGTAGTGGGGGCATTGAAGGTGGGGATTCCTCAAGGGAGGGTTTCGTGTGCCCAGAAACACAAGGGCTAGTGCGCGGATGGGAGGAGGAAGGGCACGATACGGTCATCCTCATTGACCAGGAAGACTCAGAAGCTAATGCCACCTCCAACCTACGCTGCATGGGCTCCCTAATGATGCAAAGGCCGCTAAAGGACCCTAGGATTCGTGCTATCAAGGAGAGGGATCATTACTGGTTGGCAACCCTTCTTGATTCACGATACAAGGGTAAAGTTGCAGAGCTCATCCTGCCCGCACTGAGGGAGCACAGGATGAAAAAACTTGAGGACGCTCTAAAGCGACACTTGTGTAACACCTTTCCAGGCACTGGTAGATTACCAAATGCTGACACACGTGCTTCTGAGGCTGCGGGTGATCAGAGGAATAGTGGTGAAGGCCAGGGGTGCTTGACTGATGCATTTTTTAATTTTTTTTAGTCCGACGCCCAGGGAGGTCAAATGTAGGCACCCATTGCCAGCGTCTTCACCATATGGTGCAGGACTACCTAGGGGCAAGGGCAGACCTGGATACCTTTCCAGCAGATGATCCACTGGCTTACTGGGTGTTGAGATTGGATCACTGGCCAGAACTTAGCCAATATGCTATGCAGCTACTAGGTTGCCCTTCATCTAGCGTGCTTTCCGAACGGACGTTCAGTGCCGCTGTAGATTTTGTCACAGACAAAAGAATGCGTCTGTCCACCGACTCTGTAGACCGGCTGACATTTATAAAAATGAATCAGTCCTGGATCAGCAGTTATCAATCCCCTGATGCTGACGTAACGGAATAGATCGGGGATGTCTTCTGTATGCACAAAACCTCCAGCACTGAACTCTTCCACAATACCACAAAAGGGTTACAGTGTGAATGCACTTGCTGCCATGAAAGGCACAATATTTGGCTGAACTGATGCCTGTGCCAGATTTATATCATTTTAATTTCTTGAACAGCAGGGTCCAACCCTGCACTCTTCCACAATACCACAGAGGAGTTACTGTATGATGATACTTGCTGGCCTGGCACCAAAGGCACACTATCTGGGTGCACTGACGCCCATTACCAGATAAAAAAACTTTTCAATATAGGACCTCATGGTCCACCCCTGCACTCTTCCACAATACCACAGAGGGGTTAATGTATGATGATACTTGCTGGCCTGGCAC
Organism: Leptobrachium leishanense; assembly: GCA_009667805.1. Lineage (NCBI taxonomy): Eukaryota > Metazoa > Chordata > Amphibia > Anura > Megophryidae > Leptobrachium > Leptobrachium leishanense. The sequence continues at coordinate 436,701,945 of CM019064.1, forward strand.
CAAAGGCACAATATCTGGGTGCACTGACGCCTTGACCAGAATCATATCTTTTCAATATAGGACCACATGGTCCACCCCTGCATTCTTCCACAATACCACAGAGGGGTTACTGTATGATGATACTTGCTGGCCTGGCACCAAAGGCACAATATCTGGGTGCACTGACGCCTTGACCAGAATCATATCTTTTCAATATAGGACCACATGGTCCACCCCTACATTCTTCCACAATACCACAGAGGGGTTACTGTATGATGATACTTGCTGGCCTTGCGCCAAAGGCACAATATCTGGGTGCACTGACGCCTTGACCAGAATCATATCTTTTCAATATAGGACCACATGGTCCACCCCTGCATTCTTCCACAATACTACAGAGGGGTTACTGTATGATGATACTTGCTGGCCTGGCAGTCTTGCACCAAAGGCAGAATATCTGGGTGCACTGACGCCTTGACCAGAATCATATCTTTTTAATATAGGACCACATGGTCCACCCCTGCATTCTTCCACAATACCACAGAGGGGTTACTGTATGATAGTACTTGCAGGCCTGGCACCAAAAGCACAATATCTGGGTGCACTGCCACTGACGCCTGTATCAGATTCATATCCTCAGAGGGGTTACGGTGTGACAGCACTGTTGGGGATGCTAAAGGACCAATTTTGAAGCACCTATTGTTACTTTCATCCAAACCCTGCATAAGTTTCACAATAATTTAGCCAAAAAAAATCAGTAAACATTTTCTGCGTGTACGAAAATGTTTCCTCTTTTCATACAGACTGCCGCCCCAAGCAGTTGTTTATGGATAGATTAAAGGAAAAGCATTTACCGTCATTTGAAACGTAATTTTTTTGTTTTTAAGTGTTTCTATACATCCTAGAAATCCGCCACTTCACGGGCAGGTTATGGGGACCTCCTAGGCACGATATTTGAAGGAATTTTTCGTTTTTATTTTTAACCCTTATTTCATGGAAAACTCACTGTCCCTTTAAAAACATTTTTTTTTTAACTTTTTGACCTTGTTTCCTGTCCCCCAGGGCACTACCCGGACCCCCATACACCTTTTATGGCAAATATCTAGCATACAGTATATCCTCACTGTGAAGCTTCTCCTATCATTGGATTTTAGTTTTGCAAAATGCCGGTGTTTATCGCTGATGCAATACTGCCAAACATCAGCACTTTGTGACTATCTCCTTATATCTTTATTCCTTCTGTAATGCACCTTATCTCTTATGCAGGGAAAGACTTGTTTTACAAACTTTTAGAATCATTCAAGCTTAAAATACAATAGGGGTCATTCAGAGAGCACCGAAATGTTGCCGACATTTCGATGCTCTCTCGTTCCCCGCACTTCAGGGAATCAAAGTTCCCCACCCTGCGGTGAATTCAGCATTCACCGCAGGATCCCTGGAGTGCAGGGAAAATCAACCGCAAACCTGACGGAACCGCCGCAAAAACCACACCAAACACGTCGGAAAAAGCCGACGAACCACCAATCACAGCGCAGACCAGCCGCCGGAAAACGTTCGACAAGCTGACGAACAGGGTAAAGAAAAAAACAGTAAGATTGAAAGTGTCAAAATTGAAACGCTGTTTCAAACAAATAGTCTCCAGTCTCCCTCTGCGAATCACTTCACTGCCCTGCATGATCTCGTGAGAGGGAGATGTGCAGGGCTCGCGCCCCGGGCAGCACAACCCTCCATGGAGTCCTATGGACTCCAGTGATACTTGCAACTGTGCGTCAGCGTCTTCATTTTAGCGAGCATTCATAATAGGGCCCAGAATGTTTTTGGTCCCTATATAGAAATAACCATGCACACACATTAGAATATACTGTATATAAATATTGTGCGTGGGCAGCTATATATTATTTCCTAGCTCACGGGGGTTCCACGTATCACTGCCAGTGTTAGATTTTGTACCTGTTGCATAAATTTAAACCTAGGCATTAATTTACATTGTTACTAGGGATGTGCATGGCTGAAAAATTTGTTTAGTTTAGTTTAGTTTCACTACGTTTTTAAATAATTTTGTTTTCGGAATTTTGTAACTAATTTCGTTTTGTTTTGTTTTTTGTATCGATTTCGTATCGATTCGAATTTCATATATCAATTCGATAGTTGATATCAATTTGAATTTTGGATCACTAAATAAAACCCCAATTAATCAAATTTTGCAATTAAAAGAAAAGCTAGGGTTAAATTTTAAACTGTGTTACAGATTTAGTATTTGAGTCAGATTAAACAGTGAAACAAGATTAATTTGTTTCATAAAGTCCTTTGCTGACTATTACTTGTATTGTAAGTTAAGATCAATTTGATAGTTCATTTCAAATTCGATAGTTGATATCAACTTGATAGTTCATTTCAAATTCGATAGTTGATATCAATTTGATAGTTCATTTCAAATTCGATAGTTGATATCAATTTGATAGTTCATTTCAAATTCAATAGTTGAAATCAATTTGATAGTTCATTTCGAATTCGATAGTTGATATCAATTTGATAGTTCATTTCGAATTCGATAGTTGATATCAATTTGATAGTTCATTTCAAATTCGATAGTTGATATCAACTTGATAGTTCATTTCAAATTCAATAGTTGAAATCAATTTGATAGTTCATTTCGAATTCGATAGTTGATATCAATTTGATAGTTCATTTCAAATTCAATAGTTGATATCAATTATTCAAATTTTTCTTTTATGATGATGACACAGTGTAAAACAAAATAAATTCGTTATATACCATTTCGTTTCGAATTCGTATCGTATCGATTCGTTATTAGGAAGGACTTCTGAACTACGAATTATCAAATTTCGTTACAAATTCCAAATTTTTCCGAAACGAATGCACATCTCTAATTGTTACAGTAGACGGTTACACTAAACTCTCCGCGACACATACATATTTCATGGATGAGCTGAATCGCCTTTTCAGGAAATATTTTTCTGATTTTCACTGAATATAGGCTCATCCATCACATTAAAGAATGGTTAGTCAGACCTGTCACTGCGCAGAAACCTCCTTTTTATTATCTCGCAATAAATTTAATCTCACCGCGGCCTGTGAAAGCTGATTTAATGTATGTATTTCTGTAACCGATTTCTTTTCATCGTTTCGAAACATGATCGCCTCCCGTTCAGAGACTGATTAGGGAATGTTCGTAAAAGTAACAATAATAATAAATGTACCATTGCTAGACACGTGTTTAGAACATCTCTGAATGAAACGGCTTGCGATAAGTACAATGTTTATCCTCGAATAATGGAACTATATCTAACACGGAAGAAAATTTATTGAAGGCTTTCATTGTATTATAGGGGTTATTAAAAGAGAGCCGATCTGGCCCCGAAATTGTACCGAACAGGGAATTTCTTCATAATGTGCAATTTTGGGGCCATTCGGCTATTTAAAAAGTTGAAAATACGGTGCTGTTCAGCAGCAGTGAAATCCCCATAGAGAAGCAATGGTTAATCGATTTAGAGACACCGAACAGCAGTGAAAAGTTGCCGAAGTGCCCTGCTTTTCGGTGGTTTCATTCGGCAGGTTTATTTAGACGAATCCCATAGGTTTCAATGTTAAAAATATTCCCATTATTAATCAATATCTAATAAACCGCTTATTCTTCTAAATTGCAGGAAAATATATTTTTTAGGCATTTTTCTTTGCAAAATTGTCTTTTTCTGTTCTTTTTTTAAATAGCGTTTTGTTTTCCTGCAACAGACCTTTTTATTATCATTCATAGGACCTTATATGTTAATTCCAGGCATTTTCGTTCAGTAGTTTTCTGCAAACAGCCTTTAAAATTTTAAATGTATCAATGTTTTTGTTTTTTACCCCGTTCGTCAGTTTGTCGGCTTTTTCCTTCGGCTGGTCAGCACAGTGTTCAGCGGGTTTTTGACAGCTTATCGGATCGGATTCGATGTTTGCTGGTGGGTTCCCAGCAGCTTATCTGATAATTTCGGCAGTTTTGCCTAATTTTTTTTCCCTTCAATTCGGCAGTTTTGCAGCATATTTTCCCTGCACTTTGGGGACCCTGCAGGGTCGGGGAATTTGATTCCCTGAATTGCGAGGAACAAAAGAGCACCAAAATGTCCTGACACTTCAAGGACATCAGACCGCCCGGCAACACTGTCCCCGGCGCATTGGGGTCTCTCCCATAACGTGTGGAAGACGTCCTCTGCACACAGCATGCGACCCAAGGACGTATCCCACACATCATCCACAGCGAAAGGGTTAACGGGACACTACCACTTCCATAAGCTGTAACTAGATTACTTGTGCATTACAAACAAAACCACACTATAAAACACATGCTGCTGTTTTGCTTTCTTTGTTTGATGTAATTGTTTGTAAAAAGGAAAAAATAAAGTAAGGTTTTTATCTATTGTTTCCATTTTGTGGATTTTTCCCATGATGGAACATTTACTATAATCTGTGCAAAAGTTTTATTTTACAGCTGTGGTATAGGATAGAACAGTAGTGAAGAGGCAATGGGGTGGAGGAGGGAATATTTAGATAATGCTGCAGGCTGTGTATTGTGTGGTGAGATAACAGATGGCAGCTGAATGAGATAAAACAGGGAGTTTAAAAGACTTCTAAATCTACCCCTGGTAATAAATCTACCCCTTTGAATACATCCCACACAATACAATAATGTGAGTCAGTGATTGGTCCATAGACTCCATTCTATGTCCAAAACTACAAAGTGAGGAGCAAGTGATGGAAAGATACTGTGGGGCAGTTTACAACACAAAAATTACGCAATGGATGCACCGAGTGACACATATAGAGGAAAATATCACACAATGGATGCACCCAGTGACACATAGAGGAAAATATCAGACAATGGATGCACCCAGTGACACAGAGGAAAATATCACACAATGGATGCCCCCAGTGACACATAGAGGAAAATATCAGACAATGGGTGCACCCAGTGACACAGAGGAAAATATCACACAATGGATGCGCCCAGTGACACATAGAGGAAAATATCACACAATGGAGGCACCCGGTGACACATATAGAGGAAAATATCAGACAATGGATGCACCAAGTGACACATATAGAGGAAAATATCAGACAATGGATGCACCCAGTGACACATATAGAGGAAAATATCACACAATGGATGCACCAAGTGACACATATAGAGGAAAATATCACACAATGGATGCACCCAATGACACATATAGAGGAAAATATTTCTTAACTAAAACATAAGAGAAAAACAAAACGCATGCAAAATATCAAATAAACACAATAAGGACATTTCATGTATTTTGGTGGTTCTGGCCCTTTAAGTGACCCCACTGACTGTATATAAGTCTTAAGGTATTATTTTTAAAAAATCATACATTATTATAAGGACTCTGATGCAAATCATTCGATGGGTAGCACACGTAGCATATGGCTCTACGTAACCACCAATTTATCTTTCGCTTACCTTGAATTCCTTTTCGATGTTCGCTAGCACAGCCAGCTCGTTACTGAGTTCTAAAGCAGTCATGACAGGATCCTCGCTGGAGAGGGAAAGGTATGCCGGGCTCGCCAGTCCTTTGTAAGCATTGATTCTTGATCTGGAGTGGCTAAAAGAGTCATGTTTTTGCTTCTCACTACATTCGCTACATTTGCAGAAATAATCGTGCGGCCTTTCTATTCGGGCTCCTTTCCTGAGAAGTGTGTGTACGATTTCATATTCCTGGCAGTGGGCGGCCAGGATGATCGGCGTAATATCCTGTGAGAATCTCGTCCCATCCTCGTCGTAGGCATAGAAGTCATCTTGTTGAAATTCCAACTGACTAGGGCTCGTTGTAAGACGTTTCCTATCTGCAAATGACGGGTGGCTTAGTATGGATTCCACTATCCTTACATATCCCTTGCTGATGGCCAAAAGCAAAGCATCTCCCACCCGGGCCAAGTTTTCCTTTTTGAGCAAGAGTTCGGTAACTTCCAGGTGCTCGTTGGCCACCGCTAGCTGCAAGGCGTTTTGTCCCATGTAATCCACACAATTGACATTCAGTGAACGACATTCTTCCATCATTTTTCGTACTACAGGAATGTTGCCGTATTCCGCAGCATCCAGAAAACGCTCTTCCTCAGGAGAAAGGCTTGTAGAGCGATCGCTGAACATGTAAGCAGGTCCCCGATTGGCTTGTCGTCGACCCTTCTCTCTGAGTAATGTTTGCCGCCGGTGGGACAATATAGTTTCCGTACTTCGCCTGTATTAAAACAAGAGCGTGATACATTTAATAATTGTACTGGGTTCTCAGTTTTACCTCACTTGACTCATCTGACTGTTTATATGACTTTTTGGGGGGTTTCAAATGAAATAGCCAAGAAGGTGTTGAAGATCAGTCAAACCTTCTAGGTAGAAGCAAAGGATACAGAAGTCAATTTTTTAAAAGGACGCTCTACACCTCCGAGTCCTGACCACTTTAGTGTTTTAAAGTATTTGGGATGTGGGAACTGCTCCCCTTCTCCCCCACCTTGCAGTCCCAGTCCCGATTGGCACCGGATCGCGGTACTGATAGGTACCGGCTGGGTGGAGTAGAGGTAACATCACGGCTTTATGACTGTGGAGATCATGGAGACACAGGTTCAAATCCCAGCAAGAGCACCTCTCCAGTAAGTGTCCTTGGACAAGACGCCAACGTTAAATACTCGCCACCCAGGACATACTTGAAAACGAGAGAAATCTCAATGTATCCTTCCTGGTAAAAAAAATTCCCCAAAAAAAATGAGGGGTTAAGAGGGACGATGATGTCAGTGCGCTGGCAGGGATCCCATGGACCAATCTGACTTACAGGAAATCAGATCACTGCGGGACCCCAACTGGAGAGGTGAGTATCTCGCCCTTCGGCTGCAGAACCCCATGATATGTGGGGAACGTCCTCTGCATATAGCGGGGAAACCCCATGACGTCCCTAGACGTTGCCCGCAGTCAAGGGGTCAAAAAAGATTATCACTAGATGATATGTTTATTTCACTGATACCTATTACCTGATTAGAGGGGCAAAGGTTTAAAAGTAACATCAGAAAGCATTATTTTACTGAGAGGGTGGTGGATACATGGAACAGTCTTCCAGTAGAAGTGGTAGAGGCTAAAACAGTAATTGAATTTAAGCAAGCATGGGATAGGCATAAGGCTATCCTAAACAAAAGATAAATCCAGGTAAAGTATCCATGTAATTGGGCAGACTAGATGGGCCGAAAGGTTCTTATCTGCCGACATTTTTCTATGTTTTTTCCTATGTTTCTATTGGATTTGCCTGTTTAAAGCTGTCGAATTCAAACATCAAAAATCAGGTAATTTCACCAAAATTTCGGTGCAGTTCGGCGTTCTGTGAACAGACTAATTTACAGTTCTCAATGGGACGATTTTGGTGACGCTGAATTGAGGCAAAATGCACCGTATTTTAGTGTCAGTTCTCCTGTATTTTGCAAATTGACAGCTTTGTGAATATATGACTAGCTCTGAAATTGAACGAACGTTGAAATTCGCCATTCAGAGCAATTCAGCGGCAATTTCAGAGGTTAGAGAATAACTCCACAGACATGGCAGTCCTAGTTGCTGTGTAGTGGCAGTAGCCCTTTTTGGCCAGCAGATGGGGCGATTTGCCTATCAACTAGTACATACAGTGTGTAAATGTCTAGTAGGGATTCTACAGCACATTTATAGTATACTGTAGGGCAGGGGTCAAAATTTCCACTCGCCTGCTCGCATTTGGCGAGTGGAAATTAAGGGTGGGCGAGTGGAGATGCACAGACAGGCAGCACAGTAAAGTATATCGTTCTGCCTGCGCTGTGTATTCCAGTGGCAGCAGTTGTTTTTTTTTTTCTTTTCGGCCGGCAGAAGCCACTTCCGGCGCGTTTACTGTCCGTCACTTTTCAGCGTGAAGGGACATCCAGCGTGTAGCAGTCAGGTCCGGTTAAAGTGGGGCGGGAGAGGGAATTTGCACCTCTGTGTTGTGGCACTCTGAGGACCAATTGATTCCTCGCGCCAGATGTTTCCCATCTCTGGTTTTCATGCTGTACCCAGCATGCCCTCTGTCTCTCCATGCTACACTCTCACTGACGCTGCTTCGGGGAGACCGGTTGAACCTATTACTGATCTCAGAGTTTTGCTCGGCGCACTCGCCCGTTTGCTGTACCATGTGAACGGATCACGGGAAACTGCGCCGAGCAAACATCTTGAATCAGTAAGAGGTTCATCCCGTCTCCCCAAAGCAGCATCAGTGAGAGTGTAGCATGGAGAGACAGAGGGCATGCCGGGTACAGCATGACCAGAGATGGCAAACATCCGGCGTTAGGAATCAATTAGTCCTCAAAGTGTCACAACAGGGGGGTGCAAATTCCCTCTCCCGTCCCCCTTTTACCGGTGTTACACGCTGGATGTCCCTTCACGCTGCACCCCTCCTCTTCCGGGCACAGCGTGAAGGAGGACTCAGCGTGCCTCAGCGAGTGAGGGAAGCGGGGATTATCCCCGCCCCCTCACTCTACTACTCGCGATGTCAGGTAAAGGGAGGGGGTGAATTGCAGGGGAGTGGGAGGGGGTGAAAATTGCAGGGGAGTGGGAGGGGATGAATTGCAGGGGAGTGGGAGGGGGGTGAATATTGCAGGGGAGGGGGGTGAATTGCAGAGGAGTGGGAGGGGGTGTGAATTGAAGGGGAGTGGGAGGGGAGGTGAATTGCAAGGGAGTGGGAGGGGGTGAAAATTGCAGGGGAGTGGGAGGGGGGTGAATTGCCAGGGAGTGGGAGGGGGATAAAAATTGCAGGGGAGTGGGAGGGGGATAAAAATTGCAGGGGAGTGGGAGGGGGTGTGAATTGCAGGGGATTGGGAGGGGGTGAAAATTGCAGGGGAGTGGGAGAGGGATGAATTGCAGGGGAGTGGGAGGGGGTGAAAATTGCAGGGAGTGGGAGGGGGTGAAAATTGCAGGCAGTGGGAGGGGGTGAAAATTGCAGGGGAGTGGGAGGGGGGTGAAAATTGCAGGGCAGTGGGAGGGGGTGAAAATTGCAGGGGAGTGGGAGGGGGGTGAATTGCAGGGGAGTGGGAGGGGGTGTGAATTGCAGGGGAGTGGGAGGGGGGTTAAAATTGCAGGGGAGTGGGAGGGGGATGAATTGCAGAGGAGTGCGATGGGGTGAAAATTGCAGGGGAGTGGGAGGGGGGTGAAAATTGCAGTGGAGTGGGAGGGGTGAATTGCAGGGGAGTGGGAGGGGGTGAAAATTGCAGGGGAGTGGGAGGGGGTGAAAATTGCAGGGGAGTGGTAGGGGGGTGAATTGCAGGGGAGTGGGAGGGGGTGTGAATTGCAGGGGAGTGGGAGGGGAGTGAAAATTGCAGGGGAGTGGAGGGGGGTGAATTGCAGGGGAGTGGGAGGGAGATGAAAATTGCAGGGGAATGGGAGGGGGTTGAAAATTGCAGGGGAGTGGGGGGGGTGAATTACAGGGGAGTGGGAGGGGGATGAAAATTGCAGGGGAGTGGGGGGTGAATTGCAGGGGAGTGGGGGGTGAATTGCAGGGGAGTGGGAGGGGGTGAAAATTGCAGGGGAGTGGGAGGGGGGTGAAAATTGCAGGGGAGTGGGAGGGGGGATGAAAATTGCAGGGAGTGGGAGGGGGATGAAAATTGCAGGGGAGTGGGTTGAAAATTGCAGGGGAGTGGGAGGAGGTTGAAAATTGTAGGGGAGTGGGTTGAAAATTGCAGGGGAGTGGGAGGGGGATGAAAATTGCAGGGGAGTGGGTTGAAAATTGCAGGGGAGTGGGTTGAAAATTGCAGGGGAGTGGGAGGGGGAGGAAAATTGCAGGGGAGTGGGAGGGGGTTGAAAATTGCAGGGGAGTGGGTTGAAAATTGCAGGGGAAGTGGGAGGGGGATGAAAATTGCAGGGGAGTGGGAGGGGGATGAAAATTGCAGGGGAGTGGGAGGGGGTTGAAAATTGCAGGGGAGTGGGGGGGGTGAAAATTGCAGGGGAGTGGGAGGGGGTGAAAATTGCAGGGGAGTGGTGGGTGAATTGCAGGGGAGTGGGGGGTGAATTGCAGGGGAGTGGGAGGGGGATGAAAATTGCAGGGGAGGGGGTTGAAAATTGCAGGGGAGTGGGAGGGGGTGAAAATTGCAGGGGAGTGGGGGGGATGAAAATTGCAGGGGAGTGGGGGGGATGAAAATTGCAGGGGAGGGGGGATGAATTGCAGGGGAGAAATGAATTGCAGGGGAGGGGGAGAAATGAATTGCAGGGGAAGTGAATTGCAGGAGGAATGAATTGCAGGGGAGGGGGAGAAATGAATTGCAGGGGAGAAATGAATTGCAGGGGAGGGTGAGAAATGAATTACAGGGGGAGAGAGAAATGAATTACAGGGGGAAAGAGAAATGAATTACAGGGGGCGGGAGAAATGAATTACAGGGGGAGAGAGAAATGAATTAAAGGGGGCCCTTGGCAGAACTAACCTCTCCCGTGAGGGGTCATAATTGGTGAAATGGTGGCGTAGGCGTTTGAAGTTCAGCAAAATTAAATATATCTATTTATAACGAAAGATGAGTGATACGGGAGGGGCAAAAAAAAGAAATGGGGATGGAAGTATCGCACACGAATTTTAATGGTTTCATCTGTATTAGCATCCAAGGGGGAAAACTGACTATGGGGTCTTCTAACTTCTTATGATAATCTGGCATACGAACAATTAAAAGAGAGTATTTAGTTCCACTTGATATATCGGATGCATAAACCCCAAATTAATTTGGTCCTAAAAACTGTTGGAGAGGAGTCTGTACTTAATGGAAGATATTACTTGGATCTGATGTCTGGGTATATATGTATCTGGCGTCTGATGTCTGGGTATGTATGTATCTGGCGTCTGATGTCTGGGTATATATGTATCTGGCGTCTGATGTCTGGGTATATATGTATCTGGCGTCTGATGTCTGGGTATATATGTATCTGGCGTCTGATGTCTGGATATACATGTATCTGGAGTTTCGGTCTGGTTAAAGTTATTTATTTTTGTAACTTTATTCTGAATAAAATCTTTAACAGTGTAATTTCATAAATTAATTTAAGAGGGCGTGTTTAGGGGCGGAGTTCAGAGCAGGGTAGGTGGGGCAACTGGTGGCGAGTAACTTTTAAGGTCTGGGTAGTAGCTTGGGACTTGAAATTTTGAGCCCTGCTGTAGGGTGACAGCATACTGCATGTACACTGTGTATGAGATGTCTATGAATCATAAATTAATTTTGTGTTTAGACTTGGATCCCATCCCCACGATATCTCATTATTATATTCAAATATTCCAAAAAAATTAAATAAAAATAAAACATTTCTGGTCCCAAGTATATCAGATAAATGATACTTAACCTGTATATCACCTATTTATAGATCACATTTTGATAATGATTGTTCTTATCCATTAATCGTGCCCCACCATATCAGTAGAACTAGTCAAATATTATTTTCCACCGTTTCGCTCATAATATTATTAGCGCTGATAGTCTGTCAGTAACACTTGTAGAAATATTCCTGACAGTGTATATGTCTGTTTCAGTTTGCATTTTGGGCAAGCTCCTCTAGTGTTGGGTGTAATTTGGACCAGACCACTTTGCGGCTGCTTGCATTGCCTAGGGTTGCCTACTCACGGTCACCACTCCAGATTCTGCACCCTGAAGGACTCCCAAGCTCAACACTCACAGTCACCACTCCAGATTCTACACCCTGAAGGACTCCCAAGGTATCCACGATTCGACCATGACGTCATTCAAGTCACTCCTCTGCTTCATTTCTGTCGTTTTTATAGTCTGCCTGATTACTTTTCCCTTTAATGCCTTCCCTCCAATTTTGATAGTACGAAAAACTTGTTGTTCCACCATGCTTCTGCCTCCCCCCCCACTATCTCATTACCTGCTTGCATACAGAGCCCCTCTGATAAATCTCTGCCTCTTCCTTCCCCACAGCTCAACACTCACAGTCACCACTCCAGATTCTGCACTGCCACCCTCCCACCCAGTCCTCGGTCCAAACATATTCATTCCCCACCACCTGTAGACACTTTATTCTAATCAACCTGTGGCTTGCTATTCTCTCTCTAGCCACCAGATCCACGCTCCCCAGCTCCCCTTCTGTTTCAATCACCCCTGTCCTTTAGATTGTAAGCTCACGGGATGTCTAGCTGAGCACTTGTGTAAAGTGCTGTATCAGTAGGACAATTATCCTAAGGGCAAGGCCATCTGTTCCTTATGTTTTTTGTATGTCTCATGTCTGCACTCCCCCATTGTACAGCGCTGCGGAATATGCTGGCGCTTTATAAATACAGAATAATAATAATAAAATAGGGTTGATAATATGTGTGTTTTTGTTACAGCACCAATTAGGGATGTCCCAATCCAATCCCTAGGATTGGGATTGGGACCCGACGACAGCATTTTTTGGGGATCGAATACAGGCTTTTTTAAGCCAATCTGATTCGCAAGTCTAAGACCTCTTGGGTAGCGGGACTCCTAGCCACCCACCTAGAGTCCCACAGCCTCAGCGTTGACTAGCATCTGCCCTGTCTGGTCGGGAGTCATGGAGGAGGTGGGAAAAATGAGACGAGTCTCCAGGTACACCCGCGAGCAGGCCAAGAAGATGCTGTGACTGCTGAGGCCCCGAGATTCATTTTTGGTATTGGATTGGAAATCGGTATTGGCCAATCCATAATACAGCATAACCAGGATCGGATCAGTGGCCCAAATATAGTGATTGGGACATCATAGTACCAACGTATGCAACGTACATGGGCAATAAATAAAGTAAACTTGACTTTGTGCACTGTCTGGCTGAACATTTCTAATGAAGAGAAAAACGGAGATGGAAACCAAGATGGTAGACTTCATTGGCCAATGGAAAGTTCTACTTGACGAGGCAAGAAAAAGGTTGTATTGAGACCATAACACATTATGTGACTCACGTTCTATAACTCAGCATTGTTATCTAACATAACTACGTAGAAACCATTAATTTTAAGCGTTCAGTGGACAAATTGAATTCACGCCATGTGTCTTCAGGCTTTTAAAATAAAAAAATCTTATTAGACTCATAATTCCCCAATGAAAAGCTTAATCACATTAAATTAATGTCTAAGGTCACATTTGGCTATTCGCTGCATGATTTATTACGTAATGAAAAAGCTCAAGGAATAAGAAAAAAAAAATATGAATTACAATTATTTCCGGAGATAACGTTAATTTGAGAAACAACAGACTCTGATTCCATCCAACTGGAGTATTTTGCCACAACTAGTATCCCTTCAAACAGGAGTTAGCGAGAGCTGCCATGCATAATACAAATGAAATACAGGAAAAAAATAATAAAAAAATAAATAAAATAATAAGTACTTGTAATGCCATGTAATTTATGTACAGTATGAAACAAATCTTGGAGCTCCAGCAGGACAACCCCACACATGAACACATCATCTGCTTCACTCTCAGAACACAATTTATACATTTTCTGAAGATTTACAGATTTTCACACTTGATGCTTTGGTACATAGGACTCTATTTAACCCCATAGTGACCGGGCGGTTTTACGAAAGTCTGTCCGAAAGTGCCCGCTGCTGTTTTTACGTTTCTGCGCTGTTTGTGTTTAGGTCAAGTTTTCCTCTTACTCGTTTATGCAACCCACACATATTATATAACGTTTTTCCCGACATTAAATGGACTTTCTAAAAATATCATTATGTCCATCATATCGTATAATTTACTATAAAAACAATTATGAAATATGATGAAAATTCACAATTTAATTCCAAAAATCTAAAACCGACAAAAAAGACCCCAGCTAAATAGTTTCAAACTGTTGTCCTAGGATTAGAAATACCAAATTTTTACATGTTTTGCTTTTTAATCCATTCACTGCTGAGCCCGTTCACCTCTGTAGGCTGAGCTCATTTTGACCGTTTTATGCTCATCATGTTTAAACATCAATTAAGGCCTCAGATAAGAAATTTAAAAAAAAAACACTTTTTTAAAATTATTATTATTATTATTTATTTATTTTTACACCAAACCTAGTCATGTTCATCCTGCAATGATCAGGCCTTTCCAGTGATATCAAACATGACCCTCTAGCTGCCACGGATCTGGCGATACGAGGATCCAAAGGATCGCCCTATCTCCACTTGGAAGCTAGGGGGTTAACTGGCCCATTGACGTCATCGCACATATGGTGATGACGTCAGTGAGTGGGGGGTGACCTGGAGGCTTGGCAGACATCCAAGATGTCAGCCACTTCTGGGTTTGAGTCGCGATCTGGCAACAGAGGGGTTAAATAGAGGTACCGTTGAAAAGGGGAGACTTTCCCCTTTCCAGCGATACCTCTTTTTTTTTCTACATTGAGCGGTTTGGGAGAGAGAGGGCTCCAAAGGAGCCTCCGCTCTCCTTTCCTATTTTCCACTACAGGCACCGGGGGCGGCTGGCAATGATGTCATCGTGACTGCCATGCCCGCTGAACAGGAGGGGCAGACTTCCAGCCTGCCAGACCGCCGAGGGAGTCCGGACAGAGATGCGAGTATAGGGAGGGAGGAAGGTTAGAAGACCGCGAAGTACATAGTACGTCCGCGTTCGTAAAGGGCCAAAGTCGGTAGATTTTTCAGCCACAATTCAGCAATTTTTCAATCCGTTTGAATTAAATAAGGGCTTACCAACATGGTTATCCCTGACAATAATTCAGTTCCAATATTGGCTTTCCTGGTGATGTTGAAAGTTGGTGCTTTAGCGATTCAATTGGAAAATATTGGTAAGGGATTATCGAAAAAATTCAACTGCTGAAAGGAGTCGATAAATGTATTTTAAGGCAGGAAAACAGGGAAAATCAGACTCAGAAACCTGGAATTCTCAAATTTCGGAATGGTTACTAGAAAAATTGATATGATGCTGCCAGAAGATATGATTTTCGGTCGTTTCGCCAGACAGTTTTTTTTTTCGATGCTGCATAATTTTTCGGTTTCATTTTTTTTTTTCAATTGAATCAACCGATATTTCGAAACTTGACGATATGTTCTTAAAATTTCTGCCGATGCAACTATATCGAGTCCACAATGTGTAAATGTTAACTCTAGCCATGTTTTACTATAAATTTACATTTTCGGGCAAAATTCAGGCACATTTTTTCTTCTTTAGAGGAACCCCCTAAGCCAAAAATGAGAAGGGGGTGAAGAGAAGGGAAAAGGGAGAATGTTAACTATTAAACCTGACCTGACTTAAAGGTTTTTTCAGAGAGAATCGATCTGAACCTGAAATATCACCAAACAGGGAATTTCCCCGTACGGTGACATTTCGTGGCCATTCGGCTATTCAGAGAGCAGGTAGTTCGCCAAATTTTGTCAAACTGCCAGCCAGTACGGTGCCTGTTCTATGGCAGTGAAATCCCTATAGAGAAGCAATGGTTAATCTATTCAGAGACACCGAACAGCAGGGAAAAGTTGCCGAAGTGCCCTGCTGTTCCGTGTTTTCATTTGGCAGGTTTATTCAGGCGAACCCCATAGGTTTCAATGTTAAAAATATTCCGGTTTTAATACAATATCTAATAAACCGTTTATTATTTTAATCTGCAGCAAAAAGTCTATTTATTGTTTTAGGATCTTTTAGGCATTTTTCAGGATTGTTTCCATTTTTTTAAAGCAGTTTTCTTTTTTTCTGTAACAGACCTTTTTATTATCATTCATAGGATCTTATATGTAGATTCCAGGCATTTCCGTTCAATAGTTATTTTGCAAACTGCTTTTCAACTTTGACACTTTAAAACGTTTTTTTTTTTTTTTACCCCGTTCGTCAGCTTGTCGGCTTTTTCTGGCAGCTGGTCTGCTCTGTGATCGGCAGCTCGTCGGCATTTTCGGATGTGTTCGGCGTATTTTTTGCAGCGGTTCCAGCGGGTTTTTGGTGGGATTTCCGTGGGTGTTCGGTGGGAATTCTGCAGATTTTCGGTGAGTTTTCCCTGCACTCTGGGGATCCTGCGGTGAATGCTGAATTCACCGCAGGGTGGGGAACTTTGATTCCCCGAAGTGCGGGGAACGAGAGAGCACCGAAATGTCGGCGACATGTCGGTGCTCTCTGAATAACCCCCTTTGTTTCAATCAAGGCTAGTTCCTCTCTACTAAACCAGTTGCACTGCATTTTCATTTAACCCGTTCACAACCAAGATCGACTATACTCTATCTGCAAAGCGCCTTCTGGTGCCCCGACATCAGATATAGTAAGCAGTCCCGAATTTAGAAACGCAGTCCCACAGGGGCAGTGCAAAGCAATTTTGTTTATTGCAAATGAAATTCATTTGCATTTGGCCTTTTAGAAGTCTCCCCTAAAGTTTTAGCACTGTGTCCGCGATGCCCAAGCCGCTAACACTTATTAAAACCAGCTAGGAAATGTCTCTGACTGACATCTCCTCAGCTAATCCTGCACAGAACTCAGAGCTGCTATATATCTTTATGGCCAGCAGATGGCGACATCAGTCTGCCAAGTAGGTGGTTACAGTACGGAATACATTGGCAATATTCCCAAATATTTCTTACTGTATAATTAATTAAAAATGATTTCCCAACAAACCACTGGTTCCTGACAGTGTTTTTCTGGAAAATCCCTTGGAAGTAAAAGAGTTAAAGACTGAAAGGGTGTCCAGGTAAGTATGAACAGACTCACTAATCATAATGATGAACTAATGATCACCCTCTAAATTATTGACATATAGAGTGGGACATGTGGACGATTTATGAATGTCCACCATGAGTATCACCTCCTGGAGCCCATAGGACTTGCTCTTGTGGGTTGCGACCCCTGCGTGATCTTGCTCTTGCGTGATCGCTCAGGGCCGCGGAATGATAGCAGAAGAAGACTGCGATTTACTTGTTCCCAGTCTCACTCTACTCTAGGCCACTGTTCTAGCCGTGGGATGAGAGGTGAGTATAGGATTTACTGGGTGAGAGGGTTAGGGGGTGTTAATTGATTTTGCATTTCCAGAATCATTTAGAAACAGCTTTTAGAAGGAGCTAATATTTTGGCATGTGCGTCCCGACAGTAATTAGCGCCAGGACTTTGTAATACCTTACTTATCAAAACGCTAATGTACGTTTGCGCTCCCCATGTATAGGTTTAAGTATAGGATGCGCAAAGTACAGAAAGCTGGCGGAAGCTAGCGCAAAAACCAATGCGCAAACGGATTACTAATGGGGTAGCGTCAGGAATGTAATATAGGTGGCATGCGTTAAAAAAACAAATCTCGGCGATAAAAATGTCAGGTTCACGTTTTCCCGACAACACATATTATAGTATTAGAAAATAGTATTATAAAGATCCAACGGCACATCTCACTGGCAAATGTACCCTCGTAGTTTTAATATGATGATATGATTCATTTGTCATTTTTCCTTGCTGTCTGTTATATCATGGAAGAGGCAGAACAATGCAGCAAAAAAGACTATCTGTTGCTGTTTATGCTTGCGATGCCAACACCCGGGTGAACACACAATGACAAGAAGTTGGATGACACAGCATTACGGAATTAAAATCTGCTACTTCAAACTTTACCAATCTGTCATTGCCTGACAGCGTATACTAGCAGAGATATAGGGCCACGGAGCCATCAACTGATAAGAACTGCCTATGAAGCTCACAATATGCAAGTGCCACTTCATTGGGTGAAAACACTGGGTGAAGTGGAAGAGTCTCCTCCACTCCGTATCATCAGCAGCAGGGATTTAGAATTTCTCAGCTGCCGGTCACCAGATCGGTCACTAGTGACACCAGCATGCAGAAAGCAGAGATCACCATCTCTAAGACCACCCACTGTAGTGAGCGGTCTCAGAGAGGCTGCCAATGGATAGGATCTGTGCATGCGTGCACAGCTCTGTTCTATCATTCTCCAAAGGCGCCACAGAATTTGCATACGTAGAGTATGCAAATCCCGTAGTAGTGATTCCTAATAATCCCGTAATCTGTGGTTCCTACAGTAAAATAATTATCTTTTTAATTCCTTATATCTTAAGCACATATGAAAGCTTCCCTTAGTTAACATGTCCCCTTTAGCTCAGTTTAAAATGTTCGCTCGCAATATCTTCTTGAAATTTAAGAATGTGGAATACAGACAAGCCATTGTCCCGAAACAGAAAACTAACTGTCCAGACAGCCCCCTCCCCCTTTCCCCATTCTAGTTGCTGGGCAGAAGAAGACAAAAAGATATCTCTTTGTTCTGTCAAGGTATAACCATATATGATGTATAGGTTTTGTGGCTTCAACTATGGTAAGTATCTGTGACAATGTGAATATTATATTGGCTTGTAAATCTGAGATTTTTGTATGTCCTATTCCTCTATAAAAGAGCTGACCTAACAAAGGAATATCAGATATTTGAAGAATGAACTCTGTCAGGGTTATTCAGAGAGAGGTGAAAACCAGGAGAATGACTGGAGAAGTGAAAATGCTAGGTCAAAATAGCCAAAACAGAAAAAGTGTCCCATTTATCTCACTTTCCAAATCGGCTATTTGTTCTGGATTGTTCATTCTCCTGGCAATTCTCCTGGTTTTCACCTCTCTCTGAATAACCCTGTGTGTGTGTGATGTCTTCATTTTTCTCCACTACCTAGCTAAGCGCTTGTAATGCCTTACATGATGGAAAACAACAGAATACAGAGATCTAACTTGCATTTTTTGGTATATAGCATGCAGAATAACCTGTTATGTTGTGGAAGTGAGTGTAGTCTTGTAAGCAGTGTACCTGTTGAATATAAGATCATAGATAAGCATACCATACATAAATACACAGGTGCCGATATGATGGTACATGAATTGTTTATATCAGTGATTCCCAACCCTGCTCCTCAGGTTCCCCTAAAAGGCCAGATTTTAAGGATCAGCTTGGGGAAATGCAGATTGAATCCTGCAATCACTGAGCAGCATATCACCTGTGCTGTGCTTCACATATCCTGCAAACCTGGCCTGTTACGGGGACCTGAGCACCAGGGTTGGGAAGCACTGGTTTAGATTATGATTGATGCTCACACAGTTGCCAAAGGGAGTGAATGACAACACAAAGTTAACTTCACAGAAGACAACCCGAACATTCTTCTCCAAAAAGTGACAAAGTAATAATGTGATAAAGAAAAATACGTGAGACACACAGGGTTATTCAGAGAAAGGTGAAACTCTGGAGAACTTTTGGAAAAGTGAAAATTATAAATCAAAATAGCCAAACCAGAAAAATTCTCCCATTTTCCTCACTTTTCAAATTGGCTAGATTGACCTAGAGTTTTCACTTCCCCCAAAAGTTCTCCAGAGTTTAACCTTTCTCTGAATAACCCTGAGAGACTTTAGGATTGCTGGGTAAAGTCATGAAGCAATTTTAACCCCTTCACTACCATGATTGAGTTAACTCGATCTTCAGAAGCACCTGCTGGTGCCCAAGATCAAGTTATTATTATTATTATATTATTATTATTATTTATTTATAAAGCGCCAGCATATTCCGCAGCGCTGTACAATAGGCACAGTATAGACAGGGTTACAATACATTGAACAACATTTGACAAACAGTACAGGAGGAGATGAGGGCCCTATTCCCGTAGGAACTCACAATCTAGGAGGGTTGGGGTTGGAAACAGGAGGAGAGGACTGTAAGGTGAGAGTGATTGATGGTTGCGTCAGTGAGTTGGGTGGTAGGCTTCCCTAAATAGGAACGTTTTAAGGGAGCGTTTGAAGGAGGAGAAGTTAGGGGAAAGTCTGACAGTACGAGGGAGAGCGTTCCAGAGAGTGGGGGCTGCGCGTGAGAAATCCTGCAGTCTATCATGGGAAGAGGTGATGCAGGGAGAAGCTAGGCGCAGGTCACTGTTTGACCTTAGCGAGCGGGCTGGGGTGTATTTGGTGATTAGTGAGGACAGGTAGTGGGGAGCTGAGTTAGTGAGGGTTTTGTAGGTAAGGATAAGGATTTTGAACTTAATTCTGCAGTGGATGGGGAGCCAGTGAAGGGACTGGCAGAGGGGAGTGGCAGAGACAGAGCGGCGGGTGAGGTGAATTAGCCTGGCGGAGGCGTTCAGGATGGATTGTAGGGGGGAGAGGCGGGACAGAGGGAGGCCAGATAAGAGATTATTGCAATAGTCGAGTCGGGAGATTACCAGGGCGTGTATGAGTTGTTTTGTGGTGACAGCGGTAAGAAATGTCCGAATTCTGGAAATATTACGCAGTTGGTATCAGCAGGAGGAGGAAAGAGATTTGATGTGGGGGATGAAGGAAAGAGCAGAGTCAAGTGTAACTCCAAGACAGCGAACTTGGTTTGATGGCAATGAAGAGGAGGAGTTACCAGCAAAGGACACACAGAAGGACCTGTTGGATAAATAGGAGTCAATCCAAGCAAGTGCAGTGTCACCGAGACCCAGAGAGTTGAGGGTCTGTAGAAGGAGGGGGTGGTCAACAGTGTCAAAAGCAGCCGAGAGGTCAAGCAGGATGAGAATAGAATAGTGGCCGTGTTTTTTAGCAGTTAGGAGGTCGTTGGTGACTTTGGTGAGGGCAGTTTCAGTTGAGTGTAGGGGACGGAAGCCAGATTGCAGGGGGTCAAGTAGGGAATTGGAGGACAGGAAGAGGGAGAGGCGGTTGAAGACTAGTTTTTCTAAGAGCTTAGAGGTAAAGGGAAGCAGGGATACAGGGCGGTAGTTGGATGGAGAGTTGGGATCAAGGGATGGTTTCTTTAGTAAAGGGATAACTAGCGCGTGTTTGAAGGCAGATGGGAAGGAGCCGGTGGAGAGACATAGGTTGAAGATGTGTGTGAGAGCAGGGGTGAGGGAGGAGGAGAGGGGAGGAATTAGATGTGAGGGAATGGGGTTGAGCGGGCACGTGGTGAGATGTGAGGAGGACAATATGGAATTGACTTCCTCCTCAGTGGCTGGGAGGAAGCGGCAGAGGGTGGCAGAGGGGACCTCTGGGAGTGGAGGTGGCAGATAACTATCTTGTGTTGGGATGTTGCTTCTGATAGTTAGAGTTTTACTGAGGAAGTAGTCTGCCAGGTCTTGAGCGCTGAAGGCAGCTGTGGGGGGAGGTGCAGGTGGGTAGAGGAGGGTGTTGAAGCTGGACCAGAGCCATTTAGGGTTGGAGGACAGCGTAGATATAAGAGATGAGAAGAAGGATTGTTTGGCCAAGTGGAGGGCAGAGGTGTATGACCGGAGAATAAACTTGAAGTGAACAGAATCAGCTTCAGAGCGGGATTTCCTCCAGGCACGCTCTGCAGTGCGGGAGCATCTTTGCAGGTAGCGAGTCTGGAGGGTGTGCCAGGGCTGAAGCTGGCGGCGTGGGGCCTTGCAGAGTCGAAGAGGAGCAAGAGTGTCTAGAGCAGAGATAAGCGTAGTGTTGTAGTGATTAGTGGCAGCATCAGGGCAGGTGAAGGATGAGGTGTGAGGGAGGTGGTGAAGTAAATTGGAGAATTGATGGGGGTCCACAGCATGTAGATTTCTGCGAGTGTGTGTGCGGGGTGGGGGGTGTTTAGGAAGTCCAGATAGGTTGAAAGAGAGAAGGTGGTGGTCAGAGATGGGGAAAGGGCGACAGTTGAACTCAGAAATGGAGCAGAGGTTGGAAAAGACAAGGTCAATAGCGTGACCATCGCGGTGGGTAGGGAGGAGGGAGGAAGTTAAGTCAATCTGGTCTTATTCTGTAGCACTGCAAAGTAATTATGTTTATTGCAAGTGAAATTCATTTGCAAATGGGCTTTCAATAGTGTGTCTCCCTAAAAGTGAAGTACTGGGACGTACGAATCTGTTGCAGACAGCCTTGAGAAAGGCTCCGTTTTATTTCAAAAGTCGCCCACGTCCTCTCTGCGTGTGCTGGGATTTGTTTTTACCATTTCCTATCCCAGCTAGAGTACGATGGCAGTGCTGCGATTTGGACAGCAGGGGGAGCCTTATGCCTGTCGAATAGGACAGATTTTAGAGATTTGCAGGTTTTACTGCACATTTTCATTGCGTGGGTAATGCAAAGTGGCTGCCCATAAAACCACTGGTTCCTCTCACTGGATATATGGAAAACCCCTATGTAGTGAAGGGGTTAACACATAAAGAGCATTATAGTATAACCAGTATGAGTAATCCATTTTATTTTTTCCCATTTTTCTTTCAACTTTTTGTTCTGTATGAGACCACAGTTCATTGGTAAAGAGTTGCACGTGACACATGTTATTTGTGTTTTTGGGGCTCGGATCACCCTCCTCCTCATCTTCCAAGTAGGCTTGTGCACCGATTTTTTTTTCGGTTCGATTTGTTCGGATGTTTAAACTTTTCGATTCGGCTCGTTTCGACCGATTTCTGTTTCGATTCGATTCGGTTCGGTTCATTTTTCGTGTACATTTTTTTTTCCGAATATCGACCATTTTTCGTATTTTCGTGTCACTTTGCTCGTTTTTTGTATCGACTTTTCGGAAATTTCGGAAATTTTCGTTTTTTCGGAACTTCTGTTCTCCTCGTTTCAAAGTGTCTACAATAATTCTGGCGATTCTATCGTGTTTTTTTTTATTAAATAAAGATCCTTTTTTTCTTATGAATAATTGAATATACATTTCACAACTTTATTTAATCATATTAAAATGGTATGAAAGCCAAGGAACAAAAAAAATGAACAAAACGATTTAAAAAACGCTAAACTGACCCGAATGCCACAAGAAACAAGTGATACGCATTTACAAATCCAAAATTTACAGAATCAGCGATATAACCGATAATAGTTAAATATACGATTTCCAGAATTACCGAAATGGAACCGAAATCACGAATGGAACCGAAATCATGAATAGAGCAAAAATAAATTTCGATTTGACACATTTCAAGTCCATTCGAAAAATCTGAAATTTTTTCGTTTCGGCTCGGAAAACTTTTTGGATCTATCGGTTTTCGGGTCCGATCCGATTCGGAAATTCGGCCAAATCCGAAGACACGAATCGGGAAATTTCGTGAAAATTCCGAAATTCCGAAACCCGAAACGCACATCCCTACTTCCAAGTATTCTCATAAAAGTGACATCTTTCAGTATTTAGCAAACTGCAGTCATCATAACGCTTTGCAAAGTACAGCTGTAGTGACTGTCACCGTGCTTTAAATTTAAAAGCTTTTCTAAGCACAAATAATCAAAAAAACAAGGTTAGATTCATTCTTCCTTTTATCTTTTACACCTGTACTTTTATTCAATAGATTGCAGGTGTCTGAACACATCCATCCGATACGCCGTTTCGTTCGGAGGTTTGATGAGGAATCTGTAACACTGATGGGAAAAGGCGAGACCACATTAATGGGATTCATGTTAGAGATAATGGGAAAACTGAAAGTGACTATTTAATGTGATTTTTACCAAACGTCCAGCACCTTGGTGTATTTATCCGTGTGCCTCTTTTGTCTATAGGAAAGATTATGTAAGGATAGAGATTTCACATAGCGATGAAATGAAAAATCATATTAAATGCTCTCTGCAAAATAAATAAATAAATTATATATACTTTTTTTTTATTGTGTTAATTATTGCAGAAGCCACCCGCACACCATAGCAATTCAAACAATTGCATCCCAGAGTTCCTGTGCCACATTCCCCATATGCAGCAAGGAACTCTGGGTAGGATATGCAAAAGACATCTGTCTCACTTTTATGCATCCTGTATCTGTTATTACACAGAACCCTAAAATCAATGCTATGACACACTGTGACTTTGTAGCAGAGATAAGGTTATGCAACTGTTCAAAGCCACTCCTAGGACAGCGCTGTTTCGGGTTTGTTTGTATTTATAGTACTTATTTGGGTTGTGGTGGAGGGCAAAAAAATTAGATAAAAAGCCTCCACGCAATAACCAATAAGGTTTATTATTGCAGAAGCCATTTGCACATCACAGCAAGTCAAAGAATTGCATCCCAGAGCTACTGTGCTACATTCTGCATATGCAGCAAGGAACTCTGGGTAAAACATGCAATTGATATCAGTCTCACTTTTTTGCATCCTGGGTTTGTTATTACACAGAACCCTTCAATCAATGCCATGCCACACTAGATGGCTTTTTTTTATTTTTTAGCAGAGATCAGGGCTATGCAACTGGTCAAAGCCACTCCTGGACCGCTGTTTTGGGTTATATATATATACAGTGGCAAGAAAAAGTATGTGAACCCTTTGGGATTACGTGGAGTTTTGCATGAATTGGTCATAAAATGTGCTCTGATCTTCATCTAAATCACAACAATTTGAAAAACACAGTCTGCTTAAAATAATACAGCACAAACATTATATGTTTTCATGTGTTTATTGAACATAACATGTAAACATTAACAGTGCAGGGTGGAAAAAGTATGTGAACCCCTAGCCTAATGACTTCTCCAAGAGCTAATTGGAGCCAGGAGTGAGCCAACCTTGAGTCCAATCAGTGTGATATTATTGGATGTGTTGCTGAAAGCTGTCCTGCCCTTTAAAAACACACACCAGTTTTGGGTTTACTGGTTTCAAGAAGCACTGCCTGATGTGAACCATGCCTCGCAGAAAAGAGCTCTCAGAAGACCTACGATCAAGAATTGTTGACTTGCATGAAGCTGGAAAGGGTTACAAAAGTATCTCCAAAAGCCTTGATGTTCATGTGTCCACGGTAAGACAGACTGTCTACAAATGGAGAAAGTTCAGCACTGTTGCTACTCTCCCTAGGCGTGGTCGTCCTGTAAAGATGACTGCAAGAGCACAGCGCAGAATGCTTAATGAGGTGAAGAATCCTAGAGTGTCAGCTAAAGACTTACAGAAATCTCTGGCACATGCTAACATTTTTGTTGACACATCTACAATAAGGAAAACATTAAACAAGAATGAAGTACATGGGAGGACACCACGGAGGAAGCCATTGCTGTCCAAAAAGAATATTGCAGCACGTTTGAAGTTTGCAAAAGAGCACCTGGATGTTCCTCAGCACTACTGGCAAAATATTCTGTGGACAGATGAAACCAAAAATGAGTTGTTTGGAAAAAACACACAACACTATGTGTGGAGAAAAAAAGGCACAGCACACCAACATCAAAACCTCATCCCCACTGTAAAACATGGCGGAGGGAGCATCATGGTTTGGGGCTGCTTTACTGCCTCAGGGCCTGGACGGATTGTTGTCATTGATGGAAAAATGAATTCCAGAGTTTATCAAGACATTTTGCAGGAAAACGTAAGACCATCTGTCCGCCAACTGAAGCTCCGCAGAGGATGGGTGATGCAACAGGACAATGACCTAAAGCTTACAAGTAATTCAACAAAAGAATGGCTTCAACAAAACAAAATACGCCTTCTGGAGTGGCCCAGTCAGAGTCCTGACCTCAACCCGATTGAAATGCTGTGGCATGACCTTAAGAGAGCGATTCACATCAGACATCCCAAGAATATTTGCTACACTGAAACAGTTTTGTGAAGAGGAGTGGTCCAAAATTACTCCAGATCGTTGTGCAGGTCTGATCTGCAACTACAGCAAACGTTTGGTTGAGGTTATTGCTGCCAAAGGAGGGTCAACCAGTTATTAAGTCCAAAGGTTCACAAACTTTTTCCACATTGCACTGTGAATGTTTACATGTTATGTTCAATAAAAACATGAAAACATATACTGTTTGTGTTTTATTATTTTAAGCAGACTGTGTTTTTCAAATTGTTGTGACTTAGATGAAGATCAGAGCACATTGTATGACCATTTCATGCAAAACTCCACGTAATCTCAAAGGGTTCACATACTTTTTCTTGCCACTGTATATGTCACTATGCATCCATTTTGAGATATTTTGTGTTGTAAACTGCCCCCACACATTCATAATGCTAGCGCTCACCTGCGTGAGAATTAACGTTAGCCTTGGTTGCCCTAGCGCAGGTTAAAAAACCCGTTAGTGATCCAGATCTTGTGCTTTTCAACATGCGCTTACTGTACTTTGCACTCCTTATACTTAACATGGGGAGCACAAAGTGTTAATTAGCGTTAGGATTACAAAGTAATAACACTAATTACCATCCTGCTGCTGTTACTCAAAAGTTAGCACAAGGTCCAGGCTATGGTTAACGGATTCCACTTCTGCAGAATCAGTTATCACCAGCTACAAATCCCCCAAAAATCACATACTCACCTCCCATCCCGTGGTGAGAACGGCGGCTCAATCCACCTCTTCTGGCCACCGGGAGCAGAGAAAGACTGGGGAGGAAAGTCCCCCAGTCTCACTGTACGAATCACTACGCCGACCTGCCAGATCTCGCGATATAGAAAAGTCTTGTGGGCAATGTCGTGGTGAAACAGATGGGAAACCCTATTTATAATGGGGAAAAAATTAAAATATAGACATTTTTTGCATTCTATTACTTCTGTGTGACGTCTTATATGCTTCACCACCTCACTGACAAGTAACAAAGCAAATGTCTATATCTCTGGTTCTGCTCACAACGCCTCACTTCATGGCCATTTCCTGGTTCCTGGGACTTTTCTGGACCAGATTCAAAGTACTGCTTTTTCCCTTGAACATTCACCAATCATTTATTTCCGTCAATCTATAAACCGTTTTGTTTTGTTTTGTTAATGAAAGATCCTTGGCCTTCACTCCAGCCCTATTCTTTAAAGTCTTGCCATGTAAACTGTATTTATCATCACAGAAAAAACACACTGTCATTCCTTTCCATGTTGACTCTAACCTTTGGTTTTCTGTGAGTGCTTATATGATGTTGTAGTAGTTTAATAATTCCTGTCCGCTGTTTAAAGAACATATAAATAAACTCTTAGAAATAAGGAAGGTTTTCTGCAGTGCA
Source organism: Leptobrachium leishanense (assembly GCA_009667805.1). NCBI lineage: Eukaryota > Metazoa > Chordata > Amphibia > Anura > Megophryidae > Leptobrachium > Leptobrachium leishanense. The sequence goes on from CM019064.1 coordinate 436,728,711, forward strand.
AGGCTCGGTTAGGCTGTGGTCATACGAGCTTTCGGCTAGTTTCCCCTCCTTCAAACGCTCCCTTAACACATTCCTACTCTGAAGCCCATGTGGCCACCTCGCAAAGCTACAAGGCTCGATCCTCCTATGGAGGATCCTCCTCCTCCTCCTTAGGCTGGGGTCAGACCAGCGCACTTTTAACGTGCGTTCTGGCGCACAATTTACTACTTTGATCTTCGATAAGGAAGCAATGAATTCAAGATAAAACATGTATGTAGAATGTCAATAGAATATATACTCATTTATATATTTAAAGCTTATTTCATAATCACATACGAGATGATATTTTTACTATAAATTATACATATACACTGCCTGGCCTTAAAAATAGTCACCATCAGGATTTATTAACCCAATAGGTGCTCGCCTTTCTTTGGATAATTACTGCAGCGATTAATATATTTCAGCTAAAATGAGGTCATGTGACTCCCTGAATATACTGAGGCCTGTTCAATACCTCAGCAGCTGCTGAATTGCTGCAGCGGAGCAATTCAGTTTGCTGCAGCAGTGTCGTTGAACCCTTTGGATGCGAATTTTGAATCCAAAATGGCCGACGATTTCTTAATGAAAAATTCAGATTGTTTTTCGGATCACTCGGACAAAAAATAATAAAGAGAAGCCGTCAGCACAATTCCGTTATGTACGCACACACCACAAATCATAGTTTTTAATGAATAAACGTTATGTTTACTTCTGAAACAATATATGAATTGAACTGTAATATATGTCTATGTGCAGGGGGAAATAATAAATAAATATTTTGTGCTTTGGTGAACAAAAACCTCAAAATTAACATTGCTGTACGTAATTATTACTTGCTTCGAGGCGGCGGCCATCTTGCTGTAGGGCATTGTTACTTGCTTCATGCGGCGGCCATCTTTAAAACGTCACACTCAGCATCTCCTCGGGTCGCTGCAAGTGCTAGGTTAGCACTGCTGAGCGCTGAGCGGTTGAACGGCGTTCAATGCAAGTTGCTAACTTAGCACTTGCAGCGGCTGAGGTATTGAACAGGCCTCTCAATGAGCAGGTTTTTCCATCAATGGGTTTCTTCTTCCCTGATGACACAGCGGGCATATTCCAAGATGGCAATGCCAGGATTCATCACCAGGCTCAAATGGTGCAAGAGTGGTTCAGGGAGCATGAGACATCATTTTCACACATGGGTGGTTATTCAGAGAGCACGGCAATGTCGCCAACATTTCTGGTTAAAAATGGTGATTTATATATCTTTTTATTATTATTTTTTTTAAATGTTGAGACAAGTTGCTTGGAAGCGCATGACGCAGCTTTTGCATTACATGTGGATCCGTTCACTAGTTAATCCGGTTAGTGAGTAGCTGCTGTAATGTTTAATGCTACAGATGGAAAACAAAAATAACTTAATAGCATTTTTCTCCAAATGGACAACAAAACCCATGAAAAAACAAAGTATTAACATGGTAATGGATACTAAGGCACAGGATAACATATGCTAGAAATGCAGGGCAGACCAGGAGATGAGCTTTAAGTGCGCGGCATATGATTGTGAATTAATCAAATGTCGGGATCAAGGGATGCGTATTTAGTCTGGCCCACGCAAGAACCTCTCATTCTTTATGAAGAAAAGAGCAAAACAGGGCAGGAAAGGCACAGAAACAAGAAATGATCCAGACATAAATTTAATGTGACCTTACAAGCCTAATAGAGGGCATTTAATATTCTAATTATGCAGAGATTTGGAGAAATTACGCCATTAATGCGGAAACTGGCTCCTCTTCACTGCACTTATTGTATTGATTGGTTGCTTTGGCATTTGACAAAATATGGAATATATATATATACATATACACAAAAGATGGGGAATTTACTACGCCTCTACTAAAACCATGTATTTTGAAAAACATTAAAATATTAGGGCCCGATTCCAACTCCAATTCCGAGTCATTACGCTAACAGCTCCAGCCCATATCACAACCAAGCTGCAAGCTTTGATTGCGGCCCAGACAATGCAGAAAGTTACTGTGAATTTAACGGATAACGTTTAACACCTCCACTCCCGAGATCGAGATAACTCAGTCTTCAAAAGGCACCATCAGGTGCCCGATAGAGTTATCTCGATCTGCAGCTGAGCATTACAAACGCAAATTGAATTCATCTGTTGCAAAGTAAATTTGTTTGCTTTTGAGCTGCAAGGATGCCCAAGGTGCTGAAACTGTTTACAATCCGCTAGGAAAGTGCCTAATAGATCTTTACCAGCTGATAAAACAAAACACAGAGCCACAAGCTGCAGTTATTTATTGATTTATTTATAAAGGATTTTACCAGGAAGGATACATTGAGATTTCTCTCGTTTTCAAGTATGTCCTGGGTTCAAGAAGAAGTTGCAAGTGTAGTAACTCCATTTGGCCATGAGATGGCGATTTCTGCCTGCCAAGCAGGTTGTTAGAGTAAGGAATAAATTGGGAATACTCCCAAATATTTCCGACTGTATAATTAATTAACCCTTTTCGCTGCTGAGCCATTTCACGTCTGTGTGTGGAGGTCATTTTTACCGGTTTCGCTCATCATGTTTAAACGCGTTTTGAAGCCATATTTTATTATATGACCCAGACATATTATATATCATTCTTTCCGTCAGACTCGGCAGATTGATAATATATCATTATTGTATGTATTCGTCATGTCCTGTCTGTATATTATAACAAAAAATGCAATAAAATTTTAATTTTCAATAATTTACAATGTGTAAAGTATTTTTTTTTTCACATTTTATCATGCGAGCGTTTGTGGTAATATTTTCTATGGGTTGCGCTTGTTAAAAAAAATTAGAAATGGGGACTCGTTACATACATTTTTTGGGGGGGAAAATCATGCCATTTTTAATAAACGCACCACATACAAACATCGTTAGTGCAGCATCATTGTTCACATTATAAGTGAAATGGGAACAATATTGCTGCATTAACAAAAACAAAAAAGTTTATTTTTTTTTATTCATTTATTTTTTAATATTTTATTTTCATTTTTATTTATTTTATTTTTTTCTTAACTTATAACATAGTCATGTTTGGTATCTTTGGAAAGGCCATGCTCTGGCCGCACCGGGGGGGCACAGCAATTGGCCGGAATCCGGCCGATCGCTGGCTGCAAAGGGAGGACGCGCTCAGCGCGTACTCCGCAGCCAACGCTACCTGCGGCTGGAAGTGCTGAGCGCGTCCTCCGCAGCGAAGCGGTTAAGAATTATTTTAAAAAAAAAACACTGGTTAACCACTTCAATGCTAAGGACGCGCTCAGCGCGTCCTCAGCATTACCGCTGGTGTGCTGAGGACGCGCTGAACGCGTCCTCACATTGGGGTCAGCGTTCGGCCGGGTTCCGGCCGATCGCTGGCCCCTCCGGTGCGGGCTGACATCCTGGATGTCAGCCCGGCATCCGGACCAGCAGCCGCCATTATTAGGTGTCATCGCGGGGCGCGCGATGACACCTAATTCAGGCGCCCCCCCCCCCCCCGCATGTGCGGAGGAGGCGCCTGAAAGGGAGGGGGGGGGAGGTCCTTCGGACCTCTCTCCCTCCCGATCGGCGGCGCACAGGGGCTTAACCAGGCATCATTTGAAGGGCACAGCCTGCCCTTCCAAATGATGCCTGGCATTAACCCCTGGGGAGCTGGATCGCAAATCGGCGCTGAAAAGCGCCGATTCGCGATCCTTCCCGGGAGCTGGCCGACATCTTGGATGTCGGCCAAGCCTCCGGGAACTCCCCCAGAGGACTGGCGTCATCGTGCGTAGCACGATGACGCCAGTCCTACAGTTAACCCCTAAGGCTAGGGTCAGACTGAGGCAGTGCGAACGCGCGTTCTGGCGCACTTAATCACGGCCGTGCTAGCAGCAGATGCCAGGCAATGACGGCCAATATACGAAGTACGGTCGCACAAAAGTCCGGCTGCGCAACGCAAGTGGAAAATGAACGCATTTTTTCGAGAACGTTAAACCACTAGTACTGACGTACAGAGTGCGCTGCGTCCGCTAGCGGCGTGTGTGCATGAATTGGAGACGTCAGACGCTGCTAATGTCCGGCCAACATAACGTCCAGATGCAAGAAGTGTTTTATTGATGATCCGTACAAAATCACGGATGAAACTGCGCATAGTATGACCGCTATTGCGTATTCTGTGAAAAAATACGTCCATTCTTCCAACGCACATTTTCACGGACAACGTGAAAAATGCGTTAGTCTGACCCTAGCCTAACTGCCACCAACTGTGGAGATGGGAGTTCATTGGAACTCCCTATCTCCCGATCCGTGGCAGCTAGGGGTTAAATTTTGATATCGTTGGATCGGCCAGAGCATGGCCGTTCCAACGATACCAAACATGAAAGTTAAAAATGTTGTAAAAAAAAAAAAAAAATTAAAAAAAAATAAACACTTTTTTTTCTTTTTTTTGGGTTTGTTAATGCAGCAATATTGTTCCCATTTCAATTATAATGTGAACAATGATGCTGCACTAACGATTTTTGTATGCGGTGCGTTTGTTAAAATAGTGTCATTTTCCCCAAAAAAAAAATGTAACGAGACCCCATTTCTAATTTTTTTAACAAGCGCACCCATACAAAATATAACCGCAATTGCTCGCATGTTAAAATGTGGAAAAAAACACTTTACACGTTGTAAATTATTGAAAATACATATTTTATTGCATTTTTTGTTATAATATACAGACATGACATAACGTATACATATAATAATGACATATTATGAATCTACCGAGTCTGACGGAAAGAACGATATATAATATGTCGATGTCATATACTAAAATAAGCCTTCAAAACACGTTTAAACATGATGCGCAAAACAGGTAAAAAAATGACCTCAGCACAGGGGCGGGAAAAGCCTCAGCATCGAAAGGGTTAATGACAATGGTTTTTTTTTGGGAAAATCACTAGATATTGAAGAGGTTAATTTGTGGCTTCTAAAGTGAAGAACGGGCAATTCTAGAATAGCTCGTTTTTTCTAGGCTATGTATTGAAAGGGGGGGTCACTTGATTGCCCCTTTGAACTGCACGTTGCTTTTTTCAGAAAGGATAAAGTCCTCTGGTTGTCTTATAATAATGTCTTTTGCTGTTTTCTTTTCAATCAGATCGGCACTTTGCTTAGCCATTTTATTACGATGACTGAGCATACTCGATATTCCAAAGCTCATCCAGGAGCCCAACATTGAGTAAGCTCGATATGGTCATATTCTGCAGCAATACAGAGGAATTTTGCTTGTTGCAAATTAAATTTGTTTGCAAATGTTCTCCAGAATGCACCCTCAAACTTTCAGCACCTAAGATATACCTCAATACAGAATGCACCTGTAAACATGTAACATAGTGACTATATACAGAATGCACCTGTAAACATGTAACAGTGACTATATACAGAATGCACCTGTAAACATGTAACACAGTGACTATATACAGAATGCACCTGTAAACATGTAACATAGTGACTATATACAGAATGCACCTGTAAACATGTAACATAGTGACTATATACAGAATGCACCTGTAAACATGTAATATAGTGACTATATACAGAATGCACCTGTAAACATGTAATATAGTGACTATATACAGAATGCACCTGTAAACATGTAATATAGTGACTATATACAGAATGCACCTGTAAACATGTAATATAGTGACTATATACAGAATGCACCTGTAAACATGTAATATAGTGACTATATACAGAATGCACCTGTACACATGTAACACAGTGACTATATACAGAATGCACCTGTAAACATGTAACACAGTGACTATATACAGAATGCACCTGTAAACATGTAACACAGTGACTATATACAGAATGCACCTGTAAACATGTAACATAGTGACTATATACAAAATTCACCTGTAAACATGTAACATAGTGACTATATTTCCTACATATTTATTTTCTGTTAATCTGTATATTTGTGTTGTTTTTTTAATATCTTGCATTGTATTACTTTGTATTTCTGTAACTGTAACATTTTAATGTTCTTGAACCCAGGACATACTTGAAAACGAGAGAAATCTCAATGTATCCTTCCTGGTAAAATCCTTTATAAATAAATAAATAAATAAATATGTCAGCTGAGGTGCTGAAGCAGCTTGAACAGCTAGGAGATGCATCTTTCTTTCACAGAAACGCAAATCCCCAGCTTCTAGTATTATGCATGTAGTAGCACTTTTTGGCCACGAGGGGGAGCCCTCTGACTGGGAAATAAAACTTACTGTCTCCACAATGTATGTATGAATAGTACAAACGCTTCTACACTGTCTGTAATTGAAAGTGATTTTCCACAAATCCACTGGGTCCTACCAGCGGGTTTCTGGAAAACGACTCAGTAGTGAAGGGGTTAATATTCAATGAACAGCAAAGCTTTCAGTAAACTGAAATGAAGCTGTCATTTAGCTGAACATATGAGCGGCTCAATTAATTTTTTTTATGATCGATTGAACCACTGGAGAGAAATCATTTTTGTTTGATTAACCCCAGTGGTGCTGGGCTTGATTGGGAATCATGAGAGCGTCATGGCGGACTGCAGCTCAGACGCCGCAAGGAATAAGGATTTGCAGCAATTTCAAAGTGGAATAGTTTGATTTTATTTAATATTATATATTTTATAGAGTAATAAATTGTGGTTAAATGTTGTCCCGGAGTATTTGTTTAAACATTAGATCGAACTCGATTCTAATAGGCTTCAAATCACACCGTACGGTTTTATTCCTTGGAAAGAAACAGCCTCTAAGGAGCACTTGGAAGGCGCTGGGCTATAAAGACTTTGCTGAAATGACTAGTTATTGATCATACGCTTCATTTTTATTTCCAGTCTTCATTTACTGCAGATACCTCAGGGCAGCGTATAACAGGCTTATGGATCTCATTAACATCTTAAACTGAAATATGCTTTCTATAAAAATGTCTTTCAAAACCTTTTTTTTTCCAGTAGCAAAATACGACGGTAGTTCTGCCCCAATTCTTGCTCTGGGTAAAAGACGATCTGGTCCCGAAACGGCAAGGAACAGGGAATTTCCCCATACGGTGACATTTCTGGGCCATTCGGCTATTCAGAGAGTTTTGGTGAACTGCCTGCATGTACTTTGCCTGTTCGACGGCAGTGAAATGCCCCATAGAGAAGCAATGCTTCATCTATTCAGAGCACAGTCTCAGAGGCAGTTGATGGATCGTATCTGTGTATGAACTCGCAGCTTCGATCCACCATTCTGTACAGGTACTGCGTAACATTTTTCATAGACAGGGGCTGACTGACTCATCGGGCATTCAGGCACCCCCCCCCCGAGGGTTCATTGAAGACAGGGTGCGGATTCAGGGCTCCATTAGTAATGCTTGCTACCCTATCCTCCTGCTGGCTGGGCACATCCACCGCTTTCCCGCTAGGGAGCGAAGTGTGTGCCTAACATGATGACGTCCCACAGATTGGTGCCAATCTGTCAGGATCCGTGCCTGTCAAGATCTGTACCTGCCCTTCTGCTCAGCACCAGCATTCTGGGCATGAAACAGTTAAAACACACAAAGGTCACATGACACCCCATGAATAAAGGCTCCACGCCCCCCTCCTTACATTGCTCCATTATTGTAGTTTACATGCTCTGTCAAGACGTGTACAAACATGCTCCTGAAGACCTTGATGTCCCCTCAGCCTTTACCTCCCTTGGTGCCCTCTCCTGGACCCCCGAGTCCTTTTATTTTCCTAGTACCCTCAAGATCAAAGATCCCCACTCTGCTTCAGACCATGGTACCATCTGAAGATCTTCCATACTCCAAGTCTCCTGGTAAACCCTCCTGTATTCCAGTATCTGACATCTTGCTGTGTGCTTCAGTCCCTCTATGTGTCTCTCATCATTCCCAGTCGGCAAGATCAACCGCATACTGGGCTCATACCACCTAGACCAGTACCCCACCGGCGCTGAACCCTGACACAATCTTGGACGCCAGTCCTGCCTATGGGACCTCCTGTAAGGATCCTGGTTCCGGGGTGGCAGGTTTGAGCCCAATGTGCAATGAGAAATAGAAAGATGTATATGAACAAAAGGGGTTTATTAAGAGTAAGGCATAAAAAAGGCAGTAAACAAATATGTAGCTGGGTAATAAGAAAGGAAAAACACTGTATAAATAATAATCAGCAATAAGAAACTAAAAGGCAAGATGAGAGAAAGGTAGACCAAAAGTAACAAAACTAAACTACACTAAACTATACTACTTACATATAAAGAAAAAGAGTAGATTGAACTTAGAGCAGGGTTAAACCAGATATGGAGAGAAATAGGAGAAGGAAGAGTGAAGGAGATCTTTAGAAAAATAGAAAAGGAAGAGTCTTTGAGGCAGAGGGCCCTGGGTATGCAGGGGGTCCTGGGTATGCAGAGGGGTCCTGGGCCTGTAGAGCAACAGATTCTGCGGGATGCAGGGTAGCAGGCTCTGAGGATTTGGATGTAGGGCAGCAGGCTGAGGATTCCTCAGGATGCAGGGCAGCAGGATCAGAGGATACGTGCAGGATGTAGGGTAGCAGGATCAGAGGATACGTGCAGGATGTAGGGCAGCAGGATCAGAGGATACGTGCAGGATGTAGGGCAGCAGGATCAGAGGATACGTGCAGGATGTAGGGCAGCAGGATCAGAGGATACGTGCAGGATGTAGGGCAGCAGGCTGAGGATTCTGCAGGATGCAGGGCAGCAGGCTGAGGATTCTGCAGGATGCAGGGCAGCAGGATCAGAGGATACTTGCAGGATGTAGGGCAGCAGGCTGAGGATTCTGAAGGAAGCAGGATCAGAGGATACTTGCAGGATGTATGGTAGCAGACTGAGGATTCTGCAGGATGCAGGGCAGCAGGCTGAGGATTCTGCAGGATGCAGGCAGCAGGCTGAGGATTCTGCAGGATGCAGGGCAGCAGGATCAGAGGATACTTGCAGGATGTAGGGCAGCAGGCTGAGGATTCTGAAGGAAGCAGGATCAGAGGATACTTGCAGGATGTATGGCAGCAGGCTGAGGATTCTGCAGGAAGCAGGATCAGAGGATACTTGCAGGATGTAGGGTAGCAGGCTGAGGATTCTGCAGGATGCAGGGCAGCAGGATCAGAGGATACTTGCAAGATGTATGGTAGCAGGCTGAGGATTCTGCAGGATGCAGGGCAGCAGGATTAGAGGATCCTTGCAGGAAGTAAGGCAACAGGCTCTGAGGATCCTTGCAAGATGCAGGACAGCAGGATCCTTGTAGCAGGAACAAAGACAAAACAGGTTAGAGCAAGCAGAGATTGAAGGCAGCTCCTTCCTAGTGAGGGGTTCACTAGAACAATGCAGAAGCATTGTGCCTTGGGAGTGGCTCTTTTTTATAGTGGAGGAATCATGATGCTTTGGCTAGCACCTGGTTGCTGGAACAACTTGGTTCAGTAGGAGAATCACTGTTAGTTATTCACTGAGACACTTTGCCTTTAGTTCTCCTATGGCGCCGGCGGCTAGGGACCTGACACCTCCCTCTTCCCACTGACATGGGCATGATGATGTCAGAAATAGGACTTCCCCCTGCCTGCCAGAGAATACCCTATAAAAAAATCGAAAGTGGTCAGGATGAGTAGAGAGTTCCTTTACCAGCCTTCTGCCATATCTTGGATTACCAAACCTGTTCCTCCCAACATATGCTTGCATCGTAATTTAGGAAATTAAACGAATGTACAATTTCCTCTTGAACTTGGTGATAATATAGTAAAGAAATGGAAGGATCCTCCTTACACAGGTTTGTTCGCTAGAACTAAACGCTAACGACTGAATGGGAAGCCATTACACCTCTAAATTAAAGCTATTCTGGTTGCTATGGCATCCTGCTTGGTCCTTTTCTCTCAAGGTGCTGAATTCATTTGATAAACATCAGCCTAGACCTCGTAAAGCGGGCCCTGGAGAATATTCAAATCCGTTCTCCGTTTGGATTTTCTACTATTATAGACTAGAGATGGGTAACCTTTGACATTGCAGCTGTTCTGCGCTACGTTTCCAGTGATGCTCTGCTGGCGTTGGAAGTGGTCCACAGCATCTGCGAGGAGAATGATTATTATCCATCGTTACTGGAGGCATATTATGAAATGAAGAGAGAGTGGTCTGGCTTTTGCATTATATATATGAAATTTTTTTTTGGAGAAAGTATTTTACCATTAAGGATACATTGATATTTCTCTCATTTTCAAGTATGTCCTGGGTGGCGAGTATGTACCGTTAGGTGTCTTGCCCAAGGAGACTTACTGGAGAGGTGCTCTGGATGGGATTCGAACCATAATGTCTCGCTGGTCTCCTTGGCTATAGAGCAGTGATGTTACCTCTACTCCACCCAGCCGGTACACGCAACAAGATGTTGGTGTCCAGGCACAGAGGTGAGAGCATTTTATTTCTTCAGATCGTAAATGTGACGTTCTGGGTCCCTGGCGCCATTGCAGTTCTGGACTTTCATTTCCTTTTGATTTTCTCACCCTGGAACCACACCTGGACTCTCTTCAGTTAATTGAACAGTGTTTAATAGGAGGCATCACCCTAGGAAGGGCGCTGCCTCATTTTGATCCAAGCCTCATTTTGATCTGATCTCAAAGCTCTCTCTTGCACTTAAAGGCAGTCCTTCTTAGGTGCAGTTTTTGCTTCTGGATCTCCTGTCTGACTTCAGGTTACTCTGTAGGACTTCTGTGTCAGGTTTAGTCTTAGCAATACCCCTGCTTAGTTCTGTTCATTTCTCTGTTCATTGTTATCTAGGTTCTTGGTTATTTATCTTTGTGTTAATCTGGTTTAGTATATTATTGCTCTTTAGTTCAGGCCTGTATGCCTTCTTTGCTTTTTTGTTTATGCCCTGCTTCCAGCCCTGTATCCTGCATTGCTTTTGTATCACCTGTATTTTGGTTTATTCTTGTGTTTTTTGCTTAGAGTTCTTAGGCTCTGATCCCAGTATCTGTTTTGTTTTTGTTCTGAATCCATGCTGTGTATTTAGTCTGGCTTAAAATAAATCCTTGTTGCTGTTTCATGTCTGTATTCATGTGTGATCACTGCATATTTAGCTCACACCCTTCTGCACCCATGCCAGGCCAGGTCCACCGTAACAGTAAACCACGACTTGCTTTATGTTCTCCCTCTGTGGACCCATGGCTTGCCATGTGTATGCCTTTAGCAACTAGTAAGAGTATCCCTTTAAAAGAGATTATTTGGTTTTTTTGGAAGGAAGTAGCCCTTGTGTGAATTTTATATGCAGAACATCACATCCCTTTTTTATAAAGCAAGAATGGACATCATATCACTGAGGAAAAGGATACAGATGGATAAGCGATTCCTTGGCTCCAATGGGGACTAATGAAAGATTCAGTTCTTAGAATGTTTAAAAATATATATATTGCTGAACGGTTTTCCGGATCTCCTTCAAATGAAACCTATGCCAATGCCCGTTTCACAGTCTTTGCAAGAAATAATAATTTAGCTCGGTATTTCACTGACAGACTTCATATTTCCGCCAATGACCTAAATATAGCATTATGATTAATACAATTTAGTTGACATCTCAAATGAAAAATTTCCCTTTCTTCCATTCTGTGTTTAACTGGAGAATTATTATTAGAGGTCATTTGAATTAGCAGCAAACACAAAAAAATGCATTTTCAGGCCTGTCCTTTGGGCCCCACACTTCGGGGGCCCCGCGCCACTCTTGACTTGGTATGTAAATGCACACAGCCAATACTAAGGATGCAACGATACCAATGATAACCTAACTAGCCCAGGCTTCTGGCCCTTCACATTAAATCGTATTTCTGGCTATCAGTTCCACACCCCCTGCTCCCATTTGTTTCACATACCTCTGTCCCTTAGATTGTAATCTCACGGGGTGTCTGGCTGAGTTCTTGCTTCAAGTGCTGTTTTAGCAGGACAAATAACCCATGGGCAGGGCTGTCTGTTCGTAATGTATCTTTATTTATTATGTCTCGCGTTTGTGCTTATCCCATTGTAAAGCGCTATGGAACCTGTTGGCGCTATAAAAGTACCTGTCACTGTAACTATAGCATCAGTATCGGTGCCGATACCGCCATTTGCACGAGTACTTTGCCAGTATCCAGTGGGCTGGGGCAGCTATCCGAATGCATTAAAAGCATTCTGCCAGCATTCCACTCCGGCTGGCCACGTTGCTGTGAAGGCTGTGATGGGAGTTGCAAGATCTCGAGAGAGCGCGTCATAGCCCGGCAGCCGCTCAATGAATCGCGGCCAGCAGGAGGGCAACACTGGCCAAATGTATCCTTCCTTGTAAAATCCTTTATAAATAAATAAACAATGGCCAAATGATTTTACATGCATTCTGACAGCTGCCCAGGTGTCTGTCTGAGGTCTGTGAATATGCATGTATCTGAGTGGGTGTATATATATATATATATATATTAGTCTGAGTGGGGGTATATATCCCCAGGACATACTTGAAAATGAGAGAAATCTCAATGTATCTTTCCGGGTAAAATACCTTATAAATATATATACAGGGTGTCCATAAAGTCTCTTTACAATTTAAAAAATTTATTCCAAAGGCAAATGAAAAGACGGATAAGTGTAAATTAGTACAAAATGAGACGTATATATTTAAGGTTTTTTGCCTCATTTAATACACCTCTATATGGGCACCATTAGTTGCACGAAGCACATCCAGACGGTACTGGATTTCTTGCCATGTTGGCTGTAGCATCCCCTCATCAATGGTGGCAATGGCATCAGTGATCCTCTGCTTTAGATTAGTGATGTCCCGTACCTTTGTTCCAAACACAATCAGGGTTATTCAAAGAGATTCGAACAGCCACCGCACGTTCGGTAACTTTTCGTTCTCTTCAATTCGGTGCAAATCGGCTTTCCCATTTCGGCAACCCTGCGGTGTATTCAGCAAGCATCACAGGTCCGTCGAAGTGCAGGGAAAATCTGCCGAAGACCCGGCGAATGCACGCCGAAAACCCGCAAAACATCTGGATTATCCCGTCGAAGGCGCCGGAAAAACCCGAGCAGGAGCCGATCACAGCGCAGCGAAGCCTCCGGAAAAAGCCGACACCGCAGAAGAAGGCAGTGAATAAATTAGGAAAACCGTTTGCATTAATGATTGAAAAGTGAAACGCTGTTTTCAAAGAAACTACTGAGCGAAAATGTCTGAAATTTACATATGAGGTCCAGGAAATGATAATAAAAGGGCTGTTACAGAAAAAATAAGTAAACTTAAAAAACAAAACCAAAAAAATTCGGAATTTAATTTTTTTTAAAAAAAATGCTTAAAATATCCTAAAAAAATCTATAAATAAAGAGACTCTTTACTGCAGAATAAAATAATAAACGGTTTATTAGATATTGAATTAAAACGGGAATATTTTTAACATTGAAGCCTATGGAATTCGCCTGAATAAACCTGTCGAATAAAACCACCAAATGACAGGGCATTTCGGGAACCTTTCACTGCTGGTTTGTGTTCTCTGAATAGACGAAGCAGTGCTTCTTTATGGGGATTTCACTGCCCTCAAACAGGCACCGTATGTGCAGGCAATTCGCCAGGATTTGAAAATCAGCGTTCGGTTACCTTTCTCCAGCCATTCGGATCTCTTTGAATAACCCTGAATATCTAAAACAAAACCCCACAGAAAGAAGTCGAGGGGAGTGATATCTCAATAATCTTGAAGAATTTTGACATTCCAAAAACAAGCATGGGGAAAATTCATCAGGTCGAGTTGGACTTCACCGCAAAGTGCAAATGTTGGGTTCTGCTCTCGATGAACGCAGTACAAAAAACTTTTCGAGTTGAGTTTTTCAAAAAGTTCATCGTGTTCAAAGATGGGAAGCCTGCCAACTTCAAGGCAATTGACACTGGAGATGAGCAATGTCAACAAAGATGATTTATGAGGGGTGTTGAGAAGTGTGTGCACCACTTGAACAAATGCATGGATATTGGTGGCCATGTAGAGAAATGATGAATAAAGAGGGGCAAAGGTTTAAAAGTAACATTAGGAAGTATTATTTTACTGGGAGGATGTAAGGGCAGAGGCTATGACCCCTGTGTAGTGTTGTGTGTATGGAACCCAATGGCAAGCCGAAGAAGGAGACCAGGAGATGTATGATCAGTTGAGCATTTACTGGATGGAACAAAATATAAGTCCAGAACAAAAGGTAACGCAAGATTTCTTTGACAGGAGTAAAGTCCAGAACGAAGGATTGTAGGGGTAAATAACACGAGTTGTAATCTTTGAAATAGACCAGGGTAGAGGAATTGGACTTGAAGATAGGATCTGGAACTGGTACCGTGGGTATGGAGGCAAGCCTGGAGATGCAACTGGTGCCGTGGAAACAAGCCTGGAGATGGAACTGGTGCAGTGGAAGCAAGCCTGGAGATGGAACTGGTGCCGTGGAAGCAAGCCTGGAGATGGAACTGGTGCCGTGGAAGCAAGTCTGGAGATGGAACTGGCACCGTGGGGGCAAGCCTGGAGAGGAAACTGGCACTGTGGTAGCAAGCTTGAAGATGGAACTGGCACTGTGGTAGCAAGCTTGAAGATGGAACTGGCACTGTGGTAGCAAGCTTGAAGATGGAGCTGGTACTGTGGAAGCAGGTCTGGAAGCGGAGCTGGTACCCTGGAAGCGGAGCTGGTACCGTGGAAGCAGATCTGGAAGCGGAGCTGGTACCGTGGAAGCAGGTCTGGAAGCGGAGCTGGTACCGTGGAAGCAGGTCTGGAAGCGGAGCTGGTACCGTGGAAGCAGGTCTGGAAGCGGAGCTGGTACTGTAGAAGCAGGTCTGGAAGCGGAGCTGGTACCGTGGAAGCAGGTCTGGAAGCGGAGCTGGTACCGTGGAAGCAGGTCTGGAAGCGGAGCTGGTACCGTGGAAGCAGGTCTGGAACTCAGGATTCTCTTGGAGCAAATATGAAGAGGGACCACTGGATAACGTGGT